>CM071941.1:31547500-32147500 GCA_036784905.1 Acrossocheilus fasciatus | reverse complement strand
ACAAACCTTTCTTCAGCCGAATCACAGATGCGGAAGCGCAGGCTTATGACGTCATGTCGTCACATCAAAATAAAAGTCCTGTCCACTCGATAAAAATAAGAGCAATCTTGGTCTTCATATTACAAAAGATTAAAAAGAACTTTTAAATATGCTAAACCAATTAAGAATTTGTATATCAGAATGCATTTTGTGATTGCAAAGGAGTCAGACTTTTTTTTCTTGCTGTGATTTATTGACAAAAACTGAAACCTTGAAGAGACCCAAAAATTGCTGTCACTCAGGGAGGTCTTTTCCAGATTTATTTATTTTATTTTGGCCAAAAAAAAAAACAAGGAATCTATAGGTGGAAGGCAACTGATTTCTTTCAAATTTCTTTCACAAAACAAATGGAGTTCATGCAGTAGCCATTTTATTTTTCTCTGTTGATGCTAGATGTTAATGGAACCTGCTTCAGGAGAATAAAATGATCTAAACATTTCAAATAAGTTCCTCAGAAATTGAAAGATAGTGTTGACATCACGGTTGTGACCAGGAAGTATTAACATTAGGATTTAAAATATTCTACAATTATAAAACTGACCAGAGTCGGTCTGACACTGATGTACTCTGCAGAGGAGGACTGTGGCGAGGGGTCCTTCAGAGTCACAGCTGCCCCTGATATTCCCTGATTTTATTACATTTTAATCAATGTCTGACGGTGTTGACAAAAAGTGGGGACACAACTTTGAAACCTTATGAAACATGCATGCATGTGAAAAACAACCTTGCTTTGATATGAGATATTATTAAGTGTTGCCTTTAATAAAACAAGCTCTTTTTCATCATTAAAAATCATTTTTATCCATTTTATAGCATATGAATGATTGAACCCTTCTCTGTGGACAGTAGTGAGTGTCATAGATTCGATATAAAAATTTGAAAAGTAAATTGAAGGGGATAATTGTGTTAAAAACGTTAGATTATTAATCCCCCATAATGTTTACAGTTGAGAGCAGTTATAATTGCTGGACATGTTTTGTCCCATGTCTCAAGAATCAGTGATGTACAATCTGCTACATTCTATTATATTGTTCTTGTGAGCTGTACACAATAACATATAGGTTTTAACTTTATAGTTTTAATCAAAATATGACTTATTTTGGCATGGGGCTCTAGATTTAGTAGCCATGATATATTTATCTGGTAATGAAAACATATCAAAACCTCTTAATTCATGTCCACACCTCCAAGTCAGAACACTATTAACTGCAGTGATTATATGTTGTGATTAAACTTATAGCAAAATTTGGTTGTTGTGTATGTTGTTTGAGGGTTGGCATCATCTCTTCTCAGATCTTCATAAGTGTTGGATCCAGACTGAAGCTTGTGTAATTCCTAGTTACAGAGAAGCAAACTCATTAATTTAATTATAATTGTTTTCTGTACACGTCTTTTTACACATAATTCTATCACACCTTTTGTGTACATAACTGTTTATTCATGTTTAGTGCAGAAAATGTAAAGTAGGTATTTGTCTGAATTTCAAGCTGAAACCATATCAGAATCAAATTTCTCAAATTAAATAAAATTATTATACATCCTGTTTTTTTTATACTGCAATGTAAAATAAATAAATAAATAAATCAACCACTAATACAGCTGCAAATGCAAATTAAGTGTATGTACAGGCCTGAAGTGGCCATCAGAAGATCTACATCAAACTAATGCCCAGAAGATCAAATTTTTGTCACCCTGACTCACCCTGCTGGCCTTGATTAGAGCCTATATAAAGATACTGGAGAATATAAAATATCCGATCTCATTTTTTGGTGGCCTACAAAATAAGAAATTAAAGGGAAATGCATATTCAGCAGTAAAATGAACTGACATCAACAACAGTAACATATGTAAAACGTGATCATCATCTGTAAAGACAGGTAAAACCATGCACATCTTACTACCATGGTTAAATTTAACTATGATTATGGTTAAGGGTTCTATAAATCCATATTTGTCCTAAAAACATTAAACACGGGGAAAAACTACACACACTGTGTCACGAATCCAGGTTATGAACTTCCGTTCACTCACCACCAGAGGTCACTCGCTCACCACATGGACTCTTGCACTACACTGCACTTCACCCCGGACTACAGTTCCCATCATCCATTGCACTGATGACACACACACAGCTGAATGCACTGATTACACAGCTGATTCCCATCAGACATGCTACTTAAGCCATGAGCTGTGTCCGAAACCGCTCCCTATCCACTATATAGTGCACTATATCGGGTGTCAGCCATTTTGTAGTGCTGTCCGAATTCTGAGTGAACGACTTCATTCCCTACATTCGTTCACTACTTTTAACCCACAATGCATTCTGATTTCGAGTGTACAACCGATGTACACTCGCTGAAGCACTATTCCCCACAATCCAATGCGGAGAACCGACGAGCTGTTAGAGCGAGCGGGAGCGAGCGAGTTTGAACGAGAGATGCCGTTTAAATTACAAAAATGATGAATTTGGTGGATTTTTAAAAATGTTCGTTGGTTGTGTATTCATTCTGATGTCAAATTAACGAACGGTCGCCTGAGGGCGCTCTACGGCCATCTTATTTGAGCGCAAAAACGCTGCCCGGGAGAGTTTCAAGATACTACAAACAATAAATACATACAATTATTAATATGTGCTAATGTGAGTTTATTTTTGTTGACAATATTTTAATAGTATTTAATGATTATGACCATATTACAGAACAAATTAATAATATACCATCAATGAAACCACAAAGCTGATTACAATGGTCATTTTAAGTGTTGTTGCTATTAATATTATTTTCTAAAATGAGGTTCATGAAATATAAAAGTACATCTAAGATGTTTTTGCAACAGCCAAGTCTCACGCGCAGTGTACACGTCACCGTCCGAATCCGTTCACTTCATGTCGGTCACTCCTTCTGATGTAGTGCACTCAACTGCCTTACACTATATAGGGATTAGTGAATGAGTGAACGAGTGAGCGATTTCGGACACAGCTATGGACTTCCTCATTCAGATTGCAGAGGATTGTATAGTGTATATCACTCTCCTAGCGATAGCTACTCTACGGAGCCCACTTAGTTGTCCTCGCCCCGTGTTTTGATTCTTGCCTGTGTTTCCTGGATTAACCCCTTGCCTTGCCATTTGGACTCTGTTTGCACCTTGCTTGGACTATTGCTCGTGTACCTGGATTATCTCTCTGCCTTGCCCTGTTGGATATTGTTCGCCGATCGACCCACGCTTGCCGTAGGATTACTCTTTGTCTTGGCTGTGTTGAACCTGTTTGCCATTGCATGAACCTTGCTTGTTTTGTGACCACATCCCTGAATAAAAGCCTTGCAAATGGGTCCACAAGCCTCTCGTCTTGTCAGCTCCGTAACACGCTGCCATAGTCAGATTGAAAATAAATGATATTTCCTTACTTCCCTAGTAAATTGTATACTTTATACATGAATATATAGTATTCATTTTCAATAAACCACATTTCTGCCAAAACACAATGGTTCATTCAGTTAGTGTATAGTGTTACTACAGTACATCTGTGGTAAATGTTTGTTACGTGTCAGACTGTGTCTCCGCGTCTCGTGTTTTCCCCTCCTCTCGTGTCCTTATTTGGATTTCCTGTCCGTGTCCTAGTTTGTCTTCATTAGTTAATTCATCTCCAGTCCTGTGTCATTAATTATCTCGTTTCCCCCAGTGTACTTAAGTCCTGTGTTCCCTCAAGTCTTTGTTCTGTCTTACATGTCAATCGTACATTGTCTTTTTGGTTTGTACGTTTTCTCCTTGTCGTTAAAATAAAGTCTTATGCTTCCACGGCTTGAAGTCTCCGCGTTTCCCTGGACGTGACACTAGAGTGATGATTTGGGAATTTAATTGGGAGAAAAAACCCACCTGCTTTGTGCTTGCATTGTGTAAAGCCATGTGTATGCATATAGCCGAAGTATACAGCATCTGATAATCATTTGTGTCCAGTGTCTGCGCTATTTCTCTCCAGAAGTTATGACCGATAACAATGACTATACTTGTAACTAGAGTTGCAAGTATCTCTTAACCCGGTCACATAAGTGTTTGTCACCGTGGGCGTCGTTGTTGTGGTCTCCAGTAGTTTGTTGTCATTAATGTTCCGGCTCTTTCTGTCCTTTTTTTGGGGGTGAAACTAAGTAGGGCTCGCTGCATCCTGTATTTGACATCCAACCCAGCCCACATTCAAGTGTGACATCAGTAGCCAGACCCGTGTCTAATACGTCACCTTGTGACGCCTCATCCCTGTGACGCCCCAGAAATTCAATTTGCTGTATGCATGTGCAGAAACAGTAGTGGTACTTGTTGTCGGAAATATGTTGAAACAATTTACGTCAGTTTAAATAAAATAACACATTGTTATCTTTTGGTTTTACCAATGCATGTTTTCTTATTTTTGTAAAGGATGTTTAGGTCACACCTGGACGTGGGCTGAGTTGGATGTCCACCGCAGGCTGCAGCGAGATGCTTCTCCGAGACCTCCACCTACTCTTCCCTATATTAATGTTTAGCAAAAGATCAGTTAATCATTAACAAAATACTTTAAATGATGTGACTTATCAGTATTTTAAAAAGTTAAAATATTTGATTAAAACAGTCTCTAATCACTCTCACAACCACACTGTGTAAAACCTATAATGATGAAGTGTTCTTTTCACCTCCCTCCAAACAGGTTTGGCAACCTTGGTGACAAAGGGAAAGCAGATTGTTTTACATGCAACGTTTACACCTGACTAGAAGGTTTACACCTGAAAAACTGATAATCAAACTGTTTTTATTTGCTTATGTGGGATTTGACATGTACGAAACCAAAGGACATTTTGAGAACTTGTCTAGTAGCCAAACATTTAGATCAAAGCAAGTCTTCAGCTGTGGAGCACAAGGCACTTCCTTAGTAATGTAAGTAAGCAACAAATACCGACTTAATCATGAAGCATTCAAGAAACATAATTAAATATGACAAATGGAGATTACAAAATTGTAACATGTTTTACTCTAATGTTCTGTAATCATGTTTTTAAACTTGATATAATTGATATAATGATCAGTGTAAATGAAAGCAGCTACTGTTGTTACATACATATTAATTATGCATTGCCTTTCTTTATTAATATAAAGAAACTATCTCACCTTTATGTTATTTATGTAATCTTGAGTCAGAAACACAACTCCAAATGAATATCTGGATCCAGAAATCTTAATAAAACATGACATGAGTGTAAGTAATTGATGACAGAATTTTCATTTTTAATAGAATGATTTACAACCATATAAGGCTGTTTAATTACTATGTAGTGTTTTTTTTTTTTTTTTCATCTAGAGTCAGTGGAGATCAAAACTGTTCAGATCCATCATGGATGAAACTCAAACATGTGGAGATGAAGACGTTTTTCCAAGATGCAGGTACTTTGGGTAAACACACTGTATGTTATACATATTTAATGTTATATAAAAAATGTATATTTTTGTGTTTTGTAAAGTGTAATATTGAAAACAATAAGACCATAAAGATTTCTTAAGGTTTTTTTTTTTTTTTTTTTTTTAAATAAAAAATTTAAGTATATTATATAATACACTATTTTATATTAAGATTGTGTATTATATTAAGAAGATTGTTATCATAAAGTGTTAAATCTGTTCTATTTTAGTTCAGTTTATCAGAAGAGATCAGAAGCAGAGCCCAGCTGTGTGTCTATGAAGAGTGACCACTCTATGATTCGTCCTTTAAAGTTTAACAATGAATCACACTATGGTCTCAGGTATAATATTTATATAAAATGCATGGTTATAAATAACCATACATACATATACACATAAAATGGTTATAAAGTTCCTTTTACAGTGAATTTCATAATGATAAATGATTTGATAGTAAATTGTTGCATATAGTAATTTAATGTATTAACTTTAATCTCTGTCTGTTTAGCTCAGTTTATCAGAAGAGATCAGAAGCAGAGCCCAGCTGTGTGTCTATGAAGAGTGACGTGTCTATGATTCAGCCAATAGTGTTTAACAACAGAGATTCACAGTCTGGTCAAAGGTAGAACATTTGTATAAAAATATGATTACAGCACGCTTATAAATAACTATATATATGTATATATATATATATATTCATATGACCATTGATAAAAGAGTGGGTGTATCATGTCACTGACCTTTCCATTTGATTCCCAATGTCAGAAATATATGAAAAAGTGGGTACATTTGTCTTTGTATGTCGTATGGTTCAGGGGTCTCATTTATAAAACTCTCCGTAGATTTCATCCTAAAAGTGTACATACGCACAAAAGCTAGATTTTGCATGTGCATTAATTTTTTTTAGATTTTTAAAACTGTACGTACGCCAGAACCTGCGCAAAAATCCCTTGATAAATCCCAGTCAGAGGAAGATGCATCTCCACCCCGACTCCTTCTCGAAATCACCATATATGGAGCTTACAACACTTAGTTTTACTAGTTAGGACTATTATTCCATTTGTACCATAGTCTACACATTAATTTTTATTGTTATAGTGGAAGTCGTGGCCTAATGGTTAGAGAGTCGGACTCGTAATCCAAAGGTTGCGAGTTCGAGTCTCGGGCCGGCAGGAATTGAAGGTGGGGGGAGTGAAAGTACAGCTCTCTCTCCACCCTCAATACCACGACTGAGGTGCCCTTGAGCAAGGCACCGAACCCCCAACTGCTCCCCGGGCGCCGCAGCATAAATGGCTGCCCACTGCTCCGGCTGTGTGTTCAGTGTGTGTGTGTGTGTGTGTGTGTGTGTGTGTGTGTGTGTGTTCAGTGTGTGTGTGTGTGTGTGTGTGTGTGCACTTTGGATGGGTTAAATGCAGAGCACAAATTCTGAGTATGGGTCACCATACTTGGCTGTATGTCACGTCACTTTCACTTTCACTTTCACTTTATGTTTTATAATAAATATATGAAAATATCCATAAAAACAAAACGGTTTAAAATAGTTCTCAGATATATTTTAGAATGGAGTTGGTCTCATTCTTTTACACTGGCCATATAGTATTTCAATTGTTTTAAACGATTCAAATCAAATTAAATTTATGAAGTTTTGCTGATAAGGTGAACATAAGCTGAACATATATTTTTAGTGGAAACAGATAGGCCTATATTTATTGCATTGTAAATACAATTATCTGACTCGGTGCATAACCGAAAGCGTTTTAAAAAGGAAATGTGCAAATCTTACTGTTTTCTTTTAGTGGTATCCTTCAAATACAGTGGTATTTTTCCACAATGTTTTGGAAATACCTTTACATGACATCAACACCTCCGTCCAGCTGTGGTTGTATAGTAAACTATTATCATTGGTCCTATTCAAACCGGACAGTGGACTGTTCGACCACCGAATCCAGCAGTGTCCGCCATAATATCGAAGTGCGCATCATTGATATGATATATTTATGTGCGTGTAAAATTGCTTACGCATATTTATATGCCCATTTTATGCATACGCAACGTTTATAAATGAGACCCCAGGAGTTCTGAAAATCTGTCCACATAACTGTTGTCCCTCCGTCTCTGGTAACGGAAGTCTGGAAAGTGAATCTGCAACATTGGCTTTACCTGCAATGTGTTCAATCTTGTAGTTGTATGGACACAGTCTCAGTCTGAGTCTTTGTATTCTTGGAGGCAAAAGCTTGGACTTTTCTGGATTGAGCATATAAATGAGAGGCTGGTGAACTGTTTGAAGGGTAAATCTGCCTCCCCACAAATATGCTCTGAAGTGTTCTACCGCCCATACACTCCCTAGGGCTTCCCGCTCTATCTGAGAGTAACGCTGTTCTGTGGATGTCAGAGAGCAGATTGCATATGCCACAGGTTTCTTAGCTCCATCTTCTTGGGTCTGAAGCAAAACTGCTCCAAGTCCAACTGGACTTGCATCACTTATTACAAATGTTGGAGCATTTATGTTAAAGTATGCTAGGCACGGCTCACTAATCAATTCCTTTCTTGTCTTGCCACTCTTGTCCTTGTCTGCTGAGTTTTCTGAGAGGCTCAGATAGATTTGCGTAATTAGGCACAAAAGTTCATCAAAAATCCACAAGTACCTAGAAACGAACATAACTGTGCAACATTTTTGGGTCTAGGAGCATTACAAACTGCTTCAACCTTCTGTGGATCCGGTTTTATTTCCGTCTGCTGTGACGACATGACCTAAAATCTCGACCTGCTTAAGTCCAAAGAAACATTTTTCCTTGTTCAATGTCAGTCCCTTTTCTTGAAATCTTTGAAAAACCTCTCTCAGTCTTTGTTCCAGATCCTTTTCATTTTCAGCAAACACAACCATGTCATCCATGTAGCACACCACACCGGGCATCCCACATAATATAGAATCCATGGCTTTCTGGTATGCTTCAGGAGCACTAGACAATCCGAACAGAAACCTTCTTAAAACGATAGCATCCTGTGTGTAATGAATGTGGTCATGCTTCAGGTGCTAGATTGACTTGACAAAAGCCTTTACGGGCATCCAGTTTAGCAAACACCTTCGCTACCTGCATCGCTTGCAGTATACTGTCTATTGTTGGTACTGGGTGTCTTTCCTTTACCACCGCTTTGTTCACTTCTCTCAGATCTACACAAAGTCTCACTTCTTTAGTGTCCTTTTTTGGAATGAGAAGAATGTGGGATACCCACTCAGATTTTTCGTGTACTTCTTCTATTATTCCATCTTCCAGCATTTTATCCAGCTCCTGATTCATAGCCTCTACCATTAGGTAAGGTACTCTCCGTAAAGTTTGAGCTACAGGTGCGACCTTTTCATTCACAGATATTTTATGGCTGTAACCTGTGATTTGTCCCAGTCCTTTAAACAAAGACTGATATTCAGTCTCCAGTTTCAAAAATCTGTCCGATAAGTTTTCAATTGGTCTGACCTGGTCTACAGGATTCAGAATCTTTAAGTCAAAACAGGACTGTCTTCCGAACAGCGGCTCTGCATTTCTGTTACGGAGCTGACGAGACGTGAGACGTGCGGATCCAAGTGCAAGCTTTTATTTACAGGCATGGTCATAAATACAGGCAGGGTCGAGCAAAGGCAAACAGGTATGGCAGGGACAAGACAAAGAGTAATCCAAGGGCAAGCAAAGGTCGGTCGACAGCGAACAGTATCCGAAGGGGCTTGACGAGAGAGGTATCTGAAAACAAAGCAAAAGTCCAGGCAGGGGAAAACACAATCCAAAACAGGCAGGGGGAAACACAATCCAAAACAGGCAGGGGGAAACACAATCCAAAACAGGCAGGGGAAAACTAGGAAAACTTTCAGGGGCTCTGTAGAGTTGCTACGGCTAGGGGAGCGGTAAACGCATACAATACTCGGCAGTGAGGCAGGGAAAGTCCAAGGCTTATAAAGAGTGTCTAATGGGTTTCAGCTGTGTAATCAGTGCAATGTGTAATCTATGACAGCTATGTGATCTGTGCGATGGATGATGGGAAATGTAGTAGATGGTGAAGTGCAACAGTAATGTGAACAGTGCAATGAATACTGTGGTGAGTGAATGACCTCTGGTGGTGAGGGAATGAAAGTTACAGACCAGATTCGTGACAGTTTCCTTTGATTACAAAAATGTCATCTTTTATGTCATTACCATTACATTGAAACTGAGCTTCAAAAAATCCCACACATTGAAGAGGGTGCGTCGTGCATATGCATAGAATTTTCTCTTAGTTTGTTTTAGTTCAACTCTTTGTGCAAACAATCTTTGATACAGTTCTTCTCCAATGAAATTTCTTCCACTTCCTGTATCTATGACCATCTTCAATTTCTGTCCATTAACTCTTATGGCCTCTTTTCCTTCTTAATCAATTGAATATACAAATTCATCAGAATCAGAATTGTCGTTTATTGCTCATACTTGTTTGTCTTTATTGTAGGAGTTTGATACATAAATATAATTTAATTTAGCTCAAAGGGAATCATTTATGATTTTACAGGTAATTTGAACAGAATCACTGTTTTGCGGCTGATCACTGAGTCGGCAGCGATTCACTGAACAAGCCGTATAACATTAACTCTGCACTGGATATTAAAATCCAAAATATAGTGAAAACACTATTAATAAGCACAGTAACAAGATCGGCAGATTAAGACATTAACTTGTAAGCACAAAACACAAGATACTTCTCTTTTAAATATAAATAAGACTTTATTTATATAAACCTAAGACATAAACTAACATGAACACACACATTCACACATTCACACGTTGCAGAAAAAGAGAAAGGATGAGTTTAGAGAATGAGAATGTGAAATCCCAAGTTTATAGCAATATGTGCTATTGCATAGACCTGAACAACCATCAATCACTTAATTAACCCTCGCATTGAGTTTCTCAATGAGGCTAAAATTTATATGAAATGCACCAGCCAGAATCTGGAGTTGTTTTACTTGCGTTGCCTTGTGTTACAGGGATTCCTTTCTGTCGTCGTCGTTGCAAGAAAGGGTTTTTCCCGAGTTGGTGATTGGCTGGACGTTCAGTAGTCTTTGAAGTGATGTCTTGGGAAGCCAATGGTTGGGCGTTGGCTGAGGATGGTTTTGGAGTCCGTTGCTGTTGAAGTTTGAAGCGGGTGCAGTCGCTGGACTTTGCGGCAAACTTAACTTTTGAACACGAGACTCAACGGAAAGAAAAGAAACTAAAGTGCAAGAATAAAATGAGTAACGAGACTAG
Organism: Acrossocheilus fasciatus; assembly: GCA_036784905.1. Taxonomy (NCBI): domain Eukaryota; kingdom Metazoa; phylum Chordata; class Actinopteri; order Cypriniformes; family Cyprinidae; genus Acrossocheilus; species Acrossocheilus fasciatus. Next base: position 32,136,776 of record CM071941.1, on the reverse strand, counting down.
GTGGTTTTTCTTCTCATCGTGGTGTTAAGTAGCAACTGGCCTGTAGGCCAGAGCACGCTCAAAGAGCGCTAAAACAGCGTCAAAACGCGGTGGCGAGAAGAAGAAGAAGGGTAGAAGGGAAGAGAAGAGGGATTTGATGCTGTCCTGAGGTTTTAAACTCGGCTTTTTGGACACATCCCATTTGGTGTTTTGACCAATTAGATAGGCTATTGTCTTAGCTAGGGTTGTTCCTTCCATCATAAATCAGCGTGCTATCAGTCACATGGTCTGAATTTTACACACTCTTGCAAAGTATACTTTTGGATGTGATTTCTATAACCAGAATATGATACATTTGACACAGAATTAATTGAAAGAAACATTTCAAGCTAGAAATGTCAAGCTCATACATACCAAACACGACTAACCTTAAAGTCATTCAATAGTTATTAGAAAGACATACATAATATGTGCTTAAAACATGATAGTCTAATATGTGATTACATACATAATATAGTGTTATGCCTAGAGATGTCCTTTTAGGATGATTTTATGTGCTTATGAAAAAGAAAGTCTCTGTATAGTTCTGTGGAGACCAAAAGACATGTTCTTTGGACAAAGGAATTTCAGTCTCAGTCTTTGTCTTCTATGTGTGGGGGAAAAGTCAATCTAAAGAAGCTTGTGATTTCTCTCGTGGAACACATGTGATGGCCATCTCTTTGACCATTAATCTTGACTATTTACCCCAAATTTGACGATCTCCTTCCTGCGTTGGACTTATCAATAAGTGTTCTTTTGTCTTAAATGTTGTAAGCTGTTCTGGAAGAGGCTGTTCTGGCTTGCTCCAGAAGTCGGAGATAGGAATCTTTACGACGTTGTCCTGTTCTCCTGGAATTTCAGCTCCTCATGTTTCGATGTTCTGAAGCTACATAATGGTCTGACTTGTCTTTGGCCTTATATTTGTCACTTTTATGCTCCTGTGAGTTTCTTTCTGCAAACACATGCATAATGACCAGTTTTTTTGCAATACAAGCAGGTTGCTGATTTTGTACAACAGTCATCTGCTTTATGTGTTGTCTGTCCACATCTGTAACACTTGGTGTCGCTGTTACACTTTTCAGATCGTCCTCTGCCGGCATTTAGTTGTATATAATTCTTTAGGGCCCGGGAGGTTCGTGAAAATCCTCTGCAACAGAGCACCAAAGCAATGCAAAAAGGTAGCGCATCTTACTGCATCGCCAGCGTTGATAGTTCCGCTGGCCAACGATAAGAGTCTTTCCATGTTTTGTATTCTGCATACAAATCCAAAGCTCAGAGGTTCAGTGTAATAGGCGGTGATAGCTGTGCCTGAGCGAAATGTCTCGGCGGTGTTTGCGGTGCAGCAGCTTGGCCTTCCATGTCAGTACCATCAGTCTATGAGATCCAAGTGTCGCTTCCAAGTTCCAACGACAATTGAATGGTAATCCTAGTCGTTCTGTGAAGTGTTCATCCTCTTCACCATTTATGTTGTGTTGTTCAATAATCTCAATAATCAGACTTTGTTGATGCTCTATCAACTTTTATTACCTCTCAACTACGTGTTCACTCTCATCTCTCTGATCTCGTTCTCGCGATATCACTACACTACATAGAGAACTGGTGAGAATGACACACTTGGCATTGAGGATTATGTGAGAGCACGTCTGCAAACAGCAGCATGTTTGACAAGATTGACATAAGGCTGTTGTAACCAAACACAGCTTTGGACACAAAAGCAGAACAGAGACTAAAAATGATGCAAATAAAATAAATTTATTGCCAAAAGTCAAGCAACACATTCCATCTCTCATTTGCTGTTGAAGATTGTTGGCTGAGGTGAGCTGCAAACCAAACAGGCCAGAGATATGTTGGTACAACAGAGAAAGTAGTTTGTTGATCGGGCATGGCAGGCAGAATGCAGGATGAATGAAGGTGGAGTGAGGTCTAAAGCATAGGAGAAACCGAATTAGAACTCCAACAAAACACATGACACAAAAACTGGTCTAAAGACACTGGGAGGCCTTAGCACAGTACCACATAGTACCACTGAATGATCTGGCATAGAATGACTGAAGACCCGGGGTTTAAATACTGGAGGCAGATGAGTTGATTGGCAGCAGGTGACTCACATTCAGCAATCAGCCACAGAGAGAAGTGCATAGCCATACACCAACACACAAACACACAAAAAGGAAAAACACAGCTGGCCAAAAATCCAAATCCCTGACAAAGCCTGTGGCTGCTAATTTAGAATACTTCAAATTCACTAACACTAGCGCGAGGTTAAGAACTAATGAATGTGCATACATACGTATTGTGAATTAGGCAGAGATTTTTCATGAGAGGTTGCTCTGGGCATACAAATACAAAATAATCCACACAATTATTAGTGAATGAGACCCACTGTGCTAATTAACTCCTGTAATAATGTGGATTTCTTTTTTATTTTACAGACATGATATCCTCAACATATTTAGATCAAATCTGATGAAGAAGTTTGAGTGTCTGTATGAGGGAACAGCGACACAGGGAAAACCAACACTCCTGAATGAGATCTACACAGAGCTCTACATCACAGAGAGTGAGAGTGGAGAGATCAGTAATGAGCATGAGGTGAGACAGATCGAGACACTATCCAGGAGAGCAGCAACAGAGGACACAGCCATCAAATGCAATGACATCTTTAGACCTTTACCTGGACAAGACAAAGCCATCAGAACTGTGCTGACAAAAGGAGTTGCTGGCATTGGAAAAACAGTCTCTGTGCAGAAGTTCATCCTGGACTGGGCCGAAGGGAAAGAGAATCAGGACGTCCAGCTCATATTTCCACTTCCTTTCAGAGAAATCTACTTGATTATGGACAAAACACTCAGTCTTTCAGATCTTCTTCATGTCTTTTTCCCTGAAACTAAAGAAATGGAAATATCCTGTAGTGAATATAAAGTGTTGTTCATCTTTGATGGTCTGGATGAGTCTCGACTGTCACTGAACTTTAGGAGCAAAGTGAAACTCTGTAATATATCTAAATCAGCCTCAGTAGACGTGCTGCTGATGAACCTAATTGTGGGGAATCTGCTTCCCTCTTCTCTCATCTGGATCACCTCCAGACCAGCAGCAGCTGATCTCATCCCCTCTGAGTGTGTCCATCGAGTGACAGAGGTACGCGGCTTCAATGAGCCACAGAAGGAGGAATACTTCAGGAAGAGAATCAGTGATCAGAGTCTGGCCGAAAGGATCATCTCACACCTGAAGTCATCCAGGAGCCTCTACATCATGTGCCACATCCCAGTGTTCTGCTGGATCTCAGCCACTGTTCTGGAGAAGATGTTGAGTCCAGCAGAGACTGGAGAGATTCCCAAGACTCTCACTCAAATGTACACACACTTCCTGATCCTTCAGACCAACATCAAACATGAGAAGGACTATGAGCTGACAGATGAAGACATGATCCTCAAACTGGGGAAGCTGGCTTTTCAGCAGCTTGTGAAAGGAAACCTGATCTTCTATGAGGAAGACCTGAGAGAGTGTGGCATTGATGTGACAGAAGCATCAGTGTACTCAGGATTGTGCACTCAGATCTTCAGAGAGGAGTTGGGCTTGTATCAGGGGAAAGTCTTCTGCTTTGTTCATCTGAGCATTCAGGAACATCTAGCAGCTCTATATGTGCACCTTTCCTGTACAATCAACAACATCAATGTGTTTGACCAAACCAGTTTCCTCTTTAAAGTTTTGTTCAGGTTTCTAAATATTTCATCAAAACAAGTTTCATTATCTGAGCTGCATCAGAGAGCTGTGTATGAGGCTTTACAGAGTAAGAATGGACATCTGGATCTTTTTTTACGTTTTCTTCTGGGTCTGTCACTGGAGTCCAATCAGACTCTCTTACGAAAACTACTGACACAGACAGGAAGCTGCTCCTACAACAAAGACGAAACAGTTCAGTACATCAAACAGAAAATCAGGAAGAATCGCTCTTCAGATAAATCCATCAATCTGTTCCACTGTCTGAATGAACTGGGTGATCATTCACTGATGCAGGAGACGCAAGATTATCTGAAATCTGGAGAAATAAGAGAGACTAAACTAAACTCTTCACAGTGGTCAGCTCTGGTTTATGTGTTGCTGACATCAGAGCAGAAGATGGATGTGTTTGATTTAAAACCGTTTATTGGAGTACAACATACAGCAGATAAAGTTCTTCAGAATCTGTTACCTGTGGTTAAAGAATCAAGATCAGTTCGGTAAGTAACACTGGAAACAAACCTGAAAAAATGATCACATTTACTATTATTATAATAATTTATCATTTTCAGTTTGGCCTCTAACGATATACAGGTGCTGGTCATATAATTAGAATATCATCAAAAAGTTGATTTATTTCACTAATTCCATTCAAAAAGTGAAACTTGTTTATTATATTCATTCATTACACTCAGACTGATATATTTCAAATGTTTATTTCTTTTCATTTCGATGATTATAACTGACAACTAAGGAAAATCCCAAATTCAGTATCTCAGAAAATTAGAATATTTACATTTGAGTTTGAATAAATGACCATCCCTACAGTATAAATTCCGGGAATCTCTTGTTCTTTGAAACCACAATAATGGGGAAGACTGCTGACTTGGCAATGATCCAGAAGACGAACATTGACACCCTCCACAAAGAGGGTAAGTCACAGAGGGTCATGACTGAAAGGTGTGGCTGTTTACAGAGTGCTGTATCAAAGCATATTAAATGCAAAGTTGACTGGAAGGAATAATTTGGGTAGGAAAAGGTGCACAAGCAAAAGGGATGACTGCAAGCCTGAGAATACAGTCAAGCAAAGCTGATTCAAACACTTGGGAGAGCTTCACAAGGAGAGGACTGAAGCTGGAGTCAGTGCATCAAGAGTCACCACGCTCAGATGTCTTCAGGAAAAGGGCTACCAAGCCACTTCTGAACCAGAGACAACGTCAGAAGCGTCTTACCTGGGCTGTGGAGAAAAAGAACTGGACTGTTGCTCAGTGGTCCAAAGTCCTCTTTTCAGATGAAAGTAAATTTTGCATTTCATTTGGAAATCAAGGTCCCAGAGTCTGGAGGAAGAGTGGAGAGGCACAGAATCCATGTTGCTTGAAGTCCAGTGTGAAGTTTCCACAGTCTGTGATTATTTGGGCTGCCATGTCATCTGCTGGTGTTGGTTCACTGTGTTTTCTGAGGTCCAAGGTCAACGCAGCCGTATACCAGGAAGTTTTAGAGCACTTCATGCTTCCTGCTGCTGACCAACTTTATGGAGATGCAGATTTCATTTTCCAACAGGACTTGGCACCTGCACACAGTGCCAAAGCAACCAGTATCTGGTTTAAGGACCATGGTATCCCTGTTTTTAATAGGCCAGCAAACTCGCCTGACCTTAACCCCATAGAAAATCTATGGGGTATTGTGAAGAGGAAGATGAGAGACACCAGACCCAACAATGCAGAAGAGCTGAAGGCCACTATCAGAGCAACCTGGGCTCTCATAACACCTGAGCAGTGCCACAGACTGATCGACTCCATGCCACGCCGCATTGCTGCAGTAATTCAGGCAAAAGGAGCCCCAACTAAGTATTGAGTGCTGTACATGCTCATACTTTTCATCTTCATACTTTTCAGTTGGCCAAGATTTCTAAAAATCCTTTCTTTGTATTGATCTTAAGTAATATTCTAATTTTCTGAGATACTGAATTTGGGATTTTCCTTGGTTGTCAGTTATAATCATCAAAATTAAAAGAAATAAACATTTGAAATATATCAGTCTGTGTGTAATGAATGAATATAATATACAAGTTTCACTTTTTGAATGGAATTAGTGAAATAAATCAACTTTTTGATGATATTCTAATTATGTGACCAGCACCTGTATATGTAACCCGAATTCTGGAAATGTTGAGCGGTTTGAAAACTAAAAGACTTTCAAATCACATGAGCCAATATTTTGTTCACAATAGAACATAGATAACATAACAAATGTTAAAACTGAGAAATTTTACAATTTTATGCACAACATGAGCTTCAAATTTGATGCCTGCTACAGGTCTAAAAATAGTTGGCACTGGGGCAACAAAGGGCTGAAAAAGCAATACATTTTGAAATGATTCAGCTGGGAGAACATCTAGCAACTAATTAAGTTAATTGACATATATATATATATATATGTCAATTAACCTAATTAGTTGCTATATATATATATATATAGCAACTAATTAAGTTAATTGACATATATATATATATATGTCAATTAACCTAATTAGTTGCTATATATATATATAAAATGTAGATATATATTAGGGGTGTAACGGTACACTAATATTACGGTTCAGTATGTACCTCGGTTTTAATGTCACGGTTTGGTATGATTTCGGTACAGCAAAAAACTTTTTTTTTTTTTTTTAATAAACAGTGGTTTACAGAACAAGTTGCTTTCTTTAAATACATTCAGTTATAGTAAAAATTTTCTTAGTGATAAAAATCTACCTAAAACTATAGGGAGCCCTTTTACATCATAAGGTTACAATTAGACCAAACAATTTAACCCAAACTTAAATTTAATTACTATTTATTTTTAAATAGATGATCAACACTCAACTTAAAAAGAAAAAAATCACATAATGCAGTTTTTAAATTAACTCAAAAATAAAAATTCTATGCTAATTGTTAAAATATATTCAATTACACACTGGCTGTTATAGCATGTTTCATAACAGATTAATTTAAACATAGGCTATATTAAATAATTAAGACTAACAGGTTTAGTAGAATATGAGTACATGGTGTAATATTTTGCGAAATGCTCCTCTCTAGACTTCATTTCTCTAGTGAACTAACGAGCTGTGGACACTGATGACTTGCTGAGGTAAATTAAATGCTACGTGACATTTTATTTCCACGCTGTTTTGTTGACGTCTTTCCGCAGAGCAATTACATGAAGCATGAGATGTTCAGTCATGTTTATTTGCATTAAAACTAGTAGTACAGAGGAAGGAATGATCGCATTCATGTCTGCTGTGCGTTACAGCTCAGACACGGGAACCGGAGCTGATCGCGGCCGCTCTCGTCAATGCTTATGTTGGGTTTATACCAGGACGTTTCTGAACCATCCCAGAAGAGGCTCTCCAAGGTGTTTATACAACGATCTGTCATGCCACATCAAAGACTGTCAAAACGCCATTTATTATTTGAATTTCCTGAAAAAAAGAAAGAAAAATACTGTATTTGTTTGGTACACATGAGTACCGTATCAAAAGACCCATACCGAAACGGTTCGGTACAAATATATACTGTGTGTGTGTGTGTGTGTGTATATATATATATAAATTTATTTACAAGATTGTAAGGAAAAATCAATTCAAATGGTTCAAATAGAATTGAATCCAAAGGATTTGGAATCAACTTGATTGACAATTGATTCAGAGTTAATATTTAACATTTTATCAACTTTTTGTCCACCGTAAAGTTGAAATTTAGTATATTTTACCAATTCTGGATTTATATTTTTCCTGTGGCCAACAGTAATTATATAATAGCATGGTAATTTACTGATTGTGAGCTAGGTAACAAGATCAGCAGCACAAGACAATAATTTGTAAGCATAAAAAAAAAGACACTGCTCTTTACAATGAAACAAGAATTTATTGAACTACCCTACTATACATGAAACTAAACTACTGAAAGCACACACACACACATACTGTCACGCCCCTGGACTGTCTTGTGTTTTGCTCTCCATGTGTTTTCCTTCCTCATGTGTGACCTAGTTTCTGTTAATTGAGTTAATCACCTTCATTGTGTTCACCTGTCTGCCACTCGTTATCCCCACTATATTAGTTGCTGTCCATTTAGTTCCTGTTGTCGGTTATTGTTTATGTTACCCTATGTGTGTATCTCCTCCTTTTGAAGTTCCATTAAATCTCTTGTTCCCGTTGAAACCTTCGTCTCCGTGCATCTTATGTGTTCCCCGTACACGCAACCGTGACAGAATAACCGACCACAAAAGAAAAAAGTGAAGTATAGCGGCGTGTTTCCCCTCGTTTTGTTTCCGTTTTTTTTCCCTCAGTTTTTATTTTGCCCTTTTGTCATGAATGACCCTGCCTGCCTTCTCCTCATGCTGGAGCAGAGGAGCCGTACCCTCGAGGACCATACAAGACTATTCTTGGAAATCTCCCATTCCACCCACTACCCGGACTACTGCCTCTGCACATTCTACAAGATGAGCCTTAACGACGGGTGCAGAGCGCGGTTGTCCGGGGATGGTCCTCGAGGAGATTTTGCCACCTATGTGGAGTGGGTGCTGGTGTCCTGTGGATCCCCGCTGACCGTGACCTACGAGGAGAATGACACCAGTACCACTCCGGACCCAGAGCCCAGCCTGCCATCACCCCGAGCCGCAGAGCGTAAGCCCGAGCCCACCGCGGACGGAGAGCCAGAGCCCAGAGCAACCCAAGAGCCATCGCAAAGAGGAGCGACTGAGCTGGAAATTGCCCCGGAGCCAGTGCCTCAGAGATCGTCCGATCAGGTGCGAGAGCCGGCTACAGCGCACGCGACGGTGGAAGTAACAGTGGAGTTTGAGGGGGCTGAAGGAAGCCCCGCCCACTGCACCACCGCTGAGGGTGAGCACTCACAGGACTCTGAGGACTCAAGAAATGGGGAAATTAAAGCAGACATGCCTGCCATGCTCACGCCGTCATTGGAGGTTTCTGACAGCTCTCCTGTGTCTCCGCTGGTCCCGTCCAGCTCTCCTGTGTCTCCGCTGGTCCCGTCCAGCTCTCCTGTGTCTCCGCTGGTCCCGTCCAGCTTTGCGCTTCCAGAGCGCCTCCCAGTGCCTGCACCAAGAAGGCACCTCCCTGTCTCCGCGCTGCAAGAGCGCCGCCCAGTGCCTGCACCAAGAAGGCACCTCCCTGTCTCCGCGCTGCAAGAGCGCCGCCCAGTGCCTGCACCAAGAAGGCACCTCCCTGTCTCCGCGCTGCAAGAGCGCCCCCTTGAATCCGCGCTGCAAGAGCGCCGCCTAGAGTATGTACCTGCAAAGCTCCCTCCAGTGCCGGCTCCTCGGAAGTTCCCCATAAGGATTAGCCCAGAGGCTCAAAAATGCCCACCCTCCCACCCACTCTTGCACCCTCCACCGCTGTCGTCGGACAGCCCCGCTGCTCACTCTCAGCCCACCATCTGTGCGGTGGGATCGCCGCGGGTCTGCCTGTCTCCATCGGCGTCGTGGCTGGGGGATTCCTCGTCTTCACCTCCAGCCTCTGAATCCTGGACTCCACCTCGGCCCTCCGACCCGTCGGCTCCACCTCAGCTCCTAGCTCCCTCATCTCCACCGTCGCCCGTTGGCCCACCAGCTCCACCGGGCTCCTTCGTCCCTCCGGCTCCGCCTTGGTCGGTCGTCATCCCGCCATCGCCTCAGGACTCCGCTCCTCCGGCTGTGCCTCGTCGCTCCGTCCCACCGGCTCCGTTGGGCTCCTCCCTCCCTCCAGCTCCACCTTGGTCCTCAGTCGCTCCGGCTCCGCCGCGTGCCTCCGGATCTCCGCCTCCGCCTCGGTCGCCGGAGCTCTCGGCTCCGCCTTGGCCCTCCGGATCCTCGGCTCCGCCCGTACTCTTCAGCTCTCCGGCTCCGGCTCGGGCTCCTCCTCCATGGCTCCTCCCTCCGTCGGCTCCACCCTGGATCGTCTTCACGGCTGTGGCCTGGGTCCTGCCGGGCTCCTCCTGCTCCAAGTCCCTCCTGTCTCCTCCCTGGCTCCTCCCTCCTTCGTCACCTCCCTGGTCTCTGTCAGCCGGCCCTCTCCCGGTGGTCCGTCCTCCTCCTGAGCCTCCGCCTTTTGTTCCCACCCGTTTCCCTCCCCTCTGTTGTTCCACGGTGCGAGGACGCACCTTCCGGGAGGGGGGGGTAGTGTCACGCCCCTGGACTGTCTTGTGTTTTGCTCTCCATGTGTTTTCCTTCCTCATGTGTGACCTAGTTTCTGTTAATTGAGTTAATCACCTTCATTGTGTTCACCTGTCTGCCACTCGTTATCCCCACTATATTAGTTGCTGTCCATTTAGTTCCTGTTGTCGGTTATTGTTTATGTTACCCTATGTGTGTATCTCCTCCTTTTGAAGTTCCATTAAATCTCTTGTTCCCGTTGAAACCTTCGTCTCCGTGCATCTTATGTGTTCCCCGTACACGCAACCGTGACACATACAGTGAGGTCCATAAATATTGGGACATTGACACAATTCTAACATTTTTGGCTCTATACACCACCACAATGGATTTCAAATGAAACGAACAAGATGTGCTTTAACTGCAGACTGTCAGCTTTAATTTGAGGGTATTTACATCCAAATTAGGTGAACGGTGTAGGAATTACAACAGTTTGCATATGTGCCTCCCACTTGTTAAGGGACCAAAAGTAATGGGACAGAATAATAATCATAAATCAAACTTTAACTTTTTAATACTTGGTTGCAAATCCTTTGCAGTCAATTACAGCCTGAAGTCTGAAACGCATAGACATCACCAGGGTTTCATCTCTGGTGATGCTCTGCCAGGCCTCTACTGCAACCGTCTTCAGTTCCTGCTTGTTCTTGGGGCATTTTCCCTTCAGTTTTGTCTTCAGCAAGTGAAATGCATGCTCAATCGGATTCAGGTCAGGTGATTGACTTGACCATTGCATAACAGTCCACTTCTTTCCCTTCAAAAACTCTTTGGTTGCTTTTGCAGTATGCTTTGGGTCATTGTCTATCTGCACTGTGAAGCGCCGTCCAATGAGTTCTGAAGCATTTGGCTGAATATGAGCAGATAATATTGCCTGAAACACTTCAGAATTCATCCTGCTGCTTTTGTCAGCAGTCACATCATCAATAAATACAAGAGAACCAGTTCCACTGGCAGCCATACATGCCCACGCCATGACACTACCACCACCATCTTCACTGATGAGGTGGTATGCTTAGGATCATGATCAGTTCCTTTCCTTCTCCATACTCTTCTCCTCCCATCACTCTGGTACAAGTTGATCTGTCCATAGGATGTTGTTCCAGAACTGTGAAGGCTTTTTTAGATGTCGTTTGGCAAACTCTAATCTGGCCTTCCTCACCAGTGGTTTACGTCTTGTGGTGAAGCCTCTGTATTCACTCTGGTGAAGTCTTCTCTTGATTGTTGATTTTGACACACATACACCTACCTCCTGGAGAGTGTTCTTGATCTGGCCAACTGTTGTGAAGGGTGTTTTCTTCACCAGGGAAATAATTCTTCTGTCATCCACCACAGTTGTTTTCCGTGGTCTTCCGGGTCTTTTGGTGTTGCTGAGCTCACTGGTGCGTTCCTTCTTTTTAAGAATGTTCCAAACAGTTGTTTTGGTCACGCCTAATGTTTTTGCTATCTCTCTGATGGGTTTGTTTTGTTTTTTCAGCCTAATGATGACTTGCTTCACTGATAGTGACAGCTCTTTGGATCTCATCTTGACAGTTGACAGCAACAGATTCCAAATGCAAATAGCACACTTGAAATGAACTCTGGACCTTTTTTCTGCTCATTGTAATTGGGATAATGACGGAATAACACACAACTGGCCATGGAACAGCTGAGAAACCAATTGTCCCATTACTTTTGGTCCCTTAACAAGTGGGAGGCACATATGCAAACTGTTGTAATTCCTACACCGTTCACCTGATTTGGATGTAAATACCCACAAATTAAAGCTGAAAGTCTGCAGTTAAAGCACATCTTGTTCTTGAGACAAAAAAGTTAGAATTATGTCGATGTCCCAATATTTATGGACCTGACTGTACATGCATACAGTCTGCAGGGAATGAAAATTACGGAGACTGAATGGAGTCCCAAAAGTCTAGTGGTTCCCACTATTTCTTAGACCGCAACCAGAGAGGATCATTCAGTTATCAGTTTGCTTTGATTTTATCTGCTTATGAAGATTTTGCACTAGTTCAGCAAGGAGTTTGTTGTACTTGTGTTCAGTTGCTCATGCGAGCGGGGGTTTTCCTCGATGGGGGAAGAGGGTGAGGGCGTCTGGTTGAGAGAATCACGTGTCGCTGATTGGTTAGCGATCAGTTCTCGGTGGGAAACACACTTGGTGGTGGATTGACTGTTGGAGTGCTGGGTGGAGCTTTGGAGGTTGGTTGCTGGATGACACAGTATGATGTGATAAAAAGTTCATCTGAGAGTCTGATTTTGCGAGACGCAAAGACTTTGAAGAATCGCAAAACTTTAACGGAGGTCTGGAGAGTTCTGGATGGCAAGAACGCTTGCTTGGTCGTGCGACTCATTGAACGCGATTCATTGAACAGGCCATTTAACATCAAGTCAATTTAAATAAGACTGGACAAATCTAAGACATATAAACAAATCTAACACAGACAAATGCACTCACACATTCACACAAATTGCAGAAAGAGAGAAAGTGAGGAAAGAATGAGTTTGAGAGAGTGAAAATATGAAATCCCCAGTTAATAGCAATATATGCAATTACTTAGACCTGAACAACCATCAATCATTTTAACCCTCGCATTTAGTTTTTCAATGAGGCTATTAAACTTTTTTTAAATGCATCAATTCAGCTAAAATCTGGAGGTCTTACTTGCGTTTCCTGTGTTGGGGATTCCCCGCACATGACACGCAAGAAAAATAAATAAATCGTGCGCACGATTTTCCTGTATGTCATGTGCGGTGCCCCGTACATGAGATCTGCAGTTTAGTTTAAATATGAATTGTGCACCTATAGCACTCGTCGCTGTCTTTAAAACATAGCATGCCACTGGAAAAGTGGTCAAGCGCATCCTCTACAAATTATGTCTAAATTCATATAGTCTAATTTTGGTTTAACTTCTGCATAATGACTTTATGTAATTTCAGTGCTTATCTCAATTAATGAGGGTATAATATGTAATGTAAACATGTATATCGACATGAAAACAGAGTTTAAAATGGTTGTTTACTTAATGAATTTTCTCACACGAGGAAAAATAGTTTGTACGCATGGGTCAGAGTTTGCGAGCAGGTGCGCAAATTTTCTGGTAAAGTTTGCTTTTATAAATCCCACCTTTTGCCTAGGAAGTGGCGTACGTCTCTTTCAGGGCAGGTTTTGTACCTATGCAACGGTTATAAATGAGGCCCCGGGTGTTGCTGGACACAAACTCGCCAGTTCAGATCTTACTCGGAGGATGCAGTGTGATTATAATACCTTTAAGTATGCTGCACCCTGTAAGCAAATAACAAAAAATATATTTTCTTTTTTATAATCACGAAAAATGCAACTTAAGTCAGTGACAGTCAGAAACACCAGACTGCAGTTTAATCTACTAGAAATAATGATTCCAGAAGAGATCGGAATAAATCAAATATAACATTTTATTTGACAGGTAAAAGTGTATCATGCCAATTACATAAATAAAAAATGAAAATCCAATTCAGAATTAAAATCAGTTCCAATTCAGATACATATATAACATCAGTTGCTCAAAGATGAATCTAAGTGATGCATACCTGACAGCAGAGAAATGCACAGCAGCATGTTGGAGATCTAGTCGAGAGCTCCAGAGACACAAAACACAATTCTACAAAGGTTTTCAATCTTTCTCAAAATATAAGTGACTTATGTGAAATTGAGACCATTTTACTAATAACAGGGAGACCTTTAGAATGATACTAAACATCAAGGGGTATTAAGGAAAGCGAAAGCAAAGGTTTTTTTTTTTTTTTTTAGGATGCAGTCACATGTTGACGAAAGAGGTAAGTTTACAGCTGTCACTTGAAAGCAATTTTTGTGAATAGAGACAGTACAAAGTGCTTACATCAGGCTCTAGGGCTAGACTTATGATGTGACTCATGTTTTGCTTAAACGTACGGACCACTTTCTAATAGGACTTGTGGGCAGAGATGCTGAATTCTGTGTACTGGTCAGAAGTCAGAAGGGTTTTTTTCACTCCAGCACAAAGTCATATTAAAATGGCCTATTAAGCAACCCATTCACAGGGGAGGATAATTCTACTTTAGACCCATAACATAGGGGACAATATAGCCTAACCCTGGAAAAAGATACTTTGTGAACAAGATACATGTCCTCCACCTGCAGTCACTGAGCACTGCCACTCTCATCTTGTAACACTTTCCCTGTTACTCGTGTATCAGTTGTCCTCTTGGAGCAGCATGGTCACCACTCACCTGAGCATTAGGGGGCACTCTGTTCAAGTTGTAGCAAATCAGCTCAAAAGGGAAATGTATATAAATAATTAAAATTTATTATGATTAATTACAATTATTTATAGCAGCTGACAGTAATAACTGTAGCAGAATTAAATTGCCATCAGCTGATCTGTTCATCTAGCGAACATTCAGTTTAAGTTCATATCAACTCTAAGAAAGGATATTTCCGTGGCCACAGAAAATACTTTCCTATTAATGCATTAGAGCATGTAGTGAGGGTCAAAATCGTAAAGATACATTAATTTGCAAGGCAGAACCAGAAACTCATGTAATTTGTGCACACAACCTTTATTAACTAAACGCTAACACACATAACTAATCTAAACAAACAAACGAATAAACATACACTCTCGCGTACATACAAAGTGGAGCTAAAGTGGATGAATGAAGCCATTAGAGAAACCAGAGAATGCAGTTATGGAAAGAGTCAGTTTACCATCAGCAGTAAAACCATTTATAAGGGGGTTTATAACTTATACTATACCTCTGTTTTGTTTAGTTAAATGTACGATACTTGCATTGCCTTGGTCGTTGACGAGTGTCCGGATGCAGTCTCGGATGAAAGTCTGGATGGTTTCAAGGTTTTGGATCACGTTCTTCCGGGTTGAAGAGTGATGAATTTCAAAGATGTTCTGACTCAATGGTGATTGGGAGTTTCTTCCCAGGCAGAAAGTGAAAAAGAGCAAAGAAAGAGATCTGCTGAGATCCAAGGATCTTTGGTTGAATGGAAAGTCAAAAACTGGTGCAAAAACTTAAGGGTTGCTGAGGAGCTCACATCCTCCTCATCCTCTCAGAATCTAAAAGAACCGCAGACTGCAAGGCGGGTCACTGATGTGAGAGCTTTATCTGATATAGAGGTCACTCCTTTCAGGTGTCAAAGAGCCAATGGTGTCTTGAACTTTTGGAGGGAAAGTTTACAACTCTTTGTCTCCAAGCATGCTAATTTGCATATGTAAGTGGATCAGAAGTTGATATACAAACTAGTTAAGATTCTTAGAACACTAATATGTTCCATAGATATCAACATATAATATACACTCTCAATTAAATGATAGAGACCAAACATGGTATAAGTTTTACGATGAAATCTACGGAGAGTTTTATAAATGAGACCCCAGATCACTGAAAGTTGACTTGGAAGTGTCAAGAACTCAACTTACTATCCTTACATTTTGTGGTTATTACATCTTAAGAAGATGTGATTTTAACATTTTCATGTTTTGTATCATTCTAAAGGTCTCTGTGCAATTGGTAAAATGGTCTCAAAATCACAGCAGTCACTTATATTATGACAAAGATTGAAAACTTTAAAAAAAATTCTGTTCCGCTGCTGAGGGGTGTCTCCCCCTCAGGGTTTGTGAGAATGTTTCTCTTCTCCGGCCAAAAAGGTATTTTGTTTTTACAACTAATTTGAAGATTTCTTTGTTTCTGGTCTAGGTATATAAGCGAAGTGACATTATAGTCATTTGGGATTCTGTAACCAGAACACACCCACACACACTCTCTGGAGCTCTGCACTAGATCTCCAACATGCTGCTGTGTGTTTCTCTGCTGTCAGGTATGCATCTCTTAGATTCATCATTAAGGAAAGAAAGAGAGAAGAACAAAAGAATGTCAGTATTTCACATCAATTAACCACAACCTAATGAGAATCTAAAATCACCTTAAAAGGGGCTAAACTTAAACCCGCATCTAAATAGTGGTAAACAGTTGCTTGCATTGGTTTTGTTGCTGAACAAGAGTTGTGACGCGGTAGACAAAAGAGATTCTTGATGAGTTCTTTAGGAGTGAGCTGGAGGTTTTCCTCTGGTTCTTCTGAAGATAGAAATGTCCACAGCGCAATCGACGAAAGTTACTTGAAGATAAAAACTGCCAGAAAATCAAACTCAAGAGGAGAGTTTTGAAGACTCTTGGAGAGTGTCCATCTCAAGAAGAAGGGTTTTGAGCAACGATTAGTCAGAGTAGGGACTTTTGATAGACACCCACTTTTTGGGTGGAATGGCCAATCAGAGGCATGAATTTTGAGTGGGAGAAACTTTCTTTGTCTCTGTTCATTGCCCATTTGCGTGTTTATTGCTGGTCTGGAGAGTTGGTGCAGTTTTACTTCAAAGCATTGTAGAAATTGTATGATGCATTTCATGATAACAGTGTAGATCATTGTTTGAGGAATAAAGAGAAGATCATTTTGATACCAAGAAAAAACCTCTAGAACAGTGGTTCCCAACCTGGGGGGCGCCAGAGTTCACAGCGGGGGCGAGGGAGCAGATATACTTTGAGGTAGGGCTGGGCAATAAAATGATAACTACAATTATAGTGATATAATTTTCCTCGATAAAACAAGTTCGATAAACATTCAATGTAGCCTAATGTTTATGCGGGAAAATAGGAACAAAACAGCACTTCTCATTTGAACCGCGCCACACGAACCATATCCGCTCGGTGAAAACAGCGGCGCAGCGCAGAGCAGATGTGTTTACTCGCCAATCACGCGAGCACTAAACAGCGCTGTGAGATCCAGTGAGAAGCGCTTGAATTCAGCGAAGAACACAAATGACTGGTGTAAACTAGTATCAGTCAATATCAGCCAACTGATATAAACTAGTTTAAATCCAGACAAAACAGCACTGACAAACAGCAGAAAAACACTGTGTGCAATGATACAGTCAGAAGGCTTTTCAAGGCTACAAATCGCCATCGTTTACCAGGGATTTACTGTAACATTAACTGCACCATGGTATTGTGG
Source organism: Acrossocheilus fasciatus (assembly GCA_036784905.1). Classification (NCBI taxonomy): domain Eukaryota; kingdom Metazoa; phylum Chordata; class Actinopteri; order Cypriniformes; family Cyprinidae; genus Acrossocheilus; species Acrossocheilus fasciatus. The sequence goes on along the minus strand of CM071941.1, from coordinate 32,119,822 downwards.
CAGAAATGTGTGGTATTTATATCAAATTTATTATATTAATGTAGAAGTGTATTAAAGGAGTAATGGAATGTAATTACACTATATTTGTGATTAAGCTATAGGCTAGCATTTGTGCATTTATAATTTTTACCACAGTATTGAGGTGCTATATGTGTGGTTTTAACTCTGGTTATCATGATGTAAATGTATGGAAGAACAATGGTTAATTTTAATAAAACTCAAACAGTCAGAAAAATAATATTTTTTTCACCATATAAAAAAGGAGGTTGTCATTTTTATAATGAACATAAATTTACATCTGCATCCTAACTCAAACTACTACTGTCAACTCAATGGCAAATGTGCATTTCTAAGAGACAAAACATTAATATTATTATTATTGCATATATATATATATATATATATATATATATATATATATATATGGGCGTGTATAAATATAATATGGATGGATGGATGGATGGGTGGGGGCTCAGATTACCATGTGTGTACGTGGGGGGGGGGGGGGGGGGGGCATGAAAAAAAGTTGGGAACCACTGCTCTAGAAGATATTAAAGCAGAGATACACTCATACAACTGAATATAAGTGTTTAGAGTCTAACTAATACTAATAGATTTGTAACTAGGCTAATATAATAGTATAATATAATATACCAGATACATTTATAATCGCTTAATTATGGTCTAAATAAATACAATGTCTTTATGTGTGTGCGTTATGTGTATTGTATTTGTGGAGGTAATTTCTCTTCTCTTCCGGGTTTTCGCATACGAAGTGACATCATAGTGCCACCACTCTATACAAATAATAGTAATAGTGAAATAATAGGTAGTCCACTGGTCTAGTCAGGCCGTTAGTGCCTGGCACCGGGGGTCATTTACTTATCTTTGCAATGTGTTTGAAGTTCGATGGGGAGACCAGAGAGTTGATCTGTTTAGCATCTTCTTGATAGTGGGGGAAAACCATTGGCAATTTAGCACCCATATAAATGTAGAATGTGGGACCAGGTCTGTAATTTATATGCAAATGTCAAAAGGCTAAAAGGGTCTCTTAAAAACATAGAGCCCCAATGGTCATCAATGATCCTGAGCAGACGCTACACAGTATAGTTGTTTGTTTTGTTCTTCACACAGGCTATGGGAATGTAATCTCACTGCTCAGTCCTGTGGAAGTTTGTCTTCACTTTTACAATCCTCAAACTCAAACATCCTGAGAGAGCTGGATCTGAGTAACAATGACCTGAAGGATTCTGGAGTGAAGCTTCTTTCTGATGGACTGAAGAGTCTAAACTGTCAGCTGGAGATTCTGAGGTAAATGATTTCAATCAAATAAATAATTTACATGTGAACAGCTCATGATCCAGTGTTTCCAATGTCTTTCTGGATTTGAAAATGCAACATGCATCAAAAAAAAAAAACTATAAAAAATATTATATATTACGCATTAGCACAAATTCATTTTAACACCACTAATTTTATTAACGTGCGATTAACGCAGCGTGCATTTTCTGATTGACCTGTGGCCTAGCCCGTAGTTGGAGAAATGGATGGAGATTTTACATGCAATGAAGATGAAGAATTTAACATGCAAGTATAGCTGAAATCACATCACAGCTATTGTCTTTATCTTATGTGTAGCCTATTTGATTTTATCAGACTGTGGCTGGATTATGAAACAGGATTTTTGTGCAGATTAACATCTTGGAAGGGAGAGCTGGTTATAACCATTATGTCGTCTTAATGGGTCGCGTTTCAGTCACTATTTCATATTAATTCCATTGTCTGACAACAGAAGCACTAAAATATATAAATAAAAACAGTTTAATTGAGAATTTAGCTGCATCAAAATGCAGTATATGGGCACAGAGAGGCAAACAAATGTAATAAATAATAAATTTACATTTTACATGTTCAGAAGAAATGGAGTGAAAATGTAAACAGGTATTTCTATGTTCTTTTTTTCAAGTGTTTGATAGACATGAACAAGTTTTTTGCAAAACATCTATGATCTTTGAAACGTCTTCATGCTCTGTTAACTATGGTTTCACTAATAATAAAAATACTGTATATTGCATAATGCATCCATATTTGTCCATGCCCATGTTGATTAGAGTATTAAAAACTTGAAAATTATTAATTTAAGGTACATTTAGAACAGATAAAAATGTGCGTTTAAGTTGTGATTAATCGCGAGTTAACTCATGACAATCATGCAATTAATCGCAATTAAATATTTTATATACAAATATATATATATATATATATATATATACAGTGTCTCACAAACGTGAGTACACCACTCACATTTCAGCAAAAAATATAGTATATCTTGTCAAGGGACAATACTACACAAATTAAGTAGTCAATGTGCAGCTTGTACAAATTTACTGTCCTCTAAATATAACTCAAGATATAGCCATTATTGTCCAAATAACTGGCAACAAAAATGAGTACACCCTAAGTGAACATGTCAAAACTGTGTCCAAAGTGTCAATATTTTGTAGGGGCACCATTGTTATCTAGCACTACCTTAATCCTCCTGGGCATGGAATTCACCAGAGCTGCACAGGCTGTTGTTGGCATCCTCTTCCACTCCTCCATAATGACATCACGGAGCTGTTGGATGTTAGACAAATGGTGCTTCTCCACCTTCTGCTTGAGGATGCCCCACAGGTGTTCAATAGGGTTCAGGTCTGGAGACATACTTGGCCACTCCATCACCTTCACCTTTAGCTTCATCATCAAGGCAGTTGTCATCTTGGCGGTGTGTTTGGGGTCATTATTATGTTGGAAAACTGCCCAATTTCTGAAGGAAGGGAAACCTAGGATATGGCATAATGCCATACATACAACAACATTACTGAACTATAAACCCACATACATTATACCTAAACATAGTGCACAATGCACTATTAAATAATATTAATTGAGAACAGCATTAAATATAAAAACGCATGTCTTACCATGTCTGGGCAGTTGTCATTGCATAAGTGGGTAGCGGCGAGGTTGGAGCAGTGCGAAGTCGGTGACAAGCTCATCCAAATCAAAACATTTCACCAACACTTTCTCCACAGACATGAGCATTAAGTGGCTTAGTCTCTCATCGCCCATTGTTGTCTTCAGATACGTTTTTACTTGTTTAAGGACAGAAAAAAATAGTTCGTTGGAAGCTGTTGTGATCGGTAGGGTGAGAACGATTTGGAATAGTTTCATTAATTCACTGAAGGCCACAGGCAAAGAATGCAAATGAATGAAATCTGAAAAAATATTGTTGTCACTTGTTGGTTTTTCATTACACTTTAAAAAAATCCTTGCAGAGCTGACCTGGGACTCAAGGATGACTTTGTCAACATGTGCAGAGTAGTAGTCCGCAAATACAGCAATTTTCGCTGAATCCATGAACAAAGGCAAGTTTTTGTCAAAGGCCTCGAGAGACTGTAAAAGGGCATTGTTGTCGCTGAACCAGCAACAGAATTCAGCTACAAAACAATCAATGACAGAGAAGTACACCCTTTTTGCATTGTCTGCTCCCATGGTCTCTCTCGATCCAGTGGTAGAAGCGGTGAGAAGCGGCCCTATTGCTTTAAGGACAACAAGGCAAGACTCCTGGAGCTGTTCAGATAGACCAAATGTGATTGCCAGTACCTTTTCAACAATGTGAAGACTGACAATAAAAGCATATGACTCCAATTTTGCCTTAAGTCCAGCAGCCTCGACTGACCCATCCCTGTGGGTCCAAAACAGCCATAACTGCCTCATAACGCAATACTATTTTTTGTACTGCTCTGTACCAGTATAGCCACCGAGTTGCGCTTGTCAGTTCCAGCTGTAGTACTTTTTGTCCCAGGAGCTTTTGCGCTTCCACGAACATTACGTGCCGTGTGTTGCTATTTGCAATGAAAGTGTATAATGTTTGCAGCACGTCAAAAAAGTCTGACAGTTCGGGAATATTCCTAATGGTGTTCACAAGAACTAAATTCAATCTGTGAGCATAGCAATGAGTATAAGCTGCATGAGGGACTTTCTCTTTAATTGTAGCCTGAACTCCATTGAAAAATCCTTGCTGTGGTTATTATTATGAAATAGTATTTATTTCAACACTGAAACAACTGGCGAATGGGTCTCTGTCTTGATCGAGGGTGAAAGAGAGACAAATGAAGATGACACAGATATATCGTTTGTGCATGACCTGGAAGTATTTATTTAGCGATCGGCACTAAAACGTCATCTGTACGGAACATTGTTGTGTACGGAACATGGTTAGTCGACATTACCCGAAAAATTCCCAAACGGCAGATTTTGTTTTTTTTTGACGGGGGAAAAAGTTCAAGGGATTCACCTCCTTTGGACATCATCCTACACACAGGTTACTCTCACTGACTGCTTGCACCAACCGGTGGGGGAGGGGCCGTGTGACGCTCTTCACTGCTCACAACTGAGGGAGTCCTGCACTTTCTGTCTTTGATGACACATAAAAAAACTGTGCATACTGCAGGAACGGTATAACAGAAAATTTTAGTGGTTTTGAAACCGTGAATTTTCCAAACCGCGGTATACCTTGAAATCGGTTATCGTCCCATGCCTACTGTGTGTGTGTGTGTATATATATATATACACACACACACACACACACACAGGGATGTATGAAGGGATATATATATATATATATATATATATATATACATACACACACATACACACACACAATCACAAATCAGGCCTCTGTGGCTCCCTCCGATCACCACCAGAGGGATCCATCACCAGAGTATCTTTCTCTTCATCACCTGTTCTTTCGGACTTCATTTCCCATAACCCCGTGCCTGGGACTGATCACCTGTACAGGTGTTGGTCATTATCTGGACTACTTAAGCAGTGCTCTCTCTTACCTCATTGCGAAGTCTTGTTCTGCCTAGCTGACATTACCAAGCGTTTATCCTGTTTGTTTCCCTGTTTCCTACCTGGACTGTTTATCTATTCTGATCGTTTGCCGCCTGCCTTTTGAGCCAGCCTGCCTAGTGTATTTACTCTGCTACCTGTCTGCCACCTGCCTTGACCCCTTGCATTCTCTGCCTAGTCTACGTTGTGCCTGATGTTGTTGTCTGAATTGTGCCTGTTATACACACACACACACACACACACACACACACAAAACAGTTCTTTCTGGTCCCCGAATCTGATTGGTTGATAAGAGAGTGATATTCAAGTGATATCGAAACTCTAACCGTTTCACTGTTTGTATCACTCTGCTTGTAGTATTTCTCACACCCAGTGTCATGGCGGACGCCCAAATCCACTATAATTTTATATAATCCTGTTTTTGTCACGGAACGTCATTTTCAGTGTTTTTTGGGGCAATAATGTACTTGTTTAGACTTCAAATATGCGGTTTGTTAATAAAGATAACGTCTATTTGAAAATTTGCTTCAATGTTTTCGGAGATGTGAGCTCGAGGGCATCAGCGGCCGTTCAGCGCTCATGAACACACCGTGAGCAGCCTCAATTCGGCCAGATCTTCTGGAGTTTGCTGCTGGCTCTGATATATATCTAGCTCTCTATAGTGGTTAAACATGAGATATTTGTTTTGGGTAAATCTAATGGGCACAACACCTTGTAAGACGTAGCCAACAAATGCACTGAACAGGTGGACATCATTGGACATCACTCTTAACAGATGAAGGGATAGTACAACAAAGATATTGCTTTCCTCAGTGGACATTCAAACTTATGTTTTATTGTGAATATGAGTGTTGTGTTTTCTGCGGAGTTCGGTCATTTGTGAGATTTTTGTTTAATTCAATGTTTATCAATGTATAAAAAATTGTATACATGTTGCAAATAGCAGGTTATAGTGTAGTGCCCCTTTAAGAGGAGTGTCCTGTGAGAAACATGTGAGCGGTGTTTACTATAAAAAGGAAGTGGGAGATTCATTTAATTTGTAATGACTTTCAATCCAGTGTGCAGCCACTTGGTAAGCTCTCTTAATTTTAAATGTTTTCTTGTCTGCTTTATGATTCATGTTGTCTGCTGTCGTCATGCTATGTTGTTGTACTATGTTTACTTTCTTTAGCTTTATGTTTGAAGTGTGAAGTGTGTACATACAAACAAATTATGAAGTAATGATGATGATGATTATTATTATTATAGTACATTTAATATTATTATATTTGTATTTTGACTAATGTTATTTATTGTTGCTTATTGTTATTGAGGTAATGAACTGGGGCTGTTTGTAGTATGTATAAAAATTTAAATGTTGCATTTCCTGTTTTTCAGGTTTATTACCTGGTTATCCTTTGTGAAAAACAAATAAAAAATAAATAAAATAAAAAATAAACAAACACATGTGGAATACCGAGTAATATCCTTTGTACACTGGGTTGCCCTTTCCGTGGGAAGAAAAACGGAACAATGAGATTGAGCTGAAGAATGAATGCTGCATCAGAGGCAGGCAGTCATACTCGCTCAGTCATTCTCTCTCTCTCTAATAATAGTCTTCTCCACATAATACACAGCTTTTAATACAGTAATACAATAAGCTTTTAATGAAGCAAATCCATGTTGCTTAGTTACTAGTTGTAAAGTGGCGTTTTGGAAATAGTAACAGAGGCTTGGGCTCAGCTGTTAAACTGTCAAACTGAGATTTGAATCCATGGTGGAAGGAAGTAATTCACACAAAACTTACGAGTGCTACGAGTGTGATATTGCTCATATATAATTATATACTTGAGGTAACACTTTACAGTAAGGTTCCATTAGTTAATGTTAGTTAATGTATTAACTAACATGAATGAACAATACATTTATTACAGTATTTATTAATCTTTGTTAATGTTAGTTAATGAAATTACAGTTGTTCATTGTTAGTTCATGTTAGTTCACAGTGAATTTACTAATGCTAACAAGCACAACTTTTGATTTTAATAATGCATTAGTAAATGTTGAAATTAACATCAACTAAGATGAATAAATGATCAAGCATTGTTCATTCTTAGTTCTTGTTAACTAGTTAACTAATGTCAACTAAAGATCCTTATTGTAAAGTACAATACAATTTTGTGAATTGACAAAAAGTCAGATTTAGGACAGTAGAAAATTATGTCAAATAGATGAAAACAGAAAGTTATTTTTCTGGTAACACCGGTGACACTGGACTGCCATTTTCATTATATAATTTATAATGTGCACATGGCATTTCAGATTTTTTTTTCCAAATACATTTATTTTTAACAAAAAATATGGCCCTAAACCTAAAGACATGACCATACAGGAATAATTCATGGCTGAAATTATTATAAATGTGTGAAAGATGTCTGATTGTCACGTGAACTCTTGCTGTGTTTTCAGATTGTCTGGCTGTATGGTGACAGAAAAAGGCTGTCGTTATGCGTTTTCAGCTCTGAGTTCAAACCCCTTACACCTGAGAGAGCTGGATCTGAGCTACAATCACCCAGGAGATTCAGGAATCAAGCTGCTAACTGAAAAACTGGAGGATTCAGCTTGCTCATTGGTGAAACTGAAGTATGTCCAGCAGAAAGATTTTAGATTTTGCTATTTCAACTCCTCAGTGGCTGTGTACTATACTATACTATACAAACACACTATACACACTTTACATACTGTATATAAAAAACTTGTCAATGCTGCCGCTTGACTTTTATTAATACAATAGCTTCGATACTGAATCACTACATTATATTTCTCAGCAACTAGGGGGTAAAATTGCTGTTTTTGAAGTAACTAAACTCAGCTTCACTGTTTGTAGAGAGATGCACAGACTCGATTCACACATGCAACTTTCATCCCTCTGTAGTGAATTTGCTTTCGCCAACCTAGGGAGGCGAAATAGTGTAGTGATGGGTACTCGCATCACCAATGACGTTATGATATTTGGATCACCTGTCACTTAAGGTGTGATTATGAGTACATCAAATAAGAAAGACTGGTGGGATCTTTAACTTCTAGAACACAAGGAAGACACAAGTATAATAAAATAGATTTTATTAACAAAAGACAGACAAGAGTAATCAACAACTGCTAAATTAATAGCATAAATGAAAAAGGAATAAAGTGCATAAGCTGCCTACAATACAAGTGATTATGTTGGTTGTTGCCATGTCAGAGCTATGTTATTTGGAAAGATAAAATGTTGCTACTGTGAAACAAATAACGTGAAGAACCTTATTATGCATCAAACAAATACGTGAAAAATAATATACTGATAATACATAACAATGCCAAGGTCTCTGGAAGAGGTTTGGATAAATGATAGTTATGTTCTCTGTGGTTGAGTGAGCAGTCCGGTGGTGGTGACTTCTTCCACTGGTTGTGCTGGTAACGATGCAGGAAAGGAGCAGGAATCCATTTCAACAGTCTTGAAAACAAAGCACTGTAGGATGATGATCTCCTGGAGCACCAAAGGGTCCTAAAATCTGGAACATGCAGATGTGGCCCTGGAGTAGGTCCTGAAGGTCCTTAGCCTGGAACACGCAAGCAAAAGTACCTTGAAGTGAAGGTTTGCTCACCAGAACTTATCCTTTTTACAAATGTCTGTGTCTTCTGCGTCTCTGGGCTAGAGACTCAGAACTTGGTCAATCCACTTTGTCTCTCTTGGATGGAGACTCAAAACGTGCTGCATCTGTTGTTGTCTCGCTGGATGAAGACTCTAAATGTAGAATATCTCTCTCCTCACAGGCTGGAGTCGTATCTGTTGCTGCCTCACAAGCTGGAGACTCAGACTTGCCTCTGGCCCAGAATGTCGATGTTTCTGTCTCTCGGGATGGGAGACTCAGAACAAGTGTATTTGCTAGTTTCTCTCCTTTGCAGGCTGGAGACTCAGAACGGTGTATCTTCTATTGTCTCTCTAGATGGGAGACTCAGAAGGAGTGTACCTGCCACTGTGTCTCTGGATGTACCGGAGGCTCAGAACGGTTGATCTGTTACAGTCCTTTCCTTGACAGGACTCAGACTCAGAACTTCGGTGTTTCTGTTAGTGTCTCTCCCTTTCGAGATTCAGACTCAGAGCATGGATGATCTGTTTCTATCTCCTACCATGCAGGCAGGAGACTCAGAACAAGGAGTGTCTTTTGGGAAGGTACCTTCATCTCTTTCCGATGAGGAGGAGATTGCAATCTGGCGCTTCTCCATTTCCAGGCTGTGATTGGCTGTTTCCATCAGAGTGGGGGGACACTGTGTGGCCCACCTTTCTTTCCTCATGTGGAACTTATTTGCATAGTCCAAACACACATTTAGAAAAGTGTCACTAAAATTTTACCGATGCTTTAATTACTTACTGAACACCAGAATACCTTTGGCAATGTTATGAACACATTAAGTCCAATCATGATGGAAGAAGGTTGAACTATCATGCATGCATTAATTTGTCCGTTAACAGCTGAGTTTGTGTAAGATGTTGCAATACACGTCGCTGTCACTGAGGAATACTTATTTCTCTGAATAAGTAAAAAAATGTGTGTTTTAGTTTGCATCAGTTTAAGGTTTGACAACATAGTTATGAATGAGTTTGGATGGAACTCTGAGATCTCTCGTTGTTTCACTCACTGCTGCTGCATCCAGAGATCCTAAGGAATTTGTATGGTGGTCACAGTTAAAAAAACTTAGGGATCAGTCTTTTGGTGGGTGAAGGGCAGAAACTGCATTTTGACCAATGAGAAGTCCTGTCCTTCCCAGGCTTTGTACCAAAGCTCTCCTTCTTGCCCTCTAAGAGGTGTATGGCCGTTGTCCTGGCATCTTTATCTGATGGCGTTGGACAGTTTGCTTATGCTAGTCCACCAAGATCCAATCAAAATGTAGCAAACGTTTGCAAACCTTTGTCCACTATTGTGTCCTCTACACCTCTCTCTCTCTCGAAGTATTCAAACTAATGCTATTATTCATGTATTTAAATATCTATCTATATATCTATCTATCATCAATAGCAAAGCCTAGCAGCTAGCCTAGGACATGCTAAATCATTGTAAAACAATTTGTTAAAACATGATAGCAATGTGTAATGTAGTAACTAGGGCTGTGTTCGATACATCGATATGACAATATCAGGAGGCCTAATAGGAGGCCCTTCATAATGCAGAGCTCAACTGTCCGCTCTGCCTGTAGTTAGCAATGATTCTACAATATGCAGTGTTTCATAAACAGCTGTTTTACTAAATTCTGCTAAAGTAAAATTTAGTGCAGTCCCGTATCGTGATATGTATTGTATCGTGACTTTGCTGGTGATACACAGCCCTACTAGCAACCAACGAATGTACCCTAGCAACTGTACAGCAACACCCTAGCAACCACCTTGTATACCTTGGTAATCACATAGCAACAGCCTAGCAACCACCCCAATTTACCTTAGCACTTGCGTAGCAATAGTTTGCTCAATGATTGAATGTGTCTCTGTGTGTGCGTGTTTTCTAGTGTGGATCATGGAGGAGAATCCAGGATTACAGCAGGACTACGCAAGTGTACGTCTACACGCTCACACACACACACACACCCAACACCACAACACACACGTACGTCACTTACTATTTTTAATCATTTTTTTCCCTCGTGGGGACCGCAGGCCGGACCATACAATGTCAAAAATTTAAGGTTTTATTATCCTTATGGGGACATTTGCATGACCGTAGCCAGGTTTTGAAATTTAGTGAGGTCGGTTAAAGAATTGTGCTATAATAACCCCTACAAATACAACTCATTATATACACTATAAACACTTTAAAAGAGACAGACATATAGATGTTTGCGAAAGATATTGTATTTTCTCTGTTTTGGAGGGATGATCATTTTGCAGTGTTGCCAGATATTGCTATTAAAACAAAGAAAAAAACGAAAAATAAATAAAAATAAACCGGAATTATTTAAAATCTTTTTCAAATAAGATAAGATATCGCTGTCCCTAAACTGCAACTTCCCACTTTATTAACTTTATAAAGTGGAAAATTAAGTTGAAAAGACAAGTCCAAAGATGCTTATAATTGCTGGATCTGGCAACACAGGCTGAGCCCGCACCCTCACTCACAACCCTCTCAAGCCTCGTTCACTCCGGCAGCGTCCAGCAAAGATCATTTTCATACAACGGACGCTAAACATTCTTGCAAACTGTCTAAACTGAATTATACATGTCACACAGACATTCATATGAGGAGTTTTAAACGGCAAATTTGTCATTCAGAGAACAAATTTGTTTTTGAACATCGGTGACTTCATATCTGGCTACGGGCCTGGACATCCCACAATGTAGCATAAACAAGTACACACACACACACACACACACACACACACACACACACACACACACACACAGCTGTAGTAATAGTTATAAATGTCTCTGTTCTTGTGTTCAGATGCCTGTTTTCTCTCACTGGATCCAAACACCGCAAACACTCAACTCATTCTGTCTGAGGAAAACAGAAAGGTGACGTGTATGAGAGAGAAACAGCAGTATCCTGATCATCCAGACAGATTTGATGTTTATTCTCAGGTGTTGTGTAGAGAGAGTGTGTGTGGACGCTGTTACTGGGAGCTGGAGTGGAATGGAGATGGTGCGGACATATCAGTGTCATATAAGAGCATCAGCAGGAAGGGAGAGGGTTTTGAGTGTTTGTTTGGATCTAATGATCAGTCTTGGAGTTTGATCTGCTCTCCCTCCCAATGCTCATTCAGACACAATACAATAAAGACTGATCTCCCTGTGAAGCCCATCAGCAGGAGAATAGGAGTGTTTGTGGATCACAGAGCAGGAACTCTGTCCTTCTACAGCGTCTCTGACACAATGAACCTCATCCACACAGAACACACCACATTCACTCAGCCGCTCTATCCTGGGTTTACTGTTTATTATCATCAATCATCAGTGAAACTGTGTAGATGAATCAAAATAGACTGACGAGAGATTCAACCTATAATGCTTTGAGCTGCATGATAATAAATGTGTCATAAATCCTCATATAGACCGTAAGATCAGTGTGTGATTGTGTGTGTTGGTTTTGGTGGATTACCAGGTCTTTTCACCGGTTTACATACCAACACTATAAGGACAGTTGAGACATTACTGGACATGTCCTTATAATTCAAAGGGTGTAGATTCATCTCTTTGAGCTTCAGGAACAAAAATCTCCTGCTTTTTTGGGAATGTCCTTTTAACCTGGTAAAGCAGTTTTCTGGGGCCTCATTTATAACCATTGCATACGAACAAAAGCTGCTCTAAAGAGGCGTACGCCACTTCCTATGCAAAAGGTGTGATTTATAAAAACAAACTTGATGGGAAAATTTGTGCACCTGCATGCAAACGCTGACCCATACATAGTTTGGCGACACCCAATGGTGAGTCAAGGGACTGACGCCAGATGATGGAAATGAAAGGTATTGAACTTGAAAAGTTGTTTATAGATCCCTATTAACATAAACAGACAAATCAGTTTTAATCCTCATTATGCGTCTTAATCATAAATACCCGCATGTTCACAATACCAGTTTAAATAAATAAAAGGCAATAAATAATAAAATAAAAGTACGTCAACTGAATTTCCTTATGTGATCATTCAATTTAGGCAATATTAAAAACTGATCAAAAAATTGATTGTATGTTAATTTAGATATTTGGTTATTCTGGAAATCCCATACTTTCAATTATTCATTCATTAGCGACCCAGTGTCGCTTAGCTGTTCACTCGGCCAACTGCGAACGCACGGCACAAACTCACCAGCTCTGTACTGTACTTACTCAGAGGATGCAGGGTGATTATAATACCTTTAAGTATGCCACACCCTGCAAGCAAATAACAAAAAGTGTATTTTTTTCCTATAATCACGAAAACTGTATCTTGTTAAGTCAGTGACAGTCAGCAATCAGAAGATCCCTAAAGATGTGCCCCATGGTCTATTCATACTTCAGTTGATCTGTCCTGGACGCAGATTTGTGGAAACACTAGACTACAATTCTAATCTGCTAGAAAAAATTATTTCAGAAGAGATCATTTATTATTAGTCAGGTAAAATTGTATCATGCCAATTACATAATGAAACAATCAGAAGCCAATTTAGAAAGGATAGTGCAATTGTGAATCACATTGTAGCCGCGTGGCAACCCTCCTCCTGTACATAGAGACTGTGGCTAAATGGGAAAAAGCCAAGTGATCTACACAGGAGACCAACAAATTTAACATAGTCACACATGTAACGGTTATCCTAATTTAACACAAGACACATGGCCTAAATGCTAAATGCATCTACAAGCTTTTACCTAAGTATTCCAAAGAACACTTACAGCAAAGCAATCATGTAGTAGGACTAACAACTATACTGTGTTCCATTGCATCATCGAGCCGCCGTTTTAGCCCCACCCAATAAATCCTGAACACAGAATTGGTGAAAAACTGTTTAACGATTTAACTCCACAATTCAGTACTACATAGTTCAGAGTCTTTGTAATGTGTTTCAGCAATACATTTCTAACATTTGTAATGTGTTTAGAAACAATTCTCAGAATTCTCTTTACACGGACTTTAATGACTTTATAGAGGATCTGCAAAGAGGAGTGGGACGAAATCCCTCCTGAGATGTGTGCAAACCTGGTGGCCAACTACAAGAAACAACTGACCTCTGTGATTGCCAACAAGGGTTTTGCCAACAAGTACTAAGTCATGTTTTGCAAAGGAGTTAAATACTTATTTCACTCATTAAAATGCAAACCAATTTATAACTTTTTTGAAATGCGTTTTTCTGAATTTCTTTGTTATTCTGTCTCTCACTGTTCAAATAAATCCACCATTAAAATTATAGTCTGATAATTTCTTTGTCAGTGGGCAAACGTACAAAATCAGCAGGGGATCAAATTATTTTTTCACCCACTGTAAATGCTAATTAATTACAGGTGTATGTTTCTGCTTAAATGTTTCAGAGTCTTTTTCAGACGAGTCTTTTTAAACACCACAAAATAATCTGTTTTACATTGTTTAAAGACATACCCAGGATTATTCATCTCCCGCAGACTGGCTGATGCCCAGTCTGTGGAAGATAGTTTTGCTCAGCTGGCTAGGCACCATTCCTTTTAGACGGTGGCTGGGGCAATGGAGGGCTGCCACATCAAAATTAAATGTCCTGATGGTCAGTCCTTGAGAAAATGCAAGTTGTTTCCATCTGTTGTGCCTCAGGCAGGAGCATTTCATTGACATCTTTATGGGATACCCAGGCAGTGTGCATGATGCACGGATACTGAGAAACAGCCCCATCTATGCAACAGGAACTTACCCTCCACCAGGGTATTTCACCTTAGCTGATGGTGGCTCTCCACCATCAACCAGTGGATCATGACTACTTTTTTCAGGTAAATGTACTAAACAGAAATCTCTGATGTAGTTTTACAGTAGTTGCACTGATGTGTAACTTCACTAATGTGTACAAATCATAAAACTGCTATATTTTCAACTGCACAGCATTTAACTCATCATTGTCTCCGTCCCCAGCCCTGAGTCTAAAAATGTTGCATATATGCAGCATCTTTGGATCATGATTAATATGCAGTGCTTGCCTCTCATTTTAAATGGAAAGAGCACAGAAAACTCCTTATTTTGTATATATGAAAAAAAAAAAAATTATTTGTGTTATTTATTTGATTTGGGGCTTGTTTTAAAATTTCAATTTAGTTTTGTTATTTACATTTACATTATATGTAGTCTACATTTTGTTATTTAGCAGAAGCTTTTATCCAAAGCGACTTACAAATGAGAAAAATAGAAGCAATGAAAAAAAAAAAACTAAAGAGCAATAATATGCAAGTGCTATACTACTATATTATTAGTGTTATATTTCAATTTCACAAAGAAATGTGTAGCATTTTGTCCAAGCAATAATGAAACGACACATTTAATTTATGATTTGTCTTAAATCTCATTTTGTTAAAAGAAACTTGTGAATCAAATCGAATTATGAGTTGAGTGAATCGTTACATCCCTGTATTTATGGCATATTTTAAAGGTTGAAGGAACACGTTTTCATTGTTGTTCAGTAATTAGCATCCCTCCTTTACAGAATAAATGTATTTCCTTCTTGAAATGAATGTATAAAGTAAAACAATGGCAACAAACACAACAATCCAGTATAGGTCCGCAGTAGGGGTGTCCCCGACTAAGGATTTTCATAGTCGAATCAGAATTTTTGAATCTTGCCGATAGTCGACTGATAGTCGAATCATATGTTTGGGAGCGGAGGGCAAAATTAATTACCAAGAGTCAAGTCAGACATTTGACAGTCATAATTACTACATTACAATACATTAACACGTTTTGATTAAAAGATAGTTCACTCAAAAATGAAAATTCTGTCATAATTTACTCACCCTCAAGTAGTTCCAAACCTGTATGAATGTCTTTGTTCTGCTGAACATAAAGGAAGATATTCTGAAGAATGTGGGAAACAGAGCAGTTCTGGGGCACCATTGACTTTGACCATTGATGGAAGTCAGTGTGTACCCCTGATGTCACATGGAATATTTTACCGATCTCCTGGCTACGTTTCTGGACCTTGATCTAGTAAGGACCCTTGCTGTCTATGGAGGGTCATTTCATCACAAATATTCTAATTTGTGTTCCAAAGATGAACGAAGGTCTTGCAGGTTTGGAACAACACGAGGGTGAGTAATTAATGACAGAATTTTGATTTTTAAGGTTAACTATCCCTTTAAGTAGAATTTAAGTAAATATTGTTTTTACACTACCAGTCAACTACACAAAAATTCACATACTCTGATTTGGGGGGGGGGGGGGGGGGGGGGAATTATATATGTGGAAAAAAGGCCACTCAATCAAGAGTAAACAACTACAAGCCAAGTCGTTATTATGACGTCGGGTGGGTTCAAGTCACTTTAGATTTAACTTTTCTACATAAAATTCAATGATTTTTTAACTCTACATCTACAAAATGATGAATGAAGAATGTGCATTATTGTGTTTTTTCTTTTTCTGTTTTTATTTAATTTATGAAGGTGATGTAAACTGAGTAATTATATATTCTATTATAATTATACAATAATATAATATTTTGTATGTGTAACTTATATAGTTATATTGTACATTACAAAAAAATATATCATTTTATTCATTTCAACAACTTTATCGACGCTGCATATCTTTAATCTTTGGCTACGTCCATTGCATCTGACACGTTTTTTCCCCAACTCGGAAACTCTGGGCTTAAAGAAAATTTTGAGTTTCCCACTCGTAATAACGACTTTGTGGTGGTGTTCATGTGCGTTCAACTCGTAAATACGATGTATCCGACATGACTTGAACACACCAATATTTAGACTGTCAATTTAAATCAAGTATACTTAAGTATAGGGATGTAACGATTCACTCAACTCACGATTCGATTCACGATTTTGAGTTCACGATTCGATTTGATTCACGTTGTTTTTTTTTTGTTCTGTTTTTTCCCAAAATGAGAAGACAAATTATGAATTAAATGTGTACTTTTATTATTGCTTGGACAAAATGCAGCACGTTTCTTTGTGAGATTGAAATATAACACTATAATAATATACTAACATAGCACTTGCATATTATTTCTCTTTTGTTGGTTTTGATTGCTTTTATTCTCCTCATTTGTAAGTCGCTTTGGATAAAAGCCTCTGCTAAATAACAAAAATGTAAATATAAATAACAAAACTAAATTTAAATTTTAAAACAAGCTCCAAATCAAATAAATAACACAAATAAAAGAAATCTCTTCATATAAACAAAATAAGGGGTTGTCTGTGCTCTTTCCATTTTTAAATTTGAGGTAACCACTGCATTTTAATCATGATCCAAACAAAGATGCTGCATACATGCAACATGAGCAGTTTTTAATCTAAATTAGATTTGTGTAATTTCGAAATTTGAAGCAAAATCAGAATGGCCGGCTTCAGTTTTGTGAAACTACTGTATACATAAAAAACAACTGTATGAAATGAAACAGAAGACTAGCTGAATGAGACGCAGATTCACGCTCTGCCAGCAGGTGGCGCTTTACGCGTTTCCTTGGTTTCCGCTGTAAACAAAGCAGCGCTGCACTTATAAACTTTAATATGCAATATACCAGAGGCAAGATGAAAAGAAAAAAATACCATCTAAACTTTTCTAAAGACAGTAAGTTCCCCTCAGACATACACTCATATAAACTCCTATCCCTAATTGAATCGCAATTTGTTTAGCATCTCAACCGATTTGAATCGTCACATATATGAATCGATTTTCAACGTTCTGTATTAATGCGCTTCCTATAAACATTGGTAACCATAGTAACATACAGTTACAGTTGAATAGTAACACAGACGAAAATAACCCTCATTTTTATCGTTCCGGTCAAATATTGCAGTGCAAATATTACTAACATCTTTAATATGTGAATGCTGGCAAATGACCATGGCATAAACGGGATAATCAACGGCTAGCTGCGCGTCGGGTGGTTCTTCGCCTCCACGTCATGCATTCAAATCGTTTAATGCACAGCTAGCCGTTGATTATCCCTTACGTATACTTCTGTACGTATACAGAAAAAGTAAACTAGTATACTTTATTAGTAAAATATACTTTATTTGTAGTTTCAAAGTATACTAATAGCACTCTTGAATAAACTTCTTTTTCTAAGTGTGATGTTTTTATTACATGATTGTCGAAATTACTCCTTTTTCTAAACCTCTTCTCACACCGAGGAAAGCGGCAGTTTTTTTCCGGAATGACTTTGGAAATGCCGTTTCAGGCTTTTTTTAGTTGTGTAACTCTTTTCACACTGAAGACACTTGTAAGGCTTCTCTCTGGTGACAGTTTTTACACGATCCTTAAGATGTTTCTTGTCTGTGAAACTCGTTTCACACTCACGATATATGAAAGAGATTTCTCCAGCGTGAATCCTCATGTGATGATTAAAGCTGTCTCTATATCTGAAGCACTTTCCACACTGATCACACATGTATGGCTTCTCTCCAGTGTGAACTCTCATGTGAGTCTTAAAAACCTCTCTTTGTGTGAAGCTCTTTCCACACTGATCACACATAAAAGGCTTCTCTCCAGTGTAATTTGTCATGTGGGCATCAAGTTGTGTTTTGTGTTTAAAACTCTTTCCACACTGAGAGCAGATGAACGGTTTTTCTCCGGTGTGAACTCTCATGTGAGTCATAAGATTTCCTTTCTGTGCGAAGCTCTTCCCACACAGTTTGCAGGTGTGAGGCTTCTCTCCAGTGTGAACTCTCAAGTGAACACTAAGTTCATTTGTTTGTTTAAAACTTTTTCCACACTGAGAGCAAATGAATGGTTTCTTTCCAGTGTGGATTTTCGAGTGGACTCTAAAGCTGTCTTTTCGAGTGAAACTCTTTCCACACTGTTGACAGGTGAAAGGCTTCTCTCCAGTGTGGATATTCAAGTGGCATTCAAGGCTTTCTTTTCGATTAAAACTCTTTCCACACTGAGGACATATGAACCGTTTCTCTCCTGTGTGCATTTTCAAATGGACTTTAAGGGCTTCTTTTTCAGGGAAACTCTTTCCACACTGTTGACAGGTTAAAGGGTTTTCTCCAGTGTGAACACTCAACTGGACTTGAAAGTTTGCCGTTTCTGTTGCGCTCTGTTGAGTCGGCGAGTAACAAAAAGGTTTTTCTCCAGCCATGAAATCATGATATTTCTCTTCCACTTCATTCGGTTCTTGACTTTCCTCTTTCAGTGCCATCATGTCTAAGGTGAAAACAAACAAAAACAAGTTAAAACAAGTTTAACAGCACAAAGACATGAAAGCCTCGAGACAAGTAAAACATCAAATCCAGCAGCACGTAAGCTAGATCCTGTATCCACTAAACTGAAAAAGGTGAATCTCAGAACCTCATTAATACTGTTAAATCTTTGCTTTGTTTAGGACACGTCCCAAATACTTTCAAGCTGGCAGTTATCAAACCTTTTAAAGCCCACAGTAGAGCGCTTGATTGGGATACCGCAGGTCCCAACACAAATCCAACGGGATCAAGCGGTTTTATCTTTGCTGGGAGATCACAAATATACCACAGGTCAAGAGAAGTCATCAAATGTTCCGAAAACAAAGTGGGTTTTACTGTACAAAACCAAAACAAGGCAAGTCTGACATTCAGAGACATTTCCCAGTTGTTACTGAAAAAAAAAAGGTTTTAATCGCAGCGTTTTACTGTTGTTATTTGTCGATCATAAGTGTAAGCTATTGCACGTTTTAATTATGCTTGGGCAATATTGTCAAAAAAACTATCACAATAAAATTTGTCATATTGATAATTATCACAATAAATTACAAGCCTTTATTTCTTTCAAGTTTAAAGGCAGATTTCTGCTCCTAATGCCGAGTTCACACTACGCTTTTAAAAGTCGTCGGATCACCGCTGTTTTCACACTATGACATATTTGGATGAAAACCGGCAGGCTTGTGACTGTCCCATTGACTGCCAAGTAATGTCAAAATAGTCCATCTGCCATCAGTGGTTCAGTCTGAATTTTATGAAGCGACGAGAATACTCAGTAACGCATGGATACGTACTGTACGTTTATTTACGCTTGATTTGAATGGAAACAGCGTATCCATGTATTACTGATGACAGAGAATAGCGTATGCACTTTGCATCCATCGGATGCTCTCCATAATGGCGCTACGTTGACACACAGAGACACAAAGGAGACAAATTGTTGAATAAATGTCGTTATTTTTATTTTCTTTGCGTACAAAGTATTCTCGTCGCTTCGTAAAATTCAGATTGATTTATACTTTTCTGGGCCTTGATAGTGTAATTTACTTGGCAGTCAATGGGACTCACAAGCCTCCCAGTTTTCATCCAAAATATCTTAAATTGTGTTCCAAAGACGAATGAAGCTTTTATGGGTTTGGAACGACATGGGGGTAAGTGATTAATGACAAAATTTTCATTTTGGGGTGGAGTAACCCTTTAACAGCGATCCACTCATCACTAGTGCTCACGAATCCTCTTATTATAACACACAAAGTGTAGACCGTATGAAAGATTCATTGTGCATAAATTCATTGTGTTATGACAGAACTTTATGAGATCACAATAAACTAAGCGGTCAGCTTTTTAGTGAGGAGATCAGTTTGCTCACATTCTGCCAAACCAAGCATGTCTAAGGTGTAAATCCAATACGTTTTGTCTCTCAAATAAATTATTGACATTTTTGGAGCCGTGGTGTGCTGACTTTGTCTAAATATGTAACATTTTAATGATGCATACCGCTGGTAAATATAACTGTACCAGTTACGTTTAAAGCTGGGGTCTTGGTAAGTATTTCTCTCACAGGTATGCTGAACATATCTGGAACCACTCAACATTAAAATAGTTTAATGCACAGCTTTACGTAAATAAATTGGGTAACACTATTTTGATAGTCCACTTTAGACATTCTACTAACAGTAAGTAACTTTGCAACTTCATGTCAACTAGCAGTCATTAGAGTATTAGTAGACTGTCTGCTTAATAACTTCTAACACTTTATTTTGATCGGTCCACACCATACTGACTATTTAGAAACATTGCAAGTATATGTCAACTTATATGTCTAAAGCATCAAAATAAACTGTAACAAATTTTTTTTTATCTTTTTTAAACTTCAACAATAAAAAGACAATAATAAGACCAAACTTTAAGTCTGTACTTCCACGCTTTACATTTTTATGGTCTTATGAGTTTTTAAATATTTCAGTTTTTATACTGACATTTTTGTCCTCTAAGGACTTCCATATTTTATTTTATTTTTTTTTAAAGTAAATGAAATGAAAATTTTTAATAAAATTAGAACAAAAATAAATTATTAAAGAGACTTGTTAAAGTTAGTTTATTACACCCATATATTTTGCTCTAATGTCACTAATAATATCAAGGTTTTCTGGTTTGGTTAAGTGTGCTAAAAACATTTTTTCAAGTGCATTAAAGAACATCACGCGAAAACATCAACAAGGCGAAATGAGACGCACCTTTTCAGTTAGTCACGTGAGGACGCGCTTTGTTTGTAAAAACCGTTAATTACGGTCACACTTCTCTGTAATGTTGTATTGATGTAAATGTTTAAACACAAACCTTTCCTTCAGCCGAATCACAGACGCAGAGCGCAGCCTTATGACGTCACGCCGCCGTGCCAAAATAAAAGTCCCGTCCGCTCGAAAAATTTTTTGGGTCAAATAAATATTCAGATTAATGATTAATTAAAAGGATGAAAGCTATTATAGTATTATAATAACACTAAATTTTAGTTTTTTTTTCTTCTTGCATCTAAATGGAAGCAAGTGCTTTTCAGTGAGTTAACTTAAGTACTGTTAGCTTAAAAGTCTAAAAATAGACTAAACTCAGATGTTCCAGTTTGTATATTGTGTTCACTTTTTTATTAAATGTATAAATTATTAAAGCAAGTTTTGTTTTTAACATCAACAGCTTTTTTAGGGTTACACTATGGCTGAGATTCTATGTAAAGCGTATTAACATTTAATTAGAAAGTATAATTACAATACTTGCAGTAAAAATAAATAAACATTTTTTTGGAAAGTAGACATTGTTCTGCTAATGGTAAACTGAAGGGGGGAAAACAGATTCAGCGCAAAACTTTTACAGACAGTAAAGCAACATTTTCAGATGTGTTATACACACGGAGCCAGGATTGAACTCGCTAAGAATGAATGCAAAACTAGATTAATAGATGGATCACGCACCTTGGACGCGGATGTCTCCCCACTTTATCAGCATCTTCACATAAAGTTTAAACAACAATGATTTTATAGACGGGCACGAAGACAGACCAACAACATCACTGAGTGGAGCACTGGATGAAACGCCCTTGTATGAGCTGCAGGTAATTTACTCAACGCTTTATTAAAATTCATATGCTAATGTTACAGAAACTAAGTGTTATATGATTGTTTTGGACTGCAAGAGCCTCTGTCCCTATATAGATCAGTTTCAAATATTCCCTGTCAGTGTTTATATATTGATGCTATGATTAATGTTACTGCTGCATTGATGCATTAAATTGCTGACTTGCTCGTGTTAAAGTTAATTTTAGCTATACTATTTGGTATATTAACCTCTTTAGAGATACTGTAAGCTCATTGTTTTCACTAGATAAGCAATGCAACATCTGAAAATTAATCTAAGCTCTCTGACAAAAGTAATGGAGCAGCGTAGAGGGTCGTAACCCTGCACCCCAGAACCTCGAAGACCTGAGGGCCGCTCTTCAAGAAGTGTTTTGATCAGTTATATATGTAATTGTTTCTTATTTTTTCTTTTTGATTGTGCAGCTCAATTAGATTTTTTTTTTCTATTTAAATAAAGAAAGTCTGTTTAAATAAATATGTTACTTTTTGTAGCTTATTGCGCCATTTAACATTTAAAGCATAAGGCATGAAATGTGCAATGCACTGCAACTTTGTAGATACATACAACCTGTATTCAATTATCAAATATTATATATGAAGCAATATATTTCATAATTAAAAGATTATGGCATATATAAGTGACGTCACATATATATAAATAATTTGCTATGCATATGTCTAATTTGTATATAACACAATTAAAAAAGTCATGTATCTCACAAATATGTTACGTTAATAGATGTTATGTTAATATGTGAAATTGTTCCATTTTCTAATAGGATTCATATATGGATAGGGCATATATAAAACATATATGTCATATATAGATATTTCATATATGCACATATATTACATTTCCGTACCTAGCGTCAGAAATTCAGCATGATCATCGCACAGTGTGTTTGCGGTTCAACTCAAGCTCTTATTCTTATACTTTTTTTTTAAACAATTTTTTTTTAAGGAATAGCTCCCCATGTTCTGTTCTATATAGTTGCTGTTTAGAGGAAGAAAATAATGCTTATGTAACATTTGAAAAATCTGTTTTCAAGAGTGACATACTCGGTAGCAACAATCTCCATAGTAACATTAATGTGTATGTTTGTATTTTCATTTATGTATTTATTTTTTATGGGTTTGTTTTTTCTCTCTGAGAAATTGTGTATCTCTTGATCTCTATGTATTTTCCCTCTTGAAAGGAAAAAAGAAAAGAGAAAACCACTGATGTAGGCTACACTTCTTGTATTTCGTTTGAGCGCCGCAAGCTGTCACTATGGCCTCAAAGCTCACCTCTTGCATACTCTGGCTCGATTGCTATTCCTGAGGTAAAACACGCCCTCCTCATTACCCTACAGACAAAGAAATGTAGAAATAATTATAGAAATATTATTTATAAATATTATTTTTGCTTTTTAAATTTCTTCATATTTCTTTCTTTCTTTCTTATTTTGTATGGTTTGGCATTCTATAGACTGTGTGCTTGTGATTGGGCTCCAGCTCACGATCACTACTGTACAGACTCGGGTTTTTAATGACATCTGCGCAAGATGACAGCGGCCATACTGGGATGTTTTGGCTTCCCGTTTCAATAGTGGAAGGACGTAGAGACGCGTCATCCATCTTTTTTATGATCCATTTCAAGGATGGCAAACATCAGTCCTGGAGAGCCACAGTCCTGCAGAGTTTTGCTCCAACCCTGAAGCTTTCGCTCGAGGACAGAGTGAGGAAATGAGGAGCACCCAAAGAATGATGTATTTAATGATAACACAAATGACAATGATAATTGAACAATTTATTCAAAGAGAAAGCGATACAACTCAAAAGCAGTTTCACAGACTCTCAAAACTATAATAACAGGAGGAATCAGGACACTTAAGATCAGAGTCATTCATGCCATGAGAAACAATATAGCAATAATAAAATAATGACAACTTCACATTTTCCTTTAAAAAGCTTGTATCAGCTGACAGGGATTTAAAAGGCAGGGACTTGAAATCAGAAGTCATGCATTCACAATAATAATGATGATTATGTTATACATAATTATAGATGGGATGAACCCTATTTCTCACAAATCGCTTTTTTCTTTTCTGAGCATGAGTGATCATTCCAGTTGTTCAGGACCGGATTTGAAGGCATCAGTTCAATACAGTCTTCATTTCCATCTGCGTTATTCGGCTCACCTTTGAGCCAAAACCTGAACAACAAAAGATGTTCAGATTTTCAGCTGCACAAATTTATGAATCAACAATACTCACAGTATGATTGGAGAGTAGTGCAGAACAGTAAACAAGAGAAGAAGAGTTTTCTTAATAGTGGTGTTTGTGGAAGAGTTTTGTCTTCAGCTGTTTTCTGAAGGTTGTGGCCTCATTTTTTATAAAGAGAATCAAAGAGAGTCAAACACAGTGATGTTTAGCATTTACCCTCGTTTCAGCGGTGAATTATCCACCCATTTCATTTTGCCCTCCTGCTGTCCGTCAGACAAACCAATCCACACTCTCCCCATGATCAATGAAGATAAGTGTGATTCATTCATTAACACTCATCCTTAACAGACACTCACCTGCTTCTCTTCAGTGTTGATAATGACCAGATCAGTACTGCCTGCTGTCCGACCAGCTCTTCTCCTCATTAGATACGAACATGCCATCTGGACCCCACAGATATCCTGACAGAAACACAGATTTTCAAAGCTGGAGTAGGCTTCTGCACTACTATGAAAAAACAAACTAAACCACACAGATTTTTTTGCACATAAACACTTTTCAAAACTGTATACAGTAAACGTGAACTATAAGAAACCACACCAAAAACAGATTTGTACCGACCTTGTTTAGAGTTCAGTTGATCAACTCCAGTTTCTTCTGACTCAAAGAGTTGAAGTTGTTCTGCAGTTGGTCATTTTTTATCATTAGATCAGTGCAATTGTCCTGTAAGCTGTTGATTGTTTGATTGAACTCTTCAACTGTGTTCTTGTAACTGTTTGTCAGGTCTCTCTCTGCTGTGATGGTGATGTGCTGCAGTGTGATGAAGACCAGCAGAAGAACACCAAACATCTACTTCCACCTGACAAATGGGACCAAAACACACTAATTAATTAATAACAGTTCACCTCTATTATTAGATAATTGTTATTAAGATTGTTGACATTTAAAATTGACCTTTGTAAGTATCTGACAGGGCTTTTAAAAAGTATGCTCTTTTATAATGACAAACTTCCAGAAATGCAAACCAGAAATATATTCAGCAGTAATACATTTAATATAAAGGCAAAAAATGACATATTGTTCCTAGAAAAGAGTTATTTAAATTTTATCTAACAATTTTCCATTTCTTAAACATTAGCAGTGCTTCAAATTAAACTTAAATCTGCTTACTGCACTTTCGAGCGTTTCCGTCTGCTTGGTGGCGACTCTGTGTTCGAGGTCCAGATCTGTTAGTAACATTTCTGTGTACATAAAAGTTCTCAGGTTCCATTATTATGTCTCGCAGTATATGTGCACAGATGAGCTGTGGTCTCTTAGAAAATCTACCTTGTTTTTAAATAAACTTAAACAGGAAGTGGTTTCATTATCAGGCATCGGAAAATCTAGTTATTTTCACATGTTCAAATTCTCACACTCTGATTAAATACTATACATTCATGTAGACATTGCAGATTTTCATTTTCTCCAAATCTTTTTGAAATTATTTAAAATAAGCAGTTTACCTTATTTCAATATGTACCTTGAGGTTCATGTATATTTTATTATTGGCACCCTTGGTAAATATGATCAAAGAAGGCTGTGAAAATTAATCTGTTTTGTTAATCCTATTGATCTTTTATTTTTTTAAAAATTACAAAAATCTAACCTTTCATTGGATAATAAGAATTTAAAATGGGGGGAAATATCATTATGAAATAAATGTTTTTCTCAAATACACGTTGGCCACAATTATTGGTACCCCTAGAAATTCTTATGAAGTATATTCCCATTCATATTCACAATTTTGAGCACTCCAGGGTGATTATGATCATTAAATTATCCAACCATGGCTTCCTGTTTCACAGAAATATAAATAGGAGGAAAACAAAGGTCAAATTCCCTTAACCATCATCACAATGAGAAAAACCAAAGAATATATTTTTGATGTGCAGCAAAAGATAATTGAGCTTCACAAATTAGTGAAGTGGCTTTAAGAAAAGAGCTAGAGCTTTGAAAATTCCCATCTCCACCATCAGGGCAATAATTAAGAATTTACAATCAACATAAAACGTTATGAAACTGCCTGGAAGAGGACGTGTGTCTATATCGTCCTGATGCACGGTGAGGAGAGTTTGAGCGGCTAAAGACCCTCCGAGGACCACAGCTGGAGAATTGCAGAAAATAGTTGAGTCTCGGGGTCAGAAACCTTAGAAAAAATGGTCAAACAGCACCTACATCACCACATGTTGTTTGGGAGGGTTTCAAGAATAATTCTCGTCGCTCATCCAAAAACTCCAGCATATTCAGTTATCAGACACGACTGAACTTCAAATGAGACTGGCTTCTAAAACTAAAAGATGAGCTTTTTAGCAGCAAACACTCAAGATGGGTTTGGTGAACACAGGGATAAAAAGTAGCCCATGTGTACAATGAAATATACTGCTGTATTCTTGATGTTGTGGGCCTGTATTTCTGCTGGAGGTCCTGGACATCTTGTTTAGACGCATGGCATCATGGACTCTATCAAATACCAACAGATAAAAAATCAACAAGTGACCGACTCTGTTAGAAATCTTATAATGGGCCATGTTTGGATCTTCCAACCGTACAATAATCCAAACCTCAAAAACAACACAAAAATGGGTCACTGAGCACGAAACCAAGCTTCTGCTGGTCATTCCAGTCCTCTGACCTGAACCCTGCAGAACATGAGTGAACTGAAGAGAAGAATATAGACTGGGTAATGTGTCAGGAATGAACGGATGCCACATTGTTTGATGGAAATGAAAATTATCAACCTACAGACCTACAGAGGGCTGAATTCAAAGACAACCCGAAAATCAAAGTGAAACAAAATGCAGCAGCCTAGTCCATTCTGCAAAAATTTCATTGCAGCAACTCAAAATTGTACTCAGTAGTTTGTATGGCCCCCACGTGCTTGTATGTTATGGGGTTAGATCTCTGCCACAATTCTGACCACAAAAGATCATATGTTGAATGCGCATAAGCGCGTTTTGCACGTGCGCAAACAGAGTTTTGTGGAAAAAAATGTTCGTCTCACAAAGAAGAAAGTATTTTGAGCGCATGAAAATCAATTTTGCATTTAAAATAAGTTTTTGTATGTGTGCAGACCTTCTCTTTTGCACGTGCAATGTTTCACTAGCTTGCTCCCCTGATGCCCACCCTCAGTACTCTCTAAATGCCGACGGCTCACATCCTGTAACCGGAAGGTTTGTAAAACGTTTAGTTTACAGTTTAGTTTAGGGGATGCAGAAAGTGTTGTAAATGCCTTGTATACACCAACAGATCATTTGTAACCGGTAAGAAAGATCTACAAATGATGTGTAACACATTTACAAGCGATGAATTGTTTACACTATAGATTAGAGGATGCAGAAAACTCTGTAAAGGATTTATTCATGCGTTATCATCTTGAACATGTTTTGAATACTTTGTGTTGCAATGTAAAGGTTGACTGGTACACACATGGAGTATTTTAACGCTGTGCACCTGATGTGATCTTCAGTGGAGGGTAAAACCGGTTCACATTATCACTAGATCCCACACACTCCACACAGAACACAACCCACTGGAATCCCCTGAACGAAACATACATACATTATATACTGATCATTTACTAATGGTTTAATCATATTTTGGTCATGATTAACAAATGTTTACTGAGATAACAGTACAATGTTGACATTTCAGTGATTTATAAGTGATTAATAATATATTAACTAGTAACTATTAACCATTTACTAAGGATCGGTTTGATTATTTCATGATGCAATTTTTTTAATATAACTTAAGACAGATTTGCAAATTGTTAGCATATTACTTAATAATCATTTGTGAACATATAGTTATGTTTTGTAAATGATTAGTTCATCATCATCTAATCCCTTGTAGTTATTTCCCATATACTTTAGTCATCATATTCCTGTCATTAGTCGTGTTTTAGTCAGAAAGCAAATCAAATATTTCATTCCTTTTCATTAATTTCATTCTTTACTCCACGTCCTGTTAGTCCTACTTTTTCCATGTCTTTCATCATATCCATCCTCTGTAATTCATATTTTGAACAACTAATAAGCACATGTTCTACAGTCTCAGGTATTTGGCATTGGTCACAAAACCCAGTTGGATGTTTCCCCATAATATGAAGAGTGCTATTTAATTTATTATGCCCTATTCTTAATCTGGTCATAATAGTCTTCTCTCCTTTTTCCTCTGTTATTTTCCATTTTTCCTCTGTTATTTTTCCATTCCTTTTTATAATCAAGTGTAAATGTCTTCCTTTTAGTTTTTGGTCCCACCTTTGTTGCCATTCTTTAATAATTTTTCCCCACACTATACTCTTTCCTTCTGATCTTGAAAGGCTGATGACTGCTTCTATACTCTCTTTTTGCAGTGCTTTTTTAGCTAATTTGTCCACCTTTTCATTTCCTATAATACCCATATGTCCTGGGACCCACATAAATATAACTTCATCACCTTTATTCTTGAATAGATAGACATAACTCCTGATGATTCTTAACCACCGCATCACCAGCTGAAACTAACCAGCTCTAAAATAGGAAGCACTCGTCGCTGATTGGTGATCACAAATGTCAGTCATCACCACTTACCTCATTCATACGGTCACATACTCAACTATTGCCTCAAGAATTACACCATATAAACAGTACTGCGATGCAGTCAAACCCATTTGAAATTACCACATTTGGGTTTTATTTACTAAATCTTGTCTTTACCTTGATTTAGTGGTATGCATTGGACGGGTCATATAAAGTCGAAAATGCCATCTTTTACATAAACCAAACCCTTGACTTCTTGGTCCATGAGCTTCTCAACTAGCTGCTTGGTTACATCTGGAGCATCTTTCAGCACATATTTCAATCCAGACATTATTTTACAAATGGGAAGGAATGATGGAGAGCTACTATTGAGAAGCTACACAAGGAGTATTCAGGTAGTGGATTGTAATCCAGTAGTAATCCATCATCTTGTGTTGTCAAGCAGTGAACTCCCTGACCTATGAGACAAAAATAGATTTTTGACATTTCTTTGTGATAAAATACACATTGAAATTGTCATGTACAAGAATGAACAGAAACCTCCCAATACAATTCCCTCATCATTGGTGTTCATGAGCATGTTCATGTAAAGTGTATTCCACTGTATGCCACCGTTGTCCCTTAGTGAAAGTTAAGGCAGACAACAGATCCTTGAATGTCATCACTGTAGTCAATGACACCGATCTTTGTCCCTTTCTCTGCCACAACATTTTCAGGGAAAGGACTCCCTGTATTTAGGTAAGCCTGCAGAAGCTGGTGTCTTTCTGCCAATGTAGCACTCAGGTTCTTGAAATTGTGCAGTTTTCTCGCACACTGTTTAAAGTATGAGTGCTTGCTTTCAAAACGTAGTGTCCCTAAGCGAATAAGTGCACCAAAATGATTGGTAAGTTCAGGATAAAGCTCATTAATATAGAACGTGATTAAACTGACCTGGAACTACCTGTGCAGTTCAACAAATTTAATCAACACCTGCCAGCCAATCAGAATCCAGTATTCAGACAGACCATGGCATAATCACAAATAATCGAATGAGTAATATTTTGGTCATTAAAGGTGCTGAGTAATTATAACAATAATTTTCCTTCCATAATAAAAGTGATGAGATGGGTTTGAATTTCCATATGAACAAGAACAAATTAACTGATTGTCATGTGAGAAAATTTGAACTGAATATGTGTACATTTTCAGTTAAAATATCGTTGTGCATTACTACAATAGCCACAATGAACGCGAGAACGGATAATTTATCTCAGATTTTTGAAAACAAAATATATAGTTAAAACTGAATTCTATGCAAACAAACAAGTTTGTCTAACAGTCACTGAGTATATATATATTTTTTTGATTAGCACTTACACATTTTTAATGCCAGTTCGTTTTCACAGAGAGCCCTCCCACACACTGTTCTGATTGGCTGTGATATTTGATTGATTTTGTCGTGTCTCGTAGCCGTGTCGTGTCTGGTGTTGACAGATAAATTGCTTGTCGCTGGAATCATCGCGTGTAGTTAGGACACGGTGTAAGGTGACTGGTTGTCCAGATGACCTAAGACTCTCAATAGGGAATCGGTTCAACATCGGTTCAGCGCTGAACAGGGTAAGGATCTGTCTACACGTTTAAGAGAAGTCGGACTGAGGGCGCACTCTGCAGTGACCAAGCCTCTCATCAGCAGAAAGACTCAAAAGGCTAGGCTCACCTTTGTTGAGGAGCATGTTGTGTGGACAAAGGAGAACTGGTCCAAAGTTCACTGTAGTGATGAGAGCAAGTTTAATTTATTTGGGTCCAGTGGGAAACATTGTGTTTGGCGTCAAACCCAAAGTGCATAAAGTAGTAAGTGAAAGGTGGAGGAGGAAGTCATGGTTTGGGAGATGTTTTCTGGAGCAGGAGCCACATGGCAGAGTGAATGTGAACGTATATCAGAAACTCAGCAACATGCGGTTCCTTCCCTGCTTTCATTTCCAAATCAGCCTGCAGTTTTCATGCAAGACAATGCCCCCGTCACACTGCAAAACAGGTAAAGCAGTTCCTTTAATTAGAAGTATTGAAATGGCCGGGCCAGAGTCCTGATCTAAAATCTCTGGAAAATCCTTGGCAACAAAGGTATGGCTAAGAAACAGTTACTGAACTATGTGTGGCGGGGCTTAGTGGAAAGGGACACTTTAAATTTAGCTGACTACGCCACCCTGTAAAACAGGGAAAACTTATGAATTTATCACCTACAAAGGGCACACAGGAATGTGGTTTCAGAAACAGAGGCCGGAGAGGTGGATACCAAAGGTACAAAAGCTTTATTTCACGATATTCAACATTAAAAGTTTAAGCTGAAAAACATTTGACTGTAGACCAGAGTATATTACACAAACAAAAAAACAATGAAGGAGGAAACCGAGGCTTACCACCGGGTGCACAACTCTCACTACACCACACACACACTGCAAGACCACACAAACACACTACACTCCGTGACAGTCCCACCACCGCACACAAGGGCCTAGCGGCCTGCCTGAAAGCCTCGGTTCCTGCAACAAAAGACAAAATTAACCAAGGTCACAAACAAATAATAACAAATTATACAATTGCTCATGAATTAATGACAGAAGAAGAACAACAAACCACCTACTAGGAGGTAAGAATGTATCAAATGAAAAGCGGACGTTTACTCCAACTTTACATAAGTAAGCAAAAAAAACTAATTGAACAATAAATCCAAGCAAAGAAACAAATAGTAAAGAAAGCAGTAATCACTCTAAAACAAAGTTAATCAAAACACCATTACGCAAGCAAAGAGTAAGTACAAAATAAAGAATAATAACAGGGCAATCTATACATGTATAAATTAATAACTAGAAAAAAATAAACTTCAACAAATATGCAATAAACCAAACAAATACCAACATAAATAAATAAGACAACAATAAACAGAACAACTACACGCAGGAGAACTGGTCTATCGAAGGGGAGCGATAAACAACGCCACCCCGAAGAGCAGGATTAAATCCCAAGCAGTAACGTAACGTCAACAAAGCAGCAGCATCAAGGACTGTTGCCCCACAGGCTGCACCGAATGAAATGGATCCTAGATCGCACGGGACCGTGTAACTAAACTATTCCTCCTAAAAAGGAAAACAAAATTATTTACCACATAAAATACCACGCATCAACTACGATTGTTACACCCACCTTCATGTTGATGCTATAGGCACGAGTCCAGTCGCGCACACAGACGGACGACACGGCGAGCAGGCACCCGAATATACCAAAAGCACGTTGAATGAGAAGGGCAGCCGCCAACCAACCACTATAACGTTTATCCGTCGGAAAACTACAGTCTAAATAAAAAGAAAACATTACCTCGAGCGCACCTCTCAATGCTGACTTATTAGCAAACATATACCTATGAGACAGGAAGAGCCAAAAAACGGAATGGGCGGGCCTAGGGCAGTGACGCACAATCGGTGCTTGAACACAACGGTGTCTTAAAAGCCCCCTTTTATACACCCGTGAAAGTATTTAATTGAACAACTCATGCATTTGTGACGTAGTTAAAGAAACAACGCATCCACTGTTCATCCCACTACATATGGAAGAGACTGGAAGTGGACTACGATCACACCAGCACAGTGTGAGAAACTAGTGATATCCTGTAAATCCTTCTAATTTCTGACAGCTGTAAACCTTCAAATTTTTTGTTGTAAGTCACATCAACATTTGTTGCTGCCCCAATAAATCTTTCTATTCCCTTTTCTGGATCTGAAAGGGCAGCTGTCACGTCCCGAAGCTCCTCGAAATCCCATGATCTCTCCACCCACACTGGGCCATCTGCACCTGGAAACTGGAGCATAGGTAAATGACAAGATTCTTTAGACTTTGCCCCGGTCACAGAGATTGATTGAGTTTTCATTGGGTGTGTAAGCTTTTCTCTTTACCACTGTAAACACTGTAAACACTGGGATCATGATCTCATTTAACAGTTTTCTCACCTCTTTGTAAATCGAATCAGGCTCAGTCATCAGAGGTTCAGAGGTTCTCATCATGTGTTTCCACTTCCTCCTCTTCTTGGGGCCGTGGTCTTGTGGAAACTGCAGCCGCCTGAGTGACTTCCCCTTTTGTGGCAGCAGTGTTGTATGAGGAGATGCGGCCTCCTCTCATTATTTTTGTTTCTTTTTGACCTTATCTAACACTACTGATCTTATCTATTGATATTCAAATTTCATGCAATGCATACGTGACAAGTTGCTAGTTTGTTTGGTGTGTTCCACTCGTCGGATCGCATCGGGCTCACTTTGGCGGCAATTGTTGAATTGGCATCAGGGCTGTGAGCACAAATGAGAACTCTGATTGGATGTTCAGTTTAGCGAATGAGTCAGTGCCTGAGAATTAAAGCGAAAGTGATGACAACTAGTGAGTAAATGAAGGCGGCACAGACAGAAGGCTGATCTTTCCCAAGCATTCCAACATAACTGATATTCAAAATGGTAAGCAAGTGCTGTTTGTTTAAGTTTTGTATATCTGTGTATATCTCGTATATCTTTGTTTCGGTTTCTACTTTAGACGTTATTGTCCCTTTAGGGAAATTCTTCACAGCATCATTCCATTCCACAGTGTCACCACGACATAATCATCATGTCACAAGTGTTACACATCTAGATGTCAAAAAGCAGAGTTTGCCCTGAGTACGCATCCTGGCCTATTCAGTGACGCCTTTTTTTCAAGGTGTCTACAACAGCAGGAATCAGGCTTTTCCTGAAGCAAGCCCTTCTGCACCTTAGTACCCTATATTTGTGTCCTGAAGGCAGTAGGGTGAAGTAATTTCGAATATATTTTAGAATGACAAATATATACTATTGATAGCTGCTGATATAGACAATTCTTCTCACGCAGGCGCCAAATGCACGTGTTAGTTTGTAGTCTGTGCAAGTGCAGCTTTTTGGTCCAGACGCTGCCAATGCAAGGCAACAACACCATCAGCTTTTGTGGAGATTCCTGGGGATCCTTGTTAAATGGCTCACCAAAATTGTGGTAGAAATTCTCCCATGCACCTGACTTGTGGAGGGAGATTCCTGGGGATCCTTGTTAAATCGCTCATCAAAATTGTGGTTGAAATTCCCCCATGCACCTGACTTGTCTTGTCTCAAACAACATATCCACGAATCGTCCCCAGCAATTAATTAAATTTTACACAGCGTGTCTCTAGCAACGCATATGGAGTCGTTTCGCCCCCTATGAACACTATCATGCGGGATTAAGATCTCTAGTGTTCCACTAACCTACTGCACAGCAGTAACCAGACAGACTCCAGACAATGCCTTATATGCTTTAATATGCTTTAATCACGGCCAGGAGGATCTCATGTCAATCACAGAGAATCCCTCTATCAACAAGGATACAACACATGTGCTGGTATTGGGTAATACGATATATCACGATAATGAACATGGGCACTTCAAAATACCGTTAATAATGATTTATTACAAATGATTCAGATTTTTTAATGCATTTTAATAATACTTCTCGCATAATCCGGTTAAAATAAACAACACCGCTGTATGCTGCGCATGAGCAGTCTCATTCAGACAAACCCAACATGCATGAGAAGCGCATGGTGAAACAAGTGAAGGAGATGTGCTGAATGAAAATGCACATTCACTCTCTGACAGCAGATGGCGCTGGAGCAACAGCAGAAATGCAGCCATTTCCCCAGTAATCCTGGAAACAAAGCATCTGCACTACTTTCTGTTTCTGAACAGCATTTAAATGTTTCAAACAGCCATTTCAACACTTTTCTTGCAACTTATTTCAATGTCATGATAATATCGTATACTGTGGTAAAAGCTTCAGCAATTATCGCAACATGCAAATTTGATATAGTCACATGCCAAAACACAGTTTATATAGGAACGAAACATAGCAAAGGTAATATCATGTCATATTATACATGATAATACCTTATACCATGGTGAAAGCTTCAGCAATTATCGCAACATGCAAATTTCGTACCAACAAATTGGGGGAGTCATGGCCTAATGGTTAGAAATTCGGACTTGAAACTCAAAGGCCCACTGCTCTGGGTGTGTGTTCAGTGTGTGTGTGTGTGTGTGTGTGTGTGTGTTTACTACTCACTGCTGTGTGTGTGCACTTGGATGGGTTAAATGCAGAGCACAAATTCAGAGTATGGGACACCATACTTGACTACACGTCATGTCACTTTCACTTTCATTACATCATTCTCCTTTAATCTGATTGGTTCACTTATGTCACAAACCAGCAACCCCCCTTCTGTTCCTTATTACTTCAGCTTATTCCTCAAATCATGACATAATATCGTTATTAGTGTTTTCAGACAGACTTCTAGCAATCATGTCTTGTTCATGTGTAATTATTGCAACACTACTCAAGGTACATTTCTGTTCCCTAAAACGTACTTAAGGGTTAGGCCTGCATAAAAAAAAGGAAGTGTGAGTCATCATTTTTGATCAGCTGATTTTATGATTAGTCTGAAAATGATTAAATTTAAAATTCCCTTCACATAAAAAAACAAACAAACAAAAAGGACAAAAACACGATTTAACCATAGAATAAATCTGCTTCTCAAATTTAAGCGCACAGTTGAAAAGAACTACTAGATTTCACACTTCCGGCTTACAAAAGGGGGCTAAACTGCCCAAATCAGTTAAATTATTTTATACTCTGAACCACACAACTCCAGTTTTAGCTTCATTCAAATGTAAAAAATGTAACGCTAACCATAATTAATATCATGTTTACAGTCCAACAAAAACTCTATTTGCTGCTTATCTGCACAGAAGTGAAAAGAGATTCCATGCTTATGAAAAATGAGTAACAAAGAAAACCAAATTGGGCTGAGATTGGACCCCTGTGGCACCCCACTAAGTAAGCAGACAGGTTGTGAATCATCTTGACTGACATTAACAGAAATCCTTTCTGTTTGAAAGGATTTAAAGAATTTATACATTCTTTCATATAATTTCTCTCAACACTCTGTCTTCCGTCATGTTTTCACACAGAACGAAACCTACACTGCATGCTGTGCGTGCATAATTTGCCTTATGCTGGATTGTTTTTACGGATAATCAAATGCAGTTTAATCATAATTAAAATATGAATCAGGAGTGGCTCCAGTTATTACAAGCCTTTACCATTGGTAGCGATGGTGTTTCTAATACAGTGTCTATGGGAGTGACGGTAAATTTAACTTCATTCTCTCTTCTAACTGCTCTTATAAGTCTCTCTCAATTTTTCCCTTTTTTTGAAAGTTATGAAAACACTATTGTGGAGTTTTTCTTTTGCTATTTGAGCAAATGGGAATGGAAAAAATATATTTGTGGTACTCTCTCATTCACTGCTCTCGAAGTTTACCCAACTATGACAACTTCCGCTGCTGGGAAACCCAGAAATGTGAAAAAGGTCTATTATGCAGAAATACAGCTGTAATGTTTTCAGTTTTGTGAAAACTTTTGCCCACAATGTCATTTATTCTTATAACAATCAAAATGGCACATGAAAATGAGAATGAATGAATAAATAATATTGCCATTACAATATTGTGAGCTTTGAAATTAGAAACATCAAGACAGAAAGAAACAACCCGAATGGAAAGTTGCTTCTCTAACTAAAATGACCAAACTGGGCTAATAGATTTGCCACATTTAATAATTATAGGATACAATAAAAAATGCAGTTTGAAGCATTTTTTAAATATATTAGCCTATAAACAATTTTAATCAACTGGAAAACAAATAAAAACAAAGTTTTTGTTATACAATGGTAAAAAGATTATGATAGCCATAATGATATCTGAACACAAACAACTATATGGCTTCATTGTTTCTTTTTTTTAAATATCGAGTTCCCTGATTTGTGAATTAATCATATTTTGGGGACAAATTTGTAGCCAGAAGTGAGCTAAACCTGACAAAATATCCAAAAACCTCCCTTTGGGGACGTCCTCATTTGTAAAATTGGTATGAAAATAAAAATGAGTAAAGTTTCCTGTAAGGGGTAGGTTTAGGTGTAGGGTTGGTGTAGGGCAATAGAAAATACAGTTTGTACAGTATAAAAACCATTACGCCTATGGAATGTGTCCCATTTAGATAGCTAAGTAAACACACACACACACACACACGTATATATATATATATATATATATATATATATATATATATGCTTTTGACTTTTTTTTTCACTGTTTGGTACACCACCATTGTTGCCATTACTGCTGCCATTGCAATTTGTTGTTATTATTATTATTATTCAGTCTGTTACTATTGATTACTATTGATTCATTTTTCTGAGCATTCTTCAGTAAATTTTTCCTTAATTTAAGGGCATTTCTTCAACTAGGGGCACATTTAGCCTTGTGAAGTTGAATTAAAAAAACTTGTTCAAAAGTCACGTAACACAGTCTCATAAGTTTAAAGGAACACTCCACTTTTTTTGGAAATAGGCTCATTCTCCAACTACCCCAGAGTTAATAAGTTGAGTTTTACCGTTTTTGAATCCATTCAGCCGATCTCTGGATCTGGCGATAGCACTTTTAGCATAGCTTAGCATAGATCATTGAATCCGATTAGACCAGTAGCATCGCGTTCAAAAATGATCAAAGAGTTTCGATATTTGTCCTATTTAAACTTGACTCTTCTGTAGTTATATCGTGTACTAAGACCGGCGGAAAATGAAAAGTTGTGATTTTCTAGGCTGATATGATTAAGAACTATACTCTCATTCCGGCGTAATAATCAAGCAACTTTGCTGCCGTAACATGGCCGCAGCAGGCGCAGTGATATTACGCAGCGGCTGAAAGTAGTCCCCAGCTGTATTATAACTAGTTACCTAGCTGGGGACTACTTTCAGGCGCTGTGTAATATCACTGGCAGATATTTTTTCTAGTTTTAAGCATTAAAATCACTAAATTTTGATTTATTTTTCAGAAAACAAGGCTTAATATCTTATCTTAAGTAAATGCATTTTGATTTACAAATATTTAGATATTTGTACTTGAAAACAAGACAAAAAAAAAAAAAAAAACCTGTATAAGGATCTTATTTGCAGTGCACTGAATGTAGGACTGGTGTTAATCTAAGTCGAGCAATATTCATCACAGTCATTTTGCACAGTCTAAACACAAGCTGCTGTTCAGCATCAGAAACTCTTCTAGATCTCCATAGCCAAAAACGGAAAACAAGTCTTTGTCTTAATGCATAAAATATTTAATTTCATGCTCACTTAATTGCAACATTTACTCTCCCAATCGCAAAGGGTGCTGGGGACCAAAAATCTATTGTCCAGCTTTAGCTGTCAATGAAAAGATTAATTTACCGGTCAAAAAGGGAACATAGTCAGACAGGGCCAGCGCTAGCTATAGGTTGTTACATACGCTCTGGAGCCAGGGAAACGAGGAGGCAAGGAACTTCTTCAATCATTAACTTTATTTAGACAAACTCAGGGATCGCTGGAGACATCGAACAAAGACCATAAGACGATCAGACCGGAACCAGTGCTTATAAACACTGGGTGAAGCTAGATAATTAATGACACAAGGCTGGGAACTAATAAACTAATGATGACACAAACAAGGACAGGAACAGGAAGACCAAATAAGGGCACAGAGGAAAAGTAGTCTGAAAGTAGTCCCCAGCTATATTATAACTAGTAGTTACCTAGCTGGGGACTACTTTCAGGCGCTGCGTAATATCACTGCGCCTGCCGCGGCCATGTTACGGCAGCAAAGTTCCTTGATTATTACGCCGGAATGAGAGTATAGTTCCTAGCCAAATCGGACTAGAAAATCGCAACTTTTCATTTTCCGCCGGTCTTAGTACACGATATAACTACAGAAGAGTCAAGTTTTAAATAGGAAAACGATCAAAACTCTTTGGTCATTTTTGAACGCAATGCTACTGGTCTAATCGGATTCAATGATCTATGCTAAGCTATGCTAAAAGTGCTATCGCCAGATCCGGAGATCGGCTGAATGGATTCAAAAACGGTAAAACTCAACTTATTAACTCTGGGGGAGTTGGAGAATGAGCCTATTTCCAAAAAAAGTGGAGTGTCCCTTTAAATAATTTGTCTAGTTTTAAGGTCTGTAAGAGGACAAACTTAGATTACAAGAGAAATTGTTAATATTTTACATTTTTCCGACCTGCAATGAACAAATATCATTTCCACCACATCTCAATATACAGCTGTTAATTAAATAGACAATTCTTGAGTGGCATAAGTTATTCTATAAGATCATTTTTGTAACTAGTTTTACCAGTTTTTCCACAATGTACAATAATTATACATTTGTCAATGAGATAAATTAACTGCCCTAAGGACCAAATGCTGAACTGTACACCTGTCACACTCTGAAATGTAATATTGGTTTGGGTAAGACCTTATTAGAAAATAAATAACTTGAATTTTTATATTAAGTAGAGCATGATCTCATAAATTGTGGATACATTTTAAATGTGTGATGAGAACTTTTTATTTATTTTTTAAAAAATGTGTGGTGGTGGAAATGACAATGAATTAACGTGAATGTAGAGAAACAGCAGATATATTTATTAGAAAAAGTCTTAAACTCATCACACTCATTAAACTCTATTCACAAAGTCATTAAACATATCAATTGTACTTTGTAATCAGAAATGTCATTTCCACCACAGAGGGCAGTGTGGTGGAAATGACATTTCTGTAGTTTTTTGTGAAAAAATGGAAGATAGCTTCACTGATTAGCTTTGAATTAATACTTAGCATTTCATGTATGCAAAATACTCTTATTTAACTTAAAATTTCTAGCTTTTTAAAAACACCCTTGAAGGTACAGCATGTTTGGAAACAACGTAGAATAAATATATTAACTGATCAAGCAATATTTACCTTGATTTTTCTTCACATGTTGTTGATGAAAATTTAAATTCCCTCCATGTCCAACATGTGCTCTGATGTCACTGAACATTTCCATAGAAACCACCGAAACAATCTTTCACACAAACGTTTTAAAGGGACAGTACAGTACAGTGTTGTGGTGGAAATGACACCAATACTGTGCGAATATATTTTGTATAAAAAGTAATATTGATAGTGATCTCACATTAAATACTATAACGTAATTTTAATTATTTTACTAGTGCTTAATTCAGGTACATTAATAGTTACCAGATAAGTCATATTTTTAAACTGTATTTTCATTGTTGAAGTTTCAAAGTCTGGGTGTGCGACAAGGAAAAAACAGTGATTTTGACACCTATAAAGGAGGTTGAAAAGTATGAAAAAATCATAATAGAAAGGTAGTAAAAAGTTTTTAAGGTGGTTTTATTGTTAGTTTGACAAAGAAAGAGGAATTTGTCCAAAATTATATGTATTTTTAAAAATATGACCAAAGAACATAAAAGTGCCCATAGTCTAAGAATCACCATTATATCCCTTCTGTCATTTAATATCTCTCAGCTCAATGAGAGGAAATATGTTTTTACAACACTGAACTGTCAACGGGTTTGGCAAACAAGAACAGTATGGTCACGAGAAGATAACCAGCTGAAGCATTGACTTCAGCATTACTACTACAGCCACAACTAGGTCATTGGCGGGTCCCTTCTGGATCAGATCCAGAAGGGACCCGCCAGTGACCTAAGAATTAAGGAAATGGGTTCATGGTTTATTTTGCCATCATTCTCCACAATCAGTTTGAAACCATCAGTTCCTTAATATTTCTGTCTCCTTTCCTTTCTTTTCTCTCCACATCTCTTCCCTTTCAGATTTTTTTTAGATTTGCGTCGCCCTCTTGAAATATTTTCTTTTTTCATTTTATTTCATTATTAATTTATTATATATTTTTTTTCTTTCTCAATTGGGGATGACAATGTTCAGAAATGTGATAAAGTGCACATATTCAGGTATTAACATGACATTTTTGATTGGTGAACAACACCCACATTATGATGTCACAGGAGGTGGAGCAAATTAAAGTAGTCAGAAGTGAACTTTGTATAAATTTACTTGAAACGGAGGATCCAGAGATTGTAGATCCTTCCACACAGGCACAATGTCGACCTACAAGGTGACTGTATCTACTGGTAGACAGATGGTTGCTGAGATGACGAACAGCATTTACCTGACACTGATGAACTCAAAGAATCAGAGCAGTAAAAAAACCCTGGTGAATAAATCCTTGTTTTCTCCTTTTGAAACGGTAAGAACTTTTTTTTATTTTTAACAGTTGTTATTTTGATGATGCTTTATACTGTATATATATATACACTGTATACATATGTACTGTATTATACTGTATATATATATATATATTATATTAATTGTGATTAATCGCAGAAAAATCGTGCGATACAGTGCCCTCCATAAGTATTAGGACAGTAAAGACAAAATTGTTCTGTTTGTTGTGGAGTCAAGACATCTGTAAATATGATTAAAAGATGTATATGAACAGAAGTACAGAATGACACATTTTATTACTAGCGGTTTTAACACTAAAAGTGCTGTTCTTCTTAGTTGGTAAAACATTTTAGAGTTTCATCCCTCTGTCTAATGTGAGCATAAGTTTTGGGACAAAGTTTAACTTAAAGCTGTTGTAAACGTGTGAAAGCTGTATTTAGTTGCAAATCTCTTGCACTTGCAATCACAGCAGCAAGTCTCTGACCCATAGACATCACCAGACTCTTGGTTTCATCCTTTGAAATGCTTTTTCAGGCCTTTAATGTAGCCAATGTCTAATGAAAGTTATCATTAAAGGAGATCTCCTTCGACATCCAAGTGAAGAAGGACCTTGGAAACATTGTCCAGGTGAAACTTGAAAAGCAGAAACATCTTGTCAATTCTCCTTGGTTCTGTAAGCATATCACAGTGCAAACACCCTCTGGAGACTGCTGTGAGTTCCCCTGTTATCGCTGGTTAGTGGACGAAAAGGAAGTGATGATCAGAGAAGGCACTGGTACGTTACTCAGACTCACTTTGTTCATTACCCAGTTTTTAATGAAGCATTATTATTATTATAATTTAAAATTAAGTTGTGATTGAATCATGTCTTAAGCTGTCCTTTCTATGTGTAATATGTGTGCTATATATTTCTTTGTGTGTTAATTTAGCTCGATTGCCTCAGGATGACACCAGAAAGCAAAGAAAAATTGAACTGGAATCTAGACAGAAAATAGTCAGGTTTGATGAAACAGTTGCAGTCTGGAACAATACTCAATTGTTGTAGTTCTTTTTATATTGTATTATAACAATGGTTATAATGACACATTTTTATTTGTTTATATTTATATATCTCTCGAGGAAACTGACAAATGTCTTACTTGTAATTGGCTCTACACATTAAAATGGGCTATAAGGTAGCTCACCTTTAAATGAAAGTTGGTGTAACTGTACAATGTTGTCATTTTTCTTGTTGAAGATGGAAGGAGTGTAGCCTGGGCTTCCCTATGCGCATAGATGGCAAAATGGATGAACTTCCAAAAGAAGTTCAGTTTGATATAGAGAAAGAATCAGCCTTTAAAAGGAATTTCGGGAAAGTGTAAGTTTATGTCATGGCCACAGTCCTTCTTGCTTTGTTACAGAATTTTTCAGTTTTCCAGAATGAAATATAAAAGGGGTGGTTTACTGCTTTTTTTCTTTGCTTGATTGTGTTTATGGGGTGCAATATAACATGTCTTTGTGTTTCATTTGTTAAAAAACGCCTTATTTTTCATATATTTCACCTTTATTGTAAGCCGCTTTCTCTTCTGTCATTTGAACGACCGGTTGACTTCCTGATTCTCTGAAACCACTCCCTCAGAAACAGGTGATGGGCTCAGATTGGTTAGTTGGGCCGTTGTGTTGTGATTTGCTAAACTGCGTACTGCACATTGTGCGGAAACGTCACGCCCATTACCCTCACGGGCGACAGCTGCACGTGCTCCGGTCAAATGTAAATAATGGTGTCAATATTGCCGTATCAGTTTGAGCCAGAATCAGACCCAGAAAGCGGTAATGAAGAAAGTCAAGCAGAACTTCTGCAAGCACGGCTCTTACAAACATTTCTGAATGGAAAGTTTTTTTTTTTAATTATTATTCTCTCAAAGAATTTTGATACGCTGTTACTTGAAAATGCTACTGCTGTTTGTTAGCTTTTGAGATACGTTTTTTTGAGATACGTATTTTTCTACTATAACCAAACAGCGTTGGCTTGTGTTTACGTTCTTGATCAAATCGAAAAATTACGTCATAAAGTATACATGGAAAATACATTTACAAAATTAGTACATAATTACAAATTCGGGTCCAAAATGTTTGTACGCGTTTGTCATAGACACACGAAATAGCATTTAACTAACTGGCTACTAAAGCCAGCGTTGGCATTTGTTTACGTCCTTGATAAAACTAAAACATTACGTCTGAAATTATACATGCAAATACATTTAAAATGATGAAATCTTACTTACAGGTTGTGGCCCAACAACTGCTGCCTCTGTTTTAAAGCTGGAACTGCTCCATGTTTTAGTAATAGTTTCTGTGTGAATCCGGCATTGAACTCGTGTAGATTCTGGAAGCTGTCTTCCGTAAAATGTGCAGCACAGAGAGCTAAATTAGGATTGTAATTGTCAGGAACATAATCAAACATAAATTTTAACCATTGTTGACGGACTACAGCATCCGTAGGAAGCCCGAACACAGAAGACCTGACAGCTGGGTGAAAATAACACCGTTTCGACGGCATGGCTACAACTCTCCACTATAACTCTTCCTCTTTGACAAAGCCGCAGAACATGGCCTTGCCCCCTTTTCTGCATGTTCCGGAGGGAGGGGTTGATGGGTTTATTTCGTATGCAACCCGGGAAGTATCTCGTTGTAGTCCTATATGAGTCGTTTTTGTAGGCATTAAACTTCCTGATTTTTAAAAGACGATATCTCCGCTTACGTTGAACTTTCAGCGCAGCAACTTTGCAGATACTGTTCATGCACCAACAGCAACATTACACACTATTTAAACTGAAAAAAAGAGAAATCGCAGTAAACCACCCCTTTAACACAAATGCAGTACCATGCAAATAGTGTTCATGTTTCTAATTATACTGTATTCTGTTTTAGGATTGAGGATTTAGTTCTTGACAAAATTGATGCTTTCTTTGAGTCCTGGAAAGACATTGGAGATTATGAAAAGATACTTGAGCATTACAATATCAAGAACACTCTACTAGGTTTGGATGATTTTTTCCTCTATCAGGAATGTTTGTTCCTTTTCAAGGGAACCCGTGCTGTGTCAGAAGTTACAATGCTATAGGAATACCTCTTGAAAGCCTCTGCATGATTGAGTCAGGAATCTGAAATCAGTCAAATGGTGAACATCATAGATGTCATGACCAGGAAGCT
Organism: Acrossocheilus fasciatus; assembly: GCA_036784905.1. Lineage (NCBI taxonomy): Eukaryota > Metazoa > Chordata > Actinopteri > Cypriniformes > Cyprinidae > Acrossocheilus > Acrossocheilus fasciatus. The sequence continues at coordinate 32,075,820 of CM071941.1, read as the reverse complement.
ATAAAACACACCAGAACCAAACAGTGGTTATGGCTACATGGACGCCTTAAGTGCCATGAATCCAAATGTGGTGTTTACATGAACACTAAATAAAGTGTTCAGGTTGATGTGTGCATTATATGTCAAAAGCTTCAAATAGGAATTGATTTTTAACATGCGTACACTGCATTAATAAACAGTAATTACTGCTGTTTGCACATGCTATTCTCCACAGGGCTAGTCCCCTACACACGTTTGTGGGGTTTTACCACCTATAGGGGTCCCATGTGCTGATGTTTTAGTTTTGCTTGCTATGATTTCATACAAGACAGGCACTTGTCAGTATGGCAGAGTGGGTATTAACATTTCCATAGCATCGTAACTTCCCATGCGGTGCAAGTTCCCTTGAAAGGGATGGTCTCGGGTTACGACTGTAACCTTTATTCCCTAAAAAGGGAATGAGACGCTGCATTGCCCTACCATATTTCCTGCATGAATACAGTCAACTTGCTTCAACTAATTAGTAGCTAACATTATTTGTTGTGGATGTACCTATGACATCCCATCTCACCATTGGTCTGATTTCACATGTGCTTCACGACACTGTAACGCAGAGGTGTTCCAATAGTGTTGTAACTTCCCAATTAGTGTCTTGTACCCTTTTCAGTAAACCATGATTACAGTCGTAACCTGAGACCTTCCCTTTCAAGGGAATTTGTGCAGCATCGGAAGTTTGTTTCTTTTATTCATTTAAAGCTGCAGTCCGTAACTTTTTTTGGTTAAAAATGATCCGAAATCAATATTTGATTAAGTATATGGTAATGCTTTTTTCCTCAGTTGGTCAGAACAAACGTGACTGACTTGTAACTTACTTGTTCAGATGACAATATCTGCTGAAAATTTTTATTTGGGTCATATATTCCAAGACGTAGACTAATTTGTGATTGCGAAGTACAGTAAATATTCACACCAATGCGGTGAGACTGACTGCCACACATTCACCTCAAAATATTAGATTCATCCGCACTGGAACTGTGCCAGAGTACAAACCCACGCAAGCAAGATAGTTCCAAAAGTAACTGCAATTCCAGGTTTTCAAACATAGACGGCGACAAAGAGGCAAAACTTACAGACTGCAGATTTAAACAAAAACGATATACCCAAACACAGCTGTTGTGGGAAACAAACAATATTGAGGCACATTTTTCATACCTGCAAAGCCTTTGACTGTTGATTCAAGTTTCCCCTTTAAAATCTGGACAGTGAACGTGATCCAGGACTGGAATAAGGATTACATGTTTGGCTATCAGTTTCTGAATGGCTGCAATCCTGTCATGATCAGGAAGTGCACAAAGCTTCCAGCCAAATTTCCAGTCACACATGAGATGGTCAAGGGCTGTCTGAAGAGAGGACTCACACTACAAGAGGAATTACAGGTCAGAAACAGTAAGACATAAATCACTTGAACAGTTGGTCAATTATCAAATCCAAGACTTCCTTTTATTGTGACTTCCATCACATATTTTTTTTAATATAATAGACTCATATCAGTGTTATTTTAACCTACAAATCATTTGTTCTAAACTACACGTTTACAGGCAGGAAACATCTACATAGCAGATTATGAAATACTGAAGGACGTGCCAGAAGCCAGCCAGCGCTATCTGTCTGCACCCATCTGCCTACTGTACAAGAATAATCTGAACCAAATTGTGCCAATCGCCATTCAGGTATCTGTCTCATATAGAAACAGTTTCAAATGAAAACATATTAACTTAAAATAAACGGCCTCTTGCAATGAAATTACTCAGTTGAACTAAAAAATGTCCTGTTTGCCTTTATTATATCTGAATCAGCTCAGTCAGACCCCAGGGGAAATTAGCCCAATTTTTCTCCCAAGCGATAATAAATATGACTGGATGCTTGCCAAGATGTGGGTAAAATCCTCAGACTTCATTGTACACCAGTTGGTCACACACCTTCTCAAGACACATCTGTTGGCAGAGGTTTTTGAAATAGCCATGTACAGACAGCTTTCTGCCGTCCATCCCATATACAAGGTACCTGTATTTCAGTCATGATATTTAGATTCAGTGCTAAACTGGAGATTGTGCTTTCATGTATGTCAATTTATTGATGAAGGGTTGTTGGTTCTAATATCCTTGCCTTTTTTTAACCATGGTTTAATGTTAACCAAAAACCTCCAGACATTATGCTTTTGAATCATTTTTTCTAATTTATTTTTTGCTTATATTCATTTTTGCTTCTTACAGTTACTGATACCTCATGTTCGTTTCACAATTGAAATCAATGCAAAGGCCCGTGAAAAGCTCATCAGTGAAGACGGGGTCTTCAGCAAGGTAGCTTCACAGCTGATTTAATATATCCATAAATAAACAGCATCTTGTTAGAATCCAAAGCAATTCTATTCATATTTGGTTATTTTGTCTTTGTCTGGCAAGCCATAATTTCTGTCTGTGATATAGGTTTAAAGACGCTCACGGTATTAACAAATCTTCATCATGACAAAACTTTCAAAGGCTTAATTGTATTTAGTTGGCTGGTGTTCACTTTAATAGACTGTGTAAACCAGCATACCTGTGTAGCTCCTAAATATCTAGAAATGCAAAAACATCCTTCAGAAAAAAACTTCACCCATTATCCCCTAGATGGTCACTTGAGTAGCCTAAATAAATGCTTACAGTCTAGTTAATTTCTGAAACTATTTAGGCAAAAGATTAACTGTATTCTTGGTATCCAAAGATTAGTAGCATCCATGTAGATGGGATGGAGAAACTGATGCAAAATGGCATGAAGACTTTAACCTACAAGTCCCTGTGCTTCCCTGAGGACATAAAAGCACGAGGAATGGAAGATGTGCCCAAATACTATTATAGAGATGATGGCATGAAGATCTGGGAGGTAATAAACTGGTAGGTGATAGGGTACCAACAGTTTTGATCCTGTACTGTGCAAAAGTACAAAATAGTCCACATATGTGCCAATAAAAATGTTTGACTTCCAGAGTAATTTTTTCTATCTTTCTTTAGCTTTGTTTTTACTGTGGTCAAGATCTACTATGTCAGCGATAAGACAGTTCAACAAGATGTGGAGATTCAAGAATTTGTTAAAGATGTTGCCTGCTTTGGCATGAATAATTCTGACAGTGAGTACAGGTTCAACAAAGGTTGAAAATGTCAGTGTATGTTTGTCTGTGAAAGCATGCATGATTGCTTGTAATCTTATATATTCTATATGCATCGTTGTGTGTATCAAATCACCTTTAAATGTGCACACAAGTTAAATGCATACTGCCACTGTTCACAGGCTTTCCAAAGTCTCTGGAATCTCGAGAGCAGTTGGTCGAGTACCTGACTGTCGTGATTTTCACAGCTTCAGCACAACATGCTGCTGTCAACTTTGGACAGGTGAGGTTACACACTTTCATATCATCGACAAGAGCCTTTAAAATTGCTAGGCAAAATTCTGTATAACATCTGTAAGCTAATATGTGAGAGTTTATGTTCCAGTTTGACTGGTATGGCTGGATCCCCAACAGTCCTTCCACCATGCGCAAGCCACCTCCTCAAAAAAAGAGCCAAGTGGATATGAAGTATATCATGGAGAGTCTGCCTGACCGTGGTTGTTCCAGCGAGGTTCTGGGAACAGTTTGGGCCCTCAGTCAGACCCAGGAGAATGAGGTCTGATTTGCATATACTTTTCACTTGAAATTGCAGAGAACATGGCAGCAGTCTAGTCTAAATCAATGTGAAAAGGAATTAATCATCGGCTTCTCAATCATTTGCATTGATTCTGATTTGTGGTCTTCAGTTATTTATCATATTACCACATAATTTTACAAGTTCTTTAACACTCGTTCTACTTTTATATCTTGTGGTTTTATATGTTATAAAACATTAAACAAACATTCTGGCGTTGTGAGACATTTAGGGTGCTTTCACATCTGTAGTTCGGTTCATTTGGTCCGGACCAAAGGCAAAACATTTTTTAGCCATTTTGGTTCCTTTACACACCACACTGTTTGCTCTGGTCCAAACCAGCTGAAACGAACCAAAATGCAGTCACACGACAATGAGAAGACTGCGCTGTTCTTGTGAGTTTTCAAAAGTTGGGACTTGATATGGTCATCAGACCAAATTTCTATGAGGCTCCGCACCTCCTCACAACCCCCAAGTTTGTCCCGACCTGCCATGCTAAACTGCAAACTGTCAACAAACACTTCCTTATCCCATAATGCACAGCGCAGCTGACAACGGCAGCTGGTGTAGTCCAAAAATGCGCAATTCTTTTTGCAGTTGGGTCTGTTTGAGGTCGGATCGCGTTCTCACCACAAACGAACTGCTCCAGGGTTCATTTGAAAGCGTGCCGAGACAACCTCTTCAAGGAGGTCTCGGTACACTTGTTTGGTCCGCTTTTGGTGCGCACCCGAGTGCGATTGCTGCATTTTCACCAGCCTAAACGAACCGCACCATGAGGGAAAACGAACTCTAGTGCGATTCAACTGAATTAAATGAGGCAGGTGTGAAAGCACCCTTAGACAATGAAATGACACATATTTCAAAATGTTTCACTTGATTTCATACACGTAGTCAGGAATTATAGTTTGGGAAATGTCTAACTAGTAAAATGCGTACAAGTTATGTCACAATAGAACAGAACACACCCGGTTTATTTTCTTTATTTTACAAAAGCACATTGTTTTGTTGTTATTAAGACTATACAGAAATAAAAGTAGACCCTTTGCAGTTTCAAACGATACCACCACCGGTGCGGGCTTTCACCCCAGGGGATTAAAGAAACAAAGCGAATAAAAATGCTTTGCAAAGTTACACTTCATTCCAAGAATAACATTCATTCAGTTTTTTCCACATCATGAGCACATTCTTTCCTGTGGTGATTTATAAGCTTGTCTGAGTGATTGACAGTAACAGAGGGGGCGGAGCTTAGAGAAGAATTGGTTTACCTTGTAAAAAGAACAAAAGATATTGTTCTGTTTTCTAAAGACCTTACTTTTTTTCCAGCTGTTCTTAGGCATGTATCCAGATATGTACTTCACAGAGCAACCAGCGAAGGAAGCCATAAATACTTTCCGCAAGAAACTAGATGAGGTGACCAACATCATCAAGAGCCGGAATAAGGAATTAACATTGTCTTATTTTTATTTATCCCCAGACAAAATCCCCAACAGTGTTGCAATATGAGGAAATACTTGCAGAAACATTTTGCCAGGCCTAACCATAGTGTTTACGGCCAATGCATGCTTGACATAGAAAGAAAGAACAACTATACTCAAAAAAGAAAGTATTGTAAAACACAGAGCATTCTGCCTTTTGAGGCACTTTTAAAGAAATGATTAACTCGATTAACTCTTCTTGAATTGAACGTGTGTTCATTTATTCATCTTTTGATTCGCTCATTTATTCATATTCTTTATTACTCGTGATAAATTGTTTGTGGTGTATTTTAGATAATCATTTGACTCATTTTTATTGATATCTAGCATCTGCATTGATTTGTTGCTGATTATCTTTTTTTTGCGGTTGCTGTGTGGAGGGAATATTGTTCCAGCTTCATTTCTTTCTGTATGAGGAAGGTTTTCTCTGATAGAGCTTAGCTGATAAAGGATTGCTGTTATGGACATGAAATAAATGTTTTATGAATGCTGTCAAAGAATTGTTTGGAGATCGTGAAGATCTCTGATTGCACTTCACATGGTGGTTACGTTTGTTTTCCTTTTTTCCCTTGGGAACTCTCATAATAAAGAAAGCTTTAATAAAATTAAGAGAATAATGGTTTTATTACATCTTACTGTATATCAAGATAGATTTTTTTCTGTGATCTCATGACAACTGTTTTCTTTTTATAACAAAAGCAATTTTTTCCTGATCTTTGCCATTTTATAAATGTTACAGTATGTTTACTGTAGCTTTAGCAGTGAATTATGCCAGGCCATATATTCATTCATGTTTGTCTGTTCAACTGGAGTTCAACTATGCCTGCCATGTTTGAAAAAGCTAGGTAACAGTGGTGGGAGGGGGGGATGCCCCCTTGGAGTAAAACATTATAGAACACTCAGCCCTACCCAGACACAGTGGCTTTGTGAGTGGTTCCAGGACAGCCATGGACCCAGTTGACCAGCTACTACGTCTTCGGCAAGGAGACTCTTCAATTGAGGAGTATGTTCATTAGTTCTGTGAGGTGTCCTATCAAGTGCGATTTGATGAATTCATATTAAAAGACATTTTCTGTTATGGACTCAATGAGCTAACAAAATCATGGTTACCTGTAGGGGAATTTGACTGTAGTTTGAGGAACATTATGGGCTATGCTCTTTTGTTATGTGGCTCTCCTTTCACATAACAACATCAGCAATCTCCGACAGCAGCAGAGCTTGACCCATGGACCATTGAACCATTAACACTCTATTTACAACCTCAATTAGGAGTGTCAATGGGCCATTTGAGAGATAGGTGGCGGTAATGCACTTAAGTCTGCGATCCGTCGTAAAGCAAGAAGCGGTTTGAGTTAAAAATCTTCGTTTGTGTTTTACTAAAGAAAAAAAGTCACCTATATCTTGGATGTCCTTGGGGTAAGCAGATAAACATCAAATTTTCATTTTTGGGTGAACTATCCCTTTAATGCAGCCTAACAATCCTTTAACGGATTTGAGTTATAGAAATGCAAGTGTGTATTATGTGTAAGCCAGGTTAAAGAGATGTGTCTTTAATCTAGATTTAAACGATTTTGATATTCTAGGAATTATCAAATGGCCAGAGTTTTGAGATCGTAGGGAATGTAAAGGACTATAATGCAATAAGAGCTCACTCAAGTACTGAGGAGCTATACCATTCAAAGTTTTATAAGTAATTAGCAAGATTTTAAAATGTATATGATGTTTAATGGGGAGCCAGTGCAGTGTTGACAGAGAAAAAAAAAAAGTGAAGTGACATACGGCCAATACGGACATACGGTGACCCATACTCGGAATTTGTGCTCTGCATTTAACCCATCCAACGTGCACACACACAGCAGTGAACACACACACACACACACACACACACACACACACACACACACACACACACACACACACACACACACACACACACACACACACACACACACACACACACACCCGGAGCAGTGGGCAGCCATTTATGCTGCGGCGCCCGGGGAGCAGTTGAGGGTTCGGTGCCTTGCTCAAGGGCACCTCAGTCGTGGTATTGAGGTGGAGAGAGAGCGCTGGACAGTCACTCCCCCCACCTACAATCCCTGCCGGACCTGCAACCTTTGGATTATGAGTCCGACTCTCTAACCATTAGGCCACGACTTCCCCCAGGCTAATATGGTCAGCTGTTGTTGAGTTTGTTTATTAATCATGCAGAGCAACCACCCAATAAAGCATTGCAATAATCTAACCTTGGGCTCATGAACGCATGAAATAAAATGTCTACATTTGACATTGAGAGCATAGGGCATAATTCGGATATATTTCTAAGATGGAAAAATGCGGTTTTACAAAAGCTAGAAACATGTTTTTCCAAAGGAAAGATTGCTATCAAATAGCACGCCTAGGTTCCTAACTGATGATGAAGAATTTACAGAGCAGCCATCAAGTATTAGACAGTGTTCTAGGTTATTACATGCAGAGGTTTTTGGTTTGATAATTAACACCTCTGTTTTTTCAGAATTTAGCAGTAAGAAATTACTAGTCATCCAGTTTTTTATATCAACTATGCATTCCGTTAGTTTTGCAAATTGGTATGTTTCATCGGGTCACGAAGAAATATAGAGCCAAGTATCATCAGCATAACGGAGAAAGCTAACAACTATGTCTCCTGAATATATCTCCCAAGGGTAACATATAAAGTGTGAAAAGTAAGGGTCCTAGTACTGAGCCTTGGGGTACTCCATATTGCACTTGTGATTGGTATGATACCTCTTCATTCACTGCTACAAATTGATGGCGATCAGGTAAGTACGATTTGAACAATGCCAATGCATTTCCTGTAATGCCAACATAATTTTCTAGTCTTTTCAAAATAATGTTATGGTCAATAGTGTCAAACGTGGCACTAAGATCCAGTAGCACTAATTGAGAGATAAAACCACGATCAGATGATAAGAGCAGGTCATTTGTAACTCTAATGACAGTAGTCAGTACTGTGAAACGGTTTAAATCCTGACTGGAATTCCTCACAGATACCATTTTTCTCTAAGAAGGAATATAATTGTGAGGATACTACATTTTCTAGTATCTTTGACAGAAAAGAGAGATTCGAGATCGGTCTGTAATTAATTAATTCTTTGGGGTCAAGTTGTGTTTTTTTTAATGAGAGACTTAATAACAGCCAGTTTGAAGGTTTTTGGGACATATCCTAATGACAATGACGAGTTAATAATATTCAGAAGAGGATCTATGACTTCTGGAAGCACCTCTTTTAGTAATTTAGATGGAATAGGGTCTAACATTCATGTTGTTGATTTAACAAGTTTATACAATTCTTCATTTCCAATAGAAGAGAATGAGAGGAATTGTCCCCCAGGGGATCTATAACGCACTGATGCAATACTGTGGCTGACAGCTGCATGGTTACAATTTTATCTCTAATAGTTTCGATTTTGGAACTAAAGTAATTCATAAAGTCATTACTACTGTTAACATCAGCACTACTGTACCTTCTGATGTTATATTTTTGTTAATTTGGCCACTGTATTGAATAAATACTTGGGGTTGTGTTTGTTTTCTTCTAAAAGAGATAATCAGATCTAGCAGTTTTTAATGCTTTTCTGTAGGATAGGGTACTTTCCCGCCAAGCAATATGAAATACCTCTAGTTGTGTTTTCCTCCAGCTGCGCTCCATTTTCAGGGCTGCTCTCTTTAGGGCGCGAGTGTGCTCATTATTGCACGGTGTTGGACTCTTTTCCTTAATCTTCCTTAAGTGTAAAGGAGCAACCGTATCTAAAGTGCTAGAGAAGAGAGAGTCCATAGTTTCTGTTACATCATCAAGTTGTTCTGAGCTATTGGATATACTGAGGAATTTAGATAAGTCAGGAAGATTACTTACAAAGCAGTCTTTTGTGGTAGAGGTGATGGTTCTACCATATTTGTAACAAGGAGTTGAATTTACAGCTTTAGCTATATGGAATATACACAAAACTAGATAATGATCTGAGATATCATTGCTCTGCTGCAGAGTTTCAACGCCATTAACCTCAATTCCATGTGACAGTATTAAGTCTAGAGTATGATTTCGACAGCGAGTATGTCCTGACACGTGTTGTCTAACCCCAATAGAGTTCAGAATGTCTATAAATGCTGATCCCAACGAATCTTTTTCATTATCAACATGGATATTAAAATCACCAACAATTAGGATTTTATCTGTAGCCAGCACTAACTCAGATAGAAAATCAGCAAACTCTTTAATAAAATCTGTATGATGCCCTGGTGGCCTGTATACAGTAGCCAGTGCAAACATCACAGGGGATTTATCATTAACACTCTGGATAACGTTATATGAATCACCATTACTTCAAATGAATTATACTTGAAACTTGACCTCTGAGAAATACTGAAATAAGACACAAAGCTAATATTTGCAACGCATCATGCAAACACGTCGCCCAATTCGAGTTATTCGCTTCACCTGGAGCAAATTCGAGTCATTTCACATCTTTGCATTGACTTTGTATGTAATCTATTCACGCAAATAATTATATTTGCTTTTGGTGTGCACACACCCTTAGAGCTGGTACTTGACTAACTGGGGCCCAGGGCCCTCATTTAACAACAGTGCGTACGAAGTTTCACACAAAGTGTGGGATCTACCAACTTGTACTTATACGTAAGAATGTGTGTAAATATAAGCACAACTCTGAGCATGCTTACGCAGAGAATCTAGTGGTAGAATGGTGATACTACAAAAATAAACTGCTGCTTTCTGTGACATTTCATTGCAAACACTCAATTTCATAGTTCAAGCTACACATTTGCATAATTGGTGTGAAAAGCTATAAAAGACAGCTCACTTTGCTGGAAGATTTGGCAAACCATGCACTGTGCAGAGAATGCGTTTTCAAAGACCGCACTGATCTGTGTAGTGAGAGCACAGAATGGCTTCTCATTCGGTACCGCTTTCTTTGCCATGATTTCAGTGAGGACATATACATTCACGCAATTTATAAAGGGAGGTGTTGTCACCATACAGTAAATGGTTCATTGGAGGCGTTTCTGAATGCAAATGACCATGAACGTGTTTGAGCATGATGCTTCAAAACGTGGGGATTTATCAACAATAGATACAATTGATAGATACAGATTTGTTTGTACATATACACATTCTAACTTTCATTCGTAGGACAAAATATAGAACCTTTTCTACGCACTGTTGATAAATGAGAGCCCTAGTCAGGACAATTGGTGAAAGGAGCTTCTGCACTGGCCAATCAGTGGTAATCATACTTATATGTAATTTCTACGGTGGCCGAGTGAGCTCAATATGCTGCAACTTCAGAAAACACATGCAAATAGAAAAAGCACCAGAAAATCAAGAAAACATCTTCATCAGTTTGACAGCAGGTGCTGCAAATGCTCATAACACAACCAAATAAAGAATTTTATTTGCAGTGCGTTTCTTTATTTGTTTGTGTTGTGAGCATTTGTAGCGCACGTTGTCAAATTGATGAAGTTGTTTTCTTAATTTGCAGGTGTTTTTTGATTTGCATATACAAACCACTGCCAGTGACAGCGAATCCTGAATTATATGTGTCACGAATCCTGCCCATGCACTTCTGTTCACTCACCACCAGAGGTCACCTGCTCACCACATGGACTCTTGCACCACAATACTGTTCCATTTTCACCAGAATACAATTCCCATCATCCATTGCACTGATTGCACACAGCATCTGCTTCTGGCTGCCAATTGAATGATGAGAAGTAATTAAAGGGTGACGCTGGAGCACACTCACGAAGCTGGTCACAGTACCCATCAAAGTTCAACCTGTCTAGTGTCTTTATAGTCCAGGTGATATGTTCACTTTTTCATAAAAAGCATGAAACTTGGTACAACTGTACATGTTAGGGCCCTGAACACAGCTCGTGGTTGCCATGGTGACCATTTTATTTTCCGCCATAACCAAATTATGTATTTTGTGTCATATTTCCTGAACCAAATATGATAACAAAGATGTCTACCTCTATGTTTTGATGGCCAAGGATTACAATGATACTATATACAGCAACTGTTCAGGTGAAGAGTTAATGGTGAAATCATCAGGTAGGTGGTAGTATATTTCCAATACATTCTTGTTCTCTCACACGCAGACGGCAATGCAATCTTGCTAAGCTGCGTCCTATCTGCACCTCTGTCATTGTGGGTCTCTGGAATTGTCAGTCAGCTGTCCACAAACTTCATTCTGGCCATTGATTCTCAGTCTACTCTTAGTATCTTGGGCTTGACTGCGACCTGGATTTGTCCAGAAGACTCCACGACCCCTCAACATCAGGTTAGAAGGGTACTGGTCTTCTCATTTCTAATAATTGGAAATATGCAACCCACCCTTCCCTATGCAATAAAAAAATATTTTGAGTTTCATTCTATTATGGTTACAGCTCCTGTTAAAATCCAGATTGTAATGATTTATCGCATTCCTGGTCATATATAATCCTTTATAGAGGAGCTGTATGGGCTGCTGTCCTCATTCTCTGTGGATGGCAGTCCACTTGTAGTCTTTGGTGACTTCGAAATCCATCTGGAGAAGCCTTACACTGCAGACTTCCGCTCCTAGCTTCAATCGATCTCAAATGGCTTACCACCACAAGTACTAACAAATCAGGCAACCAGCTTGACTTAATTTACACATGCAATTGTATCACAGACAACATTTGGTAAAACCTCTAGATATCTCTGCTCATTTCTTTATTAGATTTAACCTACATGTTACTACCTGTGTGCCACCAATTCCTCTACCAGTTACTTTTAAGCAAAACCTATGCTCCCTTTCACCCTTGCATCTTGCCTCTGTGTCATCCTCTCTTCCCTCACCCACCCATTTCTCATCTCTGGATGTAAATACAGCAAGTGACACTTTATTATCCACTTTAACTTCATTGAGCAAGTGAGGCAAAGCAAACACACACCTATAGAGGTGCAAGTTGAAGGAAAAAAATATCTAATTGAAAGAGAACAACTGCACACTCAGTTAGTCCACTTTAACTTCATGTCAAGACAATATCTGTTTAGACAGGCCAGTGCGTCCTGCCCCTTCTAACCTAAAAAGTTGCCCCATGTATCATCATCTTTACTGTATTTTTGCTGAGCAGTCTTTTAGGTGGCTCACCAATGTAATAGATTTCTCTAATAAAAAAAATTAAGTAGGCTTGACCTGTTAGCATGTCTTCCTTCAAACAATCTTAACCCTTGTATGAATCCTAGCTTCTCCCAAAGTTATGACTGTGGGATATAATTTTATACCTTTCTAGACAAAAGGGCTAGAAACAATACTGTTAGGACCTTCCCGCTGGAGATCCTGCAATCTACAAGACGTTCCTGAGGAATGTTGTTCCTTTGTTATTCTAATGTAATGGACCATTTGGTTCACACCTTTATAGACAGTTACATTATTTCTTTCACAGAATGACCTTGATGTTTTCTCTGCCAATCCGACTCTACAGCATGATTTCATCATCCTGCTAGGTTCATCAAAAATTATTCTTTAGTGATCATGCAGGTTTCCTTTGCACAACATCCAAACAGAGCATGCTGCACAATTTCTTGCCCAGGCCCTTGTCATTTCTAGGCTGGACTATTGCAATGCTCTTCTAGCTGGACTTCCATCATGCGCAATCAAACCTTGACAAATGTTTCAGAATGCAGCGGCACGACTGGTCCTCCATGAGCCCAAAAGGGCCCACTTCACACCTCTCTTTATCTCCCTGCACTGCCTACTGGTTGCAGCTCGCATCAAGTTCAAGACATTGATGTTTGCGTACAGAACAGCCACAGGCTCAGCACCCTCCTACTTCCACTCACTCTTATGAATCTACATCCCCTCCAGAAGCCTTAGATCTGTAAGTAAGTGATGCCTTGTGGTAACATCACAGAGAGGCATTTTCATTCACCTTTCCTGGCTGCTGTAATGATCTTCCCACAATCCAAGTAATTAACAGAACAGCTGACATGTTATCTGACAGCAACACTAATGTAATCCCATACCCGACCCATCTGACATAAAAACTGGGACCCAAACCGCACCTGCATTAAATCTCCTATGTGAGGTAGAAAAAACTCATTTATTAAAACTTTTATTCAAATTGTGAATAGATTAAATACAGAAATCAAGCAAAGAGTGCTCCCTTTAATATAATCACTTCAGATGTCAATCAGTGGCAGTGCAATTGGCTACATTGCTCAGCGTGTACTGGACCGAGTCTAAATAGTGTTGGTTACTGGACCTGCAACCCGCCAATGCTTGTCACCGTCCGGCCCACACCCACACCACACCCTACACATAAATATTATTCCACGAGTGTGGTGACCCCTGATCTAGAGAGTCCAGAGAACATTACTGCAGTGGACTGATTGAGACTGAGCAAAAACTAGTTTGCAAAAGTAGGTTTTTAACATAATTGAGAATACTTAATGAACGATTTGATTGACAGCAATGGTTCTTGAGGCAAAGTTGCCTGAACATCTGAAATCCAGATCAAACTCACCGTTATCATCTGGTGTCTCATTACAAAATTATATTTACTAGACTGTTAGTACATGCACAACACAATCATGATAGAAACAATCCTTCAACAGTTCACCATACCAGTATCAGCTTACAAGTAAGCCATAAGTAACAAGAAGTGTTGCAACAGAAATGCTGAAAATATATAATTTTCTCATGTAAATTAAGAAAGGGGGGGGGGGGGGGGGGGGGTCATTTAATTGTTTGTGAGGTATATGGCCTGAGGGAAGGCAAGGCAAGTTTATTTATATAGCACATGTCATATACAATGGTAATTCAAAGTGTTTTACATAAAAGAAAGTAAAATAATCACAACAATAAAAACAAGGAATAAAACTTTGATTTAAAATTAATTAAAACAGTTAAGAATAGAGTAGAATAGAAAATGATTATACATAAAACAGTGCTGTCAGTTCGGACGTAGCACAGTGCTCATTCAATAAACTAAACAGATGATTTTTAAGTCTAGATTTGAATGTGGCTAATGTTTTAAAAGCGGACCCCCCTTGTTTTGTGTGAACCCTTGGTGTTTCTAACTGACTCGATCCTAATGATCTGAGTGGTCTGTTTATATTCAGAGGTCATGTGGTGGATAATGACCTCTTGTGGTGAACAAATGTAAGTTCATAGACTGGATTCGTGACACAATGCCTCTGTCTCTGTATTTCCTGACTTCATCCTCTGCCTGATTATACAGTGACACAGGTGAATGTTTTGCTTTGAGACTGGAAAATGCATCTCCTCAAGAGCACAAGAGTGCACTGTTCCACCTCGTGCAGAAATCGGTCATTAGCAGTGGCGGAGCTAGAGTCCAGGAGCAGCCCAGAGTGAGAATTATTCATGAATAATTCACAAGCCTGTGATTAACACTACCAGTCAAATGTTTTAGAACAGTAAGATTTATCATTAATTATCTCACCAAGCCTGCATTTATTTGATCCAAAATACAGCAAAAGCAGTAATATTGTGAAATATTTTTATTATTTAAGACCATGTAGAATAGAGTTGCAGTAATCAATATGTGATGCAACCAAAGCATGTACAGGAGTATCAGAGATATTGGTTGTCAAAGATGATTTGTTTCGCAAATGAAAGTTGGCTGAACGGATAATATTATTAATATGGTTTTCGAAGGATAAATCGCTATAGAGACTATTTACCTGAGAAGATGGAAAAACTGTTGACTTGTCAATAGTCACAGAAAAACAAGATTTTATCAGATTAGATTTTGAACCTACAAGTAGAATTTCAGTTTTATCAGTATTAAGTTTAATGTCTTTACAGCTTGAGCCATCAATAAAGGAACTGTTGAAAGAAGATAAGAAATAGTGATCAAGTCGACTGCATATCAGATGGATCTGACCTCCCTGCTAAAAAAAAACAATAGAAGCCCAATAGAAACCATCACAGAAATTCCTATGGTTTCCATTAAAATACCATTGCAAACCATTAGCTTTTTCCAGTAAAACCATTACAAAATTCTTTTTTGTAGTGTGTTTTGGGCATTTTTCCAATAGGATTTAACATCCCACCAATAGAATCCATCATACCAGTAGACACCATTATAGTTTCCATTAAAACCAATACAATTCCCATTATAACCATTACATTATCTATTGAGTTTTGGGCAGGGTTCTATTGTTTTTTGTTTTTCTCCAGCAGGGCAGGAAGCAAGACCAGTTCAAAAACGGTCTGGGACTCAGCTCAAACTGACACTTACCAAGAAAAGAGTGCTTTTCCAACTACAAAAACACAACCAAAGAAACAACAGAAACAGAGACCATCTGAAGACATAGAAATTCAAAAACTTACAGCGTTGAAAGAGATGTCAGCATTCGTTCAAAATGCCAGTGTAAAGCAGTCTGCTGCTGCTAATTCAGAAGCCACGTTTGGGCACCAGGTGGCAACAGAAATTAGCAACATTAAAAGATCACAACTTGCGAATTAGTGTAAAGAGAAAAATAATGAATACAATTTATGAGGCACAAGAATCAGCGCAGTTTGGTGCAACCCCAAATTATCCACAAAACCCAGCACCCTTCATTGCACACCAGCCACCTTCTCCGTATACACCAACCTTTCAACCCCCATTTGTCATCTCACTCACTTCCACCACCACAGGCACATAATTACAAGACACAACTTGACCATCCTCAAACACATGGGTTTCCTAAGACGGTCCATGATGTTGAGGACTAAAGATTAACTAAATTTATGCTATGCATTCTGCTTCTGTCATGAATATGCTTTGAATGCATTGTTTTTTATGAGCTCACATTTGCTTACCTCAGGGCTGCTCAACTAGGGTGCTCCTGGTTTACATATTTCCTTAGTGTGAAAATACATACAATGAAAATTGTAACTAAACTGAGGTCAGACATAATACACATATTACACACATTATACACCGGTGTTCCTCAAACTTTTTCTGTCATTCCCCACTTTGGAGGTCGGGAAGTGTTCCGAGCCCCACCTGTTCTTTTGTTTTTTTTAACATCACATTTTAAAAACATAACATCAAATAACTGCATTACAAACTTTCAAATAGAGAAAATAAAAGTGCAAGTATGTTATCACTTTGCATGAAATAAGACTTTGTTCAAAAATAAATAATAATATGATTGCAATTGTGTTTGCATTTAACATCAAATTCAGAAAATTAAGCAAAGCACAACTAGTCCACACTTTTATTTTCTCTGTTTGTCACTTTGCAAACTGCATGCAAAAAGAACAAACAAAATTTTTCACTATTTTAATGGCAATATTTAATTTTCAAAACGAGGCAGTAGGCTTGATACTGCCACTCTCAAGTCGTGCTCAATTTTAAGATGAGATCTGTATATTGTTTTCAGTAAAGCAACAGCTGAAAATAAGATGTAGGTGATGAGATAGATGAGATAAGATGTAGCAAATGGAAGAAGAATGGTCAGACTCCTCGGCCTAATGAGTGGATACTCTTTCTCCACTCCAAGCCAGAATTGACCTGGAAACCTCAGCCTAAGAATGGAGTCGCTCGTTATCTCAATGGATTGGTCCTCTTCTGCAGAGCTGAAATCTGCAGGTGCTGCAGATAGAATATGAATAAGTTCGACAACGATCTTTGTAAATAGCATACATTAGAGATAAATGTTTAATATATGACTATAATAAAAAAAAAAAAAAGTCACAGTCAATAAAATTAAAATACCAACCTGTTGTATTGAATGGATCAATAATCCAGTCATACTGGAAGCTGTTATTTGGAAAGTATTTTTGAAACAATTCTGTCAATGCAGAGATGTGCTGTTTGATGCATGGGATCACTGTGGTGGCTCCTGAAGTACTGGTTTCAGCAGGTTCACTCAGATTCTCATCATATTTCCTTGATCAAGGTGGCTGCCACATACCTTGAGCTTTCAGATGAATGCAGTGATCTTGTCTGCTAGGTGAGGCAGGTGCTTGTCTCTGCCTTGAAGTTGAATAATGAATTTATTCAGCTTTCCAAAAACATCGTTAAGATTGAACAATTTCTGATGAAACTGTCCTTCGCTGAACTTGCCAGCAGCGTCAGACATGCGTTCCTTTTCCAAAAAGGCCCAAATCTCCGCTCTAAGCTCAAAAACTTGTGACAACACTTTGCTTCAGGACAGCCACCTTGCCTCGCTGTGAAGTAGCACAGCTGTATGATCAGCTCCCATCTCCTCACAAAGTGTGGAGAACATTTGCACTTTCAGGGGTCGGGTTTTGCTGAAATTGACCACGCTCACAACATCCGTCAAGACCTCGTTGAGTTCAGGGCTGAGCTGCTTTGACGCGAGCGCCTCCCTGTGAATAACACTGTGTCCACTGCACTTTTGGAGTGACCCTCATTATAAGTGCCTGCAATCCTTTTCTTCTTCCTGCCATGGTCTGAGCACCATCGGAGCAAATGCCTAAACATTCTTCCCATTTCAGATCATGCAGAACTGTTAAGAATCTTAAAGAGTTCATCAGCTGTCGCCCTAGTTTGGACAGACTTGCAAAACAGCGAATCCTCTCTCAGTGACTCAATATACAAAGAGGACATATGAAATGAACAGACAATCTTGATTGCTGACAGTAGCCTCATCAACTTGCAGTGCAAATCTTGTGTCTCTGGGTTTTTCCACGAGTTGGTCCTCAAGATCATCTGAAATGTCGTGTATACGTCATGTAACTTGTCGTTTGATAGGAGTATAGCTTTCAATTTGGCAGGGCTTGTCTCATCCATCATAATTGACACTATGTCTAGAGCAGTGCGGAGAATGATCTGCTCGGCTACCGTGTGTGGTTTCTTGCACTGGGCAATCCTGTACGCCATCTATGCATTTCTGTTAACTGCTGTATATTTTAGCATTCGACTTTCCTGCTGACGGTACACCTTGCGTTATGAAAACAATGTTTGGGATACCACAATCAAAACTTTGTGATGTAGACAGTTTGGTGTTGGATATTCATGAAATTATGGTGAAACCCAAACACATTTGTGTGTTAAAATAACATTTGTTTGTTCAATAAGTAAAGAAATGTTTTTATTATTTCACCGGCCAATAGAGAGAACCAAACCCCGTGATGTCACACGCTGTGATATTGCAAGATCGCCCTCGCTTCAAAAGGTATAACAAAACAGTTTCTTAAAAATAGTTACATTAATCATGTTTATTTTATGTTTTTTTTTTAAATTAAAGCTGAAATCTGTTTACTAAATAATGCAAACTTGACTGACTGCTTTACTTACTTGTCAAATGTCTAGAAATACAACATCTGAGCAATATTTGAGGTGTGCTACCCATATGTCACGGTGGCTGCTATGACATGGAACGAGGAACGAGGAAACGTTGAGCTAAACTCCAACAAAATTCTTTAATAAGAATAATCCAACCAAGGAGGAAAAACAGGGCAGACAGGAACAGGAAACACAGACATTGTATAATACCGGACGCTGAAGACAAGGAAACACAGGGCTTAATTAATAAACACAGGTGGAACAGAATGAACAAATCAGGGAACAGGAAACAGGAAGGACCAAATAAGGGCATGAAACTAAGGCATAGAGAGCACATGGGGAGGGAAAACACAACAAAAACAGGAACACAAGTCTGACACCATAGTATTAGTGGAATAATGGACTCCAGTCCATTGAATTATTAGAAAATAACAATGCACACCTAAGGTGTTGATGTATTATTTTCTAATTCAACCTCCCATTGTCAATTATTCCTTACATAATATGCATGATACGGAGGGAAGATATAAAGAAAATACCATCTAAACCTTTCTGAAGACAGTCGGTTCCCTTCAGAGATACATTCATATAAAAACCCCATTCCAATTGCACTGCAGTTTCTGCACAAGTGTGGAAAAGAAGTCGGCTGAAATAAAGGTTTGAGAAGAAATGTGTTGATGTCTGTGAGTAATGGCAGAAGTGCAGGGGAAATAGCTTGTAGGAGATGTGAGGGGACTGGGTCTAGAGGGCAGGTGGTAGGGTGGATGGAAAGGATAAGTTTAGAGACTTAATCTTCTGTAAGAGGAGAGAAGATGGTCAGCTGTGTGAGTGTTTGTTGTGAGTGAGCAGAGACAAGAACTGACTGCTGATGGATGGATGTGGTTTTATTAAGTCAAGTAATCATCAAAATCATCAGCTGTTAAAGAGGTGGTGGAGCTGGACAGAGAAGAAAGTTTGCGTGTGTCTGATGTGCTGTTGATCTTACTACGAAAAAAGGATTATTTGGCAGTGTGAACTTTGGTGGAAAATGAATATAGCAGTGACTGATACCTGCTGAGATTAGCTGAGTCTTTTGATTTGTGCCATTTTGAGTTTAGTCTGATGCTTGTGGAAGGCATTGGTTAAGCGGGAATTGGAAAGAGTAGAACGTACTGGTCTGGAGGAACTAGGACAGACATTGTCTGGGCAGGTAGTTATTGAACGTGGCATTATTCACATAAAATGATGAGAAATGTGTGGGAGTGGGAAGAGAGGATGATACCACAGAGGAAAGTCAAGCTTTCCTGCTTGATCTAAGGTTTCGTTTAAATGAAACTGCCAGAGGTGTTGGTGGTGCGGAAGAAGGCAGTTGTAGATTAAAAGTGATAACATGACATGTTTAACCAAGATGTTATCTGCAATACAATGCATATATATATGAGTTCCTGCTGTGGTTTTGGGCGGTACTTATGCCTGATATTTACCATTAGTACATTAGCCATTAGCAATAGCATTCGACACAAACTATGCTTTAGAAAAAATGAGTGAAATCATAAGTTAATGACTCTTCATGGAAGACATTGATGTTTGTATACAATTTGGAAATTAACTTTTTTAGAACCTATTTTCCGGCAACATTGTCTATCTAAACCTCGCCTGTATGCACCAACAGCTCATTCCTTTTCTTTTACACACTAAAGTACTGTACGGTGTTGCCCAATAATGGTTTTTCTCCTTTTGGGTAAAAGTATGCAGAAGTACAACTGAATAGTTTTCAGTTTCATAAAAAGTAAAATAAGGAATGTGGTCTTTGAACACAAAAGATGTACATAGAGTCAAACATAAATATACACAGAAGTATGGAAAAAATGTTGCTATGCGTGATGATGCAGTTTGTAAAACTGGTGATTTTTGCTGTGTACTAAATTCTCTGCCAGAGTTAATTAAACTTTTTGAGAGTTAATTTTAACACTTTCCTGGTGTATATATAAAGCACACTGGCCCTAGTTAAATTAACACTTTCAAAAGTGTTAATACTGTAAAGTAACTCTGACTCAAGAGTTAAACATTTAATTCTGAAGTATCATTAATCATTTAATTAATAATACTTTATAGGTACAATATTCAAATAGTTCATACACCATAAAACAATTAAGGTTTAATTCTTGTAGGTCCTAAGCTAATTAGTTGCATAAACAAACCAACATAAAACATCTTTCACATTTAATTTTTAATGAAACACTGAATGCGGAGCATTTTGAAGTGGGGAAAGCTTCACAAGGTTTTCAACATATGTAAACAATGTTTTAAACAAAACAGTGAAAAAGCACAACACACATATCCACATTTGGTCCTTTTGCATTTTGAATATAATAGGGTTTATAACGCTTCTCATTAATTTCAATCAGCCACTCTGAATACATTATAATATTGAACAACTCTGTAGCAAGTTTTCAAGTAACACAAGAATGTTTGGGATACAGTCATGGCCAAAAATATTGGCACCCTTGCGATTCTGTCAGAAAATGCAAGACTTCTCTAAGAAAATTGTTCCAATTGCAAATGTTTTGGTATTCACATGCTTATTGTTTTTGTTTGCACTGCAACAACACAAAAAAACAGAAAAAAAGTCAAACTTGTATAAAATTTCACACAGAACTCAAAAATGGACTGGACAAAATTGGCACCTTGTCAAAATTGTAAGAAATAATTGGTTTTCAAGCATGTGATGCCCCTGTAATTTGTATTTAGTGGCAAGTAACAGGTGTGGGCAATATAGTAAATCACACTTGCAACCAGTTAAAATGGAGAAAATTTGACTCAACCTTTGTGTTGTGTGTCTGAACATGGAGAAAAGAAAGAAGTGTAAAGAGTAGTCTGTGGATTTGAGAGAAAAAATTGTGGAAAAATCTGGACAATCTCAAGGCTACAAGTCCATCTCCAGAGATCTTAATGTTCCTGTGTCCACTGTGCGCAATATCATCAAGAGCTTTACAGCCCATGACACTGTAGCTAACCTCCCTGGACGTGGACGGAAGAGCAAAATTAATGAAAAATTACAACGAAGGATTGTTCGAATGGTGGATAAAGAACCCCGATTAACTTCCAAACAAATTCAAGCTGAGCTGCAGATACAGGGTACAACAGTGTTAGCTCGCACTATCCGTCGCCATCTGAATGAAAAGGGACGCTATGGTAGGAGACCCAGGAGGACACCACTGCTGACACAAAGCCATAAAGACTGGAGTTTGCCAAAACTGATGTGACAACCACAATCCTTCTGGGAGAACATACTGTGGATAGATAAGACAAGAGTATAGCTTTTTGGTAAAAGACATCATGGCACTGTTTACAGAAAAAGAAATGAGGCCTTCAAAGAAAAGATCACAGTCCCTGCAGTCAAACATGGTGGAGGTTCAAGGATGTTTTGGGGTTGCTTTGCTGCTTCCGACACTGGATGCCTTGACTGTGTTAACTGTATCATGAAATCTGATGATTACCAAAGAATTTTGGGGCGCAGCGTAGTGTCAGAAAGCTGCGTCTCCACCAGAGGTCATGGGTCTTCCAGCAGGACAATGACCCGAAACACACTTCAAAAAGCACTCAGAAATGTTTACAAAAAAAAGCGCTGGAGAGTTCTGAAATGGCCAGCAATGAGTCCAGAACTGTATCCCATAGAACGGAGAGATCTCAAAACAGCAGCTGTGAGAAGACATCCTTCAAATCTGAGTGACCTGGAGCAGTTTGCAAAAGAGTGGTCCAAAATTCCAGTAGAGAGGTGTAAGAAACTCATCCATGGTTACAGGAAGCGATTGATTTCAGTATTTTTTTTTTCCCAAAGGGGGTGCTACCAAATATTAAGTTAAGGGTGCCAATAATTTTGTCCAGTGCATTTTTTTTGGGTTCTGTGTGGAATTGTATCCGATTTGACTTCTGTTTTTTTGCGTTGTTCCAATGCAAACAAAAAAATAAATAAACATGTGAGTACCAAAACACTTGCAACTGCATCAATTTTCTGAGAGAAAGGTTGCATTTTCTGACAGAATTGCAAGGGTGCCGATATATTTAGCCATGGCTGTATATAACTAGACCAAGTCCAGTGCCATCAAGTTTAATTCAGCTGGTAGAATACACGTCCGTCTGCATTGTGATTTTGTAAAGCATTGGTTAAATCTTCACCAATTCCACAGTCATTTAGAGAGAGAAACTTAACTGGTCCGAGTTCTTTCCGCTGTGAACTCAGTCTTTCCCAGTGATTCCTACTGACATTTGATGTTTCTGTGCAAGGGACTTTGATGTTTTTAAAACTTTTTAGCATGTTTTTGAACAAGTTTGTGTTTTGCTTCAAACCTCATGCTCCAGAAGTAAAAAAGAGGCTTTGGCATCAGCTTTTTGTGAGGGTACACCACTTTGAAAAGCTGATGATGCTCACCGAGAAAAAAAAAAAAAAGTCATGCCATAAGTAATGACAGGTAAACACTGTTAATAATCTGCAGTAAGATGAGCAAGAAATTCTAGTTAGGATTTCCTAGAGGCACAAGGTCACCAAAAAGTAAGGGTGTGTTTCGCTGCAAACAGAGCGTCTGAATAGAATTCAAGTCAATGGAATTTCTACCACTTAGTGTACCCAAAGTCGAAAGAATAAATGCTCAAAAGGTGATCATTTTTTGAGATGAAATTTTCAGTCAGGTACCCAAAATAACAGTTGTGAATTCCATGTTTTGACCCCAGCAGATTGTTCGTTTCAAAATTGTCACAATACAGTTGGATTTGTAAGGAACTGCATTTTGAAAACAGTGGATGGCCTTTGTAGTAACTTCCATTGCTAAAATCTGTGTATACATCTGGACTGAAGTCAAACCCTGATTCAAAATGCTTACAAATATCTGTATTGTGAAACATAAGTTTCAGGGTTTCCAACATGGGATACACAAAAGTCTCTTCAAATGAGACCTGAACATAGGTGTCAGTTCTTTTGTTTGGTCTACTGTTATATATAACACCAAGAACTATTTCGGTTCAACAATTCCCCATCTTTCACTGAAAAGCTGCTCTTTTAACCTCAGAATTAAGGAAATTAAAACGAATTTTCAAAACTCTGTGTAAAAGGTTACGGGGAGTCTTGTGTGACAACATCCTGCTTCATTTGTAAATGTAACTCTGTGGTAAACTCTTCCAAATCACATATAATTGATGAAACTGTGGTATTAGAAACACCTCTTCTCTGCAGCTTAGCAAGGCATCCATGTCCTTTACGTTTTCTTTAGAGGGAACTGGGTTATTTCCAGAACAATCATTTCCTGGTCTCATTGTACAGACTTTACTTGATCTGACTGAGTAAAACAATCAATATGAGGAAAACTGCTTTAGGCAACCTTGTTGAATGCAAACAAGTCTACACTTTGAAGTGAGATAGAAGCCATGTTCAAACTTGACATGATGTGACATCAGTGAATGGGCATCTGTATGAAGCTGTTCACATCTAAAGCAGAACAACCGTAGGACATTTATTTTTGGAAGGCAGAAGGTTTTTTTTTTTTTTATCATTGACTTTTCTTATTTATGACCCCACAACAACTGACCATACAGTAACAAAATTACACCCGAACGGGTGCACAAGCACTCACCCTTCCATACATATTCAATTTACACTTACATAAATTAAATACTAATAATAATAAAAATAATAATAAAAAAAAAAAAATAATAACTAGATTATACTCTACATAAATGAAAATAATGAAGTAAAAACAAGTAAATAATAAAACCGAGATAAATTGGTCACAGACAGTGTTTACAATGCCAAGTAAAAGTCAGTACAATGTCAATTAAAGTCTAAATTTCAATTTACATGATATTCATGTATGGTTCCCAAAGCTGATCAAAGTCTTTCCGCTTGCCCTTTGCAATATAAGTTAGTCTCTCCAGTCCGATAGAGTTCAATATCTCCTTTTTCCACATTTTCAAGGGTGGAGCATCCATACTCTTCCAGCACAATGCAATAACTCTCCTGGCTTGGAGGAGACCAAAGCCTATGAGTTTAGTCTGCTTCAAAGTGAAATCTAATGGATATATTCCAAGAATTTTGTCATTAAATACTTACAACTTGTTCAGAATGCTGCTGCGGAGGCTTTTAACAGGCACTCGTAAGAGAGACCGTATTACTTCTGTTTTGAGCTCTTTACAATGGGTAAAGGATGGCAGATTAACGGAGAAGCTCTTAGTAACCGTACACAATTTAATATAAAAAGCCTTAATATGCGCTGCCAATCTTTTAACACAACATCGGCGTTGATATGTCAAAACCTTCCATAACTAAACAGTGTAACATCTTTACTCAGGGGCGTAAGACTAGCGTAAAAACAACTTCAGCAAGTGTACCGAGTGAAGTGGAAGCTAACCAAATGGATAGCTTAGCCGAAGTTTTAAATGAACTGAAATCACTTTGTGCAGAAATTGGAACAAAGTTGGATAATATTGACACTGGTCTGACCAATACGGAGAGTTCAATGGCTGCGTTGGAAAGCAAAGTGTCAGATGTAAAACGAGATGTTTCTTCCAACGCAAAACGTATCGAAGAGGCTGAAGGCCACATTCACGATACGGAAAAGTCACTGGAAAAAACAGAAGCCGCGCTGATTAGCTATACAAGTGCTCTTAAGCCAAACACCATAATCAGGAACTACAAATATTAGAAGATCATATTAAAAAAAATTAAATTAGTATTGACAATAACCCTGAAATGCTACATAACTTATCTATCATGAGAGCTAACTATGATAAAGTGATAAAGTGGCTAAAAGCCTATTGTGGACTAAGCAAATATACTATGATCGGGGAAAAAGCAGGTAAGCTGTTAGCATGGAGGATAAAGAAGATGCAATCTGAAAGAACAATTCATAATATAAAGCTGAAGTCTGGTAATTTAACTACAGACCCAGCAGAGATAAATAACCATTTTAGAGATTTTTTTCAAACATTATACAAATCAGAATATAACGGCAATCGAAAAATGCAGAAATTGTTTTTTGACCAGCTGCAATTTAAGACTATATCAGAAGATGAGAAGATAGCATTAGACAGCCCATTAACAATAGAAGATCTTAGTGAAGCTATAGGAGATATCAATAGTGGTAAAGCGTCAGGACCAGATGACCAAGACAGCTTGTAAGACCATTACTTGATATGTATGAGGAATCTTTTATGACAGGAACACTCCCAGATTCATTAAGATTAGCTATCATAACTTTAATATGAGAACCAAATAAGTGTCCAACTGAGTGTTCATCTTACAGACCAATGAGTTTAATGCGATGTGATACAAAAATACTTTGTAAAGCGCTTTCTAGAAGATTAGATGAATATCTTCCCCAATTAATTGTTGACGAGGCTTTATACAAAAGGGATATCATAATATTAGAAGGCTCTTGAATATACTATACGAGAGATACAATGAAAAAGACAGCAATGCTATCTGCATGTCAAGCATTTGACAGGATAGAATGGGACTATCTTTTTGAACTGCTTCCAAGGATTAGGCGAAACGTTTCTCAAGTGGATTCGGCGTCTATACACAAACCCAGCTGTTGAGATATTAACTAATAACACCATCTCAAAACATTTTAATCTACAATGATCTACTCGTCAAGGGTGCCCTCTGTCCCCACTGTTGTTTGTGTTGGCAGTCGAACCCTTAGCTTAGCTATGGCAGTAAGAGCCCATACAGGAATATCAGGCATCACAATTGGGGGGAGGATCATCGTATCCCTTTATGACTTCTGGGGAAGTCGTGGCCCAATGGTTAGAGAGTCAGACTCATAATCCAAAGGTTGCGAGTTCGAGTCTCGGGCCGGCAGGGATTGTAGGTGCGGGGAGTGAATGTACAGCGCTCTCTCCACCTCAATACCACGACTGAGGTTCCCTTGAGCAAGGCACCAAACCCCCAACTGCTCCCCGGGCGCCGCAGCAAATATGGCTGCCCACTGCTCCGGGGGTGTGTGTTCACTGCTGTGTGTGTGCACGTTGGATGAGTTAAATGCAGAGCACGAATTCCGAGTATGGGTCACCATACTTGGCTGTATGTCAGGTCACTTTCACTTTATTCGCGGATGATGTTATATTTTTTCTGACAAATCTGAAAAACAGTATTCCTAATATGATCAGATTAATTGAAAACTTTGGAGAAACAGTATTATTGTTTCTTAAGGAAGAAAGACATAAACCCATAATAAACACCCCATTCATGACAACTACAGATGGTTTTAGTTGTTTAGGTGTCAAAATCACTCCCAACTTTAGTAAAATAATCCCAATAAATTATGATCCCATGATGGACAGAGCTATTGCAAAAATGGTCTAATTTACCAATATCCATGATTGGATGAATTAACAAAAATGTCTATTCTACCCAAATTTTTATACTATTTTCAAACAATTGCCATTACCAAACGTGTTTTATGATAAACTTAAACTACTTACCCAATTTATTTGGTATGACAGAAAAGCTAGACTTCGCCTTAAACTATTACATTTACCTCATGAAAGGGGAGGGCTTCAGCTTCCCAATTTTAGATGGTATTATATGGCTGCCCAGCTGACCTCATTTCCGTACAACACCACCTCCAGCTTGGGTAGACATTGAACAATCATTAAATGATCATTTATGCCAGAAATATTCAATACCCAAAAAAACTATTTTTTAAAAATATTTACAGTTAAAAAGTTACAGGTCATCAGATAAGTTGTATATCATCTTTATCAAAATGAGAGGAAATAACTCTTGGAAATTTAAAAGGAAGGAGGCATATATCTATGTATTACAATTTATTGGTCAAATACAGTACTGAATCAGTCAAATTGGGTATGTATGAAGATACAGATGAGGCAAACTGGAATGATGCATGTCTAAAAACACAAACAATAAATACAAGGTTTAAATTACCTCAATATAAATGGTTAATGAGAACCTACATAACTCCTGTTAAACTTCTTCATATGTCTATTAACATCCCAGATGTGTGCTCTAAATGTTTGGATGATAAAGATACGTTATATCATTGCCTTTGGGAATGTCCAAAAATACATCTCGACTCTGTCACTCCGTAACAAGAACAATGGAGTTTTGGTTCCTTTGACACTATTTCTGTTTAATAAAAGCTGCTTTGACACAATCTGCATTGTAAAAAGTGCTATATAAATAACAGTGACTTGTCTTGACTAATAATAATAATTTATTTGTATAGCACTTTTCATACATGGAATGGAACTCAAAGTGCTTCACAATCGTAAAACAAATATTAAGAATACAACATCAATATAAGATAACCAAAACTCTAAATTATTGAACAAGTATAAGCAAATATGAACAAATATAGAAAAAAAAAAAAGTACACACAAATAACAAGTATATACGAATATAAACAAATATAAATCAGAAATATATACAGTGCAATCACCAAAAACCCCAAAATAGCTTCAGTATACTTGCTTTGATGGGGTTGCTCACGGCACTACTGCATGCTCACGTTTGACTTGGGTAACCAGTAACAAATGTGACACTCCTGGCAAATGTAGCAAGCTAAGCTAGAGTAACATTGCAAAAGTAGTTTACTACATCTAAGCTATTTTTTAAAAATTCATTTTTATATTGAACAAACATCACACCAAGACAATGCTCTCTCAGTGTTCAATAAAACTGTCAGTCAAGCAGATAGACAGGCATAATAGTTAAGGTTAATTGTTTATTTAACAACAGTTCCAAACCAGTTTGGCAACAAAAATCAGTATCATGTACAAGGCCCCATATTGTGACATAGGCAAAATAAATTTTTGCTGTCAGCCGGAAACCTCCCATTGGTATTTGGAATTGTGGCTTTATTGAAGGCTATACAGATACATTTATACAAAGGGTAACACTTAACAATAAGGTTCATTAGTTAACATTAGTTAACTAGTGTAGTTGACATGAACTAAGAATGAACAATTCTTCTGCAGCATTTATTAATCTTAATGTTAATTTGCATTTACGTTTTCATGATCTTGCAGGTCATACATTTTTCTGTCGCTATGTGGGCGCTCACTTTTTTTTCTGTTATTTGGCCAAAATATCATATTATAAAAGATTCAGTGCTTCGCACAAGCTATTTGGCTGTAACTTGACAACAAATTATAGACTAAGACACTCTTCTCTGCTCCTTAAAAACAAAAAAAACATTAGCCTTTATAAATATAGTGTTTCTCACATAAAGAAAACGCTGCACTTATTCAATCAACAGTTCTTTTATTTACCTTCAGACTGCAGACAAACTGAAATGCTCTAAACTGCGTGCCGCACTTCATTGACGAGAGAGGCGGGAGGAATAATGAGGTTTGACTGACAGTTTGAGGAGCCGATGGCATTACGAGCTTTAGTGTCTGTGGCGTCACTTACTGATCCAGGATCAGTGGTCCTTAGCTGTTATATTTCTGATTTGAGCTCGAGTTTCAGAATGCTTTCTTTGGAAAATGTAACATTACCTTTTATTGACGCTACCGCGCTACTTGATCAAAAATAGAGCTTCGCTACTGAAAAGCTATTTGATTCAGAAAACAGCGACGCTACCACCATGCTACTAAGAAATGTAGTTAAACTACTAGCGTCACTACTTGTAGCGACACTACTGCCCAACCCTGGCTAAACCAAAGGGTAGAGCACAGTACCAACTACAGTACGGATGCTCTCATTGGGCCTCATTCATGAAACACGAGCAGAAGAAATTTTTGTGTAAATCGTTCGTAAAGCTGTTCTGACATAAATTTTTGGATTCATGAAAGTGTTCGTATTTTCAAAATGTTAGTTGGTAGGAATGAAATGTACACCTGATGCATCATCTTTTATGCACTTTTTTTGTGCAGCGTTGAGTCTTCAATCAAACAAGTTTCTGTTGCACTTGCTACAGCTGCCTTAAAGCAGAATTTGGATTAATCTCTGATCTGACAAAGTTGGCATCGTTAATTCTGTTACTTAACTGTCATTACTGCAAAGTCGTTTTGAGGCAGTTTTTATCATATTAATCTCTATACAAATGTATGGGGCACTAGACCTGAAATAACAGCCACAGCATTGATTTCTCCCACCGTGCTCACAGCAGATCTCAGACTAAAACTCAGTTTCTCATTGCCTCAGCAGTGATTTCTAAAACTGCTTGATCAGACATGTCTGTTGATTTCTTGATCACAATGGCCAATCAGAGGCATTGAAGTTAGTCAGAATCCACTCATCGTTTAAAATGGCAGAGATTACTATTGGTACTATAGATTACAATATGTTTACAATAACAAAGCTGGCATCAATGCAAAAAAAAAAAAAAAAAAATTTAATAGTTGACATGTTATTTTCCACTAATCCAAAACATTATGTGGTATTAAGGTGTTAATGTCACGGGTGACTAATTTTGTACAGGCAGGAACTGGAAATGGAGCCCGAGTTTCCGCAGGGGGCATTTCCGGTGGGGGACTGAGGAGGCTGCCGGCTCCGGGTGTGGGCAGATGACGGAATTGATGACGGGAATTGCGATCAGGTGCAGGAGTGAGAGGAATAGAGTGGTGATTGGGGCGTGTGCTGCAGTGGGGGAGTATAAGAGGGCATTGTGATTCAGGTTCAGGGGCACGCGAGGTCGAGGGATTCGGAGGGCTCGAAGCGTTCGGAGGCGGTTGAGTATTCAAGAAGAAGAAGAAGAAGAAGAAGAGAGAGATTTGGATCTAGGCAAGGAGAAGGTTGGGCTGAAGGAAGAAGTGAGGAACTGAAGTGAGGTCAGCATCTGGGGCGAGAGAGATCATGTGGAACTCTAGTCGGATTCTGGAACAATTGATGTCCCTGTGAATCGTATGGAATCGTATGACGATTGTAACTTTTTTTGGAGGATTTCTAGCTGCATTGAGTGGTTTGCACTTCACAGCCGCTTCCCATCTAGCTTCACATCAGCGAGTGGTGGACGAGACCCCATGCCTGCGCCTTCTCTGTCAGTTGTGAGATTTGCAGTGCTTATATATATATATATATATATATATATATATATATTACCTGTGTGGGCTGAAGTGAAATACGAGTGTGGGATCGAATTGCGGAAGGCATTGGTGGTTCTAGCGAACGCACTCATCTTTCTCTTTGTTTACATGCAGTAACCGAAGCCGCTAAAAGCTGTGAAAGCCCGCTGATGTGGCTGAAAATACTCACCTTTCTCTTTGTTCGAATCCAGTTGCAGAAAATGCTAAAAGCAGTGAAGAGCCAGCTAAAGCTGTGAGGTAGATGTACCCTTCTCTCCGCCTGAGTCCCGTGAAGAGCCTGCTAAAGCTGAGAGTCCCGTGAAGAGCCTGCTAAAGCTGTGAGAGTCCAGTGAAGAGCCTGCTAAAGCTGTGAGAGTCCAGTGAAGAGCCTGCTAAAGCTGTGAGAGACCAGTGAAGAGCCTGCTAAAGCTGTGAGAGTCCAGTGAAAAGTCTACTAAAGCTGCGAGGTAGATGTACCCTTCTCTCTGTCTGAGTCCAGTGAAGAGCCAGCTAAAGCTGTGAGGTAGATGTACCCTTCTCTCTGTCTGAGTCCAGTGAAGAGCCAGCTAAAGCTGTGAGAGTCTAGTGAAGAGCCTGCTAAAGCTGTGAGGTAGATGTACCCTTCTCTCCGTCTGAGTCCAGTGAAGGGCCTGCTAAAGCTGTGAGAGTCCCAAGAAGAGCCTACTAAAGCTGTGAGAGTCCAGTGAAGAGCATGTTAAAACTGTGAGGTAAATGTACCCTTCTCTCTGTCTGAGTCGCGTGAAGAGCCAGCTAAAGCTGTGAGAGTCCCGTGAAGAGCCTACTAAAGCTGTGAGAGTCCAGTGAAGAGCCTACTAAAGCTGTGAGAGTCCAGTGAAGAGCCTACTAAAGCTGTGAGGTAGATGTACCCTTCTCTCTGTCTGAGTCCCGTGAAGAGCCAGCTAAAGCTGTGAGGTAGATGTACCCTTCTCTCTGTCTGAGTCCCGTGAAGAGCCAGCTAAAGCTGTGAGGTAGATGTACCCTTCTCTCTGTCTGAGTCCCGTGAAGAGCCTACTAAAGCTGTGAGAGTCCAGTGAAGAGCCTGCTAAAGCTGTGAGAGACCAGTGAAGAGCCTGCTAAAGCTGTGAGAGTCCAGTGAAGAGCCTACTAAAGCTGCGAGGTAGATATACCCTTCTCTCTGTCTGAGTCCAGTGAAGAGCCTACTAAAGCTGTGAGGTAGATGTACCCTTCTCTCTTTCTGAGTCCAGTGAAGAGCCTGCTAAAGCTGTGAGAGTCCAGTGAAGAGCCTACTAAAGCTGTGAGAGTCCAGTGAAGAGCCTACTAAAGCTGTGAGGTAGATGTACCCTTCTCTCTGTCTGAGTCCCGTGAAGAGCCAGCTAAAGCTGTGAGGTAGATGTACCCTTCTCTCTGTCTGAGTCCAGTGAAGAGCCTACTAAAGCTGTGAGAGTCCCGTGAAGAGCCTGCTAAAGCTGTGAGGTAAATGTACCCTTCTCTCCGTCTGAGTCCAGTGAAGAGCCTACTAAAGCTGTGAGAGTCCAGTGAAGAGCCTGCTAAAGCTGTGAGAGTCCAGTGAAGAGCCTGCTAAAGCTGTGAGGTAGATGTACCCTTCTCTCTGTCTGAGTCCCGTGAAGAGCCAGCTAAAGCTGTGAGGTAGATGTACCCTTCTCTCTGTCTGAGTCCCGTGAAGAGCCAGCTAAAGCTGTGAGGTAGATGTACCCTTCTCTCTGTCTGAGTCCCGTGAAGAGCCTACTAAAGCTGTGAGAGTCCAGTGAAGAGCCTGCTAAAGCTGTGAGAGACCAGTGAAGAGCCTACTAAAGCTGCGAGGTAGATATACCCTTCTCTCTGTCTGAGTCCAGTGAAGAGCCTACTAAAGCTGTGAGGTAGATGTACCCTTCTCTCTTTCTGAGTCCAGTGAAGAGCCAGCTAAAGCTGTGAGAGTCCCGTGAAGAGCCTGCTAAAGCTGTGAGAGTCCAGTGAAGAGCCTGCTAAAGCTGTGAGAGACCAGTGAAGAGCCTGCTAAAGCTGTGAGAGTCCAGTGAAGAGCCTACTAAAGCTGTGAGGTAGATGGACCCTTCTCTCTGTCTGAGTCCCGTGAAGAGCCTGTTAAAGCTGTGAGAGACCAGTGAAGAGCCTGCTAAAGCTGTGAGAGTCCAGTGAAGAGCCTACTAAAGCTGTGAGGTAGATGGACCCTTCTCTCTGTCTGAGTCCCGTGAAGAGCCTGTTAAAGCTGTGAGAGACCAGTGAAGAGCCTGCTAAAGCTGTGAGAGTCCAGTGAAGAGCCTGCTAAAGCTGTGAGAGTCTAGTGAAGAGCCTACTAAAGCTGCGAGGTAGATGTACCCTTCTCTCTGTCTGAGTCCCGTGAAGAGCCTGTTAAAGCTGTGAGAGACCAGTGAAGAGCCTGCTAAAGCTGTGAGAGTCCAGTGAAGAGCCTGCTAAAGCTGTGAGAGTCTAGTGAAGAGCCTACTAAAGCTGCGAGGTAGATGTACCCTTCTCTCTGTCTGAGTCCAGTGAAGAGCCTGCTAAAGCTGTGAGAGTCCAGTGAAGAGCCTGCTAAAGCTGTGAGGTAGATGTACCCTTCTCTCTGTCTGAGTCCAGTGAAGAGCCAGCTAAAGCTGTGAGAGTCCAGTGAAGAGCCTGCTAAAGCTGTGAGGTAGATGTACCCTTCTCTCCGTCTGAGTCCAGTGAAGGGCCTGCTAAAGCTGTGAGAGTCCCAAGAAGAGCCTACTAAAGCTGTGAGAGTCCAGTGAAGAGCCTGCTAAAGCTGTGAGAGTCCAGTGAAGAGCCTACTAAAGCTGTGAGAGTCCAGTGAAGAGCCTGCTAAAGCTGTGAGAGTCCAGTGAAGAGCCTGCTAAAGCTGTGAGGTAAATGTACCCTTCTCTCCGTCTGAGTCCAGTGAAGAGCCAGCTAAAGCTGTGAGGTAGATGTACCCTTCTCTCCGTCTGAGTCCAGTGAAGGGCCTGCTAAAGCTGTGAGAGTCCCAAGAAGAGCCTACTAAAGCTGTGAGAGTCCAGTGAAGAGCCTGCTAAAGCTGTGAGAGTCCAGTGAAGAGCCTACTAAAGCTGTGAGAGTCCAGTGAAGAGCCTGCTAAAGCTGTGAGAGTCCAGTGAAGAGCCTGCTAAAGCTGTGAGGTAAATGTACCCTTCTCTCCGTCTGAGTCCAGTGAAGAGCCAGCTAAAGCTGTGAGGTAGATGTACCCTTCTCTCTGTCTGAGTCCCTTGAAGAGCCTGCTAAAGCTGTGAGTGTCCAGTGAAGAGCCTACTAAAGCTGTGAGGTAGATGTACCCTTTTCTCCGCCTGAGTCCCGTGAGGAGCCAGCTAAAGCTGTGAGGTAGATGTACCCTTCTCTCTGTCTGAGTCCAGTGAAGAGCCTGCTAAAGCTGTGAGAGTCCAGTGAAGAGCCTGCTAAAGCTGAGAGTCCAGTGAAGAGCCTGCTAAAGCTGTGAGAGTCCAGTGAAGAGCCTACTAAAGCTGTGAGAGTCCAGTGAAGAGCCTGCTAAAGCTGTGAGAGTCCAGTGAAGAGCCTGCTAAAGCTGTGAGGTAGATGTACCCTTTTCTCCGCCTGAGTCCCGTGAGGAGCCAGCTAAAGCTGTGAGGTAGATGTACCCTTTTCTCCGCCTGAGTCCCGTGAGGAGCCAGCTAAAGCTGTGAGGTAGATGTACCCTTCTCTCTGTCTGAGTCCAGTGAAGAGCCTGGTAAAGCTGTGAGAGTCCAGTGAAGAGCCTGCTAAAGCTGAGAGTCCAGTGAAGAGCCTGCTAAAGCTGTGAGAGTCCAGTGAAGAGCCTGCTAAAGCTGTGAGGTAGATGTACCCTTCTCTCTGTCTGAGTCCCGTGAAGAGCCTGCTAAAGCTGTGAGAGTCCAGTGAAGAGCCTACTAAAGCTGTGAGAGTCCAGTGAAGAGCCTGCTAAAGCTGTGAGAGTCCAGTGAAGAGCCTGCTAAAGCTGTGAGGTAAATGTACCCTTCTCTCCGTCTGAGTCCAGTGAAGAGCCAGCTAAAGCTGTGAGAGTCCCGTGAAGAGCCAGCTAAAGCTGTGAGGTAGATGTACCCTTTTCTCCGCCTGAGTCCCGTGAAGAGCCAGCTAAAGCTGTGAGAGTCCCGTGAAGAGCCTGCTAAAGCTGTGAGAGTCCAGTGAAGAGCCTACTAAAGCTGTGAGGTAGATGTACCCTTCTCTCTGTCTGAGTCCAGTGAAGAGCCTGCTAAAGCTGTGAGAGTCCAGTGAAGAGCCTGCTAAAGCTGAGAGTCCAGTGAAGAGCCTGCTAAAGCTGTGAGAGTCCAGTGAAGAGCCTGCTAAAGCTGTGAGGTAGATGTACCCTTCTCTCTGTCTGAGTCCAGTGAAGAGCCAGCTAAAGCTGTGAGAGTCCAGTGAGGAGCCAGCTAAAGCTGTGAGGTAGATGTACCCTTCTCTCTGTCTGAGTCCAGTGAAGAGCCAGCTAAAGCTGTGAGAGTTCGGTGAAGAGCCTGCTAAAGCTGTGAGGTAGATGTACCCTTCTCTCTGTCTGAGTCCAGTGAAGAGCCTACTAAAGCTGTGAGAGTTCGGTGAAGAAGTCTGTGAAGAAATCTGCTTAAGCTGCGACGCATGTACTTCCCCTATCCCTCTGGATCCTGTTGAAGAGAATGCTGAAGCCACTACAGTAATCGTTTTAAAGAGATGTTTTTAAGTGATTAAAGATATTTTTTTATACTTACCCGTTGTTCCGCCTGCTGTGTCCTGTGGTGCAGCTCCTCACGGTGGTGTGTAAGTCAGGGGTGATGGCCAGTCATTTAAGTGCCCACCCCGACCTGTGATGTGACATTAACATCATGAAGATATAATACATCACCTTGACATGTTATTTATGCCTGACAGCACAGTTACATAGTATTAGTTTTGCCATTAGCAAGATCATTCGCCACTTAAACTATGCTTTGGATAAAATGAGTGAATTCAAAAGTTAACCACTCTTCATGGCAGACATGGATGTTTGTGTACAATTCTGAAATAGCTTTTTTTAGAACCTCTTTACTGGTAACACTAGCATTGTGGTTTGTTTTTGCTCTTTTTAAACTGCACGTAAAGTTTTCTTTCAAATATTTTAAACTTCTGTTGTTGTTTTGTTTTTTTAGTTATACTATTAATTTGCTTTTACCTGTCGAAAAACTCCTAAGCATCTTCTTAAAAAAAGACTAGGACTGTAGTCTAAAGCATTCATGAATAGCAGTCATTTAAGATTACGTATGTAATTTTCCAGAACTGCTAAAAATAGGGATGACAGGTACACTTTCTAAAATCTTGCTTATAGACTGTGATCAGTCGTCAAAGTTACGTCACTTGCAGCTGCACATGCATTGTGGTGGTAGAAAAACAGTGGTAACAAATGGAGGGAAATGGGCAAAATCCTGGAATAAGAGAAAAAATGTCTTGTGCCTTTAGATTTCAAAATCGGAATGCAAAATGTTTATTTGTACAATGGGTAAATATATCCACAAAGAAAGATACCTTACATTTAAATCCCGCTGCAAAGTACTGGCTTCTGATCTACATTAATTATTGTCTTCACTTCAAAAAGTCTCATCTCATCAAAAAAGAAAGAAACCAGATTTGTATGTAAACAACATAATATGCAAACATATGCAGATAATTCAGGAAATAATGTATTAGATCTACAGTTACAGCATGAAATCATATTTAAACCAATATTATTTTACATAGATCAAGAAAAAAAAAATTATATAGAATCACAGGTGGGTGAGCTAAACTCTGCAGGGCACCAGCCCTCCAGGACCAGATTTGAGGAACCTTGATACATCTTGCCAAATTCAGCCAATACATCTCGCAATTCTCACAATTATCATTTTTTTTCCTCAGAATTGCACAAAAAAACGTCCAACTTGTAAGAGGAAATTACATTTTTTTTAGGGCAGTTGTGTGTGTGTGTGTGTGTGTGTGCGCATCTCCTTTCCTTTCCTTTCCTTTCCTTTCCTTTCCCCCTTTAATTCCATGGCTTCCATAGACTGCCACTAGTTTGGCTGTGCCCACAAAATTGTCATCACTGTTTTCAAAATTCGATACAATTCGCATCTCAATGCATAGCCAACGATACGATACATTAAAGATACATATGAAGCAGGTACCGATGCGATGCGATCCGATTTCGATTCAACACAATGAGAATGAGTGCAATACGATGCAATGGAAAAAATATGATCACTTTTAATGCCTCAAGGCCTGTTTCATTAAACAAGTTTACCGAATAAGCCAGGCTTATTTCATTTAGTCTGACTCATTGTCAAATGATTTGGTTCCATAAAGCAAATTTAACATAGGCCTAGATCAAGCTTAGTCACTGTGGCAACTATAGTTTGCAGAACAGATAGCAAAACATTAAAACATTACAATCTAAAATTGCTTTTAAAGCATTAAAATAACTAAATTAAAAGTTAAAATCAATGAATTAAAAATGAAAATAAATAATAAAGAAAATGACTTTATTTTAACTGCTATAAGAAACAGATTAACTCATTTGAACTTATTGCAGTACAGTACATTTGAATTTAGTAATTACTAAGTACTGTACTAGCCTACATTTGATTCACCTATTACAATAGTCCCTTTACAGTCACTGCTATCATAAAAATACACTTATATGTAGGTTTAAAATTCTACAAAAGAGACATTTAAAGGTGCAGTATGTAAGATTGCCAGCTAGCGGTTAAAATGGGTACTGCAATCCCGACCCGGAACCTGCGTGAAACGCACATTTCAGAGTCGAATTACTGGCTATAGCATTATTTTTCAGAGAAACAGCTATATAAACATAACATGTTTCCTAAATATCTACAAACATAGTGTGTTATGTTTTGGCTTTAGGAGAGTCAAAAACATACATACAGCACCGTTAATGTCCAACATCAAATATTTTAGCAAAATGTATATTTTACTCATTAATTATTATTGTGCTCCTATTCGATTGCACTCCGTCTGTTTAGCACACATTGCTCTCGCGTGAGCCTTGCCCACTCCTGACAGCAAAATTGGTTATGTTTGCTGGTTATGTAATTGGTTATGTAACATTTACAGATGAAAAATATACCGGTGACATCTC
The DNA here is from genome assembly GCA_036784905.1 of Acrossocheilus fasciatus. Taxonomy (NCBI): domain Eukaryota; kingdom Metazoa; phylum Chordata; class Actinopteri; order Cypriniformes; family Cyprinidae; genus Acrossocheilus; species Acrossocheilus fasciatus. The sequence continues at coordinate 32,038,297 of CM071941.1, read as the reverse complement.
AGTTATCTTAAATGCATTCAACAGCACAGATATATTCGCTGTTGTGATTCGTCATATTCACGCAGAACGCGCTTGAGAAACAGTTTAGAGAAATCAGTCACAGATTATTATTCACTTTCTAAATAATAAAAGTATAACGCATCCACTAGTATTTATATATAAATAAATTGTTTTTTATCAATGCAAATATGTTAGAAACGATGCATCGCGATATAAATGCCATCTTGTAGCTGATGCACACTTTTTAATCCGATGCACCGAGTGAATCAGGAAATCTTCCCATCTAATATGCACCAACAGTTCATTCCTTTTCTTTCACTCACTGAACTACTCTGTACAGTGTTGCCCAATATCTCTGTTTTTCTTGTAAGTCTAGGTAGAATTATGCAGAAATACAACTGAAATGTTTTTCAGTTTCGTAAAAACTGATGCCCAGGATGTCATTCATTCATGTAACAATCAAAATGGCAATAAATAAATAAAGGGCATAAAAATAAATAAATAGTATTGCAATTACAATATTGTGATTTTTGAAGTTAGAAGCATCAAGACAGAGAAGTAAGTTTTGATATGGGAGGTTGCTTCTTTTGAACTTAAATAACCAAACTGAGCTAATAGATTTGCCACATTTTATAATTATAGGATAAAATAAATAGTTTGAGGCATTATTGTAATATATTAGCCAATATATAATTATACATGTTTCAAGTTTGCCCACACAGCAATAATAGTTGATCTTCAAATTAATAGATAAATAAATAAAAAACAAAGTGGTATTGCCATTTATTTTAAACGATCTCTGTCAGTTTGTGAGTGGCGTCTATATTAACCGTTTACTGAAAGCGTATTTTTTTAGGCACACCACATGCTAAACTCAGAAATATACAAATTTGTAATTAATATTAACCTTAAAAATCATTATCTTCTCAATGTTTCTACAAATAATGTTGTGTTTCACTCACTGGTCATATTTGCTGAACGTCTATGATAATTAAATTGCAGAATATAAAGAGCATGAATGACTTTACTTTTGTTGAACATCTCATCTGTATTTATTCATGAGTGAATTAGAAGTTATAAAGGTTATTCTTCATCATTTACTGAACAATGAGAGCACAGACCTCTGCCCTGCAAAGGTTTAGACTAGTACAAAAAAGAAAAAGAAAATGCATTAAACTCAATTACTTTATTGCACTGAAGTATTAAGTATATGCATCTAACTTTTACTGTTTTAACCCACATTATACTGTTCATTGTGAGAGGGTATTTTGAATGCATTATATCCACATTAAATTACACTTAGATTTCTCCACATTTAAGGAGGCAAATTTTAAATAGAAATTGTAACTGGAAAAGCTTATCAGTGAAAGGGGATCGTCTGAACGACAGGAACACTACTACTTTTATACCGATCTAAACCTACAGTTCAGAAACTTGATAAACGTACACAAGCAATTTTTGATTGGCTGACCACACCCACATTATGTCAAAGGAGGTGGAGCAAGTGAACTTCATATAAATTGCTTAGGAATGAAACAGAGAATCCAGAGATTGTAGATCCTTCCACACAGGCACAATGTCGACCTACAAGGTGACTGTATATACTGGTAGACAGATGGTTGCTGAGATGACGAACAGCATTTACCTGACACTGATGAACTCAGAGAATCAGACCAGTAATAAAACCCTGGTGAATAAATCCTTGTTTTCTCCTTTTAAAACGGTAAGAACTTTACTTTAAATACTTGTTCATTTTTATTTTAACAGTTATTATTATTATTTTGATGATTTCATACACACACACACATATGTATGTATGTATGTATGTATGTAGTAGTGCTGTCAATCATGATTAATCACAAATTTAAAATACTAGGATTTACCTGTAAATGTGTTGAAAAAGAAATGCATGACAATCTAGTTTAAGGAAACAGAACCTTTCACACTTTCACCAGTTATGAGACATAATCCTTATTATTCTTTTATCATTATTCTTTTGTTTTTATTCAGCCATTATCAGCCTTTAAACTGGCAATAAAATGTTTACCAAGCCACATCGCTTCAATCCCAGTATACATTTACCCAACTATTATCAAAAGTGTTTCTAAATAAATACATCAAAACATTTCTTGCGACCTTACGTGAAGTATTATGACAAAATGCATTATGAAGAAGAATTGGACCTGTTCTGCAGCTGCATTAGAGCTAATATTAGCATCATGCTACATAAGACAATTTATGATATTAATAGTACACTTTTACTCAGAACTCACTTCAAACCACAATCGAGTGTTTGTAATAACTTCCTTTTGTGATCACATGTGGAATTTGGTCATTTACTGTTGTTATAATATGTTATTTATATCCTTTTATATCGCTGCAGAAATTAGCATTTCAGATGTACACATTCAACTCGAAAATAAATCACATACAAACCATATCTATCGTAATTGTGTGTTTATTATCTTATATAATCTATAATGGCTGTTGTCACATTTATTTCTGCTGTGTAAAGCCTTAACATGTGCTCTGCTGAAACTCACGTTGTTTGATGTTATAACCGCCTCATCACATGATAGATAACCAATGACGGGAAGAAGTTGGGGTCAAACCTTATCAAACGGTTAATTTGCATTAAAAAAAATTAACACTTTAAAATTTTTAGATTAATCGCACGCGTTAACGTTGACACCCCTAATATATATATGCGATTTTCCCGTATTTTTCCTTTCTGAAGTTGGCAACCCCACTTGTACAGTACATGTGAGTCCCCGCGTCAACATGCTAATCCCCATGTTAACAAACTTTCAAGACTTTAAAACTTGAAAGTTTATACCTGACCAGCTTCTTTGTCTTTGTAAAGAAATATGCAGCTTTGGAGCCGCTGCTGTGACACTGTACAAACACTACCAGAGTGAATACTTTCACGAGTGACACTGTAGTTATGCTGACGTGAAACAGATGTTATTCTTCTTCTTCTCCTAAAGTTTATGGCAGCCCATAGAACCATGCATAAAACTTAAGAAATTTGGCACACAGATAAAGGACAGGCTGAACTGTTACTATAGCATATTTGGAGTCATTATGTCTGTAGCAAAATCGACCCCTGTAGCACCACTAACAGCTGCAAGTTATTCCCTTGCTCATGGTAATAACTTTTGAACCATAAACTCTAGAAACAAAATTATTGCATTCTATGAAAATGTACCGTATACCGTCATTTTAAATTAATGGCTGTTTTACATTTGGGAGTACACTGAAAACCTGCTTTTTTAAACATCTCCAAGACAGTTGTAGTGATTTTCCCTAAAAACAAATCAGATCATCTTCAGACCATGCTGACAAAAAAACAAAAACAAAACGTGCAACTTAAGTTGATTACTCAAACTGATGTCAAATAACATGTGAACAAATTAGATGATAAGCATTTCAAAATGTTTGTGGCTATATCTCCGTAATGCTTTAATGTGTTCAGACCAAAATTAGTTTGTGTCATTGCCATCATGACTTGAGGGTAACTGCATAGTTTTGGAACAGTGCCTCACGAAATGTGAAAAAAGTGGTTTTCTGGTGTTTATGACTATTCAAAAAAAAGACTAAAAGCTTTTGATTTCTTTTGCCTCTTGTTGTGAGACTAGTCTTGATAGATTCCTTTGGACATGCCAAGGACTACAGGTACACCATAGTTGGTTGAACTTACTATCTGCCATTTTGAGTTCGCTTGAAAAATGTGTTGTTTTTTTATCTCTCTCTAGATCATTTGTCTGATTTTCAAAAAAAATTGACTCAGATCATCTTTAGGTGATGGTGACCAAGTTATGAATTTTGTGTTGATAAACCAAACTGTCAATATCAAAGAATTTGATGCCAAACTAAATCTGATGCTGTATCTCTTCAACACTTCGACATATTGACACCAAACTTTGTGTGTCCGAGACAGTCACCCCACACTGACCACACCACATCAGTTTGGTCACTATAGAATAGTGCTACCTATTCTATATCCTTCTATATGCAATGTCTGATTTAGATCCAATTGCTGCTGTATGTTTGGATCATTTGGATGTGGCTATTTTGAGTAATGGCCATAGTGTCACCAACTGGCAGCAGGAATGATGTCATTTACAACAGGCTTTTATTTAACCTCTTATTATTTAACCTCTTAAATGCACGTGCTCATCATGCATTGTTTTCCTTGAGCCACCAGGAGGCGATGGCACCGTCATGCTTGTGCTCATCATCACTGCTTGCAGCGGTGAAATAAAATGATTAAACCTAGGTATACTGATAGTGGAAATAAGCAGGATGGCACAATTAGGATTAATCCCTCTTCACCAAAGCCTGTGGAGAGATTTGTTTGTTTGTTTGTTAGTTAGTTGTTGTTTTTTTCACATACAACATGAATGTCTAATGAAAGTTGTCATTAAAGGAGATCTCCTTCAACATCCAAGTGAAGAAGGACCTTGGAGACATTGTCCAGGTGAAACTTGAAAAGCAGAAATATCTTGTCAATTCTCCTTGGTTCTGTAAGCATATCAAAGTGCAAACACCCTCTGGAGACTGCTGTGAGTTCCCCTGTTATCGCTGGTTAGTGGACGAAAAGGAAGTGATGATCAGAGAAGGCACTGGTACGTTACTCAGACTCACTTTATTCATTACCCAGTTTTTAATGAAGCAGTATTATTATTATTCTTCATGTCTTAAATGCTGTCCTTTCTATGCGTGCTATGTATTTCTTTGTGTGTTCATTTAGCTCAGTTGGCTCAGGATGACACAGACTCTTTTAAAAAGCAAAGAAAAAATGAACTGGAATCGAGACAGAACATATTCAGGTTTGATGAAACAGTCAACGTCTTGAACAATATTCAATTTTAATCAACGTTTATAATATGCCACATTATAACCACTGTTATAAGGATATAAGTGAAATTGTGCCATTTTTGTTGTTAAATCTGACAAACTGTGTTGTTTTAATAGCCAAACAAAGAAAACTAATAGTCAACTATAATCACGCAAAATGCATTTAAGTAGATCTAAAATGTAGATACCCACACATGGAAACTTACAGTGTTTGATGTAACAATAAATCAAGGGTTTTGATGCCTAAGTACTAGGATACTTAGGCGTGAGCGACATGGTCATCATGCAAATGACATGGCAGGTTAATCTGTCTCTTACCATTTAAGAACAGAAAATATTACACAGACAAGTTTTACCTGTACTGTACCATATAAATTTAGTTTGTCATCTGGGGTCAGTGGAAGAAAAAATGCAGGGGACAAATTTAATTCATCTTAAAATATACAGGATATACAGTCATGTGAAAAAGTTAGGACACCCCATTGAATTCCACAATTTTCCATATAAGGACATAATAAAAAAATGATCTGGTCCTTGGCAGGTCTTAAAATTTGGAAAATAAAACCTCAGATGAACAACAACACAGGACATATCACACAGTGTCTATTTATTTAGTAAAAATAAAGCCAAAAGGCATCTGGGAAGAGTACTACGGCCATTTCCAAACAATGTGAAGTAAACAAGTGGAAGACATTCAAGACAAGCACCAATCCTCCCAGGAGTGGATGTCCCTGCAAATTCACCACAAGATCAGACTGTGTAATGCTCAGAGAAATGTCAGACAACCCAAGAACTACACCGCAGACTCTACCGGCCTCAGTTAACATGTTAAATGATAAACAGGACAAGTATGGCACGCATGGAAGAGTTGCCAGAAGAAAGCTTAGTCTCTCTAAAAAAAAAAACATGGCAGCACAGTTTAGGTTTGCAAAGTTGCATCTGAACAAACCATAAGACTTGAACATAAGACTAGAACAATGTCCTTTGAACAGACGGGACCAAAGTGGAGATGTTTGGCCATAATGCACAGCGCCACGTTTGGTGAAAGCCAAAAGAGCATATCTGCACAAACACTTCATACCAAAAGTCACTCATGCTGGTGGAGGGCTGATGATTTTCGGCTTGTTTTGTAGCCACAGGATCTGGGAACCTCACAGTCATTGAATCGACAATGAACTCCTCTGTATACCAACGTATTCTAGAATCTAATGTGAGGCTGTCCGTCCGACAGCTAAAGTTGGGCTAAAATTGTGTCATGCAACAGGACAGTGATCCCAAGCACACCAGCAAATCTACAACAGAACGGCTAAAAAGAAAAAAATCAAGGTGTTGCAATAGTCCAGTCAAAATCCAGACCTCATTCTGACTGAAATTCTGTGGTGAGAGCTGTGCATAATAAACAAATGCCCACAAACCTCAGCAAACTTGAGCAATGTTGTAATGAGGAGTGGGCCAAAATTCCTACTGAACGATGCGAGAGACTGATAAAGTCATACAGAAAATGATTACTTCAAGTTTTTGATGCTAAAAGTGGGATCTACATGCAATTGAACCATAGGATGTTCTAACTTTGTCACACATGGCTTTTCCATCTTGGGTTAATTTTTGTTAAATAAATAATGACACCGTGTAATATGTCTTGTGATGTTCATCTGTTTTTATTTTCCAAATTTTAAGACCTGCCAAGGACCAGACCTTTTTTTTTTTTTTTTTTTTAATGTCCTGATGCAGAAAACCACGGAATTCAATAGGGTATCCTAACTTTTTCACATGACTGTACATATAGGGGTGGGTAATAAAAATTGTCTAACAAATAAATAATCACATCAACAAGAATTTAAATGAAGCTGTATGTGTTCCTACAACAGTGATGATGTGTGTGATTCTTCTCATAAGTGTTAAGATACATATTACAAGAATTATTTGGATCTCAGCAATAAGAGTTGTGTAGAAATGGCTGAGCCTGCTTGTCAAGAAGGACCTTCTGGGATTCGGTTAAGGGAATTTGCCATTGTGAATGCCATTGTTCAGATATTCTACCCCTGTCTAAAGTACTTATTAGTTCCCATGCCTCAAACTCAGAGAATTAGTTGAATTAGAAAGTGATGTGTTGGGCTTAGACAAGGAGAATTTCCATTCAACTCAATGGAAGTACTGGATCTTTGCTTCTTGGGCACTTTTGCGGGCACATTTTTTTACTTTTTAACTAGTTATTGAGCTGTAAATGCCATGTGACTAATCAGTCTAGAAAAGCAAGAAAATGGCTTTATGGCAATGTTGACACTTATTAGAGCCTTTCCAAAAAAAAAAAAAAAAAAATTATTGTTTGATTCTTTGCAATATATATATATATATATATTTTGTGAAAAAAGCAAGGCAACTGACATGTGTCTTACTTATAATCAGCTCTACACATTAAATTGGGACATAAGAAAAAAATAAATAAATAAAACTTCACCTTTAAATGTAATTCTTGGTATAATTCTGCAAGTAAATGTTGTCATTTTTCTTGTTGAAGATGGAAGGAGTGTAGCCTGGGCTTCCCTATGGGCATAAATACCAAAATGGATGAACTTCCTAGAGAAGTTCAGTTTGATGGAGAAAAAAAATCCAACTTTGCCTGGAATATCACACAAGTGTAAGTGTTGGAAACTGTGTCAGGGCCACAGTCTTTGTTGAATAGTTACAGAATTTTTCAGTTTTCCAGAATGTAATTCAGCACAAATGCAGTACCATGCAAATAGTGTTCATCTTTCTTATTATACTGTATGCATTCTGTTTCAGGATTGAGGATTTAGTTCTTGACAAAATTTACGGTTTAATGGAGTCCTGGAAAGACATTGCTGATTTTGAAAAGATACTTAAGCATTACAGTATCAAGAACACTCTAGGTTTGGATGATTTGTTCCTCTGTCAAAAATGTTTGTTTCCTTTCAAGGGAAGTTTCGATGCTATAGGAACACCACAGTCATGAAGCAAGTGTGAAATCAGTCCAATGGTGTAACGAAATATCATAGACGTCATGACCAGGAAGCTGTAAAGCACACCTGAACCAAACAATGGCTATGTTTATATGAACACTATGCCTACGTTCCACTCCACTTTTAGACACGCACTCGCAAACTTCCCTGCTGCCATTTTGAAGTGCATTCCACTTCGTGAAGTGGAGGAGGGCAGTTTATATGGACAGGAGGGCAGTTTATACGCTCCCATTGATTTTGACCGAGGGAGCGTGTCTGCTTCATATGCACACTTAAGCTCGCTCCATAGACCACAACGCAACACGATTATGACGTCATTGCAGATTACTTAATCCAAATCCCAAACAATTCTATAATACATATATTTTTTTATAACATTTATAATAAACCAACTCCATAGCAGATTGCAGTGATCAAGGGCTTAGGACGTTCCAATTCAGCCCATTCCAAGGGTTCCGCCAGTAGTGGGCACTCATGCAACGTAATCAATGACGTACATCCGAGTAGTAAGTACAAATGAAGTAAGTCATATCAAACAAATATTCTGTGATAAAGTAATCCGTATGAAACCAACATGAGGTACAGTCTTTACCGTCTGAACTCATTATCTGTAATGCTATCACACCCACGAGCATTCAAATGCTAATCATCCATGTGAGACACACGAACATGTAAACAAACACATCACCTCCGTAAACAAAGAATGAAGATTCATCAAGTTCATCTCGGCTACGTTTTATTTCTGGAAGAAGACACGCTAAAAGGAATTAGCCAGAATTTACCTCAGAAAAAGAATGCGATGTGTCACGCGACTTTATCCAGAGGAGGATATCATTCTGATGAGTAAGTAATGTTTTTTATTTGCATTAGTTAACATGTTATTGTGACATAAACTTGAACACATTTACTAGTTGGATTTTTTCCAAACTATAATTCTATGACGCGAGGATGTTTTTATGCTCTATAGAATATAACACTATAGAATATAATGATATAAAAGTAATTGAGTGTTTATACTGTAACATGATGAATGTTAGAGTCTAAGAAACGTTTAGACCAATGTTTATTATTAATACTCTGTTCGCAAATAGATGTTTATAATGTGCTAAACAATAATAAATGTCCTTTTTTACAATAGTACAAAACATGTGTGCATGACTACAAAATCATAGTTGGTCACTTTATATTAGGTGGCCTGAACTACTATGTACTTACATCAAAAAATAAGTACAATGTACTTAAAGGGGTGGTTTACTGCTTTTTTTCTTTGCTTGATTGTGTTTATGGGGTGCAATATAACATGTCTTCGTGTTTCGTTTGTTAAAAAACGCCTTATTTTTCATATATTTCACCTTTATTGTAAGCCGCTTTCTCCTCTGTCATTTGAACGACCGGTTGACTTCCTGATTCTATGAAACCTCTCCCTCAGAAACAGGCGATGGGCTCAGATTGGTTATTTGGTCCGGTGTGTTGTGATTGGCTAAACTGCGTATTGCACGTTGTCCGGAAATGTCAAGCCCATTACCTTTACGGGCGACAGCTGCATGTGCTCCGGTCAAATGTAAATAATGGTGTCAATATTGCCGTATCAGTTTGAGCCAGAATCAGACCTAGAAAGCGGTAATGAAGAGAGTCAAGCAGAACTTCCGCAAGCACGGCTCTTACAAACATTTCTGAATGGAAGTCTGCTGTTGTGATTGGATATAATTTTTTGAAGTTGGTACACGTTTGTCTTATACACACAAAATAGCATCGAACTAACTGGCAACTAACCAACCCGCGTTGGCTTGTGTTTATGTTCTTGATCACATCGAAAAATTACGTCATAAAGTATACATGGAAAATACATTTAAAAAATTAGTACATAATTACAAATTCGGGTCTAAAATGTTTGTACGCGTTTGTCATAGACACACGAAATAGCATTCAACTAACTGCCTACTAAAGCCAGCGTTGGCATTTGTTTACGTCCTTGATAAAACTAAAACATTACGTCTGAAATTATACATGCAAACACATTTAAAATGATGAAATCTTACTTACAGGTTGTGGCCCAACAACTGCTGCCTCTGGTTTTAAAGTTGGAACTGCTCCATATTTTAGTAATAGTTTCTGTGTGAATCCGGCATTGAACTCGTGTAGATTCTGGAAGCTGTCTTCCGTAAAATGCACAGCTCAGAGAGCTAAATTAGGATTGTAATTGTCAGGAACATAATCAAACATAAATTTTAACCATTGTTGACGAACTACAGCGTCCGTAGGAAGCCCGAACACAGAAGACCTGACAGCTGGGTGAAAATAACACCGTTTCGAGGGCACGGCTACAACTCTCCACTATAACTCTTCCTCTTCGACAAAGCCGCAGAACATGGCCTTTCCCCCTTTTTTGCACGTTCCGGAGGGAGGGGTTGATGGGTTTATTTCGTATGCAACCCAGGAAGTATCTTGTTGTAGTCCCATATGAGTCGTTTTTGTAGGCATTAAACTTCCTGATTTTTAAAAGATTTTTAAAATATCTCCGCTTACGTTGAACTTTCAGCGCAGCAACTTTGCAGATACTGTTCATGCACCAACAGCAACATTACACACTATTTAAACTGAAAATCGCAGTAAACCACCCCTTTAATAGGGCCTTTCGCACTGCTTTAGTTCCAGAACTAAAAGTACGGGGGCGATTTTGCGCGAACTATTTCCCAGTACCATTTAAAGGGTTACATTGGCACCGACAGTGGGTACGAAGAAGTGATGTAAGCCAGTTGATAGCAACGTCATTTGTATGCGGCGTTCAACAACGTAAACAAAGAAGAACAACATTAACAACAGGAGGATGGAGGATGCTGTAATCGGAGCGGTGTTTTTGTTATGTGTCGTGGGATTCACAATAATGGACATGGAATTTCAACGTATATGTCAAGCGATTGAAAGAACGGAAAAGAGGACTAAGAATCTCCAATGCCAATTTGCAGTGTTACATTTCATTGAGGCTGATAGAAGCACAAAATGCCATAGACGAAGTTCAGTGTCGGCCTCCTTAGCCGTGACATGACAGGGCAAAAGTTCAGTGTCGGCCTTCTTAGCCGTGAAAGGACAGGGCAAAAGTTCAGTGACGGCCTCCTTAGCCGTGAAAGGACAGAACGAGAGTTCATTGATGGCCTCCATAGCCATGACTGGGCAAGACGAGAGTTCATTGACGTATACCGCTGACACCTCTTGAGGTTCTGCAGCGGTTGCCGCCACCTCTGGAGGTTCTACAGTGTGGACCGCCACCTCTGGAGAAGCTACAGCGGGCGCCGCCACCTCGGGCAGTTCTGCGGTTGTGTACGCAGCCCAGAACGCGATTCCCATCATTGGACGTGCCTCAGACAGGGGAATATGCATAAGAACTGGAGGGTTAGAGTGAGTTGGTTTGAGGATACCAGCCGTGCGTGCAGACACCAGCGGTACATCCCTCAAACTAGACATCAAACTGGGATAGTGGAAGACTGACCTTGATGATCTGGGTGTGTCAGCCCGGATGTGACGTAACTCTGGAAGGTCAGCGGAGACGTGACCCGACTCTCGAAGGTCAGCTGAGACGTGCTGCTGTGACTCTGGACGAACAGCTGAGACCTGACTCGATTCATGATGACCAACTGTGACTTGACTTAGCTCATGAAGATCAGCTGCGACTTGGCTTGACTTGTGAAGATCAGCTGTGGCTTGGCTTGACTCGTGAGGATCAGCTGTGGCTTGGCTTGACTCGTGAGGATCAGCTGTGGCTTGGCTTGACTCGTGAGGATCAGCTGTGGCTTGGCTTGACTCGTGAGGAAACTCTTGCTTGACTCGCAGGGGAAAACACAATCCGAAAAAAGCAAGACAAGGCAAGACTAGGGAAACTAACAAGGCTCTGTAGGGCAGCGATAATGCATTCAATACTCGGCAGTGAGGGAGAGAAAGTCCATGGTTTATGTAAGGGGTGAAATGGGAATCAGCTGTGTGATCAGACTTGGGTGTAAGTGTGTAATTGGCTGCAGCTGAGTATAATGAGTGCAATGGATTGTGGGAACTGAAGTTCAGTGTAAGTGTAACGATCTGTGCAGTGTAAGAGTCCATGGGGTGAGCGAGTGACCTCCGGTGGAGGGTGGATGGAAGTGCATGGACAGGATTCGTGACACTCAGTTGGGGACACTTAATTTCTAGCGATTATCGTTGATTTGATTGCACAGATACTATTTAAACTAAACTGAGCTAGACAATGGCATCTCTGAATTCAATAATGAAATGCCTTTAACTGAAAATTGAGTGTTTAATCTTATCATTATACATTACTGACACTCTATCATCCAATTTGATACTTTTAAGTGCTTTGACAATCTGTATTGTTAAAAGTGCTATATAAATAGAGGTGACTTGACATATAGGTATTTTTAAAAATATAAGTACTAATATAAAGTGAGACCTAAAATGTTTATAACATAAGCAAGAGCACAGCTAGAGATGACTCATGTATTAGCAAGAGCACAGAAGAAAAAAGAAGGTGGGCATTACCTCAGATGGTGTGTTTCAGACAAAGTGTAAAAGACAGCAGTACAAAAAATCCCGAAGAAAAATGGGAAGATGCAAGGCCTTTTATAAACAACTTCTCAGGGGATTTCCAGTATGATGTCACAAGACATTGGGATCCACTTACTGTCTATAAAAGACTGAAGTGTGATGATGAAATCAGATGCTGCTTCGGGACCACCTGAAGAGCCTTTCCGGCCCCAGAACCATCGCTGATATTGCCTTGAGCAAAGAGACACTCAGATTGTGCTACCTCCGTCTGTTTATTCAGCAGTATATAAAGATGCTTCATTATATATTTTGGGGATATATCCAATTTAAAAAATAATAATAATAATAAAACCCCTGCTGAAAAAAAAAAACAATAGACACCATTACAAAATTAGTAATGGTTTTACTTGTTATAATGAGACTTGTATTGGTTTTACTAGAAACTGTAATGTACCCTGTGGGTCTCTACTGGTAATTGGTTGACTTCTATTGGTGGCTTGTTAAAACTAATAAATCCTAATGGAATATGTCCCAAAACACACTGCAAAAAAAAAAAAAAAAAATTGTTTTAATGGTTAAAAGTTGATGGTTTGTAATGTTTGTAATGGCATGAGACCCCCCCCCTTCACTCGTGCCCCCTCAAAAATAATGAGTGCATGATGCCCCTCACACTACAATACAAAATTATTTGTCAAATAAATGAAACATGATGAAACATTCATTTTAGTTAAAATCGTTATAGATTACTAGTATAGTAATCTATCTACCTTATAGATCACCCCCCCCAGTTACTGTGGTCTAGAGCAGCCCCTGACGTGACGTGAGCATTTACATGTTCATGCGTTTCAATCTTGTTTTCGTGTGGATGATTATCTTATAGCGCGATGTGCGTGGGCATGAGCACATTTTATAGGTGAGCTCAGACGGGAAAGACTGGACCTCGCGTTGGTTTCATACAGATGATTTTATCAGAGAATATTTGTTTTCGACTTGACTTGCTTCATTTAATGATAGACACTTCATTGGTGTATTTCTCATGTCATTTTCATTCATTTTAGGGACTCGCTTCAGGAAGATATTCACGGAGACTGAGAATGCAGAAAGCGCACCCTATTTGTTCTTTTGACTTTACAAAACCAAAAAAAAAGAAAAGTTTGTTGATTATTGGGAGTGAATCAGGGTATACAAGTAATAGGGCTACTTATGTATGAAATTAATGAAAGAACTATGAGTTTCTCTTTGTAGTGTATATTTTAGATTTGATAACTTGAAAAGTAAAGGAAACTTGAAAGCAACTTGAAAGTAAAGTAATTAGTAATCTGATTACTTTTGAAATGCAGTAATCATTAATGTAATCAAATTACAATTTTAAAGAAGTAATTAGTAATTTGTAGTGGATTACTTTTTTTAGTAACTTACCCAACTTTGCATATTTCCTGCATGCCTACAATTGACTCCATCTCACCATTGGTCTGATTTCACACGTGTTTTACAATGCAATCACACAGAGGCATTCTAATAATGTATTAGAATAAGGTCTTATTATTAATTAAAATGAATAATTTCTTCATTTAAACAAAAACTATATATTCAAACACAACTGTTGTGGGAAACAAACAATGTGGAGGCACATTTTTCATACCTGCAAAGCCTTTGACTGTTGACTCAAGTTTATCTTTTGTAATCTGGACAGTGAACGTGATCCAGGACTGGAATAAGGATTACATGTTTGGCTATCAGTTTCTGAATGGCTGCAATCCTGTCATGATCAGGAAGTGCACGAAGCTTCCAGCCAAATTTCCAGTCACACATGAGATGGTCAAGGGCTGTCTGAAGAGAGGACTCACACTACAAGAGGAATTACAGGTCAGAAACAGTAAGACATAAATCACTTGAACAGTTGGTCAATTATCAAATCCAAGATTTGCTTGTATTGTGACCTCCTTCACATATTTTAGTTTATATAAAAGACTCAAATCAGTGTTATTTTAGCTTACAGATAATTTGTTCTAAACTATACACCTGTGTATGCATGTTTACAGGCAGGAAACATCTACATAGCAGATTATGAAATACTGAAGGACGTGCCAGAAGCCAGCCAGCGCTATCTGACTGCACCCATCTGCCTACTGTACAAAAATAATCTGAACCAAATTGTCCCAGTCGCCATTCAGGTATCTGTCTCATATAGAAAACATAATGAAAACATAAATTAACTAAAATTAAAAGTTGTCCTGTTTGCCTTTATTATGTCTGAATCAGCTCAGTCAGACCCCAGGGGAAATGAGTCCAATCTTTCTCCCAAGCGATAATAAATATGACTGGATGCTTGCCAAGATGTGGGTGAAATCCTCAGACTTCATTGTACACCAGTTGGTCACACACCTTCTCAAGACACATCTGTTGGCAGAGGTTTTTGAAATAGCCATGTACAGACAGCTTTCTGCCGTCCATCCCGTATACAAGGTACCTGTATTTCAGTCATGATATTTAGATCCAGAAACACTGAAACTAATTTTGCTGTTTCAAATTATGATTTTTGAATCAGTTTTTTCATGTTTTAATGCAAGTTTAAATGCATAATTTGCTTCTTACAGTTACTGGTACCTCATGTTCGTTTCACAATTGAAATCAATGCAATTGCCCGTGAAAAGCTCATCAGTGAAGACGGGGTCTTCAGCAAGGTAACTTTGTTTTCTACATGTAATTTATTATAAATGTTACTGTTATTACATATTGTGGAATATTTTAATTTTATAGAAGGTGTTTTGTAGTTTCTTCATGTTTAGTTTTTTTTAAAATACAAATTGTATAGTTTATTAGTACTTATTTTAAAAACCATATAACCATGGTAATGAGGACCATGGTTTTACTTCTTGTGACCACCATCCTACTGATGAGTCAGCTAAACTCTGGATTATAAGCAGGGGCGGCGCCAGAAAATTTCGAACGGAGGTGCTGAGGGGGTGCTAGATCAATGACAGGGGGAGCTGGGCAATTAATAGTAAATATGACCAAAACATGTTGTTGATATTATTATTTTTTTATATGAATAATAAAACCGCTATATAGGCGCATTTCAAATGTTTATGAGTGGGAGTAGGCTATTAACGCTCTTAGCCTACTGTATAACATGGGGGCGTTCACGCAATAATTTTATTTATTTATTTTTAATTTTTTTCCTGAGGAATGAGCTTAAAATACTCCTGTCATTTTTGGATGTGCTTTCTGTCATCTCATGCAGTCTCCGTGAATGGAGCGCTCACAACAATGAACCAGTTCAAAGACATAACAAATAAATTTGCAGAAATCTTTAAAACCTATTAAAAACACACACACATACACACACACAAATAATCTTCTCTGATTATGTAGTATAGGTGCATTAGGCTTGCTGCAACGGTGTTGGCTGTGATACCGGTGTAAAGCACCGTCCCTCACCGTCATTTAGATTTTTTTAAATAGTAATAAAAATTGTAGTTTTACAGACTCGCAGGGTCTGACCGGAGCAACACCTTTTGGACTTTAGTTTCAGTTTAGAGAACAGACACAACAATTAGAACTAAACGCGGCTGCTCAATGCAGCACACCGAAGGAACGACAGTCGAGCATCACAGATCAGATTTCATTTATCACGTGAAGAGAGTGAGTCGAGCCGACTGTCGAGAAGAATGAGGTGAGACAGACAAGACGATGGCAGAAGAGTTTCAAAACGAAATGTAAAAGCGCCTGTTTTAAAAATATTTGGGATTTTGGAAAAGCCTGTTGACCTGCCATTTAGCCGGTGATATTGGAATTTTTTTTTTTTTTTTTTTTTTTAACATTCGTTTCTCATTTATATGGTTCCACAGTATTTGCTGATTTTTATTTTATTTAAACTATGTGATTTCACCCCCACCCCCATTATTGTACATCAAGGTAGTCCGTGCCTCCAAACTTTCTTAATCGTTTTGCTAATTCTACGTTTCATAATTATTTGTTACTCAGTCTGTACTGATTTTCAGTTTTGTATACCTATTTAAAATTTGTAAGTTATTTGTTATTTTATATTAGGCATGTAGCATGGTGTATTTTTATTCGTTTTGTTAATAAAAGTTATGTTCTACGTTGTTGTTGCTTGAATTGAATTCAAGCAATTGATGCCGAATTTACTTCTAATTTAAAAGTGAAAGTAAAATGCGCACGTGCTTTTATAAGCTATTTAAGCAAAGGAAAGTGGGAAAACTCAAACAAACTAAAAACAAATAACTGCTTGATGCCAAATTGCCGCAAATTTGACAGTTGAAGTAAAATGTGCACGGAGCTTTTACAATTTATTTAAAACTGAATGAAAGCGAGGAAAAGAGGGAAAACTCAAATGTTTAATCTTTAGTCGGGGGCAGGGCTACTTGGCACAATTGAACCGATCCATTTTTAAAATAAAATGCTGACATGACGTGCGACTGCAAATCAAGTCACGTTGTAGCCTATTGCATTGCAGTAGTTATGCATGAATCAAATGTTTCTATTTTATTTCATTTTTATGGGGGTGCTTTGGTTTTTCTTGGGGGTGCTGGAACACCTGCTAGCCCCTCCCTAGCGCCGCCCATGATTATAAGCAAGGACTTATTTCTTTTTAGATGTTTAGTTCTAATGAATTTTAATTGAAGTAAAATATTAATTTAATAAGGGCCTGATTAAAGATAAATATCAGTGTCTTGTATAAATTAGGTGTTTATTATTTACAAATAATAAAGTACTTAAATGGAGATTCACCCAAAAATGAAAATTGTCATCATTTACTCAACATCATGTCATTCCAAACCTGTATGAATTACTTTCTTTTGTGGAACATAATTTTAGAAATTCAAGAAATTTTTGTCCATAAAGTAGAAATCAAGGGTAACCAAAATGGTTTGGTAACATTCTACAAAATCTTCTTTTGTGTTCAGCAGAACAAAGTAAGTCATACAGGTTTGGAATGACATGAAGGTGAGGAAATGATCATCGAATGTATTAGCAGTAACTTTCCAGCAGTCTAGCTCAATGCTTTTCAAGTGCTTTTCTATGTGACAAAAATGCATTAAGTATGTTGCATTTGTCATGAATTCAGTCATATCTATCATAGAGCCTGTCCTCCAACAAAAAACGACCCTATAGGTCATTTGTGCAAGCGCCTTATTACGACCTATTCTTACGTTTTAAAGTTAAGCGCCCTCTAGCACACGTAAAAATAATTACAGTCTCGTGTTGCGTCTGTCGTCATGAAATGACGTATGACTGTCATTACCAATCAAAATGTTTATTTAAATGCAATGTGTGGACTTTTTACACCGATCTCACAGTAATTCGTACATATTTTACTAGGTGGCTAATTCGTACAAATGACCACACCTAACCCTACACCTTACAGAAATCATGCAAACTCATGATTTTTTAGTGCACATTTTATGAGCGCGTGCGTCCTCTGGGATCGAACCCATGATCGCATGATCACGTAATTACATATCGCCGTATAACGCAATGCTCTACCAACCGAGCTACGCGAAACCCGAACTATAACGCAGATAAAAAGTACAAAACATTAATATAAAAATGTCCTGTTGCCGATAGGGGCGCAATTGTAGCATACGCTCTGATGGGTCGTATTTCAGGGATTTGGACAAACGACCTATACGGGCGTATTGGTTGGAGGACAGGGTGCTATCATATCTATACATCCCCTCTCTTTCGTTTCCTCTCTAATCATTGAAGCGAGCGGTTCCAAAACTAGTGTAAAAAGTAGTGGACTAAGGGGGCAGCCTTGACGGGTAGACCTAGAAATATTAAAAAAAGATGAAGTTATTCCATTAGATATTACTGCTGCTTTAGGATTTGAATAAAGAATTTTGATCCATTTCACAAAACCTGGGCCAAAACCATATTCCTCTAAGACCGCAAAAAGAAGTCACCACTCCACCCTGTCAAAGGCTTTTTCCGCATCAAGCGATATTGCAACAATAGGGTCTAGATTAGAATGATTCATCCACAAGAGATGTAAAAGCCTCCTCAAATTGTCAGATGAAGATTTATTTTTAATAAAGCCCACCTGATCTCTGTGTACAACTTTAGGTAAAATACCTTCTAATCGTAAGGCTAATAATTTCGTTAAGACTTTCAAGTCTACATTTAATAAACTTATTGGACGATAATTAGCAGGATCCCCCGTATCTCTTTCCGGTTTTAGTATGAGTGAAATTAAAGCTTCATTAAAACTGTCTGGTAACATATTATCCTCAAATACCTCTGAATACACCTCAGTTAATATTGGGGTCGACTCATCGACAAACTTCTTATAATATTCTACCGGGAATCCGTCAGAGCCTGGTGATTTTCCAGATTTCAAAGACATTATAATAGTCCTGATCTCTTCTTGTGTTATAGGTGCATCGTTTCGTATTGCGTCTCGTTTGTCGGGGCTTAAAGTAGGCAGTATTACCTTGGCTAGAAAATCTTTTCACTCCTTCTGACTATAAATGGACTCTGATGAATATAGTTTTGAATAGAATTGATTAAAAAAAAACTGATTAATTTCTTTGTTGGATGTGAATACTTTATTTCCCTCCTTAATTGCAGGTATGACATGAGATGCATCATGTTGCTTTATCTGCCTCGCAAGGAATGTCCCAGCTTTTATTCCCACTCTCATAATATTTGGTCTTCAATCGGAATAATGCATATTCTGCTTTCTGATTAAAGAATTCGTGGAGATCAAATTTTAATTGACAAAACTGTTTAAATTTTAAATCAGTAAAACTTTCGTTTTTCTTCCTACTGGCATAAGCAATACATTTTCCCTTGATATATGCTTTAGAGGCATCCCGTACTGTTGCTAATCTCTGAGTTGACCCAATATTAAGTTCAAAAAACATCTTTATGTCATCTTGCAATGAGTCTACAAAGACCTTATCCTCTAACATAAAAGTATTTAGTCTCCACCTCCCCCTTTTGTTATAATCTACCTTCACTTTTAATTTTAACTCCACATGTGCATAATCTGTCAATGTTATTACACCAATTATACAGTCGGCAACAGAATCAATTAACGAATTAGAGATCAGAAAATAGTCAACTCTTGAAAAGGTTTTGTGACAATTTGAGAAGAATGTATATTCCCTTTCTTGTGGATTAACCAATCTCCAAATATCTGTTAATCCATTGTCATCGTTGAGAGCGTGAATAGCAGCCCTATCTCTCGGGCTTGACCTGCTGTTGTTTTGAATTTTGTCCAGGATGCCGTCCATAATCTGATTAAAGTCACCTCCGAGTATGACGTATCCCTCAAGATTAGCAAAATTTTGTTTATTTCATGAAAGAATTCCGGTTCCTCCTTATTTGGTTCAAATATATTACACAGCACTGTTTTTACATCGTTGAGCTTTGCTTCTATGCAGAGCAGATGTCCTTCCTTGTCTTTATTTTGATTCATCAAAACAAAATGTATTTTCTTCTTTACTAGAATGGCTACTCCACACCTCTTGCTTGATACAGAATTGTGAAAAACATGCCTGACCCAGTCACGTCTAAGTTTCAAAGCCTCCTTTTCATCTTCAGCCTACACTCGCTGACTCGGGAAGACAGACCCCAAAGCTTTCCCTGCCCCACCGTTTGAACCATGTATCATAATACTTCAACGTACATATTTCCAGTCACAGGATTTACTCATCACTTCCTTGTAGTTGGATGTGCTCCTTTATGTATCTTTCCGCATCCGTGTAGTCAGTGAAACTCTGCTTTTTTCCCCTCCAAGTAAACTTTAATGTCGCTGGGTGAGCCAATGTATGTTGAATCTCGCGTTCCCAAAGCACATCTTTTCCTCATCATTGCTCTCTCCCATTCGAAGCCCTTGCTCTTTTTCGCTGCTGCCAGAAGTTTCTCCTTCACGGTATAGCGCAAAAATTTCACCAACACGACCCAGGGACATTGATCATCGTTTGGCTTAAGTCCGAGGCTCTGATGACTCCACTCAATCTCAAACTCCGGTCCTACATACTTGTTCATCTTGCAGCCTGCTTCTTTTCCCTCTTTAAGGCCGATTATTTTGAAGTTATTCCGTCTGCTGTGATTTTCCAAATCCTCAGCTTTATTCCATAGTTCGTCGACAAGTTTTGCCATCCTCTCTGTGTCACCGGTCAGGCAATTCGATACATCTTCCAGATGCGATTCTCGGCTTCGTTGAGTCTGGCCTGTACGGAACTAAATTTGCGAAGCAAACATATACTAAATAATCGAATTAACGGTGGGTACCAGGAGCGCGACTCTAGCATGCTGCCATTTCCCAGCTTGACATGTCAAGTCAAGTCACCTTTATTTATATAGCGCTTTTAACAATACAGATTGTGTCAAAGCACTTAACAGTATCAAATTGGAGGATAGAGTGTCAGTAATGTATAATGTTAAGAATAAACACTCAATTTTCAGTTAAAGGCATTTCATTATTGAATTCAGAGATGTCATTGTCTAGCTCAGTTTAGTTTAAATAGTATCTGTGCAATCAAATCGGCGATAATCGTTAGAAATTAAGTGTCATTAAGTGACATCATGTGACTCGCTTTACAGCTAATTCAATATGCCATAAATAAACAGCATCTTAGGATCCAAAGCAATTCTATTCATATTTGATTATTATGCCTTTGTCTGGCAAGCCATAATTTCTGTCTGTAATGTAGGTTTAAAGACATGCATGATGTTAACCAATCTTCATCATGACCAAACTGATTCATTACCTGACTTTTTGGCTTGTGATATTAGTCTTTTTGCTGAAAGCTCTTATTTCTGTTATATAGGTTTCATTATATTTAGTTAGCTTGTGTTTGCTTTAACAGACTGTGTAAACTGACAGACCAATGTATTTCCTAAATATCTATAAATGCAAAAACATCCACCAGAATAAAACTTAACCCATTATCCCCTAGATGGTCAATTGAGTAGCCTAAATAAATGCTTACAGTCTAGTTAATTTCTGAAAATATTTAGGCAAAAGATTAACTGTATTTTTGGTATCCAAAGGTTAGTAGCGTCAGTGGATCTGGGATAGAGAAACTGATGCAAAATGGAATGAAGACTTTAACCTACAAGTCCCTGTGCTTCCCTAAGGACATAAAAGCTCGAGGAATGGAAGATGTGCCCAACTACTATTACAGAGACGATGGCATGAAGATCTGGAAGGCAATAAACCAGTAGGTGATAGGGAAGCAATAGTTCAGATCCTGTAGTACTAGTGCAAATGAATAAATTAGTCCACATACGGGGCTTTTGCACCGCATAGAGAACCAATTTCTCCCTCGGGCTGTTTTCCTGGTTGCATTCGCACCGGCAGCAGGAACTTTGAAGCGGCCGACAGCGATATCTTTTTGCGTGGCATTAACAAACGTCAACAACCGCTGAGTGGAGGACGCCGTGATCGGAGCTGTTTTTGTGGTGTGTTGTGATAATGGAGATGGAATGTAAATGCACAATTTCCGCGATTGCAAGAGCAAAAAGTTGGGCTAAGAGACCAAAATTTTATGAGAACTTGCAGTGTTACATATCATCGAAGCTGAGAAAAGAACACAACACCGCAGACAACAAGTAAATGCCGTTATCGCTGTTTTCCTTGTTAATAGAGTAAATATGTTTACATGGCTTTTTAAAAAATGCCTGGTAGCCTGTGTTTCGTATGCGTTTGGCCAATCAGCGTACACTTACGTCACTGTAGTTCCTATAGAACTGTTTTAGACCCTGCTCTGAAGTAGGAGCTAAATGGAGTTCCTAGAACTAAAACCGTTCCTAGTTCCTGCAGTGCGAACGCGACAAAAAGTGGGAAGTTCCACAATTAGTTCAGGTACTATGAAAAGGTTCCTGCGGTGTGAAAGGCCCTGTACATGCCAGTAACACTTTGGAATACTGTTCCATCATTTATGAATAACTGCACAGGAACAAATGACTAACACACTATTAAAATTCTAGTAACTACTGTTAACTAACAAGAAACTCTGATTAACGAATCAGTAAGTAATAGCACTCAGTTGAGAGTGGTAGTTCACTTTTAGCTAATCAGTAACTACTATTTTTTTAAGTACTAAGAACTACTATAGGTTCACAATTAATGTGAAAAATGCTAAATGTATAATTTATTTTGAAGTGAAGATCATGGCAACCCACTAGTAATGACTCAACTGTTACCAAATCCATCTGAAGTATCACTATCCAGAATCTTACAAAAACTTCATTACTAGTAGGTTACCATGATCTACACTTTAGAATTAGTTGTACATTTTGCATCATTCACATTAATTATGAACCTGTGTGTAGTAGTTTTAGTGGTTCTCCAGGAGATATGAAAAAAAAATAGTAGTTACTGTTTAGCTAATAGTGAAGTACCGCTTTCAACTGAGTGCTATTACTTAATGATTTGTTAATCAGAGTTTCTTGATAATTAATAGTAGTTACTAAAACTGAAGTAATTTGTTCCTGTGTCGTAATTCATAAGTGATGGAACAGTATTCGAAAGTGTTACCTACATGCCAATGAAAATGTTTGGCATCCAGAGTTTTTTACCCTATCTTTCTGTAGCTTTGTTTCTACTGTGGTCAAGATATACTATGTCAGCGATAAGACAGTTCAACAAGATGTGGAGATTCAAGAATTTGTGAAGAATGTTGCCTGTTCTGGCATGAATAATTGTGACAGTGAGTACAGGTTCAATTTATCAAAATGTTAGTGTATGTTTGTCTGTGCAAACAGGCATGATTGTTTGTAATCTTGTATATTCTTTATGTATCAAGTCACCTTTAAAAGTGTACACAAGTTAAATGCATACTGCCACTGTTCACAGGCTTTCCAAAGTCTCTGGAATCTCGAGAGCAGTTGGTCGAGTACCTGACTGTCGTGATTTTCACAGCTTCAGCACAACATGCTGCTGTCAACTTTGGACAGGTGAGGTTACACACTTTCATATCATCGACAAGAGCCTTTAAAACTGCTAGGCAAAATTCTGGATAACATCTGTAAGCTAATATGTGAGAGTTTATGTTCCAGTTTGACTGGTACGGCTGGATCCCCAACAGTCCTTCCACCATGCGCAAGCCACCTCCTCAAAAAAAGGGCCAAGTGGATATGAAGTATATCATGGAGAGTCTGCCTGACCGTGGTTGTTCCAGCGAGGTTCTGGGAACAGTTTGGGCCCTTAGTCGGACTGAGAAGAATGAGGTTTGATGTCTGATTCATATGTACTTTTCACCAGCAGTCTAGTCTAAATCAATGTGAAAAATAATTAACCTGTTACTAGCTGAGGGTACAGAGCATCAAGGTATGGGTTAAAAGATGTTTTGAAATGCAAGTAGGCTCATTCATTTTAAATTTTTAAAACAGCGCAAACTGTCTTTTGCCGTTAAAATAGTACTGTCAGGATTTACTAAAGATGCGCAGTGATGAATTAGCGCTGAAAAGGCATGGACACAGTTATTTTTGCGCCTGACCTGACGGAGTTTCTCTTTCAGATGCAACATTTATGAGAGGAGAGTATTCAATTGAATCATACAACGCGATTTACTGACGTTTGCGCTCCTGAAATTACTGGTATTTGCGCCATTATTTAACGCCCAAAAAAGCATATCTTAAACTATTTTGCGCTTGAAATATCTGCATTTATTGTTGCTAGTAGAGGCACTGCAGAGAACAGCGAGCGTGTGATAGAAGGGAGATTTTTTCCACACATATTAATTTATTTGGAATGCCAGAAGAACACATTATCCAAACATATAGTTTGCCAAGCCATGTTACTTTTAATTTGCTTCAGGAAATAAAAGATGACTTGGAACCCTCAACTAGGAGTCAGGCAATACCAGCTCAATCAAAACTTCTTGCAACCCTTCATTTTCAGGATGGTTCTTTTCAACGTACTGTGGCTTCTTTATTTGTTTATTTGCGACTACTCTAATTTCCACTGCGCTTGGTATATTGCTTTGGTCGATATGTAAATTAGATGTTGCGTCTGTGTTCTTTAATTTGCGCGTTGTTAGTAAATCATCTGCAGAAATTTCCACACCCATCGGTGCTGTTTTGGAATTGCGCTCTCGCACTCGTTTGCCTTGTTTAGTAAACTGGCCTTTAGTCTGCATGCGTAGTAGGGGCCAGCAAAAAACTGACAATGAAACATCTACTAGTACACTACATACAGTATTATGTGCAGTGTACAGTGCTGAATAAGCTTCTGCTCTCTTCTAATGTTGGTCTATGGATGTGGTCTTGGATCATTTTAAACTAAACAAATAATTCCCATTCCACAAATAATATCCATTCAGTTTTTTTCTGTAGCATATTTCTCTGAAAATTGCTAAAAAAAAAAACCTGGGGTGTTTTATAAGCTTGTCTGAGTGATTGACGGTAACCAAGGGAGTAGAGCTTAGAGAACGGTCTGTTTACCTTGTAAAATGAAATAAAGATATTGTTCTGTTTTCTGAAGAACTTACTTTTTTCCAGCTGTTCTTAGGCATGTATCCAGAAATGTACTTCACAGAGCAACCAGTGAAGCAAGCTATAAATACTTTCCGCAAGAAACTAGAAGAGGTGACAAACATCATCAAGAGCCGGAATGAGGAATTAACATTGGGTTATTATTACTTGTCCCCAGACAAAATCCCAAACAGTGTTGCAATTTGAGAAAATATTTCTAGAAAAATTTTGCCAGGCCTAACCATAGTGTTTAGGGCCAGTCATGCTTGACATAGAAAGAGAGAAGAACAGCTGTACTCAGAATAGAAAGTACTGTAAAACAGAGCATTCTGCCTTTTAAGGCACTTTTTAGAAATGATGTTTGATTGAACTCTGTTCCTGGGAAGTAAGAGATATTACTTTGTAAAGCCTAAATTTGTGCACGTATGTATCTTCTCTGAGAGGTGATTGTAAGTCTGGCTCATGCCAGAAAAGCAGAACACTT
Source organism: Acrossocheilus fasciatus (assembly GCA_036784905.1). NCBI lineage: Eukaryota > Metazoa > Chordata > Actinopteri > Cypriniformes > Cyprinidae > Acrossocheilus > Acrossocheilus fasciatus. The sequence continues at coordinate 32,012,986 of CM071941.1, read as the reverse complement.
TATTTGGCTATGAATTCAAAGAGCACACATAGGCTTGTGTTATAATCCATTTATTATTTCATTTTTTTTAATTTATATAAATGTGTGTATTCATACATCCATACTATGGTACTCATTTATTAATCTTTTGATTAATTTATTCATATTCTTTATTACTAATGATAAACTGTGGTGTATTTTAGGTAATCGTTTGACCTTATAATTTTTACCTTATTGATATCTAACATCTGTATGGATTTTGTGCTTATTATCTTGTTATATTGTTCCAACTTCATTTCTTTGGGTATAAGGGAGGTTTTCTCTAATAGAGCTTAGCTGATAAAGGATTGATGTCATGGATGTTTTATGAATGCTGTAAAGTTGTTTTCAGATTGTGACCATCTCTGAATGTACTTCAAATGGTGATTACGTTTGTTCTGTTGTGTTTCCCCTGAGAACTCTCATAATAAAGAATGCTTTAATAAAATGAAGAGAAATACTGTTTTTCATTATATCTTATATCGGGATTGTTTATCTTTGTGATCTCATGACAAATGTTTTCTTTTTTCGTCATAACAAAAGCATTTTTTCCTGATCTTTGCCATTGTATAAATGTTACAGTGTGTTTACCTTAGCTTTAGCAGTGAATTATGCTAGGTTCATGTTTGTCTGTTCAACAGGAGTTGAAAATGCTATAAGTTAACTTTTCTTTGAACAAATCCAATAATTGAATTTGCAAGTACGATGTCAAACACTGTAATATGCCCTGGTGCTCTCCCTGCTAACATAGCAGAGTGTTATCACTCAATGGCTGGATGTCTAAGTGGTGCCTGCAGAATAACAGTGAAAGATTATGTGCACTACAGTAATGCATTTACATTGTAACTGTGCCTCAGCTGTTTTTGCAACCAACTGTGTAAACTGTATTTTTGTTTACAAAAGTGTGACCCAAATGGCCCACATAATTATCTCCTTAGTATAATGTTCTTATAATAACACAAGTCCAGGTGTGTCTGTAGAACAGCTCATTTTATTCCTTTCATGCAATACCCAAAACTTAACTAACTTCTTTGCTGTTTACCCCTAATTCCCTAATCCTATGTTTTCCTGCCCCCTAATGTCAAGTCAAGTCAAGTCACTATTATTTGTATAGCGCTTTTAACAATGCAAATGGTGTCAAAGCAGCTTTACATCAGCTTGATATAAAACTGGGTGGCTTTATATCAGCTTTTCAGTATTTAGACAGGGAAATAGGGTGTCAAAATAGTGTCATTCCCCTCTGGCCAGACAAAATCAGCAATTTAAATCTAGGCTGCAGCAGAGTCAGATTGTGCAAAGGACTCATCTGGTTCCTGTGGTCTTGTCCCGATGGCCGTCTAGGAGACAGGGTCTTCTCAGGGGATCTGTCTCTGGGGCTCATCTAGTTATCCTGGTCTCCGCTGACGTTCAGGGCTGTAGAGGTCATCTCTAGGTGCTGATCCACCATCTGATCTGGGTACAGACTGGATCGGGTGGCTACGGTGACCTCGGAATAAGAAAGAAACAGACTAATATTAGCGTAGATGCCATTCTTCTTACGATGTAACAAGTACATTGTGTGTTATGGGAAGTGTTCCCGGTAATCTAATTAATGCAGCCTAACAATCCTTTAACGAATTTGAATTATAGAAATGCGATAGTGTAGTATGTGTAAGCTAGGTTAAAGAGATGGGTCTTTAATCTACACTGTGTGCAGAATTATTAGGCAAGTTGATATTCTGGTCATATTTTTTTGCCAAGAACATTTTACCAATTCCAAACCACATCAATCTTAATAACTTACATTTACATTTTACATTTAGCCATTTTGCAGACGCTTTTATCCAAAGCGACTTACAATTGGGGATACAAAAAGCGATTCATCTTGAGGAGGCAATCCGACAAACGAAGTGCTTGTAACACCAAGTCTCAGGCGTTGTTTAAATAAGTACAAGCTAGCAGGGGAAGGAATAAATAAGGAGAAAGTTTTTTTTTTTTTTTTTTTTTTTTTTTTTTATGTGTGGGGTATAGTCAAGTAGTGTCGAAAGAGATGAGTTTTCAGCTGTTGCTTGAAGATTGACAAGGATCCGGCACTCCGAATGTGGGTGGGAAGATCATTCCACCAGCTAGGAATGGTGAACGAGAATGTTCTGGAGAGAGATTTTGGGCCTCTTTGTGATGGTACCACGAGACGTCGCTCACTAGCAGATCTCAGACTTCTGGAGGGGATGTAGATTCTTAGTAGTGAGTGCATGTAGGCGGGTGCTAATAACTAGTATTAATTTTGTATTTAATCATTCCTAAGTTATATATAATTGTCCATGAAGGCTGAAAGTCAAAAACTCCTTATTTCAGGTGTGCTGAATTATTAGGCAGGTTTTCTTTTACAGATAAAATGAGCCAAAAAAAGAGATTGAACTCAGACTAAAAATAAAAAATTAAAAAAATAAATGCCCATGAGAAGGATGCAATAATAGAATTAGTAAAGTTAAGGCATCACCATTGGGCAGCGAAATGCTCATTGGGTCAGCAGGGTCAGAAAAAACAGGTGGATAAGAAAAGACACATTAACTACATAAGAATTAAGGTGAAGAATTAGGTGAGAAACAATCAGGAACCATTTAGTCTCCAGCGCCACCATTTTCCAGAACTGCAACCTTCCTGGACTCTCTAGAAGTGCAATATGTCAGGTTCTTAGAGACCTTGCTTGGGTAAAAAATGCTAAAAAATAACCCTCACTTACGAACTGGATCGGGTGGCTATGGTGACCTCGGAATAAGAAAGAAACAGACTAATATTAGCGTAGATGCCATTCTTCTAACGATGTAACAAGTACATCGGGTGTCTCTTCTTCCCGAACAGTGTAGATTGTTCCAGAGTTTGGGTGCTAAATAGGAAAAGGATCTGCCACCCGCAGTCGATTTTGATACTCTAGGTATTATCAAACGACCAGAGTTTTGAGATCACAGCAGACGTGAAGGACTATAGTGTGATAAGAGCTCACTCAAATACTGAGGTGCCAAACCATTCAGGGCCTTATAGGTAATCAGCAAGATCTTAAAATGTATACGATGTTTAATAGGGAGCCAGTGCAGTGTTGACAGAACCGGGCTAATATGGTCATACTTCCTGGTTCTAGTAAGAACTCTAGCTGCTGCATTTTGAACCAGCTGGAGTTCATTTATTAAACGTGCAGAGCAACCACCCAATAAAGCATTACAGTAATCTAGCCTCGAGGTCATGAACGCATGAATTAATGTTTCTGCATTTGACACTGAGAGCATAGGTCATAATTTAGGTATATTTTTAAGATGGAAAACTGCAGTTTTACAAATGCTATAAACATGTTTTTCAAAGGAAAGATTGCTATCAAAAAGTACGCCTAGGTTCCTAGCTGATGACGAAGAATTTACAGAGCAGCCATCAAGTATTAGACAGTGATCTAGGTTATTACATGCAACAGTTTTTAGTCCAATAATTAACACCTCTGTTAAATTTCATAATTTAGCAGTAAGAAATTGCTAGTCATCCAGTTTTTGATATCGATGATACATTCTGTTAGTTTTGCAAATTGGTAAGTTTCATCGGGTCGCAAAGAAATATAGATCTGAGTGTCATCAGCATAACAGTGAAAGCTAACACCATGTTTCCTAATGATATCTCCCAAGGGTAACATGTAAAGCATGAAAAGTAAGGGGCCTAGTACTGAGCCTTGAGGTACTCCATACTGCACTTGTGATTGGTATGATATCTCGTCATTTACTGCCACGAATTGATGACGGTCAGGTAAGTACGATTTGAACCATGGCACATTTTTCTGAAATGAATCGCGATTAATCCCCCCTAACATTAAAGTTTTTAAATATACTTTTATATTGCAATAATTTCACATTCAATCTTCAAATTAATGTACAAACAGTATATTTTTTTAATATTTGTTTAATGGCATTTTTTTTTCATGACTGAAGGCCAGTATCACTGATACCAATACTGATTACTCTATAAAAACTGCCCCCAATATTTACCTATTGATTACAGCCATTCAACATTACAGTATAATTGAGAGATATCAATTTTAACATTTATTAAAAATTATTATTAAAAAAATAACAACTCTTAAACTTAAAACAATCTTCACATAAACCCATTATTATAAATGTCATATTTACCTGTGCCTTTCAGCAGAAATATACAGAAATTGAAACTGAAGTTATCAAACACTATAAATACTAAATTAAATATAGATGAATCCTTCAAGCTATAAAAGTTCCTTTTTCCTCTTTTTTTTTTCTTTGTCCTTTGATGAACAGACATCCCAGCAGCTGGTTATTAGGTTATTTTGGCTGTTATTTCTTGGCTGTTATTTCAGCTGTCGCTGCTGAACATGACGCAGATCTGCATCGTATTTTCTCTCAACTCTCATCACCTTTTCTGACCCACTTCTAGGCTTTTCACACTTGAAATTGTTAACCCTGGGTCATCCTAAACCCCGTATAAGCGGAATCCTGGGTTATCTGTAATCACGTTCCACACTGCTCATACTATGCCTGGGGTTAACTGTTAACCCTGGGTATTCATTAACAGATGTTTCACACTGTACATTCCTAAACCCCGGTTAACGTTCTTATTTGCATATTTGCGGTGTCACTGTCTCTGATTGGACGAACAGCAGGCAACCTGTTTACACGGCTTTTCCCGCGTCTTGCCAGTTATTAAAAACATCGCTGCTTGTCTTTAGATCAGCGAAGATTGAGGAACAGTTGATCAGCTGTACAGGCAGGGATAGCCATTTTTACCGTAATTTCCGGACTATAAGCCGCAACTTTTTTCCCACGCTTTGAACCTTGCGGCTTAAACAATGACGCGGCTAATATATGGATTTTTCCCGCTTTCAAATTAAAAAACACATTCTGTGACGCGCTCAGTTTTTTGGCGGCATGAAGCTTTCATCAGACAAATGCCGAACGGGTTGAGGTCAAACAACTTTTTTGTTTACGGTTTAGATTAAATCGAGCGCGCTCAAATTTCCCATCATTCTGATTACGGTAGTCATTTTGTCACCCTCATCATGGCAAAGACACGGAGAAATGCATATGATGCAGCTTTTAAGTTGAAGACGATTGATCTGGCTGTTGGAAAAGGAAATAGAGCTGCTGCACGGGAGCTTGGTCTTAATGAGTCGATGATAAGACGTTGGAAACAGCAGCGTGAGGAATTGACTTGGTGCATAAAGACAACTAAAGCACAGGAGGAGGAAAATAGTGACCGTGTAATGTTCACGGACTTAATTAACCCCGAATCTGTGGTGGCATCACGGAATCGCCGAAAATTCCGTGATGGGCTCACAGAAGGCATCAGCCGTGGTCCATGCACGGATTCACTGGTTCAACACCAGCGCTGCATCGGACCACGTAGAAAGAGTGACTGCGATGCAGTTATACTTTCACTGGAGTACCTGACAGCCCCTACCCTAAACCTACCCAGTTCTGAACAATAATGATGACGATAAATTATCGCGTTGGCATATTGATGCTAAGGGTTTCCTATTTAAAGTGTTGAACCAGTGGATCCGTGCGTGGAGCACGGCTGATGCCTGTCACTGACTTACATTGGTATCACTTGTGAGCCCATCACGGATTTTTTTCTGTGAGCCCATCGCGGAATTTTCGGCGATTCCGTGATGCCACCACAGATTCGGGGTTAATTAAGTCCGTGAACATTACACGGAATCCTGTGAGATCATGTTGCAACGTAGGCTACTGTTTACTGCTATTTTTTTATTTTTTGTTACAAGCCGTGTTTCGTTAAAGCCTGTGTAAAGTTAATTTGTTTCAATGTACCTGTAGGCACCTGCGGCTTACAGACATGTGCGGCTTATTTATGTTCAAAATAATATTTTTTTTCAAATTCAGTGGGTGCGGCTTATATTCAGGTGCGCTCAATAGTCCGGAAATTACGGTAAATAAATTTAGTAGCAGAGTTACTGCAAGCGATTTAGTGCTGGAAATCCATTTATCCTTTGCTGAAACTTCTGCGTCCTCATGAAGAGCGAAGGTCATGGTTGCTTAGCAGCGGCAGACACCAATGGGAGCGCAAGCTGCAGAGGCTTTGGAAAGAAGGAGAAAGGCTTAGCGTTTTAAACACGTTTTAGGCGCGACATGTGAACGGCCTCATGACGCACAAGAAAGGCAAGAAAACAGAGACTAAAGTACAAAAGAAATAAAACAAGGAGCAAAGTACGTGAATATTTCTTTGAATTTCTTTTAAGTGTGGAGAGACTAACGTTATTGTTTACTTGTACAGTAGCATAAGATTAATACCGTCTCCTATTCACTCCAGTTCACAAGCTTTCCATCTTTTGATATTTTTTCTCACCGGCTGCAGTTTACACGACACGCGTTTCCTGTTACTGAAGTGACACGAGCCTCACTGCTCAATTTCTGATTGGCTGTCTGTTGCCAAGCGTCCAGCAGCAAGAAAACACCGCTCCGTTTCATACTGAACAAACTTAGCACCGCAATGCGGGGTTAACACCAGGGTTTCATAACCCCGGGTAAAATGCAGGGTTTCATAACCCCGGGTAAAATGCGGTGCTAACACCACTTTCAAATTACAGGTGTGAAATGTGTCTTTACCCGGGGGTTAAAAGCGGTGTAGAACGACGATAACCCGGGGTTAAGCGCAGTGTGACATGTTCTTAAATGTGACTCATATGAAATATATTAGGCTACATGCAAACAGCCACGCACAGTTTTAAGGCAACATCATGAATTAACTGACCACAACATTGCATGCTCGTAGTTTATTTCGCGCTTTGATATGAAATGATACAGGGCGCGCCAGCACCTTTGGGGGTGCAATGGAAAAGCAATCACTGCGAGCACAGTACCGTTTCCGCACTCATTTGACTAGCGCCTGGCGCTGAAGTGAAGTGAAACGTGCGTCTGAAACATCTACGGTTTGATGTGGTCGTAAAGACGCTCTGAGACTGAATAAATGCACTTCTTCCCTGATAGCACACGTACATCTCTGAGACGTCTATTTGATGTCTTTATTTACATCTGCAAGACATATTTTTTAGGGTATTTGCTCATCTGCAATACGTCTATAGAACGTCTCCTTTTAGATGTCAAATAGACGTCTATTAGATGTCTTTAAGATGTTTATGATTTAGAATGTATGTAAAACTGACATCTTACAGACGTCTGTCAGACGTTTATAGACAGCAGATGCTTTCCAGATCAAGAGATCTTTAATAGACATCTTGCAGACATATGTGTGCTATCTTGACAAGAGAAAAAGTGACAGAAACAGCAGTTGTGAGAGGGGTGGCCAACCTTAGCTCCGCCCCTGTGTTAATTGCGTTAAATATTTTTAACACGTTAAACTGGCTTTTAATTGCCTGCTTTAACGTGCTGATTTTGACACCAATAGGTAGAAGTGATGGTTCTACCATATTTGTAACAATTGGCTTTACAGCTTTAGCTATATGGAATATACAGGAGACTAGATAATGATCTGAGATATCATCGCTCTGCTGCAAAATTTCAATGCCACTAACATCAATTCCATGTGACAGTATTAAATCTAGAGTATGATTTCGACAATGAGTAGGTCCTGAGACATGTTGTTTAACACTGTTACAATCGGCTCTAAATTGCAACATGAACGAGAGCCAACACGGACCAGCAAATAGCAAAGGAAAAGAGTTTATTTAACAAAAACATAATAAAGTATTCAAACAATCAGTAGTCAGTGTCAATGTAAGTCAGTACTGAAGAATGCATGAGCGTGGACTGTAAAGTTATGTCTGAACTGGATGCAAACAGGATCAACAACAAAACAAAAGATCAAACAACAAGTCCAGCTAGCGTGGTCACATCGTTCCCCCCCTCTCCTCTTCAGCGCTGCAGTCTTTATAGCTCTGCATAATGAGCCTCAGGTGGAGAGACACACCCACAATCACCAGAACACCTGTAAACCAAACCAAAACAAGAAAAACACAGGCCCAGCACTCACTGGGACATAACATCTCCCCCCCCCAAAAAAACTTCAACAACCCCTTTCTCTATTACTATTATTATTATTACCCTTACAACATCCATAGGCCACTGCCCATATAAACTTCTTAGGGTCAAGTGTCAAACGGGAATAGTCAGATAAAAGTCATCCAAATTCAGCTTACCCTTGCCCCCCTTTTTCCCCAAACTTCAGCAATCCGGATCCTAGAAGCACTTTTAAGGAGAAGGAAGAAAAACGGCACAAAAATACCACCAAACAAGAGACTCTCACTCCCCCCCGTTCTCCCCCATCACACAACACAAGGAGCACGAGACAAAGAGTCTGCAAATACATTGTCCTTGCCTCGAATATGCTCAATTTGTAGATTATAGGGTTGCAAAAACAACACCCACCTCATCAATCGCTGACTGGGACTCTGCAACGAATGCAGAAAAGTCAAGGGGTTGTGATCTGAATAAACAACAATTTGAGCCCCACCGCCTACATACACGAAGTATTGAAGAGCCCAAATCAAAGCAAGGGCTTCCTTTTCAATAACCGAGTAATTTTCTTGGTAAGAATTAAATTTGCGCGAAAAATAACTAACTGGGTGATCAACCCCATCCATCCCAGTTTGAAGGAGAATTGCACCTGCCCCGATCTTGCTCGTATCCACTTGGATTGTGAACGACTTATCAAATTGTGGCGCTGCTAAAATTGGAGCCGAAGAAAGCAACAGCTTTACATTTTCAAAAGCCCGTTGGCAACCCAAGGACCAACCAAACTTAACAGAAGCTTTTAACAGATTAGTCAAAGGACCAACAACAGACGAAAAATTTGGGCAAAACCCCCGGTAATACCCAGCCATACCCAGAAAACGCATCAGTTCTTTTTTTGTAGATGGAACAGGAAACCGCTCAATAGCACGTACTTTTTCTTGCAACGGACGCACGCTACCATGTCCCACCTCCCTTCCCAAATAAACCACCGTAGCTTTTGCAAACTCACATTTGGCTAAATTGACAGCAAGATGAGCCTCGGCTAGACGAAAAAACAGAGCACGAACACGTTCCAGATGCTGCTCCCAAGTACCACTACAAACAATTACATCTAAATAAACGGCACAGCCCGAAAGTCCTGACACCACTCGGTTCATTAATCTTTGGAACGTCGCCGGTGCATTTCTTAACCCGAAACTCATTACGGAGTAAGAATATAATCCGGAAGACGTAACAAAGGCAGTGATTTCTTGCGCCCGAGACGTTAATGGCACTTGCCAGTATCCCTTCAACAAATCGAATTTACTGACAAATTTAGCGGCACCTACTTGATCCACACAATCCTCAACCCGAGGAAGGGGAAAAGCATCTGGTTTAGTAATTTTATTTATCTTCCTGTAATCTGTACAAAATCTATAAGAATTATCCGATTTCTTAACAAGTAAACATGGAGAAGCCCAACTAGAGCAAGATGGTTTTGCCAAGCCATTGTCCAATAAATATTGAACCTCAGCCTCTAACGCCTGCTGTCTCACAATTGGCCCCCGATAAAAACGTTGACGAATTGGTGATGCGTCACCCACATCTACATCATGTTCAATGAGATGGGTACGGGATGGAATATCCCCAAACAAAGCTGGAAATTCATGTATTAATTTGATCAATTCCTGCTGCTGAGAATTTGACAAATGACTCATTAGATTTGCTAAATTAAGCAACATTTCTGAATTTAACAGTCTAGGTTGTAACACACAATCCCCAGGAGCTGCAACCTCCTTCTCCTCAGGGAGAATTGCCTCCCCCTCTGAGACTATTAGTACAGATGCACCTTTAGCAACTCCCTCATCACGAGAGAAATACGGCTTTAAAAGATTAACATGACACAACTGCTCAGACTTTTTCCGATTGGGCGTGGAAACAAGATAATTCAACTCAGACACACGTCGAGTAACTGTATAGGGTCCCGAGAATTTTGCCCGAAAGGGTGATGAAGACAAAGGCAATAATACAAGGACCTGATCGCCCTGAGAAAACTCTCGCATTTCAGAATTACGATCAAATAATCGCTTCATTTTTTCCTGTTTTTTCTCCAAATTCTCCCGCGCAGCTTGACCCGCCAAAAACAATCTTCTCCTAAATCCGTTCACATAGTCCAATAAACTTATCGGGGGTTCTTTTCCCCTGAGGTTTTCTTCTAAAATGGCTAAAGGACCACGGATTTTATGGCCAAAAACCAGCTCATTAGGACTAAAGCCTAAACTAGACTGTGTCACTTCCCTTGCTGCCAATAGAAGCCAAGGCAAACCCTCCTCCCAGTCCCGATTCAATTCAGTGAAATAAGCGCACAACAAAGTTTTCAGCGTCTGGTGAAAGCGCTCCAGCGCGCCTTGACTTTGGGGATGATAAGCACTTGATTGCTGGTGCCCCACCCGCAGTTGCTTCAATATTTCAGCAAACATTTTGGAGGAAAAATTTGTTCCTCGATCACTCTGAATAATTCGCGGAATACCAAAAATGGCAATAAATTGTGAGAGGGCCTTAACTACAGCCTTAGTGGTAATTTTCCACAATGGAAAAGCAGCAGGGTAACGGGTATTTTGACACATAACTGTCAACAAAAACTTACTCCCTGATTTTGAGGGTGGCAACGGACCCACACAGTCGATCAAAAGGTGTTCAAACGGTTGTCCCACAGCAGGTATGGGACATAAGGGAGCTGGTTTAAGTGACTGATTTGGTTTCCCCGTCATCTGACATACGTGACATGTTTTGATAAACTTAGAAATGTCCTTCTTCAACAAGGGCCAATAAAAATGTCTCAAAATCCGGTCATAAGTTTTCTTAACCCCCAAGTGACCAGCAACGGGACCATGCGCTACTTCAAGCACGACCTCTCGTAACTTAGTAGGTATCACAATCTGTACCACCAACTCACCCCCACACATCTCACTCTGGGACATCCATTTCCGTAACAGCATCCCGTCTTGTAAAAAATACCCAGTTGCTGCACTTTGCACCTCATCTGGAGACAAAACAGCACTAAATAGATGGGACAACGTTGAATCCTCCTGCTGCGCAGCTATTACCTCTGCAGGGGAAAAAGTGGGAAGAAGCGAAAGACCAGAAACATAACAGGATTTCTGCCAAGGAGCCCCCTCAACCCCTCCCTGGACCAACTCATCAGCTGCTTTTGTTTTAGACCGAGTCACAGCACACGATGGAAACATACTTGAGATTTCCTCTGCTGTCTACGGTCAGTCCGGTTGACGGTAATGCTAAGTAACAATAGGCAATGGAGACACATCTGGCCACACACGCTCCCCAGCCAAATTATTACCCAGAATCACGTCTACTCCCCCCACTGGTAATGACGGCCGAACACCCATAATAACCTCACCAGTCACCAGTTCAGACTGCAATACCACTCTATGCAGCGGAACAGACATGCACATAAGTGCTATTCCCTGAACCAACACACTCTTTCCCAAACTTGACGCTACTGAAAAAGGCAAGGCAGACTCCAAAATAAAGGACTGTGAAGCACCAGTATCACGCAAAATCCTCACCGGCACATTCTCAGCTCCCCCCGGCAACGAAACAAACCCCTCCGTCACGAACGGAACATAACTTGGGTTTAATCCAAGCAAACTTTCGTCTCGTGAGACAATAGGTAACGGTTTCTCATCAGGACAAAGCTCAGAATGCACAAAATCAGTTAATAATACTGGCGAGGAAACATTCTGCAACCTCATCGGACCCTTACAACGCCCTTGTTTATTTCTGAGAACAGGGCATTCTTTTTTCCAATGTCCTTCTTCAAAACAATAACGACAGACTGAATCAGGAACAACTCTTGGAGGTGCATTTGGCACTTTATCTGCTTTAAATAAGTCAGGTTTCCGAAAATTCGGCCTCAAACAATCCTCATGATAATTCCTACCCCTATTCAAACGATAATCACCCACCCTTTTCTTGTGAGTTACCACAAAATCATCCGCTAACACTGCAGCCTCTCCAGCAGTGTCAGGCTTGTTCTCATTAATATAGGTGGCAATATCATCTGAAATAATACTTTTAAGCTGTTCAATAAGAATTAATTCCCGCAGTCCCTCAAATGTACGCACCCTAGAAGTAGCACACCAACGGTCAAAATGAGTGGTTAATTCACGGAGAACTTCAACATGGGTCTGTCGGTCATTTTTCTTCCAAGTCCGAAAACGTAATCGATATGCCTCTGGAACTAACTCAAAGGCTTTAAGAACGGCCGCTTTTACCTTTGTATAATCTTTACGATCTTCCCCTGAAAGAGCAGTATAGGCTTCTTGAGCTCTACCAACTAACACCGACTGCAGCATAATCGTCCGGTCAGAGCTAGGCCAACCTCGTTCATCGGCCACGCTCTCAAATAATGAAAAAAAAAAACTTCAGGATCCCTCTCGTTAAACTTTGGTAGTAACCTCAAATTACTCACCAAATCCCCGGAACGATCACGCTCTCTACCCCCGTCTACTGACAGTCTTCCCTCAGCCATAAGCTTCAATCGCTCTATCTGTAACTGATAATCCCTAGCTTGACGATCTAACTCCAATTTTTGTTCATTTCTAAGTTTTTCATACTCAATTTCACGTTGTTTTACCAACTCGTCAGCCCTAAGTTTTGCCAGTTCAATTTCCTTCTCCTTGAGTTCCCTCTCGCGTTCCGTCCCCTGCCTATACATCTCTTTTTCATGAGCCTGCCCCAACTCCAACATTTCTTTTCGTTGTTCAAACGATAAATTACTCATTAAAGAATCAAACTTCCCTACCCCAACCGTTTCAGACACGTCCGTCAGCACGCCACAATCAATCAGCTTTCCTTTAATCAGCGCTCTCAACTCATCTTTTCGCAAGCGTTTATCGATCCCAACCAATTTATAATTCTCTACAATCCTCCATAACTGTTGCTTTGAACACAGATTTAATTTTTCTTCCGACGGGGACTTAACAAATTCTTCTAACGAAGTCATATTAGAAACTTAACTTAATTCTCACTAAACCCAAAAGTGACAACCAATATCACATTTCCTAACATCAGACACGATAAGCAATCTTGGCTCACAATCAAATCTCCCCCTAACTAATCCCACACCCCCAACTAACTAACTCAACCCTAACTCTTCTGTTCTTTCCCAAGAGTCGAGCCTCTTGAAGCACCTAATACCGCTGGCGCAAAGCTGAACTATCGGTCCAGAATTGCAACCACGGCCGTGCACTCAACCCAGGAAAACACTAAAAAAAAAAAACAATAACAACCTATCCGGGGAGCATAACCAATAATTAATTATGAGCCACATTGACTTACCAGTCCGAAGCCAAACACGAACGAACCGCTCCTCTTACCACGCGCGCACCTGATTCACTTTTACTAATTACTAGTCCGCGTGTCTCTCGAAAAAAAAAGACGAGCCCCCATATGTTACAATCGGCTCTAAATTGCAACATGAACGAGAGCCAACACGGACCAGCAAATAGCAAAGGAAAAGAGTTTATTTAACAAAAACATAATAAAGTATTCAAACAATCAGTAGTCAGTGTCAATGTAAGTCAGTACTGAAGAATGCATGAGCGTGGACTGTAAAGTTATGTCTGAACTGGATGCAAACAGGATCAACAACAAAACAAAAGATCAAACAACAAGTCCAGCTAGCGTGGTCACATCGTTCCCCCCCCTCTCCTCTTCAGCGCTGCAGTCTTTATAGCTCTGCATAATGAGCCTCAGGTGGAGAGACACACCCACAATCACCAGAACACCTGTAAACCAAACCAAAACAAGAAAAACACAGGCCCAGCACTCACTGGGACATAACATCACCAATAGAGTTTAGAATGTCTATAAATACTGATCCCAACGAATCTTTTTCATTATCAACATGGATATTAAAATCACCAACGATTAGGACTTTATCTGCAGTCAGCACTAACTCTGATAGAAGATCAGAAATGTCTTTAATAAAGTCTGTATGGTGTCCTGGTGGCCTGTATACAGTAGCCAGTACAAACATCACAAGGGATTTATCATTAATACTTGTTTCTTTGGATAACGTTATATGAAGCACCATTACTTCAAATGAATTATACTTGAAACCCGACCTCTGAGAAATACTGAAAATATTGCTATAAATTGTAGCAACACCTCCCCCTTTACCTTTTGGACGCGGTTCATGTTTGTAACAGTAATCTTGGGGTGTAGACTCGTTTAAAGTAATGTAATAATCTTGTTTTAGCCAGGTTTCTGTCAGACAAAGCACATCTAGTTTATGGTCAGTGAACATATCATTTACAAAAAGTGCTTTTGTAGAAAGGGATCTAATATTCAATAAGCCAAGCTTTATCATTTGTTTATCTGTATGATATCTGTTTTTTATTTGTTGAACATCAATTAAATTGTTACTATTACTTTGGTTTGAATGTTTTCTGTATTTTCTAGTTCGGGGAACAGACACAGTCTCTATAGAGTGATATCTAGGTGAAAAAGTTTCTATGTGCTGAGAATGAACTGGACCAGAGCATATTACAGTGTCTGACATCGTACTTGCAAGTTCACACACCTCTTTAACATTGTTTTTAGTGATCTCCGACTGGCGAAGTCGAACATCATTAGCGCCGACGTGGATAACAATCTTACTGAATTTACGTTTAGCATTAGCCAGCACTTTTAAATTTGCCAAGATGTCAGGCGCTCTGGCTCCTGGTAAACAATGGACTATGGTGGCTGGTGTCTCTATTTTCACGTTCCGTACAATAGAATCGCCAATAACTAGAGCACTTTCATCAGGTTTCTCAGTGGGTGCTTCACTGAGTGGGGAGAACCTGTTTGATGTTCTGATCGGAACGGAAGAGCGGTGTTTTAACCCGCAACTATGTCGCCTCACAGATGTTAGCGTGTCTCTAATGAGATCGGTCACAAACATGATCCCTGCACGATCTAATGTGTAGCGTCTTATTAACTCAGTCATGCATTGTTTGCAACACGTTTCTTTTCCCTCTTTATGTTTCGTCCATTTTCTCCACTGCTAAAGATCCTGGGCCCTGGGCCCGTATTCATGAAAAATCTTAGTGCTAAGAGTTGCTCCTAGTAACAAAATTCTAAGAAAATTCTTAGAATTAAATTCTTAAAATTAAAGAAAAGATTCTAGTAAAGAAAAAAGTAATTCAGAAAGCATCTTAACCCTTAAAAGAGGTCTTAAGGTCCAAAATTGTTAGGAGTACAGACGAGGACTTTTAAGGGGCTTAAGAGTTTCTTTAGCTGTGGAGAAAATGGATGAAACATGAAGAGGGAGAAGAGATGTGTTGCACACAATGCATGACAGTGAGTTAATAAGACGCTACACATTAGATCGTGCAGGGATCATGTTTGTGACCGATCTTATTAAAGACATGCTAACATCTCAGACACCGTGCAGAAATGCCATAGCGCCAGAAATGGACGTAATCACTACATTAACTACATTAAAATATTTGGCAACTGGAAAAATGCAACTATGCAGCTGTCACGGATCAGTCAGGCCCTTCACTCCACCAATCACATCGTTCCACATCCCCTGAGTATTAATCACACACACCTGCACCTGATCACCATGCTTATTACCCGCACTATAAAGGATCACCACACACACACTTCAGCATCCAATCTTGTCAGAGTTACCTGGACTCAACACCCTGTTATCCCGTCTCAGCCAGAGAACATATCCTTCAAAGAAGCTAAGCTATACTGGCCCTGTCTGACTTACCTGTTGTGTTCTCCCACCTTGTATGCTCCTCTCTTCATAGAATCTCCGTCATCGAAGTGTGTGTGTCTCCCCGGATCGATCCTGTCTTGTCTAAACCCTCCGTCTAAAGGAACAAGAAGAATTATCAGAACGTCGATTCACTCCAGTCCATAACCACCCAGAAATCACCTTCTCACCACTCAAGCATCTTCAAGTCACTTGTGTGTCTCACCTGTGTAAATAAACACCTGGTTTACCTTTCCCACCTTCGTGTCTGAGTCCATCCGTAACAGCAGCAGTATATATATATATATATATATATATATATATATATATATAATGTATGTGTGTGTGTGAGAGAGAGAGTACAGTAAAACAGGAAAAATTACGCCTGTAATTTCAAAGTGAAGGCTTATAGTAAACCCTACTATTAAAAGCGCTTTTTGGTTCCTTCTTGGACAACCAACCAATCACAGTCTTCAAAAGAAGAAAAGTTGCTCTCAGATTGGTCCTGAATCACTTTTAAGCTAAGACTCCAAGTTAGAAATTTTTAAGTTAAATTAGGAGCTCTCTAAAAGGATTCTTAGAATATTTAAATCTGAGAGCAACTCTGCAAAGACAAAAAACTTTTATCTCAGTGAGGAGGCGGGGCTGACCCCATTGTTGCTAGCTATGACACAGTCTTTTGAAGACTGTGATTGGTTGGTTGTCCAAGAAGGACTTTAGTCATAGAATGATTATTTTAGTCATCATCTATGTTTTTGTCCTGTTGTATTATGTTCAATACAATAAATAAATAAATAAATAATAAAACATTTATGAGTAGACTAAAATAAACTTTGGATTAATTATTAATTTTTGTTTTGTGATTTTTAATGTTTAGTATTCGCTATTGTGTTGCTATTTATACTAGTCTAAATGTTCTGATACAAGCAGTAGATCTGTTAAGCAATATTAAGGCATGTGAGAGGGCTGTGTCACTGCAGCCCAAACAATTCAATAATAAGCCACAAAGTTAACAAAACAATGGACTCTACACTGTTAAACATTTCAAAAGGTTTTTACATTAACTTACTGGCAACACTGTTGCCAGTAAGTTACTTTTATTAAGATTTACAGTAGCAAACCGTATTTGATTTACAGTAAATTACTTTATAAAAAAAATCTATTGTATAAATTCTTCAGTATACTACTGTAATTCATTCATTTTAAAATAGATTTCATTAGATTTTTTTTTTTTTTTTATATAGCATTCATTTTATTTTTACTCTTCATAGGTACTACTGGCATTCAATTAAAACAGACACAATTACAAAATATCAAATTCTTTATTTAAAACACTGCATGTATAACGCTTAAAAATAACAGTCTTCCAATGTTGGAACAGTGCATCTTCACCATTTCTCCTGTCTTAGGACGTTTTGGAGTGCATTATGTTGTGTCCTCTGGGTTTATCCTCACAAAGAATCTTTAGGCAACAGGAACATAATGGGGAAAAAAGACAAACATCTGCAAAACCCAGGTGCTGCTCCAAAACGGGACCACCACCTTTGCTCATGTAACAGACCCCGCACAGAAGGCCGTGTTGACAGATCAGAAAGTCCTGTAAAAACAGGAGCAAGCGTGTCTGTGTCGCACGTAATCCCCAGCAATTGTTTATTCAATGTCTTTTTTTCCCTCACATTGTAATCAAATGAAGCTTTATCAATAAAGTATTTCTTTTTACTTATTACTGCACAAATGTCATTCTTTTCTCTCTGTTGTCAAAATAATGTGTAATTATTTTCACTTGACAATTTTTTTTTAGCTTCCCAATATTCAAAATAAAATATATATATATAAAATACAAAACAGTATACTGAAAATAAACGTTTTCTTCCAACATCACAATACCCAAATTGTGCACATACTTTAACAAAGTGGATGGTGAGTGTGACACCCTAGTGACAGAAATGTCTTCTCTGAAAAACAAGAAGTACAAATAGCACACTTTTAAAAGGCAAACTCCATATAGAATACACAAACCTCTCAAAACCATAGTTGTTCTCTTACCATGAATTATCAGTCTCAGGGTGGCTGGCGCTGCTCCACATGTCTTTCTTGATGCTTCATTACAGTTACCTTTAAAACACAAATACAAAAAATGCAGTAAATCTTAAATTCCATTAAAAACTAAAACTAATTCTAAAACTAGAAAGACAGCTAGCCATAAAACTTGTTTAACTCAGCTAACATAGGATTTTATTTTCTCAATAGGCAACTGGCCAACATTAACTACTAACACCTGAACTAAATTTCACATTAGTTAAGCGTTGCTCGTTAAAAATAATTAATTCGGTAACTTGATTCAATAAGCTGACAAACGGCGTTTGTAATGACAGCGCAGATTACCATAGTAAGTTTGTTACCGCCATGTTGACGAGTAAATGTTACTAAGATTAGGTAAACCAGTGTGCAAAAATCTGACACAAACACACAGACAAACGTACATATATTTTTATCTTGCTTGCTGGTCTTATCGTCTTACCTAAGTAAGGTGCATCGACACACAGCGTAGATGTTCTCCAGAGCTCTTCCACTCTCGCGGGTTCATCCCTGGGCAAAACCCGCGGCGCTACCCTGCTGCTTCCGTGTCTTCCTCGGACGCAAGTGGCGCGACTATAAAAAACAATATGGAACCCATTATATATACACTGTGGATGCAAACAGTAAAGTAATGCCCCAGTATATTTCAGACGTACAGATGCACTCCAAGCACTCGCGCTGTTTCTGACACAAAGTACAAATGGGTTTTCCAATCATTAAAGCGATGTAACACATCCAGCGTAGTCAGTCCCAAGCTGTTGCGGCGTTATAGACACGGTGTATGGCAAATCGTGTCAATCCAAATGTAAGAAATGAGGAAAATAAAACAACCTCAACAGAATGGTACCAAAGAGGCTGTTACAGCAAATATAGTAGTATACAGCAATTTTTAAAAATACAGTAAGTCTCTGTATGTGGGGTCTGACGTCACAGAAAATTCCCATGATGCAAAGGGTATTACAGTTATTTACCGTAATGTGAATTTGCAGTATTATACTGGGTGATATACAGTAAAGAACTGCAGTAATTACAGTAATGTCTAACAGTGCACTGTGCTGAGCAAGAGTGCTTTTATTCCCTGCCTCATAGGCACCTTTGCCTCTGAATTAAGAGACCAGAATATGCCTCGTGTTGCAGAGCATCACTACCGCTTGAATCTACTAATACAATGAGGAATAGTCCACCAGAATGCTTTGATGCAGAATCTGCAGAATTTTTCACTAGAGAATCCTGCAAGAGATGTGAGCCTTAGATTATCAGCAGCAGCAAAAAATGCTGAATGCAAAAAAAAAAAACTAGTTTACTGCAGTTGCTCCAATGACTTTAGATCATGGATAAGAGGTTGCAGATCTTTTGCATAGCCACACTTTTTGCCAGTGGAGCTACTGCATAGTAGAGCTGGATTGATTTGACCTATAATAACCCAGTATATGATACACATTTTATAATTCAGCTTTGATGTTCCTAGAGGACTAGCAGTTTCGCTGTTGTCAATGTAAGGGCCAAAAGCAATTGTAAACTTGTCCCTTGCAAGAAGAGAGTTTTCAATTAAGTACTGCTCATTTACATATGATCTGTATTCCTGTAGTGATGACATCCTCCAATCTGTGCCTAGTCAAGCTGTCGTGATGTCGTCCCCAAATCTACAGTCTGTGCTCTGTTAGATTGTAGCGATGACACATCTTCAGCGTTTTTCTCTGCCATGTCCAAATGTATTGATAAGCCTCTCAAGTTTTATTTTGTTACGTCTGACTGTAGAGATGATGCACCAGGCAATGTTCGTAGCTCTGCCTACGTGGAGTGTTGCACCAGGATATTAAGTTGAAAAACCTTTATTTTTGATTTGTTTTGGATTAATTATAAGTATTCAGTAGCTGTAATATTAATTTAATCAAAAACAGTGGAAACCAAACGTGCAAGGCGCCATTTTTTTACTTTGATCCAGTATTCAGCATTACTTACTTATTAGGAGATATAGTACAGAAGTAGCCTAAATAAAACAGTTAGTTTCGGTAAAATTAAACCCAATATCTACCTATGAATTTAAAGGCATTTAGCAACAGTATCTAACAAAACATTTATTTGCATAATGCAAATTTCAAAATGTGAGTGATTCACTTTATATTTGTCGTCAATAAGTGATTTTTCTCTTCTCATGCTTAAAAGCACCACAATAAAATATTAACATGACACTCAGTCATCTTCAATAGTAGCTTAATTTGTGAATTCTGTCTACAGGACTTTTTTCTTTCCACGAAGATCTCCAAAACATCTCTGACTACATTGACACACCTTACCTTCACATATTTGATCTCTTTCATGCTGTCAGATTCTTCTGATGCTTCCATAAGCTGATCTGCAGAAGATCAGACAGAGTATTGATCATGTAATGGGGCATTCTACAGAATTAAACAAAACTGTATTATGGATAACATTATGTGGCGAGGGTCATTACAGGTTTTAACACACAAGCCTAAGTTCATCTACTTGTAGAAAATTAGACTAAGACACCTGGGGGAGTTTCGCCCAGGAAATAGAAATAAACCCCAAAATTTGTTATTAGGTCACACAGGTTCGTTTCTCCTATTGACTTGGTCGTCATTTCCAGGGTTCCCACTCTTTCATGAACACCAGATTCAAGGACTTTAAGCACCATTTATTTTATATCAAGCACCTATCAAATTCACACGCCAGCATATGTAGTGTCATGAAAGACCTTACAGTACTAAACATTTTACTTACACTTAACATTTACATTAAAAATTTCAGAGTAATAATGTTTTGAATGTGTAGGTTTCATAAATTTAGACCGTTTTGAGCAGCTGTGTTCAAAGGAATTTAATGAAATCCATTGAAGCTAATACTGGTAATATTCAAATACAATTTCTAAAATATGCAAACTGGTTTTTGCTGTAGTTCTTGTACAAGAATTAAATTTGAAAGAATTTCCCAACTTTTAAATTAATAAAAAGTGGTTAAATGTTGTAATAACACGGTTTGCACACTCTCTTTGTTGTTCACTTCCTCTGATGGGAAAAAATTATATCTCCTCCCCTAATCCTGTATTGACTCACACCTTAAAGGAACACTCCACTTTTTTTGGAAATAGGCTCATTCTCCAACTATACTCCCAGTCCGGCGTAATAATCAAGAAACTTTGCTGGAATGAGAGTAGTTCCTAATCATATCAGCCTAGAAAATCGCAACTTTTCATTTCGCGCCGGTCTTAGTACACGATATAACTACAGAAGTGTCAAGTTTTAAATAGGACAAATATCGAAACTCTTTGATCGTTTTTGAACGCGATGCTACTGGTCTTAATCGGATTCAATGATCTATGCTAAGCTATGCTAAAAGTGCTCTCGCCAGACCCGGAGATCGGCTGAATGGATTCAAAAACGGTAAAACTCAACTTATTAACTCTGGGGGAGTTGGAGAATGAGCCTATTTCCAAAAAAAAGTGGAGTGTTCCTTTAAAAATTTGGGCACAATTTAGAAGACATTTTGGTCTACAATCAGCTTCCATTTTGGGTCCTATTGTCTCTAATAGTTTATTCCCACCATCTTACATGGATTCAGCTTTTTGCATATGGGAGGAGAGGGGGATTAGGCTTCTAAAAGATTTATATCTAGATAACACTTTCTGCTCTTTTGAAGAGCTTGTACGTAACTTTGCTTTACCTAGATCTCAATTTTTTAGATATTTGCAGATTAGGAGTCTCATTAAGAAGGTCTTTGTCTCCTTCCCAGAAATTCCCCCTACATCACCTATTGAAAATTTGCTTGATTTGAACCCACATGGCAGGGGACTAATTTCAAACATATACTCTATTATAACATCTATAGATCCACAGAACCAGGATTATATTCGTAAAGCCTGGCAAAATGATTTGAGCATAGAATTTACAGATGTAGAATGGGAAGATGCTTTAAATCAGGTGCATTCCTCCTCGCCCTGTGCGAGACATGGCTTAGTTCAATTTAAGGTTCTCCATAGGCTTCATTTCACTAACTTTAAACTAGCCAAGATTTACCAAAATATTAGCCCTGCATGTGGTAGGAGCTCACAATCACCTGCTACTACTGCTCATATGTTCTGGTTGTGTCCCAAGCTAGAGGAGTTTTGGAAGAAGATTTTTGAATCAAATAAACAGATATATGGCATCCCGATTGACCCTGATCCCTTGATAGGCATTTTTGGTGAAATGCCTGAGGGTATAGATCTCAGGAAAGATATCCATTCTGTAATGGACTCGATGCACGACTACTTCCGCGTTTCGTGTCAGTTGCTCCGTAACTTCCGGTGCTGGGGCGGAAGCAGTTTTTCCCTACCGTTTCAATGAGCGCTCTCAGCATGGCATTTTACACTCGCTGCTTGCAAGAACTTCCACGGATTACAGTGAACGATGTCAATCGAATTGTAAGATTAGCATCGGTCACTCCTTCAAGTAAAAAGGAGAAGGGCTTCAAATTGTATGTTTCGAGCTATATCGACAACTTTGAAGGTACGTATTCTCAAGCTAACAAGCTAACGTTAGCTAGCTTTGTTTGTGACAGTGCATACTCTTCTTATAGGATGTGTTTTGTTTACTTAACCTTTTTAAGATCTTCTGTTTTTATAATTTCGCTAATGATATTATGTTAATATGATCTGTATGACCCTTTAAAGCTATGTCATTTTTTTCAGTCTCTGAAAAGGATCAGGTGACAGGAGAGATCAGCGTGAGGGCGACTTGTTTTAGATCTATGAGGAAGACAGAGAAGCCACATAGTTTGAGAATAGGGAGACAAAACTAGAGAAATAAAGGATGGATTTATTGTTCATATTTTAAAATGTTTAAATTTCCTAAACTTTTTTTTTTAAATTAAATTAATATTAATTTATACAGTAAGTTTAGAAATGTCTATTCAGTAAATAAATTTAGCACTTTAAAAGAAAGATACTGATTTTGAAAGATTGTTATATATATAGATATATTTATTTATATAGATAAATATTTGTTTCAATTGGGGCCATTCATTTACTATGTCATTGTTTAATTATCTTTACAGATTACATTAAAGGACTCCAAACCTGTCATACTGTCCCAGTGTTCCGGTGTTGCTGGCACAGCACTGTGCAACCATATTGTTGCACTATTGTACCAGACTGCACATTACTCTCAGCTTGGCATCAGTGCAGTTCCTCCAGTTCGCAGCTGTACTGAAACTGAGCAGAGCTGGCACAAACCACGAACAATGGTAAGTTTAAGTGAATTTTCAAAACTTTTTAGAATGAATTATATTAAATGATTGCTTTCCTAACATCATTCCTGGTGGCACACAGACCTTGTTTTAATTTCAACTCATTGCTCTTTAAAAGACCTAAAACTTGTGTGTCAGATTAATGAGATGTCCAAGACATGCACTGTTGGTGGGCCTCCAGGAACAAGTCTGGCAAACACTGGTTCATACTAAAGTGACTATTGGTATTCCTAGGGAGTCCGGCCAGGTCCTGTCAGTGGGATGGTGGTTATATCTGCACGA
Organism: Acrossocheilus fasciatus; assembly: GCA_036784905.1. Lineage (NCBI taxonomy): Eukaryota > Metazoa > Chordata > Actinopteri > Cypriniformes > Cyprinidae > Acrossocheilus > Acrossocheilus fasciatus. The sequence continues at coordinate 31,989,631 of CM071941.1, read as the reverse complement.
CCTAAAGAAAGGAAACTCGCTGATGGCTTAAGGTGCACAGTGCAATCAGTTACTTACTTAATGTAGAAGTATAATATGGGATTGTTTAAGATTGTTTACTATATGGACAAAGAGAGAGTTCACAAAGTCATGGCATTTACTCGCTCTCATGTCATTCCAAACCCATATTTTAACACAAAAACATATATTAGGCAGCATGACTGTTTCAGTCACTATTAACTTTTATTGCATCTTTTTTTCTCCATACAATTAAAGAATGGTAACTGAGTCTATAAAAATGTGCAACTTATTTTTCATACTATTTTTATTATTATTATTTTTTACTAATTTTCATTTCAGGAGTACCTTGTATAAAGGTGTTTCCAGCGACTTGCCTGACCTCTCAGTCCTGCAAGTGGCAGAGGTGTATAAGGACTTTACCAGCACTACAGCCCCTTTAGTCACCACAATGGGGATGTCCAGTGATGATTGGATGGTGGATTCTGCTTTCGGTAAAGTTCAGGCTGGGAGTGTTCTGTCATACCAACAGCCAGCAGCAACAACACGCAACGTTACTCCCCATCAAGATGCCCCACCACGACCACCTCTGCCTCTAGATGGTTACAACCTTGACCCATCTGTGTGCTTATTTGTACATAGCAAACATGAACTACTGCACATGAAGTCACTGGCAGTAACTCTGGAAATGGCACACAAGATTCAGGATGCCACCAAAGACCAGAGTGCTTCGATGGATTGGCACTCCGTTAGAAAGCCACGAGTAACATCGTCCCGATTTAGAGAGGTTTGCCATGTACGGGGGCAGAGCTCTGTAGCGGTGGAAGAATACTGTCTGTTGCGTGGAGTGAACTTCTACCCTTGTGGATTCTTAATTCACCCAGATGCACCTTGGCTTGGCTCCTCTCCTGATGGTATCGTTTACGACCCCAAAGAGCACCAGGTTTTTGGTCTTTTGGAGATAAAGTGCCCAAATCTAAAAAGTTATGTTGACTGCCCTTACCTGAAGCTGCAGAATGGCACACCAGAGCTAAAACAACAGCATGCTTATTACTGGCAAGTGCAAGGTCAGATGCTGATCTCGGGATTGGACTGGTGTGATTTTGTGGTGTACGCACAGGATGATCCAGCGCATCTACAAAGACTGTAGAATGTTTAAAACTATTAGAGAGAGGGCTGACCATTTCTTTTTTTATTTCTACCTGCAAAGATCCTTAAAAATGTAAAAGAAAAAAAAAGAAATTCAAGTTGATTTACATTGTAAAAAAGTTATTTACACATTTTCAGAAACACTGTATCAAAGTTATTTATATTTACGTTTACAGAAACACTATCAGTTATTTATATTTACATGTTTACAGAAATGCTGTATCAGTTATTTATTTACACATTTTCAGAAACACTATCAAAGTTATTTATATTTACGTTTACAGAAACACTATCAGCTATTTATATTTACATGTTTACAGAAACACTATCAGTTATTTATTTACACATTTTCAGAAACACTATCAAAGTTATTTATATTTACATGTTTACAGAAACACTATCAGCTATTTATATTTACATGTTTACAGAAACACTATCAGTTATTTATATTTACATGTTTACAGAAACACTATCAGTTATTTATATTTACATGTTTACAGAAATGCTGTATCAGTTATTTATTTACACATTTTCAGAAACACTATCAAAGTTATTTATATTTACATGTTTACAGAAACACTATCAGCTATTTATATTTACATGTTTACAGAAATGCTGTATCAAAGTTATTTATTTACAGACACATTATTCAAATTGTTTACAATTAATCAACATATTTATATTCTCTACAAATAAATTCAAATTGTTCCATCCCCTACAGCAAGTGTCTTGTCTAGTCTTTAATCCTTTGCCCATGCTTTTACCAAGGGGCCATTCTGGTAGTTCACAAGGAGGCAAGCAACAGTGTATAGCTGGTTGATGCTCCCTGTGATGGAAAGAGGGATGACTGTATCAAACAGCTTGTGTTGTTTCACCCTGCGGATGAGACGCTCAACATGGACCCTCAGTCGAGCAATGGATTGAGTTTCCTTTACCTCACCAGCCGACATCTGCTCTCTTTTTGACAGGTAAGCAGGTCTGTAGACTTTGCATGGCACACAGTCGTCCACGAGAAAACCTTTATCAACCATAATAGCCATGTCAGGTTTCAGCAGACACACAATCCCAGACTGCTTGAGAAGCTCCTTGTCACTGATGGATGACACAGGGATGACACAAAGGTGACTGCGCCATGTGGTGCCATGCCAATTAACCCCTTGAAGGTGCAGTGGGATTTATAAGAGGAGAACACTTCACTTTGAAGCAGGAGAGAGGATGGAGTTTGGCACCGCAGCTCTGTGCGGGTCGATCACCACTTGTGTGTCTGGATAGTCCTGGAACTCCTTTGGCATGTGAGCCTTGACCGCCTCCTCAGACATCCAGATGCGCACTGATCCAAGAACGGTATAAAGAAAATTTGCCCAGGTTGTTATAATTCGACTCACGGTGGACTGATGAATATCAAATCTGTGAGCCAGATCCCTTTGTGTCAGACCAACTGAGAGATGAACCATGAAGAGAAAAAACTCATCTATGGGCTGCAGGCATTGACCCTGTTAAAATTTTTTTAAAACTTTTTATATGTGTGTTTATACATAGAGAAAGCAGCATTTAAATTGTGTTCCCCCCCCCCCCCATAAATTCATAACACAATGTATATTGTATGTACTGTATAATACACAAAATTAGAAAGGAATGATAAATGAAAAAAAGATATAAATTACAGATGCATTGCCTGATGCTCCACCTTCACTCCTAGTTGTAGCTGCCCTTGCTCTGGTCACACGAACCATGTTGTGGGATGCAGGTTCAATGAGTCTCCAGAACGCCATTAAGTGATTGTAAGTCACAAACCTACACAAGATGTGGGACATGTTTGAGATAATACACATCACAAAATGACCAACAGTTTTATCTTACTTTTAGACTGTATTGTAGCTTACTTGTATAGTATATGGGTTTACTGACATGTAAATAAAATATCTAAATGGACATACTGTATTATGCAAAGACCAGAAAATTATAATACAGCATCCTAATAATGATATAATATTATTTACAAGTTTTAAATCTTACCTAGTGTAGAACCGTATGTCATCGTCTGATGCAGCAAATCTGCCCAAGCAAAATCTGTGACAGACAGACAGTTCTTCCACCTGTTTCCTCAGTTGTTCCACTTCCTTTCGGAGATCTTCAGTCTGATCTAAAGAAAGATCGACAGCCGCAGGAACGGGAAATGAACAATAATCATGCTCCTCATGCTGGAGGTCCACAAGCACAGGATCTTCGTTCAGTGGAGGGGAAACTTCTCTCCTCTGCCATGCCCCGGTGCGCCTTGGTGCTGAAGTGGAGTAGTTGTTCCACTCAAACAAAGTGGGCACTGCACCTTTCTTCAGTCGCCGGCGTCCTGTGGGAGTCGATGGCTCGATCAAATCATCACTCTTGAAGTGACGACTGCAGACTCTTGTGTTAGGAGTGATATTAAAATCCTCACGTCGGATATTGTGAATCCATTTTTTACTTGTTTCCTTGTCCAAAGGGAAAGTATGGAAACTAACCACCGAATTAAACCTTGAGGATGTGTCACATAATGGGACACAGCAATACATAGACGTTGCACCTTCACGCCGAAGGCACTTGAAGCTTCTTGAACTCATTAATAAAATGTTATATTTTAATATAATATACTAAAATGTTGTTACTACAGTTAATAAAATATATAATATAAAGTAATTATTTGTAATCGCTATAGATAATCGAAAATTTGACAAAAAGACCGTGCTATTACCACAACTTGCTATCAGAGAACGCTAAACCGGAAGCTCGGATTTTAGCGGAAACACGTAGGCAGTGGGCCGTGCATAGAGTCCATTGCCACCATCAAAACAAACAGAAAGGGGAGGATCCGGACGTGACGCATCACCAGCTGCAACCAACCAGCTCTAAAATAGGAAGCACTCGTCACTGATTGGTGATCACAAATGTCAATCACCACCACTTACCTCATTCGTACGGTCACAATTGACATATCAGTAAGCCCCTCCCCTCGAACGCAGACTAGCCAACGGCAGTTGAGTATCAGTTGCACTGGGAGCGGAACTCGGACATCTTTAGGTTTTAGTGCCATAGAGAAACATCGGAAGATCCGAAGCTCGCCTCGGTTTTATGGGGTTATGCTTCAAAAATGGAAAAACGATGTGCCTGTGGTACTTGTTACACTGACTCCAGGTATCCTGAGAGGATGGGCAATATCATTTATTTTATTACATTTCCTGAATCCAAACAAAACAGAACAAACTGTCCCTAAGTATTCAACCCCAATACAAATGAAGACAAAAACGTTCATTTTCTGGTTGTCTCACACTCATTAAGTCACAATTTTCATCTGCTAAAGCAGAACGTTAATGTTATCTTGTGCTTTAGCAAGCTATCTCTGGCTAAAACTAGCTAACGTTAAAGTTAGTGAGTTCATGCTAACCTACAAACATAAATAGCGGACTGTTCTCACGTCTTGTACAGTGTAGGTCAAAAACACATAAACCTAGGTCTACATTTCAGTGCCTCTCCATTAAACTGGTTAAATGTACATTAATTAAAAATACCCTGCGATACATGAACAGTGTTGATCCTGCATGTTGTCATCCGATCGTGAGGACCGGCCGTAATATGAGACTTCTCCCGCTTACATTGCGATCTGTAAACCCTCGCTTCGATTTATTTTCAAATATTTTATATATCCCACCATGGAATATTTAATTCCCATTTGGTGGCCTTCTGTGTCCAAAATTGTGCAAAAACATCGTGGGACCAGGATTTCACACTGCAGCTGTCATTGAAAGACAGTGAGCAACTCCCTTTGTTTGTCCGAGGGAGCAACAGTAACTAAGGGGGGCGGGGCTTACCGATAGGTCAATTACAAACACTGTTCCTTTTTTTGTGATTTCATTTCAATGTGCTAGGAACACATTCAATCCATTTCACAAGTAGTTTTAATAATACACTTCTTGGACAAAAAGAAAGAAAGAGAAAAAAAGTTGCTTTCTGTATTTAAATAAGCAAACACTCAGGATTTTGGGATTGAATTTTTATTGCAGTGATTAAAGTTTCTTGCATGTTTTATATGTTTGACATCAATCCTGAGAAGGGTTCAATCATTCATATATATATATATATATATATATATATATATATATATATATATATATATATATATATATATATAATAGCAAAAAAAAGTTTTTTTAATGATAAAAATGAGCGTTTTATCAAAGGCAACACTTAATAGTATCTCATTTCAAAGCAAGGTTTTTTTTTCAATGACAGAATGTGTGTTTCATAAGATTTCAAAGTTGTGTCCCCACTTTTTGTCAACACTGTCAGACATTCAGTGACAGACTGGAAAGAAAATGACAGTGAAAGACAAAGGTACTGTAACAATAGGCACACCAAAATTATTATTTTTTCACTTCGTATTTAAGAGAGTTTAAAAAATGTTCTGTCTGATGTTTCTTGTATTTAAGTGTCTTCTATAAGATGCCTGCAGGTGGCACATTACTTTAGCGTGTTGAAGAAGTTAAGTTCAAACCAATATTTTTTTTTAAAAAGCACAAGAATGCTGTGCATATTATTTTCTACAGGTGTGTAAAAAGGTTTTTTTTATTTTATGGACCAATATCCATCGGTATTGACACTTGAGAAATTCATAATTGTCCAGGGACGATGTATGTTCAGTTAAAAGTGATTGTTTTCAAATGATTACTTTATTAGGAATTCAATCAATGCAATTTCCATGAGTAAACAGAGTTTACAAATGATAATGCTCTTAAAAATATAATGTTTGATGTAAAGCAGCCACTCATATTTCCTATGTTGTTTAGATCGATTTTGCCACATTTAAAATGTGGTTTTCTTTAGGACTAACACGCATATAGGCAGTGTTGGGAAGGTTACTTTGGAAAAGTAATAGGTTACAGATTGCAAGTTACCCTACTTAAAATGTAATATACTTTATTAAAGTAATGTGACTGATTACATTTGATTACTTTTCTAAATTTCTAATGTTTTCGACTGTTAATCATTTTCAAACATGTTAATCACTCTTTTTTTCCACAATTATCAAGCCATTTTGATTTTGGAGTAAATAACCAGCACTCTCTTCCACCTTCAGTACCATGACTGAGGTGAGACCCTTGAGCAAGGCACCAAACCCCCAACTGCTCCCCGGGCACCACAGCAATATGGCTGCCCACAGACCACAAAACTTTATATACTGAATAATATTGTATTTTAAAAACGTGTAAGCATGCAAATAAAAAAGACATGCCAATGACAATAAAACAGATGTTTATTATTTATATTTACTAGCTTGCAAAATGAGGACAGAAGCTAGAAGCATGAAGAGCATGTGGTTTAAACTCTCTCCAATCTGATCACATTGACAGGCAGGAGGTGGTCATGACATTTTAACATTTGTAAAATAAAACAGTAACAAAATAAAAACAAAAATAAAATATGTCTGAAATACATATATTGTTGTATGGGGGGGGGGGGGGGGTTGAAATTGACTAAAGATACATCAACACAGGTCATACTTGAATGTTAAATAATTATTTCTAATAAAATATCACTGTACTTTTACTTCTTCAAACACTTCAACCACAGATTTCTGCACATTACGTTAAGGAATTTGTCGTTTATGTTTGAATCTCCTTTACAGAAATTTATTTCCTACACTTTTTCAGCTAAAATGCTGCTCAGAATGGGATAAAGTTTTTAAATTTGACCTTATAAAAGAAATACAATCCCTCCTGCCTGTGGACAGAGGCTCTCTTAGCAGTTTGCGTTACAGCTGATATGAACAGAAATATGAACATCAAGCTAAAATTTCATGAAACGAACCTGAACTCTGACACTCAGTTATGTTTGTTTGAAAGGTATGGCGTTCATTTTAGGTTTACCGTGCAGCTTGAAGTTTGCATGATAGAGGTGTTTAGTCTTTGGTTTTAAGTTTCTGGGATTCATGTGTTTTCATAGATAAACATTTCTGCGTTTAAAAAAAGAAAGAAAGAAAGGACTGCTCTGTTTGACAGGTACTAAAGATTTAACTGTTTACTTCAGGTAAGCTAATGTTGGTTATTTATTCAGCAAACTCTTTGCATAAAACTAATTGACACACTTTAGACTAGCGATTGCATTGTGGACTGAAAAATACATTAGGGCACATTAGTCCTTTTTCTGTGTGGTTTAAGTTGCTTAGTAGGAATATCTTGTGTGAATAACATAAAACGTGTGCACAACGTATTATCTAAAACATATTCTTGTACTGTAATGTGCACAAACAGTGGAGCTAAGATGCTTATCTTAGTGTCATGTTGACACTGAGATAATCAATTGTGCACAAAATCTTTTAGGGCCTTTGGTGTTTCACCGATAGTTTCTGTGAGAATATCTAGATGAGGTGAGAACTTTACCAATTTACCAAAATGTTTGAGTGTCGTTTAAGACGAGATCATGTAATTTCATGAAATTTGCTGACACCAGAATGCGTCACTGGCGAGAACCAACCAAACGACGCCTGCTGTCTATCACTAGTATCTTTCCCTGTAAGTACCTCTTGTAGTCATCTAAGCTCTCCTCACAGTTCTGGCCGTAGTATGGCATCTTACACTCACACACTGCCAGGAACATGTCTGTCATGGGAACACATCTGCCTCTTTTGTTCCCACCACAGTCCAGCTTTGAGCAGGGATCTGCTGTCATCATTTCTTCATCACTTTTAATCAAAACAACAAACTTGCCTCCCTTCACCCCTGGAGATCTCTGACACTCCCCTATGTAAATGTAAGGAGTCTCAGCCGAACTGTCTTCGGGAGAAGCACTGACGTCATAGTCTTCATCTGTTACTTCCTTTGTGTCGAGGTTGTCGTGAGCTTCTCTTAAATAGGCGTGTACTGCTGTATAAGTCTTAGACACTGGCTTATCTTCCACAGTTTCAGTACATTCGCCGAGTTTATTTGCTACCTTATGACACAGGACCGACTTATCAATGCACCTGCCAATGGCTTGTTTGACTAAAGCTGCCTTGGTGTGAGTCCCTTTCACCTGTCTGGCGACAGCCACACTAATGCCCTCTTTTATCACCTCAGTAAACCCTGACAAGGTGTGACTGTTCATCGTCTTAATACGTTCATGATGAGATTTTTTGGTTATAAACGCAACAACCATCCAGTCGTACCTGTCATAATCATTCATCAGTATTGACAAGACTTCTTTTGCTAGTTCTGTACGCGTTTTGGTTCTGTCAATTTGTGCTGCCACATCCTTTTTGATGTAGTCCATACTGCTTTTAATGCACTGCATGTGGATGTCTAACATAACTGATGCTGCGTCATATGCAATTTTAGCTTGCATATCAACCCTTGCATCAGATTCTATGTCCTCAAATTTATAGTAGAATTGATTCATTGTATTGCCCTTGTAGATGAGTTTATTAATGAACACTGTATATTCTCTGATAACCTTTTCATGACAGTTAACATGTTCAGCCAGTAATTTCCCCAGGGGCTCTATGATGGTTGTTCCTTTAGCAGACAGCAACTTGTGTAATTCCATAGTGGCAGGCTCATAGTTTGCATAGGCTTTACTAAATTCCTTCTTATGCCTCACCCTTTCTTCGTCATTGTTTGCCTTCTTAAGACTACGCAACATAACCGTGTACTTGTTCCATGCTACGCTAATATCCATCTCTGGCTTGTAGTAAGCACCACTTGCCCAGCTGTTCCACGTCTGCTTTACGTGATATTGTTCAAGCTTAGCATTAACTTTTTCAAATTCATCCATGAGCATGTCCATATCACTGTATCCTTTAATTTCTGATGCTACAAATTTGACAAGGCCACTTATCATTGGACCACAAACTGGAATAATTTCCAGAAAAGGGCAGACTACTGACGTAATTGTGTCCATTTTGCTAAGAATAAGCGTTCCCAATTCTTTAAACCCTTCTTTGGCTTTCTTTAAGTTCTCAGGAGTCATTTTCTGCTGTTGGCTCTGGTCGGCAGATGTAGGGCCGATCGCGGTGGAGATGAGGAGGACATACGACACCAACAGCAGGAATGGATGGCCAGCAGATGCCATGACTGACAACACACAACGTGAAAAACACAAGCATGTTAATTATGTAATTATTACTACAATAATTATAATAATAATTTGTTACATTTATATAGCGCTTTTCTGGGTACTTGAAGCTCTTTACATCGTGAAGGGGATCTCCTCAACCACCACCAATGTGCAGCATCCACATGCTAGTCCACCATACAAGTCAGCAGTATTAAGCACTCAAAAAACAATTTTCCACCAGCACTGGTTTAATATTACACCAACCAAAGAAAATGTAGCTTGCTCTTGTTAGTTTTGAAACATACAGGTGCATCTCAATAAATTAGAATGTCTTGGAAAAGTTCATTTATTTCAGTAATTCAACTCAAATTGTGAAACTCGTGTATTAAATAAATTCAATGCACACAGACTGAAGTAGTTTAAGTCTTTGGTTCTTTTAATTGTGATGATTTTGGGTCACATTTAACAAAAACCCACCAATTCACATCTCAACAAATTAGAATACGGTGACATGCAAATCAGCTAATCAACTCAAAACACCTACAAAGGTTTCCTGAGCCTTCAAAATGGTCTCTCAGTTTGGTTCACTAGGCTACACAATCATGGGGAAGACTGCTGATCTGACAGTTGTCCAGAAGACAATCATTGACACCCTTCACAAGGAGGGTAAGCCACAAACATTCATTGCCAAAGAAGCTGCTGTTCACAGAGTGCTGTATCCAAGCATGTTAACAGAAAGTTGAGTGGAAGGAAAAAGTGTGGAAGAAAAAGATGCACAACCAACCGAGAGAACCGCAGCCTTATGAGGATTGTCAAGCAAAATCGAGTCAAGAATTTGGGTGAACTTCACAAGGAATGGACTGAGGCTGGGGTCGAGGAATCAAGAGCCACCACACACAGACGTGTCGAGGAATTTGGCTACAGTTGTCGTATTCCTCTTGTTAAGCCACTCCTGAACCACAGACAACGTCAGAGGCGTCTTACCTGGGCTAAAGAGAAGAAAGTCCTCTGTTCAGATGAGAGAAAGTTTTGTATTTCATTTGGAAACCAAGGTCCTAGAGTCTGGAGGAAGGGTGGAGAAGCTCATAGCCCAAGCTGCTTGAAGTCCAGTGTTAAGTTTCCACAGTCTGTGATGATTTGGGGTGCAATGTCATCTGCTGGTGTTGGTCCATTGTGTTTTTTTGAAAACCAACGTCACTGCACCTGTTTACCAAGAAATTTTGGAGCACTTCATGCTTCCTTCTGCTGACCAGCTTTTTAAAGATGCTGATTTCATTTTCCAGCAGGATTTGGCACCTGCCCACACTGCCAAAAGCACTAAAAGTTGGTTAAATGACCATGGTGTTGGTGTGCTTGACTGGCCAGCAAACTCACCAGACCTGAACCCCAGAGAGAATCTATGAGGTATTGTCAAGAGGAAAATGAGAAACAAGAGACCAAAAACTGCAGATGAGCTGAAGGCCACTGTCAAAGAAACCTGGGCTTCATACCACCTCAGCAGTGCCACAAACTGATCACCTCCATGCCATGCCGAATTGAGGCAGTAATTAAAGCAAAAGGAGCCCCTACCAAGTATTGAGTACATATACAGTAAATGAACATACTTTCCAGAAGGCCACCAATTCACTAAAAATGTATTTTTTATTGGTCTTATGAAGTATTCTAATTTGTTGAGATGTGAATTGGTGGGTTTTTGTTAAATGTGAGCCTAAATCATCACAATTAAAAGAACCAAAGACTTAAACTACTTCAGTCTGTGTGCATTGAATTTATTTAATACACGTTTCACAATTTGAGTTGAATTACTGAAATAAATGAACTTTTCCACGACATTCTAATTTATCGAGATGCACCTGTACATGCACTGGTGGTGAGAGGAGCGCAACACATTCAAACTGTATCATGTCTCATGTACAATTAACACAAACAAACAAAAACCCCTATCATGAAATCATAATGAATGTAAACAACAACTACGGTTATAATTAGTAGTCACAGTTCTCATGACATCTATTCTCATGTTTTAGAATTTCATAATATACTGTAGTTAAACAACATCACATGTGTAGCATGTTTGGTATCTATGAGCTGCAGTTGTACTGTCCTATATGTTCACTTACATTACGTTTTATTACCTCTGTGACACTTTAGTATTATGAGAATTTTGAAGGTTCTTCTCTTAACCCCCAATCCAATTTCATATATAAAACACCCTGCTAGAAGACAGGATCGTAAACTTTCCCTTTGAAGTGAGCCAATCAAACTCCTCATTGGCTCACTCAAATCCCAAGGGTGTGACATCTTTACACTGTAAAAGATCACTAATAATCACAAGTTCACGTCTTTTGAGAATTCTAAATTCTAGGAGGTTATTAAAGAAGATGATGCACTGAAAAAAAATTCTTATTTAGTATTTTGTCTTGTTTTCCACAACACAAGTATCCACAAGTATCTAAACATTCTTTAAAAAAAAAAACTAACAAAAAAAACACATTTTCTTGAAAAATGTCTTGTTTTCTGAAAAAATAAAAATAATAATCAATATTGTTAGTTTTTGGTTAAAACCAAGAAAAAAAAATAAAATCTGAAAATTAAAACTGAAAAGAAAATTGATCTTGTTTTGCCTTTGAATTAAGATGATTTGTCTAACCCCATTGGCAGACATTGTTTCCTCTTTTAAGCAAAAACTAACAATATCTCAATATATTTTTTAGAAATTCACAATATCTTAAGTCATTTTGCTTGAAGTAAATGTATCTAGATTCAAGAATGTTTAGATATTTGCAGTAGAAATCGAGACAAAAATACTATGTAAGAAAATCACTTTTTGCAGTGTGTTAAAAGTCTGCGAAGGACCCCTAAGTTTGTGTCTGGCTGCGGTCTTGTCTTTCCATTAATCAAAGACCTTCTGCATCAAACCCAGTTTTCTGTCATCCACAAACTTCAGCAATGATCAACTGGATACGGTGGCTGAGAGATCTCAACGCGCTGCAAATAAAAACACATGCAAATAGAAAAAACACCTGCAAATTAAGAAAACATCTTCATCAATTTGACAACACACGCACTGCAAATGCTTACAACACAACCAAATAAAGACAGGCGCTGCAAAAACAGAAACCCGCTGCAAATGCTCACAACACAAACAAAAACAGAATTGCGCTGCAAATATGCACAGACCATACTGGAAATGTTTAAAGGAACACTCCACTTTTTTTGGAAATAGGCTCATTCTCCAACTCCCCCAGAGTTAATAAGTTGAGTTTTACCGTTTTTGAATCCATTCAGCCGATCTCCGGGTCTGGCGATAGCACTTTTAGCATAGCTTAGCATAGATCATTGAATCCAATTAGACCAGTAGCATCGCGTTCAAAAATGACCAAAGAGTTTCGATATTTGTCGTATTTAAAACTTGACTGTTCTGTAGTTATATCGTGTACTAAGACCGGCGGAAAATGAAAAGTTGCAATTTAAATAAAAAATAAGAAGAAGAGAGAAAAATAAAAATAACAATAAATAATTAATACAAAATAAAAATTAAAGAAAGAAAAGGAAAGCAAGGAAGGAAGAAAGAAATAATAATAAGAAAGAATGAATAACAGGGCCGTAATACAATGCAGTCAATAGAAATGCACATTATGGCTGCATTCACAGTTACTGTTTGGGACTGACAGCAGTTGCTTACAGGTGAGAGACTTGAAATGTTTTATTTATTCAGCAGATTAAAACATCTGCTTGAATACATATCTGTATGAATGAACAGCTGAAGTCACAACCGCATTCAGGACACTAGAGATAGAATCAAAAATGGCGTCATAACACCGGGAAGTTTTATCTCAGTTGACAGCCCGTTTTTAATTAAATGAGCCCAGTCGAGGCTGGTCCAATCCATCACAGTTAAACAACTAATAATAACTTTAAATGCTTTGTTAGCTTAAGATGAACGCGAATCATTTCTCCATCTCCGTCCCTGTGTGTGCATTAAACCCATCATGATTATATAGGCAACTCGATGTCCCGTTCTGTTCCGTTCATTCATCACAGCTTTGAATGCGAGAATGAGGTTGGATCTTGACAATGTAAAGGCGTACGTTTGGCTATATTTATATGCGGTTCTGACAGTCGTATAATAATAAAATGCTTTCTGCTCTAGAGTCTTGTTTTGTGTTCAACATGGCAGAAAAACAGTCTTAAATAGGGATAACTGCAGGCTCGCGCAATGGGCGTGGCTAAAAGGTGCGAGGCATCAACGCATCAACGCTAATCGACGTAATCGGTGACGTCGACGAATCGCTGCAGCCTTAGTTCTGTCCATCATCATGGGCTCTGAATCATCCCCATACACTTACACCCCATAAACTCCAATAAGCTGGTGTGTGGTGGGCATTCTGGTGCAATATGGCTGCTGTCGCATCATTCAGGTGGATGCTGCACATTGATGGTTGGTGAGGAGATTCCCCTTTTCATGTAAAGCACTTTGAGTACCCAGAAAAGCGCTATATAAATGTAAGAAATTATCATTTAGAGTCCTTAGCTTTACAAATCATTTTATTTTATGCCTCAGCGTTTTCATCAGACAAAATTACTGATGCAACACGTCTTTAGTGCGACTCGTATCATGTCCCTGTTGTTTTGCATGAAATAATGTAATATACAGATCAGTAATGAATTTATAGATAAAATAAAGCTTATACAAACCTTTATATCACTAATGAAATTCACCAATTTGGCAGCAATGAGAACTGCTGCTCTTTCCTGAAGAGGATGTAAAAAGGCTGTGATTCATCAGAGGGTTTAACTATCAGTGAGAAATACTACTCAACACTGAAAAATTAACCCAAAAAATGACCCAGTAGGATCAACCCAGCATTTTTTTGTGTGTACTGAATGAGTACTTTTAACTTCTTATTTCTCTACTTTTCGGTGATGTTACATTGCTGTATGAGATAATTAGACTAGGTTTGATCACAATGTGCAGTTGTGCATTACCGCATGCTTTGGCTGCAGAATTCAAGTCAAGTCAAGTCATGTCAAGTTGAGCTTTATTGTCTGCTACATGCGGGGCATACGGTGGAACGAAATGTTGTGCCTCACAGGACCACGGTGCTACATAAATACAGGCATACAACAATGAAGTAAAACAATATAAACCTATACACAACTATCCTACTGATAGATTTTGACTATAAATATACTATATATAATTTTTTTTTTTTTACCTATACATAAACTAAAAAATACAAACTATACGAGTGCTTCAGATAAATACTATACATGTGCAAAGAGAAACATTGTGAGTCAGCAGCTGGCTGGGGAATAGTGCAGGATGATTTGTAGTGCATGAGCATGTAAACATGCATATATTACTGAGTCTTTTTGTGGGATTTGTATACACACAGCAGTGTGTGTGAAAAGTGACTAGTGCGCATAGAGGAGGAGAGTGTGCTACTACAGGTGGTTTGTACAGGCCCACTCACCTGTGTGTAGCACACTTCGATTACACAAAAAAAGTTCCATAAGTTTCAGATGGTCCATGTTTCAGGAGAAATTGCACTTGCACTTTCATACTTGCACTCTCAGACACCTGTGCTTCCTCTGCAAGTCACTTGCAATCAACATAAATCCTTCGCGTTGCCAATGGAGACAGGATGCTGTGATGGTTAAATAATTAAAAGTCATTTATTACTACAACGTAAAGAGCCCTGGGAGTCACCTGTAGGAGAAATAAAAACAAGACCCGCAAATCCGTGACCACGCAGAAGAGCAGAATATGAACGCAAAGTCTTTTGTTGAGCATTTTCCTCCCATAGAAAACCATTATATGGACAACACTATGTTGCTTAATGCATTAAGGCAGAGGAAGCGCAGGTGTCTGAGAGTGCAAGTATGTAAGTGCAAGTGCAAGTCTGCATCCAGACCCTTTTGTGCTGCAACCCTTACAAAAATGAACCATGGTTTTATTATATTAAATATTGTAATCACGCAGATCGATTACAATTTGTATGCCCACAGTTTTTAACCCAGCATTTTTAGAGTGTATGGATGGACAATGCAGTTATTGATTATTACAATTATTGTACATTTTTGTTCTTATGCTTTGTTTTCAGTTTTCTTTGCCACATTTATCATGTTTTATTGCCTTGTGATGCACTTTGCCACATTTGTTTTGTAAAGTGAGAATATATATTATGCTTATAACATGATTCAGTTGGACTGTTTTATTATTTGTAAAATAGCCTTTTGGGCTAATTCTGGCACATTTACAGTTATGTTTATTAATGTGCATTGCCCCTGTAAGTAAATAAATAAATAAATAAATTTAACATTGAAAGTAGTAGTAGCAGAAGTATAAGTGAAGTTATATAGTAGAAAATACACTATAGTTACAAAACTGACTGCACCTCAATTGTCTCCCTTTAGAAAAAAAGTGTCTACAAAATAATGTGAAATGTAAACTAGTAAAACCTAACCAGACCTGAAGATGGAGAGCTGAAGTCTCAGGAGAAAGTCTGCTTGATGTATCAGGTTGGTCAGCAGGCTGGTAGTTTGTTGGATGTGATGTCGGTTGATGAGTCTCTGAAGAAAGCTCGATCTCTGAGCACCGCAGCTCAAGACCAGTGGTTTTATGGGAAACTCGTTGGCCACACCTCTCAGGACCTGGATTACTCTTCATTTTTGGGTTGGCTGAGAAAAGGAGCTTCACTATCAGAAATAAAACATGCAAAACTGGAACAGTCATGGGTTATTTGCATGGTGGTGGATGAGGAGATTTCCCCATATGATTGTAAAGCGTTTTGGGTGTACAGCAATACAAAATAAAGTGTTATATAAATACCTCATTCATTCATTCTTGGCTGAGACATGGCATTGAAATGGCCTGCTTGTGGCCCAGATTGGACAAACAGGAGCAAAGCGTACAAGTGGCATCATTCCACTCAGTTTGTGGGCCAGATGAAAGTGTTGGTGTGGGCCGGATCTGGGCCACCACAGCTGTGCTATCTAGGCAGTGAGGAGAGATGTATTAATGATGTGAGTGAGAGCAGGTACAATTGAAGGAGAAATGCATACAGTTTATGCATACAGCTCATAGGGTCTACTATAATCAATATGGCCCTTTGGGTTTTATCATGCCTTAAGGTGTGGTCACACATAGCATTTCTGGATGAAAATGTGCAGGCAAAGAATAACAGATAGGATGTAACATTTTTTTAACAACAATGCCCACCAACGTCTGGTAATGACAACATTAAAAAAGATGCCTGTCAAACGACAGTATTGGTGGTGTAGTAAGACGTGTGACAGTAACTTTTGTTGCAATTGACCCAAGTTCAAATCCACCTTTTGCCAAACTCATTCTTTTCCTTTTCACATCACATATCAGTTTGGAAATGCATGTATTTTCAATAAAAATGAAGGATTTGAAAAGTGTTTATCGGGTAAGGTTAGGGGTAGGTGTAGGGAGGACTTTTATTGTCTCAGTAAGGTGGCGTCCATTTAATAATTTTAATAAACATAACAATTTACTCTAGGGCTGGGTGATATGGCCAAATAAATTATCAAGATAATATTTTTCATATCAGTCGATATCAATATTTATCACAATAAATTTCAAATCTTATTTCTTTTGCATTTAAAGGTAGATTTTTGCTCCTAAGTGAAAGTTTTAGAAAGTATACCATTAACCCCTTTTTTTGTATTTTATTTACAAGTTTTGTTTCCGTTGTGTTCCCTGTATGGATGCCCTTCTTCGCTCCGAATTCCTCCTCCTCCTGCTGGAGCAGGGGGACAAAGCTCTCGAGGACCATACGAGACTGTTCCTGCTCCTAGCTAACACCACCAGCTACCCAGACGACACGCTCTGTGCGTTCTACGATGCCAGTTTAAACATCGCGTGCAGAGCCCCGTCGTCTGAAGATGGTCCTCAAGAGCATCGCCGCTGTGGGGGGCACGAGCCCGAGCCCACCGCTGACAGAGACCCAAAGTACGTCGCGACCAACAAGCCATTGCTCAGAAGTACGACAGAGCTGCGGATCACCACGGAGCCAGAGCCTCACGGATCGTCAGACCAGGTGTGAGAGCCGGCTACAACGCCCGCCATGAGGGAGAAGCGTGGAGAGAAGCTCCGCCCCCTGCACCGTGGCTGAAGGTGAACTGAGTATGGCGCGGCGACTGTGCCACACCGAAGATGAGAGGGCTCCCGTTCCTGTGTTAAACCTCTGGAGTCTGAGGGTGTTTTGGGGGCCTGGAGAAGTTTTGACATGCCCTGACATTTTTTAGTTGCTAATAAACATATAAATGGATAAAATCTAATAACACTGTAATCAGCACAAACTGGGCTACAATAATATGTTAGCAGCATTTATGTGCATGATTGTGTTTTTGAGAAAGCAATGTTTATGCATGGTTAGTGAAAAACAAAAATTTTGAAGTTACTGAAATAAGGCCATAAAAAACATACAGAAGATTTGTTCACAAGACTTTTGAGAACTGGATCTTGTAGCCTAGAATTTTTGCTTCAAAATGATCTGAATATAATCTTACTCACTCATTCAGAGAAAACAATAGATTGATTTAAATTTTCTTAGTCGCTTTTTGAGTAGAAAGGGTCTATGCGAGAGGGCGTGAACTATTCTGGATAATGCTGTGATTCTCACCTGAGAAGACAAAGTCCCGCATAATGAGCTCCATAATGAGCCATTTAGTCAGGTGTGTGACTGAAAGGGAAGAGTTACAAGAAAGAATGTGAGAACAAAATAAATTTATATATTTTTTGTTTGTAGTTTATTTAGAATATATTTAGCAATCACGCAAAATAACTTGAGATTCACTTGCGAGTGCAGTTAAACAGTTTATTAGAACAATCAAAGCTGATTTTTAGCATCATTACTCCAGTCACATGATCCTTCAGAAATCATTCTAATATTCTGATTTGCTGCTCAAAAACATTTATTATTATTGTTAATTATTATGTTGAAAATGATTATGTTGTCAGAGAGTCACCATCATCAACAGCAATCACCAGATCACAGTCACCTAAGTTCTAATCACCTGCACCTGCTTACCCTCATTAGCACTTCCATAAAGCACCCATGCTCTCTGACATTCATCGTCCGGTCTACGGTTCACCAGCAGAACAGTAACCTGGCTCTTCTCATACTAACCTGTGTCTTTACTTACCTGTTGCCTAGCAGACTTTCTCCCCAGTCTCTCCAACGATTCCCCGCGGCGGATTTCCAAGCTTCCCGGTTCCAGATCTGATACATCCCTGCAAACAGAGGATTCAGTCACTCTCCACTAAAGACCCATAGGACTCTCACACTCACCTCAGACACTCGTCATTAACCATCTCCAGTTCCTATCAATAAACGTTATTGTTTTTCACTTACCCTTGGTTCACGTCTCTGTTTGTGACAGAAGACCGGACCAACACCGTCACCAGCATGGAACCCTGGCCTTCATCACCCTTGGAGATCCTGGAGGAGCTGGTCAACACTCTTCGGGCTTCACTTTTGCCACCACCACCTCCCCAATCTGCCTCTGCCAGTCCCATGGCACTGCCAGCTGCCTATGCGGGTGATTCGACTGAGTGTGGCGGCTTCTTACTTCAGATGGAGCTCTACCT
Organism: Acrossocheilus fasciatus; assembly: GCA_036784905.1. NCBI lineage: Eukaryota > Metazoa > Chordata > Actinopteri > Cypriniformes > Cyprinidae > Acrossocheilus > Acrossocheilus fasciatus. Next base: position 31,970,802 of record CM071941.1, on the reverse strand, counting down.
CGAGATGCAACCACAAAAATTTCCCACCGAGAGCTCCAAGGTAGCCTTCTTAATTTCCATTCTCTCCGGTCGAGCATTGATATGGGCTAGAGCCATATGGGACGCCAGTACTGCCATAATTAACTCCTATAAAGCATTTACTCGTAATTTCAAGGAGGTGTTTGGATCCTCTACCGGAGTGCTCTATACTCCACTCTCCAGAAATCAGATGGGAGTCAAGTGAGAGAATTCGCTGGAGCGAATGGTGTCAACAACACTGTCTCAAGGAAATTCCACGACCTCCTCTTAAGTCTTCCGATGTTCAAGTCGCCTCCACGCTGATTGAGAGTCCCGAGGCAGCCGTAGTTCCCACGATCCCATCTGATTATAGGGCGTTCCAGGATGTCTTCAGTAAACAGGCAGCCATGCAGTTACCACCACATCGACCATGGGACTGTGCATCTTCTCTAAGCTGGACCTGCGCAGCGCATATAACCTTGTTCGGATCTGGGAAGGTGACGAGTGGAAGACCGCCTTCATTACTCCCTCCGGTCACTACGAATATCTCGTGATGCCGTATGGCCTTGCTAACGCCCCATCAGTATTCCAAGAATTAATGAACAAGGTGTTCCGGGAGTTTCTGAACCACTTTGTTATAGTCTACATCGATGACATCCTGATATACTCCCGGAACCTGGCCAACCATCGCCTTCACGTTGCACAGGTCCTCCAGAAACTCAGGCAACATCATCTGTACCTCAAGCTAGAGAAATGCGAGTTCCATCGCCCCACGGTACAGTTCCTCGGTTACATCATCGGTGAGGAGGGAATCCAGATGGACCAGGGGAAGGTAACAGCAGTTTCCGAATGGCCAACTTCTCAAACTGGCAAATCCAAGGAATCTTTGGAGTTCCTTCACAATTTCTATCGCCATTTCATTAAGAACTTCAGTCTGCTCACAGCCCCACTCACCACCCTCCTCCGAGGAAAGCCCAAGTCCCTGTCCTTTGACTCCAGCGCCCACGAAGCCTTCAAGAGCCTCAAAACCACATTCAGCATGGCCCCCATCCTCCGCCATCCTGACCCCAATATACCATTCGTGGTGGAAGTGGACGCCTCCACCACAGGGGTCGGGGCCGTGCTGTCTCAGCAGTATGGTGAGACTCCAAGCCTCCAGCCTTGCGCTTACTATTCGAAGAAACTCAGTACCTCCGCGAAGCCAGAAGACTTAACCCCAGGCAAGCCCGCTGGGCCCTATTCTTCACCTGGTTCAATTTCACCATTACCTACCGTCCTGGAAATCGCAATAGCAAGGCAGATGCCCTCTCCCATCTCCACTCACCAGATTCCCCTACAGATCTGGAACCTATTCACTCTCCAGCCTTAATAGTCAACTCCATCATTTGGGACCTAGATAAGGACATCAAAGCCGCCACCCTCACAGAACCTGCTCCGCTGGGAGGCCCAGAAGGGAAGACATTCGTCCCATCTTCCCAAAGGCAGTCCCTTCTGGGCTCAGTTCACTCTGTACCAGGCTCTGGACATCCAGGCAGCCAGCGGACCCTCTCGCTCCTCCAAGCTCAGTACTGGTGGCCCAGTATGTCCCGTGATGTCACCAGGTACGTCCGCAGTTGCTCAGTCTGTGCCACGTCTTCCACTCCCCGTCAACTACCTGTGGACAAGCTCGTACCTCTCCCCATTCCATGTAGACCATGGTCCCATCTTGGAATTGATTTTGTAACGGACCTTCCAGAATCCGATGGGAACACCTGCATCCTTGTGGTGGTAGACCGCTTCTCTAAGGGATGTAAGCTAATTCCTCTCCCCGGCTTGCACACTGCACTAGAAACAGCTGAACACCTGTTCCACAACATTTTCCGAAATTTCGGAATACCCGACGGATATTGTGTCAGACCGCGGGCCACAATTCATCTCCCACATCTAGAAAGCCTTCTTCCACCTGTTAGGAGTTACAGTGAGTCTATTTTCTGGTTATCATTCTCAGACAAATGGCCAGACTGAGCGGAAGATCCAAGAACTCGGATGGTACCTCCGGGCATACTGTCAAGAAGATCAGTACAGCTGGAGCCGTTTCCTCCTGCGGGCCGAGTATGCACAAAATTCCCTCCGTCAGAACACCACCGGCCTAACACCGTTCCAGTGCATACTCGGCTACCAACCACCGCTCTTCCCGTGGACGGGAGAGCCATCAGAGGTTCCAGCTGTAGACCACTGGTTCTGAGTGAGCGAGAGAGTGTGGGACTCAGCGCACGTCCACCTGCAACGGGCAGTGTGGAGACATAAAGGGGGGGGCATTTACATCGTCAGAGAGTCACAGTCACCATCATCAACAGCAATCACCAGATCACAGTCACCTGAGTTCTAATCACCGGCACCTGCTCACCCTCATCAGCATTCCCATAAAGCACCCATGCTCTCTGACATTCATCGTCCGGTCTACGGTTCACCAGCAGAACAGTAACCTGGCTCTCCTCATACTAACCTGTGTCTTTACCTAGCTGTTGCCTCGCAGACTTTCTCCCCAGTCCAACGATTCCCTGCCTCAGCCCATTGACCTGTCGGCTCCACCATGACTGTGCTGAAACACTAGCTTTTAGATCTGACCATTAACTCAGTTTGCTTTGGCCTTTTATTTACAAAACGTGATCATGATAATTATATATGTCTGTGTAAATTAAAACAAATTTGCTCCTGATGGTATGCAATCACAACCATCTGAAACAACTGTATGGCTGTGGCCATTACAGGAAAATTAAGATCCACCAGTCTTCAAGCAATTTGTAAAAAGGCTCAATATTAAGCTGATTTTCTCTCTGCATGTTTCCCCTTCAGATTGACTGCTACAATCTCTGAGGGACAAATTCCACAAGGGTGCCTGGTCCCACCTACACCAACTTGCACGCACACAATAAGGAGATGGGGGTGTAGATATTTAGAGGGGTCATCCACATCTCATAGCAATACACAAATAGTTACATGACCTCCCGATTTAGTGCCGGAACTAAATTACACAACACAAATTATGTTAGGCCAGACATCACCCATCTCCTAAACACAAACATACAGAACACACTTTCATTATTGCAACTGCACAATATGCATACTTGGTATTGAACATAAGTACATTCAGGTCTAAATTACTCCCATCATTCAAACCTATCAAACATTATTGACTTCATACATATAGGTCAAAGGAAATTATTTTCATTAATTTCATTTCAATGATGGCAAACATTTTTGCAATTTTAAAACCTTGTGAAAATTGTATGGTCTTATGAACGTACTATATGTAAACACTGTAATGTGCATAGGACTTGCATGGCTACAGTCACACATCAATTAATTTAAATTATATTTACAAATTCTAAGATGAGACCTATTCAGCAATACAACTGGTCTCTTAGAAGAAAATATTTATGTCAAATCATTGGCATTGTTGTGAACTAGGGTGCCCACTAGTTTGCAGCATATGTCTAATGGCAAAGCAAATGTATCTAAATAAATAAGATCTGGGGCCGTATGTATAAAGCCGCTCAGAGTAAAATTTTAGTCTTAAGTGTGTTAAAATTGACATCATTTGACTCCTATACTTAGACTTAAGAATAAGAGTGATTCATAAAGGTTCATAAGTGTTCCCAGATACCACACGTACGTCTGCAAGATGTCTGTTAAAGATCTCTTGATCTGGAAAGCATCTATTGTCTATAAACGTCTGACAGACGTCTGTAAGATGTCAGTTTTACATACATTCTAAATCATAAACATCTTAAAGACATCTAATAGACGTCTATTTGATATCTTAAAGGAAACATCCTATAGACGTATTGAAGATGAGCAAACACCCTAAAAAATAAGTCTTGCAGATGTAAATGCAGACATTAAATAGACGTCTCCGAGATGTACGTGTGCTATCAGGGTTAAGACTAGGTCTCAGCTCCTAAATTATTTAAGAGAGCTGAAGAGGTCTCCTAACCTAGTTAGGAGTAACAAGATGGCAGTACAGTGGAGGAGACAGCACACTTTCCAAGAACGAAAGAATGTGTTAGAATTATATGACGACAGGAAGTTGATAAAATGGTACAGACTTGATCGTCAAGGTATTCTTTTTGTTTCTGACCTAGTCAGAAATTCAATAACTCCTCAAACTCTGCGATACAATGCTATTACTGCAGAAATGAAGGTAATAATGACTCTGCGTTTTTTGGCAACTGGATAAATGCAGCAGTGCACCAGTGATGACTTGGGCCCATCACAGTCCACAGTCAACAGAGTCTTAAATAGCACTATTGCAGCACTAACCACCTCAAACATAGTAAGGCAGTTCATTGACTTCCCAACTGTCCTTCAAACTTTACAGCAAAAGCAAGAAGCTTTTATGACAATTGCAGGCTTCCCCGGAGTTGTTGGAGCCATTGAAACTCACGTTCGCATAATTTCTCCAACTGTAAATGAGGAGGCATACATCAATAGAAAAGGATTCCACAAGCATCAATGTTAAAGTTGTGTTTGATGCCGCTTACAAGATCCTGGATCTTGTGCCAAAATGGCCAGGGTCAACACATGATTCTCGAGTTCTTTCTGAGAGTGGCCTCATTGGGTTATTTGAACAAAATTATGTTCGCCCCGGCTGGTCAATTACTACTCCCCTACAAGTGAAAGTTGTAAAGACAGATTTTTACTTAAGTAAAAGTACGGAAGTACATGTTTTTAAAAGTACTTAAATATCAAAAGTAAAAAGTAAATGCATTGTTTATTGTTGCATTGTTGTATACTTACAATACCTTATGCCACTAATGCAACCTACTGAATACACTGATTAGTTTGTATTATCTTTGGAATTAAGAGCTTTTATGTTACAAAACCTATTGAAATGGAACAACTGAATGAATATAAAGTGAGAGGTACCCTGTGCGGAGAATGTGGATTCATTTAGAAAGAATGTCTAAAGTTATCGGTTGTCTAGCATCTGGGCTTGTAGGATGAGAGCGCTGAATTCCTCTGATCAAAAGAGATGTTTGAGAATTGTTTATTTCAGGAGAATTGTTTATTTCATTAATAACCTTTAATGGACCGGGCTTGGAAGTCCTTACAGGTGTTGAGGTAGGAGACGAAAGATGTGATCGAGAGGAGGGAGAAATCGGGAAATGGCAGGTTGTACGAGAGGTGGAAACCTTTAAAGCATCTCTAGTTAGATAAGATTGGATGGTTCTGGGTGAAACAGCTTGGAGGATCGAATCGAGTGACGTGTTGAGGAGGGGATTTAAAAGAATGATTTATGGGAAGATGAGTTGCGAATAGTGAGGAACTGGGGTAGGAGATGGGTCCGCCTCTGGAGCCAGCGCTCTGAATCTCTGAAACATAGAACGAGAAAGAGTCAGCAATTTGATTTTTGGATCCAGGAACATGTTTAGCAGTTATAATAAATTGATCGCATCCTGAAATCCAAATTAGACGCCTTAGGAGTGGCATTAAGGCAGGGGAATGGAACAGCCTTTATTTATGCAGTGGACGGCTGCTTCGTTATTGCAGTGAACAAGGATGCTGCTTGCCGACCAATCTTTCCCCCACAGGAAGACAGCGACAACCAAAGGATAGAGCTTGAACAGTGCTGAGGACTGAGGAGCGTCTAGCAGCTGAGGGGGCCAAGGAGACGCGAACCAACGACCTTGATAAAACCCCCCGAAACCGACGGAGGGGGCCACATTAGTGAACAGTTGAATGTCATTAGGGGAAGAAACGAGATCATTGTAAAAGAAAGATAGGCCATTCCATAAGCTAAGTTCGTGGCGACATGTGTGAGTTAGGGTAATTTGGTCTTCTAGAGCCTGAACCGACGATGCGAGTGTGAGGAGATGTGAGATGAAGGGGTGTCCTTGGGGAATGATGTGCATCGCGAAATTGAGGTGAAAGAAGTTCACGTTTAGAACAATTTCGGTTCTCTACTAAGGAGGAAGCAACTAAAATTATTCTGTTGATTTTTTTCTCTTGGCAGAGAGGCCTGAAATTCGACAGAATCTAAATTGATGCCCAGAAATTAGATGGATTGTGTTGGCTCTGAAGTTTTCTCCTGAGCACTGGGAATCCCCAGTTCTTTTTTTTTTTTTTGAATATTTTATTTTTGCTATTGATCTGTAATATAAACAAAGAAATACAAAACACAAATCCTACAAATCCAACTTGTTACGCAAGACAAGACAATACAAGACAAAAAGAGAAAAAAAATTACAATGGGATGATACAGGATATCATAGGATATCATAAAACCTCACTCGAAAAGAGAATCCATCCGGTCTTTTGAAGTGTCTTCCATATAACGGAAAAGGGGTTGCCAAATTTTATGAAATACTTTACTTTTGTTTCTTAGCCAGTATGTTAATTTTTCCAAGGGTACACAATTTTTAACCTCAGATAACCATAGACTTATGGGAATAACAGTATCAGATTTCCACTTCATTGCAATGCACTTATTAGGAATTATTAGCAAAATTTCTGTGAGTTTTATGGCATAATCTTGAGTAATATTGGAATTGGTGTAATTACCCAATAAACACACTTTCTAGTCCAATAGACCAGAAAGTGTGTTTCAGGATTTTTGGCAAAAGTATGTAAAGTTACATACTTTTTGCCAAAATTCCTGAACTAGAGGGCAGGTCCATGTGGAATGTAAAAAAGTTCCCTCCTCCACACCACATCTAAAGCAGAGAGGTGAATTTTTTTTTATTAAACTTATGAAGTTTTGATGGTGTGATATACAATTGATGGAGGAAGTTAAATTGAATCATTCTATATCTAGAATTCTATATCTACATTCTATATCTAAATTTAAGTATGATGTAACACCATCCTTACACAGTTCCCCCCATGTTTCTCCTTCAATGCTAATGTCCAAGTCATGTTCCCATCTCACTTTAGATTTGTCTAGTTCAGGCAATGGTTTAATTATCATAAGAGAATTATATACTCTAGAAATGATTTTGTATAACGGTCGGCTCGAGTAGACAAATTGCTCCAGTTGTGTTAATCTAGGTAGTTTCAATTGGGTTTTAACTCTTAGAAAATCCCACAATAAAAAATTCCTTATTGTCTAAATTGTATTTGAGTTTAAGCTGCTCAAAAGACATCAGTATTTCATCCTCAAAAAACTGTTCTAGATGAGAAATTATTTTGTCCGCCCATTTTTTAAAATGCCTATCCTGAAAACATTTTGGGAGCAATCTATTGTTCCATAATGGTGTCTTAGGGGATAGGGTCCCTTTCTGTCCCAATGTCTGTTGCAGCCTTACCCACAAACATACTATACGAGTAATCATTGGGTTTGTGATTTTTTTTTATCAATTTCTCATCCCATTTATATAAAATATCTGAGGGGTCATTATCTTTTAATTCACATAATTCTATTTTAAGCCATGAGGGGATGTGCCGCCCACCGATACATTTTAAAGTTGGGTAACATTAATCCCCCTTGATTTTATTCTAAAGTCAGTTTTTCAAGACTTAATCTGGCTGTTTTACCACGCCATATAAAACGTCTGATCAAGCCGTTAAGAGAAGAAAAAAAAGTTTTTGGAATATGGATTGGGAGAGACTAAAAAATATATAAGAATTTAGGAAATATATTCGTCTTGATGACATTAATCCTACCCAATAATGTAAGAGGCAGGTCCATCCAACGGGCCAGATCACTCCCCACTTTCTCCAGGGTTTTAAGTTAGTTAAGCTTATAAAGATGCCAAGATATTTAATGCCAGAAGGTGAACATTTAAAAGGAAGTTTGCCACTGACCATTTTACATTGAAATGTAGATAAAGGCAATATTTCGCTTTTATCAAAGTTGACCTTATAACCGGAGAATTGACTGTACGAATGTAGTAGTTTCCACAGATGTATAAGAGAATCTGTCGGGTTGGTTAAGAATAAGAGAATATCATCGGCAAAGAGTGATATTTTATGTATTTCAGAGCCAACATAATATCCTTTAATATGTACAACCTCTTCGAACAGACCCAAATAACTATAGAATCTTACATGCCAAATGAGAACGAAAAGATTGGACATGTGCGAGTCGAAAAAATTAACAAATGACCAACACAACGTCCATGCTCTGCTTATCGTCTCATGAGACTCATAAAACAATGATAGATTTGAGGAAAGAAGGACCGCGACATCTGGACGGATTTAAAACGGACCTTCGGTGTTGTTAATGACTAACTTCGGCATAAATAACAATCTAAAGATTTGTTTATCTGAAGATGATCCAGAAACAGATGGCCCTTCGTTCTCCTGCATTCCAAAGGAACACGCCTTTTTTCTTCTTCTTTGGCAGGACAGGAAGACTCAAACTTGCATAAAGGACAATCAGTAATCACTGCTGCTATTAAAAGTTTTGTTGTGGAGTGAGAAAAACTAAAATACCCTACTGTGTTTAGAGTTTATTTCTAAACGTTTAATTGCATTTAGCCATATTTTTTTTTATTTCTGAGTATAATAAAATATAAAATATAATAAAATGTGAATCATATACAATTTATCAGTCTTTTTTGACTGGTAAGTGTAGTATATTTTTTCTTTAAAAAATTACTTAAATTACATTTTTAACTGTTTACTGGTAGTACTAATAGGGTTTTTATCCCCAAAATATTTTTACAGTGTATTTTTGTTGTCAATAACTGGTATTTATTGTAATTATCAACACTGTTGTTTCAAAGATGTCCAAAAAGTGAAATATTAATAAATATAAAGTCATCCAAACTTGTCGTTCCTCGCTATCTAACAGGGGACCTTTTTGGTCTTGGACGCAAAAAGAACTAAAAATACTCCATGAGATTTGATCGTACAGATACGAACAAGGTATCGTTTGAAACTGCATAGGGTCTACTTTTATTTGTGTATAGTCATAATAAGAACAAAACAATATGCTTTTAAAAAATAGAGAAAATAAATAGGGTGTGTTCTCTGCCGGCTCTGTCTCCGTCACCTCTCTGCACAGACACTTACCTCTGGTGTGACTTTAAATGCAGACCTTGAGCCTAAAACTCATCACTAAACACCAATGACTTGTACTGTACATATGGGTGCATTTCTTTTAGACACTTCCAAAGCTGTTGCAAAAGAGATGGTGTAAATAACCATAAGTATATTTGTTGCAGAAAAAGGTCTTTTATTTTTTAAATATTTTGTATTGAAATGGGTGTCTTCCGGTCTTCCGCTCATGCTTTTGTTTTTCTTTTGGAAGCACGCGCGCGCCCTGGTTAGTGCTGTTTATAACACACAGCTCATCGCAAGTACGGCAATAACTTTGACACGGAGCCATGTTTAAACTTCACTTTTATACTTGCAGCCCCTCTGAAGAGGCGAAAGGTATGTTAAATCATTTGAGATATTAGCATTATTTTTTTTTTGTTAATATGTTCGTTTTGGTGCAAATGTAAGATTTGTGAATGTGAACAATGTTAGCTGATCAGTTACATGTTTTGTATACATTTCAGCTCTTACGTTGGTGATATGGTGAACGGATTAAGGTTCATAAAGGATTAAACATCATAAAACCATCAGTAAATGTCTCATCCTTGTTCGGGGGGCCTGCTACAGTAAGAGCTTCGCCTCAGTGTGCTACTACAGCGAGCAGCCCGCGGATGCTAAGGGCAACGGCTGCGAGCTACAACAACATGGAAAATGGACGGCATCGACGAGAAAACACGTAAGCTACAAACCGAAATCACTGAAACGAGAGCTTTATTACAGCAAGGAGACACAGAGAGTATGTCAAGGCAGGAGTTAAAGGACGATATTGAACGGAAAGAAAAACAATTAACTGAACTCCATAAAATGGAAGCTGCGACCGAGTTGTCATTACCCAGGCGTTCAGAGCGGCCTAGGGTGCTAACGGAGAAAATGCTAGCCTACCAAAAAGACGAAATGAATAAAAAGGACAAAAAACTGCTAAGTCTTTATGAACAATGGAAAGGGCTAATCAGAACATCCAGAGAAGACTGACTTATCAGAGCACAAATTGTGTGCAATGGCCGATGATATTGAAAGGGGTTTGAATAACATGATGAATGTGTACAGTGAAATAAGGGAGCATACTGTGCCATCCCCTGACACTAGACGCAAAATGGACTCTTGTGAAGCAGTAACTAAGGACATTATGAAAATACTTAATGAACGCATAACAGCAATAGACGGTGATTTTGAAGCAGATAGAGAAAGACGACGCCTTCATCAGCTATTGTCACACCAGTACGCCCGCTCCATCTACGGCACCGCCTCTCAGTCTAGTGTCGGTAAGCAGTCTGACACTTCAAGCATCGCAGCCAAAAGGATTGAGTTGGCTGCAAAGGAAGCAGAATATAAAATTGTGCAGGAGGAAATTAAACAAAAGGAAAAAATGAAAGATATAGAACATGAACTTGAGCATTTAATGGCAGAAAAGGAAATGCAAGCTGCTCGCGCTAAACTTGAGATTTACAACAGAGAAATTAACATGGATATGGACAATCAGCAAATACAACCGATCAATATGCCTTTCTCTGTTGACCACCAATCCATTAATGAAGCACCAGCTCCCTCTAGTGGCTTACCTCTATTAATGCCTCAAAACAATGTGTCTATCCATGTGTCAAATCACACGGTGAACAACCCAAACCCTCAAATTGTCACTCAAGCACCTCCCACAGACATTTCTCAGTTGGCCCAAGCAATTCAAAATAGTATAGCCATAAACCGAATCCCAATGCCAATGCCCACAGTGTTCAGCGGAGATCCGATTAACTACTTTGAATGGAAGGCTTCATTCTCTTCACTTGTGGACTGCAAAGGCATCTCACCTGCTGATAAACTTCACTTGCTTAAAAGGTATGTCACAGGCCCAGCGCAAAAATGTCTTGAAGGGACATTCTATCGCAGTGATGAAGAGGCATACAGGAATGCATTGCAAAAGCTTGACCAACGTTATGGACAGCCTTTTGTTGTCCAGAGAGCTTTCAGAGACAAACTGTCAAAATGGCCTAAAATAAGCTCAAAAGACGCAGAAGGATTAAGGACATTTTCAGACTTTCTAAATGCATGTCTCCAAGCCACACCATATGTAAAAGGCCTAGAGATACTAAGTGACTGTGAGGAAAATCAAAAGTTGCTGCAGAAAGTTCCTGACTGGCTGGCTGCCCGTTGGAACCACCAGGTCACAGTTACACTTATGAACGGCAAGGATTTTCCCTCCTTTAAGGATTTTGCACAATTTGTGGCAGTCGAGGCAGAAATCGCTTGCAGCCCGGTCACTTCTTCATATGCTCTTCACTCATGCAGCTCACCCTACAAGAAAAGGACCACAAAGGACTTCAAACCAAACAGATCCACACAAGTCTTTATAACGCAAACCACGGTACAAAACAATAAGGCAAGGACAAGCAACATAAAATTAAAGGTACCCTGCATGTTTTGCAAAGATGAAAAATACCAGTTGTCAAAGTGTCCAAACTTCTCAGATCAGCCCTTAGAAGAGAAGCGCACATATGTTAAGGACAATAAACTGTGCTATGGATGCTTAAAGGTGGGTCATAACGCCAAAGATTGTTGCCATCGCCACACTTGTGACATTTGCCAAGGAAGGCATCCCACTTGTCTGCACAATGACAATCACAAGGCATATGAAAGGTCTCGAAGCTCCGACAACACCGCTCCAAGCACTCCAAAGGAAACCGCGGCAGTCACAGCTCTCAACGTTACTAAGGTGGGTCAGTCAAGTAGCACATCTATGATCGTTCCTGTATGGTTGTCTACGGTTCAGAGCCCATCTAAAGAGGAATTAGTTTACGCACTATTAGACACACAAAGTGACAGCACATTTGTCTGTGAAGAATTAAGCAACCACCTACGAGCAGACAATCACCCTGTAAAGTTAAAGCTAACTACCATGCTGGGTGTTCACTCTATTGTTAAGAGTCACAGAGTATCTGGACTGCATGTGAGAGGTTATGACTCAGACATTTGCATCGACCTACCCCCCTCATATACCAAAGACTTTATTCCTGTAAACTACAACAACATACCCACTAGTGACACTGCAAAACAATGGCCCCACCTGACAGAAATTGCTGATAAGATACCACCTCTTCTGAGTTGTGATGTTGGACTCCTTATTGGATTTAACTGTCCCAGATCTTTAGCTCCAAGACAAGTTCTACTAGGAGAAGGTGAGGAGCCATATGCCATCCGCACAGACCTAGGGTGGAGTATCGTTGGTGGCTCCACACCAGTGCTTAATGAAACTCAGTCAAGTTTGTGTCATAGAATCACAATAAAGGAATTACCCCCTGTAACTCCCATGGACGTGATCAATGTGCTAGAGTCAGATTTTAAGGACACAAAGGCAAGCGACAAAACAGTCTCACAAGAGGATCTCATCTTTTTGGACAAGCTCAAAGAGGGAATAAGGAAAAACGAACAAGGACACTGTGAGATGCCCCTGCCATTCAGACAAAGGCCACACTTACCCAACAACAGAAAGCTTGCTGAAATCAGACTCGAACACTTAAAGCGAAAGTTTAACAAGGATGAAAAGTACAAAAGAGACTATATAACTTACATGGAAGACATTATTGAAAGGGGTGATGGCGAAGAAGTACACAATGAAGGAAAACAAGGTGAACAATGGTACATTCCCCATCACGGAATTTATCACCCCAAAAAACCCACTAAACTTCGTGTTGTGTTCGATTGTTCAGCCAAACACAATGGTACAAGTCTAAACGATCATCTTCTCCAAGGGCCAGACCTGATTAACAATCTAACAGGCATCCTCCTATGGTTCAGACAACATCCTATTGCTCTAATGTGTGATATAGAGAAGATGTTCCACCAGTTTCATGTCCAGCGGTGCGACAGAGATTACCTGAGTTTTCTGTGGTGGAAAAACGGCAACACAGAGACACACCCACGGGTACACAGAATGAAGGTACATCTTTTCGGTGCGACATCATCCCCAGGGTGTGCAAATTACGGACTAAAGTACTTAGCTAAAGAACACTGTCACACACACCCTGTAGGATCTGAGTTCATGGAAAAGGACTTTTATGTGGACGACAGAGTCACAAGCACAGACACAGTTGAAAAGGCAATACAGCTTGCACAAGAGGCCACAGAGATATGCAAGCAAGGAGGGCTCCGTCTACACAAATCTATCTCAAATAGCCCTGCTGTTCTACAAAGCATCCCGCCGTCTGAATGTGCAGTAGAGATAAAAACAAAGGATCTAACATTCAAAGACATGCCACAAGAAAGGGCCTTAGGCATCCAATGGAACGTTGAAAGGGACTGTTTCAGATTTGACAACACTTTAAAAGACCAACCAGCAACACGTCGCGGTATCTTATCGACTGTTGCATCCATCTACGATCCCCTTGGCTTCCTGGCGCCATATGTGCTCCACGGAAAAATGATCCTGCAGGAAATGTGTCACCAAGGTATCAACTGGGACGACTCCCCGCCAGAAACACTGAGGCCAAGGTGGGAGAGCTGGCAACGTGACTTTGCCAACCTAGACAAGGTAAACATAACTCGCTATAACTTTCCTGCTAGTTTTGGAGAGCCTAAAGAATTAAGAGTTGCACCACTTTTCGGATGCGAGCACAAGTGGTTATGGACAATGCACCTATTTAAGAGCCAAAAACGTTAAAGAGGAGATTCACTGTTCATTGGTAATAGCCAAAGCCCGTGTTTCTCCTACCAAGCTGACTACAATCCCCAGACTCGAGCTAACTGCTGCTGTAGTTTCAGTCTTAGTTAGTAACATGTTGAGAGAGGAACTCTGCTACACTCAAGTCAAAGAGTATTTCTGGACTGATTCTAAGGTAGTTTTGGGTTACGTAAACAATGAGGCACGTCGTTTCCATACCTTTGTAGCGAATAGAGTCCAAAAGATTCGCAAAAGTACAAACCCTCGGCAATGGTTTTATGTGCCATCTGAAGAGAACCCAGCCGATAGTGCATCAAGGGGTAAATCAGTCCTGCCCACAACTCAAACTGTAGAGCTGGAACCATCTCTTGCACTGCAAAAAATGCTTTTCTTACTTAGATTTTTAGTCTTGTTTCCAGCCAAAATATCTAAAAATTCTTAAATCAAGAAGAATTTTCTAGACAAGTAAAAATTGTTGTCTTGTTTTCAGCAAAAACAAGCGGAAATTAAGTGAGTTTTTGCTTGAAACAAGCAAAATAATCTGCCAATGGGGTAAGAAAAATAATCTTATATCAAACAGAAAACAAGATTATTTTTCTTACCCCATTGTCAGATTATTTTGCTTGTTTCAAGCAAAAACTCACTTAATTGTGACTTGTTTTTGCTGAAAACAAGACAACAATTTTTACTTGTCTAGAAAATTCTTCTTGATTTAAGAATTTTTAGATATTTTGGCTGGAAACAAAACAAAAAATCTAAGTAAGAAAAGCATTTTTTGCAGAGTGGAGATCCAGAAGTCAGAAAAACACAGACAATGTTAACCAAAGTTACAGAGACATTCAGCCTTGCAGAACGTTTGTCCAAGTTTTCGTCATTGTCCAAAGCAGTCAGAGCTGTAGCACGTCTCATAAGAAGCGCCAAGAAAATCAAATCAGATGCGCCGGCTACAGTGAGTGAACAAGAAAGTGCAGTACATGTCATCATTCAGGATGTACAAAAACAAACATATGGAAAAGAGATAAAGCTGTTAAACAAAGGCAACCAGCTCCCACATCACAACAAACTGTTCCACTTAGACATTTTCAGAGACACGGACGGTCTCATCAAGGTTGGAGGGAGACTTTCAGCTATCAAAGACTCTTTCAAACACCCTATTGTGATGCCAAAGGAACATCATGTGACCAAACTCATAATAGCTCACTGTCATGAGAAAGTAAAACACCAAGGAAAATGCTTTACCATAAATGAAATCAGATCCAGTGGCTACTGGATCCCAGAGATGAGCAGAACCGTTGCTTCTTTCGTCCGTCAGTGTGTCATCTGTCGCAGACTCCGCAAAGCTCCGGAGGGTCAGAGAATGAGCGACCTACCTGCAGAACGCTTAGAACCCTCTTCTCCCTTCACATACTGCGGTATGGACTGTTTTGGCCCTTTTTTTAACTACAGAAGGCCGAAAACAACATAAACGGTATGGCCTTTTATTCACTTGCTTTTGCTCCCGCGCCATTCACATTGAGCTATTAGAGGACTTATCCACTGACACATTCATTAATGCATTAAGGTGTTTCATTGCTATCAGAGGTTCAATTTGCCAAACCCAATGTGATCAGGGAACAAACTTTGTTGGCGCAAAGAATGAGTTTAAAACTGCCCTAAGTGAACTAGACACCCAAAGACTGAGTACCTATCTGTCCCAAAAACAGTGCGACTTTGTGTTGAATGCACCTCACTCCAGTCACGTAGGTGGAGTGTGGGAACGCCAGATAAGAACTGTCAGAAGTGTATTGAATACTACTCTGTCACTTGCACATGGTAGACTTAATGATGCTTCATTAAGGACTTTATTTTATGAAGCTATGGCCATAGTCAATAGTCGCCCACTGACTGTAGACAACCTTAACAACCCTGACAGTTTGGAACCACTGACCCCTAACCACCTGCTCCACCTGAAATCTGGCACAACACTGCCCCCACCTGGTGCCTTCCCAAAGAAGGACCTCTATGGAGCAAAAAGATGGCGTCGTGTGCAGTTTTTGACTGAGCAGTTCTGGTGCAGGTGGAGGCGTGAGTATCTGCACAACATTATTGCTAGGCAGCGCTGGCACTCACCAAAAAGGAATTTAAGAGTAGGTGATGTTGTGTTGGACATTGATGAACTGTCACCCAGAGGTGAATGGAGACTTGCCAGAGTCCTGGAGACTGTTATCGGCAAGGACAGACTTGTGAGAAGAGTGAAAATCTCCTTTGGAGATAAGAGACTGAATAACAAAGGTCAACGCAGTAATAAGCTTTCTATTGTGGAGCGTCCTGTGCAAAAGCTAATTCTGATATTAGAATGTTCATAAGCTAATTAAGAGAAATGGTTGTTGAAAAGTATTAGTTGTTGTTATCCTGATATAACAAACTCTCATAATTTGGTGGGAGTGTAAATAACCATAAGCATATTTGTTGCAGAAAAAGGTCTTTTATTTTTAAAATGTTTTGTATTGAAATGGGTGTCTTCCGGTCTTCCGCTCATGCTTTTGTTTTTCTTTTGGAAGCGCGCGCGCGCCCTGGTTAGTGCTGTTTATAACACACAGCTCATCGCAAGTACGGCAATAACTTTGACACGGAGCCGTGTTTAAACTCCACTTTTATACTTGCAGCCCCTCTGAAGAGGTGAAAGGTATGTTAAATCATTTGAGATATTAGCTTTTTTTTTTTGTTAATATGTTCGTTTTGGCGCAAATGTAAGATTTGTGAATGTGAACAATGTTGGCTGATCAGTTACATGTTTTGTATACATTTCAGCTCTTACGTTGGTGATATGGTGAACGGATTAAGGTTCATAAAGGATTAAACATCATAAAACCATCAGTAAAAGTCTCATCCTTGTTCGGGGGGCTTGCTACAGATGGAAATACAATTTTTAAATAAATTAATTATGTTTCCGTCTTTGTTGCCACAGTTTTGGAAGTGCCTTTTTCTGTTCTAAAGAAGGGGGTGTCCCAATATGTTTTTCCATATAGTGTATGTACAAGTCATTGGTGTTTAGTGATGAGTTTTAGGCTCAAGGTCTGCATTTAAAGTCACACCAGAGGTGTTCAGCTGGGATTAGGACTTGGCTTTATACAGACCAGTCAAGTTCTTCCACACTGACTCAATCAATCAATTATTTTTGAACCTTAGCTTATACACAGAGATATTGACATGTTAGAATAGAAAAGGGTCCTGTCCAAACTGTTGCTATAAAACTAGAAGCAAACTATTTCCTAGAATACCATTATATGCTTAAACATTAAGATTTATACTCATGGAAAATACTAAAGTAGTCAAACCTGTTCATTAGATGGGGGTGTCCCAATATACTTTTGGCAATATAGTGTATGTGCCCT
The DNA here is from genome assembly GCA_036784905.1 of Acrossocheilus fasciatus. Taxonomy (NCBI): domain Eukaryota; kingdom Metazoa; phylum Chordata; class Actinopteri; order Cypriniformes; family Cyprinidae; genus Acrossocheilus; species Acrossocheilus fasciatus. The sequence continues at coordinate 31,953,756 of CM071941.1, read as the reverse complement.
CTAGAAGCTTGCGTTCTGCAAGTGAACGGCGCATTATTGTGCCATCCCAAAGAGGCACAAAATCACTTTCACAGACTTTTACATTAAATGTTCCCTCCCTTCTTCAAAAAAACCTAACACTAGCTTGCTCTATTCTTTTTCTATTTTATCAGTTTTTTTAATTTATTATATAAATAAATAAAAAAACCTTGTTAAGTGTATTGAGTTAGACTAACTGTAGTCTCAGCCTCAGACGTCATGCTAAACATCTGATGCATATGGCACACTTAGCTGGAAACACTTCAGGAGTTTCGAAGTTGTCAACGGATTGGTTAGATTATACAGGATTTCCAGGAGACGTGTGTCGTGATCTTTAATGTTCTGCCTGGAAACAAAAATACCGCAGAGTCAAACCCCCTCATGAAAGAAGAAAGCCATCGTGTTTACAACTGCGACGACGAGCACTTACCAAACGCTGAATTTTCAAAGGTATGTGAAAAATGTAAAGTTCGCAGCATAGAATCTTTAAAATATGTCCGAGAGTTTTACACACCGGTCTGTTATTGTGGCGACATTTCTACGCCCCTAAACATGACATGGCACAAAACGAAATGTGATTAGTTGCTTTACCTGTCAGTCATATGGCCTCTTGGGTAGGCCTTGGCCATTCAAAGTGGCCAAAGTTCCCAGACCTTCAGCCATCTGTCTAAAGGTCTGGCTACGCGAGATTAGACTGAGACTTGTCATAGCACTTGCATATCATTGCTCTTTTGTTGATTTTGATTGCTTCCATTGTCCTCATTTGTAAGTTGCTTTGGATAAAAGCATCTGCTAAATGACTAAATGAAAATGTAAAGCGTTACAGAGATATTGCCTCAGGTCTACTTTGGCGAGCTCTTTGTCAAATTCATTTGCATGTTATTTGAGAACGGTTTGACTTATCAATTTGATTTCCATAACTTTCTGTCAGCATGGATAGACTATCTGATTCAGTTTTCATGAACGGTCTTCAAAAATTCAAAACATTTTCATGACAGAAAATTACATAACTACATTTAAATTTTCTTGAGGAAAGGAATCAGAAGTAAAAGGGATTTTTTTTTCTAGCCCTAACAGTTCAAAAGTTATTAACATAAAAGTTGTTAATATTATAACAGGGTCAGTATCACTGTAGGGTGCCTTTTGGTGTCCTGTACATAAATAACTCTTCCGGCTTCGCTACTGTTCGGATACTCTTGCTTATTGCTCTGAGCTTTGCTCCCTATTTATGCACTTTTCTCAGATTTCTCTAAGATTTTAACTTCAGCATATCAGCACAGTGCTCAAACAACACAGTTTTTAGAAAAAGAAGACTCTTTGCCTCCCACTGCCAGCAGTTTACATTCCGGAGACGGGAAAACACAGCTGCCTACATTCAAACAGACGGGAAAGAAAATGCCTCTCGTGGAATCTACTGTACTTGCTGCATGAACTGCCACAGACTTCTACAAAGGATTGCGGTTCTTGAAACAAAGTTACTTGCTGGACCTCCAAAACAGGTGGAACACACAGCAGATCATCATCACGGACCCCCGCAGCATACAGCTGGTGAGTCCTGTGAATCTAGTGAATCTCAACAGCTTATATAAAGTGTAGAGGAACAAGCTGAAACTGATCGACAGACTAATCGATGGCACAAACAGGGAGCGAGACCCAAAGGCAATCGAGACATCAGACCGTCACGAGTATCTCGTATTGCTGCGGTAACATCCTCTACCCCAGATACAGCTATGACAAGACTTGTAAACACTGGTATTCTAGTGATAGTGGGCGACTCTATTATCAGAAACATCACTAGCAGGACTACAACTACATGCTGCTTTCCTCAAGCTACCGTCTCTGATGTGAACAAGGAACTTCGGAGCATTCTGATGAAGCACAAGACTGCAAATCGAATCATCATCCATGTGGGGAAGAACGATATTCAGAAAGAGCAGTCAGAACTGCTTAAGAAGGATTTCAGTGAACTCTTTGAAACACTTCAAAGACTTGAAGTTCAGTCGTTCATCAGTGGACCACTCCCAGCAAGAGGAACTAATATGTTTTCATGGCTGCTTGGGCTGAATACATCGCTACAAAGAACCTGCAGTACAAAAGGAGTCAACTTCATCGACAACTTCAGTATTTTCTGGAGCCATAGAGCCATAGCCCAGCTCTCCCTCCTCCTCCTGTGAGAGCTCTCCGACCGCTGCCACAACGCCAGGGCCCAAACCCTCCTCCATCGGCTGTAGGTGAAACTGTATATTAGCAGCAACATTCACAAATGTTCACAGAACAAGCGGGAACCCAGTGTGCCTGTAGCCTTCTATATTTCTGTTTTATCACGTGATAGAAAGTCTAAGGCCTTCTCAAGCCGTACGGCTGACCCATCTAATCTGCGGCCTATAATGCGTCAATCTGAGATTGCTGTAGAGACAAAATGTAATTCCATCAAATTAGCATTTTTAAACATTCGCTCACTAAAAAATAAATCATTTCTGATCAATGACTTAATAACCACAAACAACCTGGATTTTATGTTTCTAAATGAAACATGGCTTGAAGACAGCTGCAGTGCAACAGTCCTCAATGAAACAGCCCCTCCTAACTTTCACTTTACAAGTGTCTGCAGGACTGTTAGGAGAGGTGGAGGTGTAGCTGCTCTATTTAAAGATGTTTATCAATGCAAGCAAGTGTCATTTGGTCAGTATTTGTCCTTTGAATACCTAGGTATTGTGCTGAAAGGTGCTCCACGCATTCTGTTTATCATTATTTACAGACCTCCAAAATACTCTCCAGACTTTGTGGAAGAGTTCACAGAACTGTTATCAATGATTTCCTCAGAGTTTGACTGTTTTACTATTGCAGGGGATTTTAATATTCACATAGATAATGCAGAAATCAAAACTACAAAAGAAAGTATAACGGTTTTAAACACTTTTGATCTGACCCAGCATGTGCATGGACCCACACACAATCGTGGACACACTCTAGATTTACTCATCAGTAGAGGTCTAAACATTTCATCCATTGTTATTAAGGATGTAGTACTATCTGATCACTTCTGTATTTTCTTTGATATATTGATCTCTGTTACCACTGAATCTAGATCTGTCTCTGTCAGAAAGAGATGCATTAATGAGAACACTAGTGCGCTATTTATGAAGGCTATGTCTTTAACACCAAGCATTTCTGCAGACTCTGTTGATCTTCTCCTGGATTCTTTTAACTCAAAAATTAAGAATGTTACTGATGATATTGCTCCGACAAGGGTCTGCAAGAAAATCCAGTTCAATTGCTTAGTTCAAGTTCACAGTACAGTTCAATTTATATCAGCAAAGAGTACATGTGTGTGTATGTGCAAAGACCATTTGTACCAGTCCGTTGCAACAAAGAATTTGATGAGATGACTTGTGATGACTTGCAATAATGAAATGAACAGCTCGGTCAGGACAGTGAGGAGATGTCGTCAGGATGGCAGGGTAGTGATAAAAAAAACATGAGCAAAAACTCAGTGTGGCCCAGGAAAAACTCAGGAACTTTCTGGAACAAAATGGCGCAGCTCAGCCATAACATGCACTGACTGTCTCTCAAAAGATAAGTGCTTCCCAAAAAGAAAAACGGATTGTAGGTGAAGAACAGTCTCGACAAAAATGCAAAAATACTCAAAGAGAGAAGAAAAAATGTAACACTCCATGAAAAACTCACTTCCAGTTTATACACGTATTCTCGTGCTCTGACAAGTGCACTTAACACAATACACAACAAGAACCAGGCTGAAAAACTTATGTGCACCCCTGATATTATGCTTGCCCATCTGTTTTGGATGTTGCAAAGCCCCACCTGCAATATGTTTTATTAGCTGCTACTGCTTATGAGCATTACCGTCCATTTATTGGTTATAATTTACTGTCATGTTTCATTGTTTCAGACCAGATCTGAAAACATTGCTGGCCACCCTAGTATCGAAAATCTGTGTTGGAGAGATGCCCAGCAGTAACATGACAAATGTATGTAGACAAAATTTAATGGATGGTGCTTTGCGAGGAGAAGTTTTACCCCAGAGGCCAAATTAGGCGTTGTTTTCATGGATGGCTTCAGTCAAGTAGAGGATGCGGTGAATGAGGGTGGGCCTAAACGGGAGCTTTTCAGACTCCTTATGATAGCTCTCAAGGAAAGCTCTCTTTTTACAGGGCCAATGAACAATAAGGATGTGTCTCTGGATACCCGTGGTTAGTATTCGTATATGCGCCTTGTTTAACTTGTTCTTTTAACAAACTGACATTGTATTTATGCCTTTGTTTTCAAATGTAGATTTGAATGTATTATTGTCTTATGTAAATACTTCACACCCTCTTACTGATTAAAAAAAAATCTTTGTTCTGTTTTTCATGTCTTTAAATACAGGTGCATCTCAATAAATTAGAATGTTGTGGAAAAGTTCATTTATTTCAGTAACTCAAATCAAATCGTGAAACTTGTGTATTAAATAAACTCAATGCACACAGACTGAAGTAGTTTAAGTCTTTGGTGCTTTTAATTGTGATGATTTTGGCTCATATTTACCAAAAACCCACCAATTCACTCTCAACAAATCAGAATATGGTGACATGCCAATCAGCTAATCAACTCAAAACACCTGCAAAGGTTTCCTGAGCCTTCAAAATGGTCTCTCAGTTTGGTTCACTAGGCTACACAATCATGGGAAAGACTGCTGATCTGACAGTTGTCCAGAAGACAATCATTGACACCCTTCACAAGGAGAGTAAGTCACAAACATTCATTGCCAAAGAAGCTGGCTGTTCACAGAGTGCTGTATCCAAGCATGTTAACAGAAAGTTGAGTGGAAGAAAAAGATGCACGACCAACCGAGAGAACCGGAGCCTTATGAGGATTGTCAAGCAAAATCCATTCAAGAATTTGGGTGAACTTCACAAGGAATGGACTGAGGCTGGGGTCAAGGCATCAAGAGCCACCACATACAGACGTGTCGAGGAATCTGGCTACAGTTGTCGTATTCCTCTTGTTAAGCCACTCCTGAACCACAGACAACGTCAGAGGCGTCTTACCTGGGCTAAGGAGAAGAAGAACTGGACTGTTGCCCAGTGGTCCAAAGTCCTCTTTTCAGATGAGAGCAAGTTTTGTATTTCATTTGGAAACCAAGGTCCTAGAGTCTGGAGGAAGGATGGAGAAGCTCATAGCCCAAGCTGCTTGAAGTCCAGTGTTAAGTTTCCACAGTCTGTGATGATTTGGGGTGCAATGTCATCTGCTGGTGTTGGTCCATTGTGTTTTTTGAAAACCAAAGTCACTGCACCCGTTTACCAAGAAATTTTGGAGCACTTCATGCTTCCTTCTGCTGACCAGCTTTTTAAAGATGCTGATTTCATTTTCCAGCAGGATTTGGCACCTGCCCACACTGCCAAAAGCACCAAAAGTTGGTTAAATGACCATGGTGTTACTGTGCTTGACTGGCCAGCAGACTCACCAGACCTGAACCACAGAGAATCTATGGGGTATTGTCAAGAGGAAAATGAGAAACAAGAGACCAAAAAATGCAGATGAGCTGAAGGCCACTGTCAAAGAAACCTGGGCTTCCAGACCACCTCAGCAGTGCCACAAACTGATCACCTCCATGCCACGCCGAATTGAGGCAGTAATTAAAGCAAAAGGAGCCCCTACCAAGTATTGAGTACATATACAGAAAATGAACATACTTTCCAGAAGGCCGACAATTCATTAAAAATGTATTTTTTATTGGTCTTATGAAGTATTCTAATTTGTTGAGAGTGAATTGGTGGGTTTTTGTTAAATGTGAGTCAAAATCATCACAATTAAAAGAACCAAAGACTTAAACTACTTCAGTCTGTGTGCATTGAATTTATTTAATACACGCGTTTCACAATTTGAGTTAAATTACTGAAATAAATGAACTTTTCCACGACATTCTAATTTATCGAGATGCACCTGTACATGCACTGTATGTATATTTTCATAAAACTGAAGTCAGACCATCCTCTTTTTGCTTCAAATTTCGAAATTATACAATCTAATGTAGATTAAAAACTGCTCATGTTGCATGTATGCAGCATCTTTGTTTGGATAATGATTATGGTGCAGTGGTTGCCTCTAATTTTAAATGGAAAGAGCATAGACAAAGCCTTATTTTGTATGAAGAGAGTTCTTTTATTTGTGTTACAATTTATTTGATTTGGGGCTTGTTTTAAAATTTAAAAATGTTTTGTTATTTACATTTAGGCTACATTATATATTTTTTTTAATTATTTAGCAGATGCTTTTATCCAAAGCGGCTTACAAATGAGGACAATAGAAGCAATCAAAATCAACAAAAGAGCAATAATATGCAAGTGCTAGTATATTATTATAGTGTCATATTTCAATTTCACAAAGAAATGTGCAGCATTTTGTCCAAGCAATAATAAATGGACACATTTAATTGATAATTTGTCTTAAATCTCATTTTGTAAAAGAAAAAAAAGTGAATCAAATCGAATCGTGAAATCAAAATCGTGAATCGAATCGTGAGTTGAGTGAATCATTACATCCCTACTAATAAACACACGACTACCACAATATATGGTTTATCTGAGTTCCTATTATTATCATTTTCATTATAAAGTATATTTAATGCAGTGACTTTATCACTGCTTAGAATACTATTCTGTGTAATGCCTTATTCTGTGTAAGAAGCCACATCACCACACAGAAGGATTTATTTCAAACACTCGACTGACGTTTTTCTCCAAACCCACTTCATAACATGTTATCAAATGTGGTATTTTCACATGCTTTCAGACAGATCAACATTTACTACACAGAGTTGTAGTTCACTGAGAAGCTACACAAACAGCTGTCATTATCGCGAACGATTTATTCAATTTCATAGTCGTGCAATAATATTGTCTGCGAATTGTTTTATTTTATTTTTATTTTTTTTTTTTTTGCATAACCTGTCAGCAGAGGTGGGTAGAGTACCCAAAAACTGTACTCAAGTAAAAGTAAAAGTACTTGAAGAAATATTTACTCAAGTAAAAGTAAAAGTAATAGTCTGAATAGTTACTTGAGTAAGAGTAAAAAAGTATCGCATAAAAAAACTACTCAAGTATTAGTTACTAGTTACTTTTTATCATATACTGAATATAGTCTATTTTTATTTAGATATATAGATAAAATGTATATATACATACATATACACACACACACATATATACATACACACACTGCCGTTCAAAATACTTTTAATGCTTTTTTTTTTTAATGTACTTTATTTCAGTGATGCAAATCAGAATTTTTATCAGGCTGATTTATTATCAATGCTGTTCTTTTTTAGCTTTCTATTCATAAAAGAATCCTGAACAAAATGTCACAGGTTCCAAAAAATATTAAGCAGCAAAACTGATCTCTGTTGAAAAAACCAGCATATGCTGGTAAGGTATGTTTTGAAGCATGGGATGCTGGTTTGAGCTGATTTAAGCTGGTCCTTTGCTGGTTTATGCTGGTCATGTGCTGGTCCGACCAGCTTAAGACCAGCACATGACCAGCAAAGGACCAGCTTAAACCAGCAAAGGACCAGCATAAACCAGCATCCCGGCTTCAAAACATACCTAACCACCATATGCTGTTTTTTTTCAACAACTGGTAATAAATCAATATATTTGAATAATTTCTGAAGGATCATATGACTCTGAAAACTGGAGTAACAGCTGATAAAAATTCTGATTTGCATCACTGAATTAAATTAAATCATTTTAAATGTATATATGTATATAACCTCTGACACGGAGAAGAGTGAGAACTCCTCACGTGACCGCTACAGAACATCTGAACTGACATAACGAAACAAATGCACATTGATGGATCTTCTTCCGTCTGTTCTGCAAAATGTAAACAAATGTAGCCTTTATTTCTGCAACCGTAAATATTGTGAAAATATCAATATTAATTGTGTCTACGCATTCTTCCTGGAGCTAACGCGGGTTTGGCGGGTGTTCATTTCATACTCTGTGACAGCTTATTTAATTAGTAAATTATACGTTGTATTTAATGTGTAAGGTGCATGTACAACAAACTGGTAATGTCATAGTGGTATCGTGTACTGTAATCGAATCTATACCTGTGGAACCGACAGCACACGCGGTGTTCGTCTAATAAAGATCTTCATAGCTAGCAATAGCCTTTGCTTTCAACTGCCTGTAGATCCAAAGCCACGTTTTCAAGGCTCTTGATGTTACAACTCTGAGTGAGAACCGCTTCAGGCGACTCAGCGCGCGCGGCAAGGAACTGAACGAATCATTCAAACTGATTCGCGAACCGATTCACTGGTTTGCCAACTGGCTTGATCGAGCCTTCGAACAGAATTGACTCAAAAGAATGAATCATTCGCGAACGGGCATCGCTCATTGCCCAGAAAAAAGTAGACGGCGCGTTTGGAATAAATTGAAGGATTTTTAACTTGTATTGCATTAAGATAAAGTAACGAGAGCAGAGTCGCCCACAGTAAAGAAGTAAAAGTACCGTTTTTTCACTAAAAATGTACTTGAGTAAGAGTAAAAGTACCCATTTTTAAATATACTCTAAAAGTATTAGTTACCCAAAAAATTTACTCAAGTAAATGTAACTCGTTACTACCCACCTCTGCCTGTCAGTGAGCTACGGCTCTATGTAGTAAATGCTGCTCCATCTGAAAGCATGTGATGGAGATTTACTGCTGATTAGAGAACCTGCTTTACAAAATGTGCATGGCAATCGCATTCGATTAATCATGTAGCCCTAATTTTGACAAAGAGGTCATAAACATCTTGTGCAAACACAAACAAGAATGTGGTGAGAGAGGGGTAGGAAATTCACATGGGCTGATGTACTGTATACCCTGAAGAAATGAAGAAATATGTACATAGGTCTGCTTCTCTACATGGGTGTGATGGATCTGCCAAAAGTGAGAGACTTCTGGAGGAAGAAGACTTTGTTTCATGTTCCCTTTTCCGCTACTGTGATGCCCAGGGATCTTCTTGGCAATCTTCTGCAATCTGCACATCAGTGATCCAATGGAAGATGCAGAAAATGACAAGAAAAGGGGCACAGAGGAATATGACTGTCTCCACAGAGTGCAACCTGTTTTGGAGATTTATGAGGAACAGGTGCATGTCTATTTACTACTCTAGATAGCATTTCTGTTGATGAAAGGATGATTGCTACCAAAGCCAGGATATCCTTCACGCAATATACAAAAGCCAAGCCCACTAAGTGGGGCATAAAACTTTTCGTGTTAGCTGATGTCAACGGCTATACCATTAACTTCAAAATTGACACTGGGAAGTCAAAATTTTTATCTGGGAAAGGCCCATCTTTTGATGTCACAAAATACTTACTGATAATCGCTTGACTTACCACTAAAGAAGAACATGAACAAACCCTCTGTATGCCAGTTCTTAAGGCCTTTCCACACTGAGCGCGAAAAAGCTAAATAATATCGGACGCGACGACGCGTTGGAATAAAACAACAGATTCCTATGGATGCTTCCACATAGACTGCGAACATTCACGCACTGAAAATGCGAATGTTTTTTTCGAACCAATCCAACAGATCTTTTCAATTTCGCAAAGCGTAATGCTCAAATCTTATTGGACGGCCCGTGTTTTCATCACGTGGCCAGAGCAACTGCTGTTAACCCAAAGGTTGACGCGGTGACACTAAAAGCTCAGAAGACTGTACCGAAGTAGAGGACTTTCAGAGCACATTCATTCTTTAGATCTGGGCTATTCAATTGGTGGCCTGCCAATCATCTTCATCCAGCCCGAGGAAGAGTACGCAGGTTGCACATTCACCTTGAATTGTTCTTGCACTAATTAGTTTGTCCACAAGGTGGCAACACTGGCCAAAAAGAAAAGGGAGAGACGCAATAACAACAATCTACCAGAGACCGCAACATCAAGAGATGGCAGTTTTGACCAGCGCTTATGTGAGGGAGTTATGAGATATCCACAATTCTAACGTTAGTTTAAACAAGTTTAAAGACCGTGTTATCAGTCATAACTTCTGGCGAGAAATAGCGCTGACACTGGACGAAGATTTTTATCAAAGCAGGAAGTATAATTTGAAAATCTGAGCGTTTGGCTGTATTCATAAAGTGAGACGCTTCAGACAAGTGCACCAGTGCTTCAATGGACAAAACCACACACAAAGGTGTTAAAATATACGTGATTTTGGCGAGTTACCTCATAAACACAGTCTTAAATCAGTTACATATCCAGTTTTCTCCCAACTCTTTACGGTCATTTTGGATTTTATGTCACATCCGCGTCATGTGCATCAGGTTTTATTAAAGAAACAGCGCTGCTTTTAAAGTGAAACTTGCTGCAGTCTGTGATTGATGTAAACCAAAGAACTAAAGTAAAAGAGAAATCACTGGACTGCTCTGCTTGCTGATTAACTTTTGTAGCTTGAATAAAGAATAATCAATATAGCTAATGCATACAATTTATAGTTTATGTGAAGATTGTTTTGTTCACTTATAAAAGGTTGTTATATTTTTCAAAGCCTATTAAATGTTAAAAATAATATAACATTTCAATTATACTGTAATATTAAATGGCTATAATTAATGGCTAAATTTAAAGGGAAAAATGGCTTTAATAGAGACAGCAGTAACATTATTCGTATCAATGATACTTCATTAATAGTAGGCTAGTAAAAAGATGTCATTAAACACATTTAAAATATACCATCTTTATGTTGTTTTTATATTAATTTGGAAGTTCAGTGTGAAAATATGACAACACAAATATATTAATATGTGTTTAGTCACATTTTTTGAATTAATTACAGAAAAAATATAAAGTGTAAAAAAACATTTTAATTGAATGGCAGACAGCACTAATGTTAACCTTTTATAGATGTTACTGTTGGTAATATTAGTTAATTTTACTGCTGAATATGCATTTAAATTTAATTTCCAATTTTATAGGCCCCCCCAGAAAAAGATCGGGACGGCCCCCCCACCCCCTTGGCCCCCTTCAAATGTTCAATTCGATAATCCGGCCCTCAAATGAAGTTAATTGAATAGCCCTGCTTTAGATCTTCTGTATTAAAAAAAAAAAATCGAGTGAAACATTTTTTCTGCACATAAAATGTGACCCTGGACCACAAAACCAGTCTTAAGTGTAAATTTTTCAAAATTGGGATTTATACATCATCTGAAATTTGAATAAATAAGCTTTCCATTGATGTACGGTTTGTTAGGATCGGACAATATTTGGCCGAAATACAACTATTTGTAAATCTGGAATCTGAGGGTGCAAAAAAATCTAAATATTGAGAAAATCACCTTTAAAGTTGTTCAAATGAAGTTCTTAGCCATGCATATTACTAATCAAAAATGAAGTTTTGATACATTTACAGTAAGAAATTGACAAAATATCTTCATGGAACATGATCTTTACTTAATACCCTAATGATTTTTGGCATAAAATAAAAATGGATAATTTTGACCCATACAATGTATTTTTGGCTATTGCTACAAATATACCCCAGCGACTTAAGACTGGTTTTGTAGTACAGGGTCACAAATATGAAAGCAAATAGATATGATGTTATATTTTCTGCATGTGTTTTATGCAGCTCATGGGATTTTTATAAGAAAAAGGGGTTAAGGGACACGTGGTCAAAGTTAGCGTTACACTTTCTCCAACAGGGAGATAAGAGGGTCTGTATTACTTACTATAGTAAGACAATCTATGCTCCAAGACCTGAAATGGGTGTCAGACAAAGAAGAGATGCAAAATGTGCAGTGTTGGGGGGCCTCTGGGAACAGGTCTAACTGTCCTTTTGATTATTACTATCACTCTGCTGGTCCCTATCATGATGCCTTCACTGCCACCACTTTCTTTTCTGCTGCCCTCTCTCATGCCTTTGACTGCACTCTTGTCATTTTCTCCACTCCTCCCTGCCTCAGTACCTGCAATACTGGGACTACTGCAACTGCCAGGGTTGTGCTTCAGTTCCTAATCACAAAGAAAGTACAAATATAAAAAAGCAATGTATTGAAATGATAGATTAATTGTACATCAGAGGGATGATAAAGTAGATATCATCCCTCTGATATCATCTCCCTGGTGGGCTGGTGTCCTGCAGAGATTAGCTCCAACCCTAATCAAACACACCTGAAGCAGCTAATCAAGCCCTTACTTGGCAGGCTAGAAACTTCCAGGCAACTTGGAGCTAAACTCTGCAGGACACCGACCCTCCAGGACCGACTTTGGGACCCCTGATTTAGAACAAGAAAGTCTACCACAAGAATGCAATGCACCCCGGTGTTGAATGGACACAACCAGATGTCATCATTTGGGATGGCCATCTAAAGACATTGAAACCACTTCATGTATTTTCGTTATAAATGAGCAATGGGTCAGCTGATACATTTTGAAGTCACTAAATGTATGGATTTATCACCTTTTGTACAACTCCAAATCGACCTCCAAACAGTGCAGTAGACACCACAGAGGACAGAAGAAATACTTTGGCCTATATAAAATATACACACATTTTTACCTCAAAATCACTAAATAAATATTTCCCAAACAATATATTAAAACACATTTGTTCTAATAATTACCTTCATTTTCTTTTTAAGTATATGTAGGTAACTATCGATTACCTGTTTGAGAAAGCAGAAACAATTTGTCACAATTTCACAAAGCAATCTTTGTTCCTAACTTCCTACCTCATCTGATAGCCAGTTACTCCCTTGCAAAGTTTTCAAGGAAGAGTTGTCCAATTTGTATGGCTCAACCACAGCTTCAACTCTATCAACAGCATTGTCTGGCCAGATCTGCTGAACTAATAAAAATAAAAACATATCTAAAACCTTGACATAATTAAACTCATAATATGAACAGTTCTTCCATATCTTTTTAACAGGGCAGGAAGAATAGGTTTCCATGCACCCGCTTGGCAGTTTTTTGGTACCTTTTTTTTTTGGAACCCTAATGGTGTTTAGTTAAAATTTGTTGATGTTGCCGAGGTCAACTAACGTCCCATGGGGTTCGTTTGGCAGCCATCTTGAAATTATGTCATCGTGAGTGGTGAAAAACACAGACTTTCATAACTACTGTCCTGAACCATACAACAAAGACAAATGAACCCACTTTTTCATATAATTGTGACACCAGAAAAAATATAAAATGTTTAATTTGATTCCTGGTGTCAGAATTATATAAAAAAAGTGGTTCATTTGTCTTTGTATGTTGTATGGTTCAGGAGTTTTCACCACTCGCGATGACATCATTTCAAGATGGCTGCCAAACGAACCCCATGGGACGTTAGGTTACAAAAAACTGCCAAGCAGGTGCATGGAAACCTATTCTTCCTGCCCTACTATTTGACTTCCTTGTATTACAATACATCTTTACAATACCTCTCTCCTCAGAGTTCTTAGCTACAGCTGCACTGTTTCTTGTTTTTATGCTGCTCTTCTTTCCCCTCTCTTTTTTCCCATCAGAAGTAATGGTGTTCTTGTTGTCATGTCTTTCCTTTCCTACTTTCTGTTGTCTTTTTTTTCCTCTATGTCTCCCTGTCTGAGGTAACCTTTCTTCTCTCTTCAAAGCTTGACCTCCCTGCAATTCCAACTTCTCTTCCAGCACCTGTTCAACTTCTAACTTGACGTGTTCTTTCACGGTTTGTGACTGTTCTCTTTCCAATTCGCTAATCTTCTCTTCCAGTGTCCCCTGATCAACATCCAGCTTAAGTTGGCCAGTCACTGACTGCTGCTGTTCAGCTGCTTCTTCTGTGTCCCTGTTTTCCTGTCCTTCCTTGTACGGCTTTAAATGGTTTATGTTGTAGGTGGTTTTCAAAATGTGCCCTTCCTGATTTTTTAGAACAACTGCCGTGCCTGTGACATTGCAAATGGTGTAAGGCCCAGAAAAGTCTGGTTGGAGCCTACCCCCCTTCCGTCCTTTTTTTCGTGCCTTGAACAGTAAAACCTTGTCACCAACATTGAAGGTGATGTTCTTGCGTTTTTTGTATTGCGCTTCCTGTTGCTTTGTTTGGGATTTCACTACATTTTCACTTGCCTTTTCTTTCACAAGTTCTGTTTGTTCTGCTCTTGTTTCAACAAATCCTTCATGTGTGGGGGAGAACAATTTATGAAAGCTAAAATGTAGAAGAATTTTCATGTCAGACCACTCAACACTGTAAATTGTTTCTAAAAATTTTTAAATAGGGTTTGTGGTTGCTATTTTAGGGGGTAACGCAATATATTAATGCATTACTTTTAAAAGTAACTATCCCCAACACTGGCTATGATTGGCCTATTATGCTGTTCACACATTAAATCCTGAATCTGTGAGCATTCTGCATAAACAAATTGGTCTAAAACAGTGGTTCTCAAACTAGGGGGGCCCCAAAATAGATCCATGGGGGCCACGTTTCAAGCTGATGTAAATGCATAGAGTGATTAAAGACAAAAATAACACTTGCCAGCAATTCCTCTGGTACTTCAGATGGAAATCTCGCTTCTCTTCCATACATCAAGAAGAAGGAACTGTATTTAATAGTTGTGTGGATTTTTGAACGCAACAAAAACAAAACTACATCAAGAAAAACATCCCAATTATCCTGATATTCATTGACCAGTTTTCTGAGGGCCCTAAAATGGATTGTAAAAAAATTATTAACTAATTGTATAACATATGACACGACATAAAATATTTAACCCCCAGGTTGTGCTCAAAAATGACCGGGGCACAAAAAACAGCTTATAAATCTCTCGTTATGCAAGGAATATCTTTGGAGGATCGCACAGACCTCCACATGTTAGCCAGTGGTTCCCTAAGAAAGAGGTTTTGATTAGGCCAGGACTAGGCCTTTGTTAAATACTGAAATGTAAGTAGTATTTTTACAAACATATCTTACAAAAACAATGGGTCTCCTTCACTTTTTAATGGGAGTTTTTGAGAGTGCTTGAACTCTGTCAGTGAAAATGTTCTTTGCTCTCTTTTTGTACAATGAAAGTGTTATGATGAGTAGCCTAACTTACAATGTTTTTATTCATGACTTTCAATGTTAATTCACATTAAATATAAAGTAAGTCATATTAAAACCATGTTATGGCATGATGCCCATATATGTGTAACGCTGCCAACGTGGCGTGAAAAGTGCGGATCCATGTGCAAAGCTTTATTAAACAAAGGCATGGTCAAAACACAGGCAGGGTCAAACAACGGCAAGCAAATATGGCATGGGCAAGACACAGAGTAATCCTGGGACAAGCGTGGGTCGATGATCGGCGAACAATATCCAATAAGGCAAGGCAGAGAGATAATCCAGGTACAAGGGCAATAATCCAGGTGAGGCATAAACAGAGTCCGAATGGTGAGACAGGTGTAAATACAGGGAACACAGACTAGAAAACAACAAACAGGTTCCGTATCACAGCTAACACTAGGCGAGTGATAAACGCAGAACAATACTGGGAACAGAACAAAAACACAGAATGGCACAGCAAGGCAGCTAGCGCTAGAAGAGAGCTATACGCAGATCAATACTCGCCAAACTATGAACAGAAGTCCAATGTTTATATGGAGTGATTGTGTGATGGTTCTCAGGTGTGAGCGTGTGATCAGTGCAATCAGCTGTGTGTCGTCAGTGCAATGGATGATGGGAATTGTAGTCTGGTGAAGTGCAACAGTAGTGTGGTGCAAGAGTCCATGTGATTAGTGAGTGACCTCTGGTGGTGAGTGAACGGAAGTTAGACCGGATTCATGACTATATGTTACTTAAGTTAACAGACAGGTTTGTATGCAATCCGCCTACAGTCCTACCTTACCTTTTTATGTTGTCATTTGTCTTTTCATCCAACCCATTGGTTTGGGGATGGTAGGCAGCTGTCACGCTCCTTTTTATGCATAGTAGATCACAAAGGCATCTGTTTATCTAAGAAAGAATATAAGAATTTTGCATTTAATCATGTGGGTAGGTCATTTTTGATACAGTAACACTGTATAAATACTTTTAAAAACATTATGGAGTTATGCAAGTTAGGTAATGTAAGTGTATTTTCTAACATGACAGTTATTGCCTCTATTACTGTAATTATTTTCAGCTACAAAGGTGATTTGAAACGTATCTTGTATTGTTTACTCTTGAATGAACTGATTGTTAAAAGTACCAATTTGAAAGAAGATCTTACTGTTGTGTTTTGGTGATTAAACCAAATGTTCTCAATACATATCACAATGATTTTGTGTTCTGAAACAATAATAATGTGGAATGAAAATATGTGCAATTACAATGAAATCAGGTTTTTGAAAGAATGACTAGTGGTGTTACAAGTGTGATCAGTTTAAAGTTTTGTACTAAGAGTTTTGAAAATGTACACCTTACTTATAAAAATAGCACCAAACCAATTGTACTATAATAAGTACATAGTATGTACATGAGGAACAGCACTGTAAAATAAAGTGCTACCCATGATTTATTTAAATTTAAAATTTATCTCTAACCATTAGTCCACGACTTCCCCCTTTATTATCTCATCCTGCTATCTGCAGTGTTTAGGTCAAATCAAAATGTCATATAATGCCTGAACTGTCATCGCTGTTTCTTGTGTTAAAATTTTGGTAACTGTTTGTAATCTTTGTTTTCCAGAAATAGTTTTATATTACAATAAAATAACTGCATAGAAAAAAATTATATGTACTGCCTTGCAAAAATGTCTTACATCCTCTGATAAAGACTCCACGTGTAGGCGTGAGAGTGAGAAGCACTTGGAAGTAAATTTGAAAGTTTAAATGACGTGAATCTTCACTTTGGATGACAAATTTAAACCCGACAGGCACATTTGAATTTGCTGATTGTTCCAGGTTTGAGTGAAGAATAAAATTTAACTAAATAAATTAATTACGTATTTTGTATAATGTCTCATTTCCACATTAAAACTTATCAATTTATTAAAACTACATATACATGTGTTCTTAAAACAATAATAATTTCCCGATGATGGAAAGTGTCGTTTATGAATATTGGTTAGAACACATTCTGCTGCTGTGAGAATGCAGAAAATATACACCCATCTTTGTATGAAAACTAAATTTGCTGCCAGTTTTACAAACTACATTGTTACACATGAAAACTTTTTTTCATATTTTTGTGTATATTCACGTTTGCCTATATAGATATCTTCTATGTTGAAGTATCGCATTCCTTATTTTACTGAGAGCTAATTGTGGGTGTAAGTTTGTATGAAACAGACACATTTTCATTTGTATTTCTGAATGATTTTGCCTGGATTCCTAAGAAAATCATGGAGGTATTAGGCAACACTGTACAGAGTGATTTACTGAGTGAAAGAAAAGGAATGCACTGTTGGTACATACAGGTGAGATTTTAGATAGCGCCCCCTCGCACACAACTGTAAATGATTAAAATATGAATAGTGCTCAATGTCAACATTAATATGAAGTAACAAAACCGGATAAAAAGATTCACACAAGAATTAAACTAAATGTGCAATAAACTAGCCTCTTACCTACCTCTTAAGGTAAGACTAGCCTCTTAATAACAATATAACTGGAAAAAAAGGTTTTAATTTATTTTTAAGGAAAAAACACTACACTTTTCTTAGTTTAAAATAAATAGCTCAGTTAGTGCTGCCAGTAAAGTGTTCACAAACATCAATGTCTGCCTTGAAGTGTCTTTAACCCCTTTGCTTCCACCCCCCATTTTCAGCATGGAGACACAAATTACATACCCAAAATAAAAAGGTTCCTGCTCATGAGTCTTTCTTACTAGATACATAATCAGCATATGTTTACAAAGCTGACACTTCAAAGTTTACTGTTCAAGAGTCAGAATTACTCAGATTGTTATGATAATAAAGATACAGAAGCTCAAACATGAAAACAAAAATAAAAAATATTAAAAACATTTTTTTTATGTATAAAAAAATATGTTGCTTTTAGGATATTTTAGAAACACAATGAAGCTAAAGCCACACGTCTACAAATGCTTCAGTTTAAATTTCAGAACGTAATCTCTAAAACTGTGAATTTTATGAAACATTTTCTAAGACCATGTCATGTGTGTTTTCAGAGAAGGCTAATAAAATTTATTTATGACCCCTGTAAACTCTCCTGTAAGATTTCTCCTCATGTTTGGCTCGGCAAACTGCCCCATATCATAGACAGGTAAACCTTGTTGCTGGTCTGTTTTCCCCCTACAAAGTAGTTCTTGTTTGTTTGTTTGTTTGAAGCCCATTAGGATGAAGTTGTGGCCTAATGGTTAGAGAGTCGGGTGTGTGTGTGTGTGTGTGTGTGTGTGTGTGTGTGTGTGTGTGTGTGTGTGTGTGTGTACAGACCACTAATTCCGAGTATGGGTCACCATACTTGCTCACATGTCACTTTCACTTTCACTTAACTCTGCTCTTGAGTCCTTGCCTCATCCCTTACCCATGTAAGGACTGAATTTATTTTCTTAGGAAATTATCTCCACGTCAAACCAAGTGTTAGTAACTCACACAAAACAGATGCCATGCAACAAAACCATGAAACTAATCTGAAGAAGAGATCTCCAAAGAGAGCAAACAGCACCTCTCTCCTTGCTCATTTACGACCCCCTTCTCCCCCCGCCCTCTCTGCCTCTCCCTCTTTTCCCCCAAAAGGGTTCACTCAAAGTTCATTAAGAGTACGTACATACCAGATATCATGTATCTTGTGAACCTGTTGTTTTTCCCTTTCATGTGTGGTATCATTCTAAAGGTCTCAGTGCAATTGGTAAAACAGGCTCAATTTCACAGTAGTCACTAATATTATGAGAAAACTTGAAAACTTTTGTAGAATTCTGTTCTGCTGAGGAGGGAGTGTGTCCCCCTTTAGGGGTCTGTGAGAATGTTTATCTATCTCCAGCCAGGTGCGAGCCTGGAGCACTACAACCTACAAAACCAAAAGGTATTTTATGTTTTTACAACTGATTTGAAGATTATAAGCGAAGTGGCATTATTGTCATTTGGGATTCTGTAGTCAGAAGAACCCTTTGAAGAGCTTTGCTGGAACTCACATGCTGCTGTGTGTCTCTCTACTGTCAGGAATGCATTTCTTAGATTCAATCTTTGAGCAATCTATGTTATGTATTTATTTGAATTGGAACTGAATTTAACTCTGAATTGGTTTCTAATTGTTTCATTATGTAATTGGTGTGATACAACTTTTACCTGACTATTAATAAATTGTTATATTTGATTTATTCTGAACTCTCCTGAAATCATTATGACTAGAAAACAGTGAGGAGGCATTTGTCACCGCAAATCTGTGTCCTGGATAGGTCAAACTGAAGGCTCATGAATGAACGGAGCAGTAGGCACGTCATCGGAGACCTTCCGATTTCTGTCTATCACTGGTCCTAGCAAGATGTACGGGACCAGACTAAGTGAACTTCACTTTTTGTCATAAGCAAGCAGTTGGCGGCAGACAATTAGGTATTAGTCTACCTACACCCTCTGACTAGAGGATGACAAGGGGGGTTTTTCTCCCATGAAAAAACGGGGGGGGGGAAATCCCGTCCCATCCCAATCCAGGAAGAATGACTCCCATTCCCATTGTGTTTCATTATTAAATTTTTTTGGCCAGAATCTGTCAGTTATAGTAAAAATACAGTACAGATCACAGCGTGCCCACCTTAGTTGAATAAAAATCCAAAATGTAATTTTTTGTTATTTTATTGAACTGAAAGCCAGCTTAAACAATGAACAGTGTGCATTGCACACACATTAAATTTCATGTAAATCATCCATGCTAAAACACACACGTTTTCGTTTTCATTTGAAAGTAGACATTTCACTCTCTATAGATATATTTTTCATACACAGAGTTTCAAAGTTTCTCGCTCGAGTTCACAGAGACCGAGACGGCAGAAAGCGCATCCAGTTTGCTTTAATTACTTTACAGAAGCGCAACGTTTTGTTGTTATTCTGAGTGCACTCAAATAAACGTAGAGTCTTTACAGATTCAAAAGATTTATTAGGCTACTTTTATCTGTATGACCAAAAATTATGGAGTATTTTTAAGAGCAAGTGAGCGCACCGGTGCCTGTCCTGCAGTGAGCGCTACTGTTCAGCTCCACTCTCCACAAAAAAACACTTCAATAGTGCACATTCTCTAGGTTAACATTAGATTAAGCAGCCATGTAAAGTTGCTACTACATTCATCTTTCAGATGAAAAGCCATATTTGAGGTCGATGAATGATAGGTGAGCGTTTGGATGTCCTG
This sequence comes from Acrossocheilus fasciatus, assembly GCA_036784905.1. Lineage (NCBI taxonomy): Eukaryota > Metazoa > Chordata > Actinopteri > Cypriniformes > Cyprinidae > Acrossocheilus > Acrossocheilus fasciatus. Next base: position 31,933,485 of record CM071941.1, on the reverse strand, counting down.
CCTGAGTGTATTACCACATAGACCAGCCGTTAACAATCTGTCCGTCACGGACTGCGTCATTCACTTAACCAGCCACACCAAAGCAAACAGGAGGAGAGCATAAAGAGACAGGGCAACTAGAATTGAGTTCAAAATTAAAATATACAGGTTATTTATATAAAAGGTATATTTGTGTATGAAGTTGGGTATCACAGTGTTATTACTATTCCCAGTCCCGCCCACTCTCGCAGACATTTTTTCCTGTCCCGTCCCAATCACGTGATTCGTAGTGATTTTGTTTCCCATCCCACAGGATTCCCGAAAAAATGTCAGCCTCTACCTCTGACTAACATCAGACTGACGAGTTTGTGATCGTGAGACCGGCGCCTTCGACCGAATCTAGGCTCAAAAGCGACATTAGGTCCCCAGTGAACAGATAATTGAAAGTATGGCATTTCCTGAATAATCAAATATCTAAATGAACAACCAATCAATATTTGTTAGAAATACTGCCTAGATTTAATGGTCACTTGAAATTGGAGTCAGATTGAACATGGAGCTGAAACTAAATCCTGATCAATTCAGAAGCACAAGTAAAAGACCGAACACGCATTAAACCTTCAACCAGCCGCTGGATTCCACTTTTTGGGCTGGCGGGTGGATCCTTACACCCACTAAACCAGACAAAAGGTTTATGCAATACGCAACTATCTTCAAGAAACATCAGATTTGTGTCAGGCCCTTTTAAATCAAGTTATACTTTTTATTGACATGGCAACCAATACATGAAGATAATAGATGAGAAAGAACAGAACTTGCTATAAAGATAGAGAGAAATGATAAATGACACATTTCTATCACTATTTTTTGCCTGACACATCCATTTGATATTTTTACCTTGTCATTTATTTTATTAAAGTTTTTTTGCCTAGTATGGCTACAAGTACCTGAAAATGTAATACCTGTTAGTAGAAAATTTTAAAGTAGTATTGATTGATTCAAATCTGATACTTCAAATATGATGTGTTTATTAACGGATACATGTATATGATTACGTGATTGCTGTGCAGATGTCATTTTTAAATGTTCAGATATTTTGGATGCCGTCAGCAACCTGTATGTATGCATAGCTGTGGACTAAATGAAGTAGAAGCCCAGAGCATCAATGTCATCTCCACTTCTGCCTGTAATGCCATGAATCCTTCCAGACTTCACAGTAAAACTCACAGGCTCACCCAGCTGCTTACACTTGACAGATATTGTTGTTTGGATTCCATTACTTTTTACAACCACAAACTCAACCCCCCCACATCTGTTACCAGCCCTATTTGGCCACAGTTTTGCAGAGATAATTTTGTCATAGTCATCAAACACAATTTCTTGATTGTTCGATCCTGCTGAGTTACCCACTTTAATCATGTGGCCACAGTCGAAAATCACCTGGATTGAGTTCAGTGTTGTCTAAAAGCCAAAGAAAAAAAAAAAAGAATAAATACAATTTCTCATGAATCAAGTGAATGAAATTCAAATGTAGGAATAAATATACTACAATAGAATGATACCAAAACACACCTCACTGTAAGTAATGTTAAGTTTCTTAAAGGTGGCGTAGGAGGCAGACTTAAAGGAGAAATCATCACCTCCTGGCCCACCCACAATCACAGTTTGTGCTGAGAAAGGAATTAAGAGAATGGTCAGTCCTGTTTGAAAGCACTAAATACAGTGAAATTCACACACAATGAATGAATGAATGAATGATGCATTTATATAGCGCTTTATTGTATATTAACGTACACCCAAAGCGCTTTACAATCGGGAGGGGAGGGGGGGGGGGGGTCTCTCTCCTCAACCACCACCAGTGTGCAGCATCCACCTGGATGATGCGACGGCAGCCACAGCTCAACGGCGCCAGTGCGCTCACCACACACCAGCTACAGGTGGAGAGGAGAGAGAGACAGAGCCAATCAAGTGCATGGGGATTATTAGGAGGCCATGATTGACAAGGGCCAGTGGAGGGAATCTGGCCAGGACACAGTTCTCTCACAACTGCACTGGACAACCAATCTGTCTGCCGAGACAAGCCAAGTCCGGTCACCTCCGTTTCTACGGATTGTGTCAAAACAGCTTCAAGGAGATAAATAGGAAAAATAGCAAACTTAACTGTGGATAGATTCAGTTTCTGCTGTAAAGCAGCTCTAAAATAGCAATAGTGTATTTGGCTCAAACAATTCAGTGTTGGTTCAGTTCAGATCAATAACGGTGTGAAGATCATTAGATCCGAAATGAAATTCAGCTATGAGCAGGTGCGGTCTCAGGAGATGAAAGCTGTTTTCATGGAAAATACTTCTTGGAGTGACCACTAGGTGTCACTGTGATGTGTTTTCTTAGCCGTTTCTGTGTAAGAGGCTGTAAGAGCGAAAGACGCAAACTCAGGAGATTGGAGGCTGACAGACCATTAAGTAAAGTTCTTAATTATTTTATCCAGTGGTAGTTGAGTGATAATTGCACAAGATACCACAGCAGTTCTACACAAGGCAGGAATGTCGTTTATTATTCAGCTATTATTCATGATATTTCCCTGTTGCCTGAGGCTATGGATTACAGGTAATAAGGTTGTTTAAAAATAGTGCTGTTTAATAACATTCAGTTTCTTGCACAGACCGATTGTTTTGCTTAGTTAGACCTCAATATTTTATCAGGAGCTATGGGTATTAATTTTGAGGGTATCACTTTATTTTTAAGGACCGGTTCTTACTACTAACTAGTTGCTTATTATCATGCATATTATCTGCATATTGGCTGTTTATTAGTACTTATAAAGTTCATATTAAGGTCTTATTCTGCGTGACCATATTTGAGATCTCTTAATCCACCCCATATCTAAAGTTAACAGCTACCTTACTAACTATTAATAAGCAGCAAATTAGGAGTTAATTGAGGGAAAGCTCTGAATATGTGTTCCCTATACTTAAGTGTTACCATTTTATGCTTTTTGATTTAATTATTTATTTTCAAAAACAGGCAGTGACTGACCTGCATTTTATGAGTCACCAAGGACCACGGTTTCAGCCAAAAAAAAAAACATCTTCCCTGTCACATCTTGGCCTGAGGATGCCTAAATTAAGAGCAAATTTAAAGTTTTTGGTTGAACTATCCCTTTAAGTGAGCTTAAAACAATCTTTGCATAAACCCATTATAATATATATCACATTAAGCTGTGCCTTTAATAATGTGTTGTATAGATATAAAATTACTACATAAAAAAAATGGTATCAATATGAGGATCAGTCTTCTTGACATCAGCATCACAAGTATTTACTGGAATTTATTTTATTTTGTGTATGTGTGTGTGTGTGTGTGTGTGTGTGTGTATATATGTATGTATTAGTGTAATCGCGATTAATCGCATCCAAATAAAAGTTTTTGTTTACATAATATATGTGTGTGTGTACTGTGTATATTTATTATGTATATATAAATACACACAGTATATATTTTGAAAACATTTACATGTGTTATATTCTTATATTTTATTTTATATATAAATTTATTTAATATATAAACAACATATTTTTCTCAAATATATACATGCAAGTGTTTGTATATATATATATACACATACATAATAAATACATACACTATACAAACATATTAATCAGTATATAAATTCTGTTAAAATCATTTGTATATTTTTATAAAAATATATACATGTACATGAATTAATGATTTGTTAATCAGTATGTAATGTTCAGTTAGTTCATTAGTAAACATTTACAAGCACGTTATCGCATACTATTTGAATATATATTAACTAATGAACTGTTAAACATTATATAATGTTTGTTGATGATTTATTAATGAAATGTATTAACTCCATACTTATTACCATACCTTATTTGTGGATTAACAACTAGATAAATTTATATATATATATATATATATATATATATATATATATATTTTAATTTTTTTTTTTTTTTTCACGCCGTGCGTGAATATGATGTGGTATCACAACACTACGGAGACCTGAGGAAAAGCAGGGATTAAAGTCCAAAACCCAATGTGAAATAACCTAACAAATCAATCGGGGCTAAAGCGGTTATAAACAACAATGTAAATTCACACAATCTAACTAATTTAATGCATTTGAGATGTTGTGTTTTCCTCAGTGCATAACTGACATGTCACATGTATATTCTTCATCTGTAAATGTTATAAAGTCATGCAAGCATATCCATTTTTCTGTCAGGAGGGCGAGGCTGACGCGAGTGAACGAGCGCTGCTAAACAGATGGAACGCAATCGAATAGGAGCGCACTAATTCAGAGTAAAATATACATTTTGCTAAAATATTTGTTGTTGGACATTAAATGTGTCTTTTGTAGAATTTTAAACCTGCATATAAGTGTATTTTTATGATAGCAGTGACTGTAAAGGGACTATTGTAATAGGTAAAAGCTAGTACAGTACTAATTACTAAGCTCAAATGAGTTAATGTGTGTCTCTTATAGCAGTTAAAACATAGTCATTTTCTTTATTATTGATTTTAATTTTTAATTCAGTTATTTTATTTTAATGCTTTAAAGAGCAATTTTAGATTGTAATGTTCTGCAGACTATAAAAGGTTCAGCTGTCATAAAACCAGAGAGAAAGGCTGCATGGCTAGAAACTGTAAAAAAATAAAATAAAACAAAAAGTCAATTAATAGTATGTGTGATGGTGGTAATATTGTGTTAGAGGAACTCAGCTTAGCCTGACAGTTAGCCTGCTTTAGACCAGGTTAGTTCCCCAGCATAAGTTTCCACAGTGACTGTCAAGTTATTTAGGGATTCTTCTCAGCCTCAATGTCTGCTCAAACTTGAAAAAGGCTTCAATCAACTTCAGAGGGTGCATGGAATAACTCAAAACATCTGATTCTTCATCAAAGCAATTTATTGAAATCTTTCAGCGACAACTTGATCTTCCTTTGCTTATTTTCAGAGTTTAATTCAGATGCTTAGCTCAGATGCTTAGCTTAATAACCTATACAGAGAAGTTTTTCATTCAGTCAAACTGTTTTAAACCCACCATCAATGTAGTGCTTTATATTCAAGGCACTTTAATATTTTAACCAAATTTTAAAAATTTTGCCCTTATTTTCTGGGGAGAAACTGAGATGGGATTTTTATAGAAATTCAGTTTTAAATAAATAAAATAGTTAGATCACTTTTGAATTTGATTTACAAATTTTGTAAACATTCAAAGTTCCAATCCTGTAATATGAATCATAACTTCATTCTGGATTAAAACAATGTCACAAATGCTTTGCAGATGAATTGTGAGCACTTCACACTTACATTTAGAAGCTTTTGAAAAATGCTATCCGTTCTTTGAATGAATCCTGTATCTTATTACCTGTATGTGTTCGTGTTTTCTGTATGTGAATTAGCATGACTCGTGTGGACAGGACTTTTATTTTGGTACGGGGGCGTGACGTCATAAGGCTGCGTCGTCATAAGGCTGCGTCTGCGATCTGAGGAAAGGTTTGTTTTCATTCATTCACAGCATTTCAATCATTACAAGCCGTAGTGAACTATGAAATGTATTAACTATTGTTTATGTTAACACCATAATACTTTTTTTTTTTATTAAAGAACGTTGTCTAGTGTAAGTTATAAGCGCATCCAGACGAGTAACAGATAAAGTTGTGTCTCATTTCGCTCTCTATATAAGGTTAATTAGTTTAGTAAACACGAATACTGTAACTGGCGAGTAGTGATGGAGAAACGCAGCTTTTTAAAACGAAACTGAACCAATATCGCCGCGAAAGAAACCAGTTAAACCGTAACACCTGCTTGTCAAAACAGTGTAAACACAACGACAACAACAAACACGTGTAACAAGTTTTACAATTACAAAAAAAACAACGGAATATATTGTCATGAAATAAATATAAATAATATTAAAATAAATAGAAACTTTGTATTTAAAGTGTGTTGTTTAATTTTAGTGCGAGTTTTGAGGCTGTTTGCTTGTTTTTAGTCATCACTCTGATTGAGACGCTCACAGAAGATTTAGTTTGCATTTGTTTTTCTTTATGTTAATCTCATCTTAATCATGACAGAGTGTACAAACAGAGAAAATGGCGATTATTAAAGAGGAGAGTGAAGACTTCAGGATTGAAGAAGTTTTCAGTCTCAAACAAGAAGATGCGGAGGAAAAAACAGGTTGGTTTTCATTCTCAATGCATGTGATTTTTATTTAAAATGTTAGCATTAGTTTGTTGTGATTGGAAGTCATTTAGTGTGTGATGTCCATCTTTTCTTCTGTAAATATTTACAAAGTCAGCAAGCCTATGATGCCAAGTGTTTTAAAGTCTGTACAGAATTTAAGTCGTGTAGTGTATTCCAGTCTAGAGAAGATCCTATTTCAGAGTTAAACATTATATTTTACCAGCCAGATTCCCTGAACACATCCACCTATGCAGCCTTGATCATATTCTTGATTAGAAAATCATTGTAATGCACCCAAAAGATAAGAAACTTATAGTCCATGTAGTTTGATGCGGGTCAGTTTGGTATGTTGACACAATTTTTACTGTGATGTGAGAAATGGCACAATTCTAAATCTGTTAGACATTTCTGGATTCTGACACCATAGTTAAGTGGTTACAGTAGTAGTTATAGACCTGATACTTGCCAGTTATGATATAAGGGGCATTACATGTCCAACACAAGCGCTAAGCAGCTGACCAATCACAACAGAGTCCGAATCAGAGCAGACTGGGCTTTTCAAATGCCTGGTTTCTAGGGTGATGAACAATGTAAATTTTATGTTTGTTTGTTTTTTATTTACATTAAAACATGTAAATCTATTTTAGTAGATCCTTTAACAAAATCATAAACCTGTAAATGAGCAGAATAGGTCCACTTTAAGGTCAACAACGTTGGTTGCCAACTGTCCCATATATTGGACTTTTTTTGTGTCGCATACGTGACCTCTAGGGATGCACTGAAATTGTTCGGCCGAGAATAGCAAAAAAAGCTCTTTTGGTGTTCAACTGAATAATATGTACTGAACAATGACGTGACACAATCAAATGAAGGCGCGCACTAAAGCAGCAAACGTGTCTGCAGTGGGAAAGCATTTAAAGCCGTCAGAGAGAGACGCAAAAATCTATACAAGCACCGACAGCGAGAGTGCGCTTAGTGCTGCATTTCATGTCTCCGATGAGAAGAGGTAGAGGTGGTTGATGCTGGTTACTATATATATATGATAATTGAAATCGCGAAATGGCCTCAAGTGATTAGTAAATAAACTGCAAAATGTTGTGTTTTCTAACACGTGCATGGATTTCATGTATTCGAACAGCGCTGCATGAACTCGCGTGAAACACACAACCCATCTGTGCTGAAACACTGTTATTCGTCAGTTGCTCAGTAACATTTTTATGAATTTTTTTAAAGGCATGTGACAATGTGATACGTGCGACAAACATATTTCCAAATTCCTAATGAGAATCATTTATAAATCTGTTGTCGACAAAAAGAAGCACTGAGATCCTCCTGCGGGTTTCTGCCCAAATAAAAGCTGAGAAAAAGCAACAACTCCAACAACATTCTTAAATGTTAGTATTGTAATTTTACTGTTCTGTAGAATAAAATAAAAAAGTAAGGCAGTAATCATGAAAATAATAATTACCCTACAACAGCTCTATTAATACATTTATTATATTCACACATGGTGGTCAAATTGGGATCTGTAATATATTCTAATGTTTTTAAAGAAGTCTCTTCTGCTCAGCAAGGCTGCATTTATTTGTACAGTAAAAAAATACATGCCTGATTCAAGAAGGGGGTCTCAAAAATGGCCAAAAAATATTATTTTACTAACTTGTAAGCTAAATTGTGCTTTGTTGGTATGATGTTTGTTAAAAAATGTTCAGAGTTAAGTAAATATTTTTAAATTGTTGTTTTGTAATTGATTTTTTATTTGATAAGCAGGAAAAACAGTAAAAACCACATTTTGGCTATTTAATTTATGCAGTTGTAAAAAAAAAAAAAAAAAAAAAAAGCCAAAATAGATGGGGGAAAAATGCGAAAAATCTTGTTTGGTATTGTTTCAGTGTTTCATTTTGTTCGGCTTCGGCTGATAATGATCACCGACACCTATCATCATCCAATCACAGCCACGCTCATGCAGTAAACGTTAAGTAAATCCGAAATCATGAACATAACTGTCCCGCCTTACAGCAAGCGGCTAACGCTTGCGCTAACACCAATTCCGTCCGTGTTTTGACTTCAGTCAGGGGCGCAGCAGGTGTCCCCCGCACTGTAAGAAACAGGCGATTCTGTCCCCCAAACTTTTTTGACCCACCGCCAGTATTTCAAGATTCAAGATTTTATTTGTCACATACTCGGTTATATATATATGATGCATAACCAGCAGTGAAATGTAAGTTAGGTCCATAGATTGTGCAAAATTTAGACAAGTATAAGACAAAAAAATAATAAACATGAAGATGAAGATAATAAGAATGTACAAAATTAAATAAAGTGCCTGAGGGTGGATTGCACCAATGAGGATTAAGTTTATATCTAGATTAAATCAAGGTTTATCTAGTAATTCTGTTGCACCAAACTTTAAACGTTGTTTGAAAATAAGCAGGTTTATATTTAAACCATCGTTTTGATCCTGGATTTATTTTATATTTAAGATTGATTAACTTTAATCCTGTTGCTCCATAGCTTTAAAGGGATAGTTCACCCAAAAATGAAAATTCTGTCATTAATTTCTCACCCTCATGTTGTTCTAAACCTGTAAGACCTTCGTTCATCTTCAGAACACAAATTAAGATATTTTTGATGAAATCCAAAAGCTCTCAGACCCTCCATAGACAGCAACACAACTGCAATGTTCCCAGGCACAGAAACGTAACAAGGACATCGGTAAAACAGTCCATGTGACATTAAGGGTTCAAACGTAATTTTACAAAGCAGTGAGAATACTTTGTGTGCAAAGAAAACAATAATAACAATTTATTCGACAATTCTTCTCCTCGAGTTACCGTCTTCCGCCATTTTGGAGAGTACCCCAGATTGTAATCAGCGTTGTTTACGTTCAGCATGCGCACACTTTATCCTGAATATAAACAACACTGACTACGTTCTGGGGTATTCTCCAAAATGGCAGAAGACGGATGACACGAATCACGCGATCAAATTTCCATGTTATGATTTTAACCTACTGTAATGTCTCATCTACACTGGATGTGAACCAGATCAACATCGTTTGAATCTGACACATAATCAATTCTGAGGACTCGATTTGGTCACTCACAGGGGCATCAAACAGGTGGACCTGAGTAACAGGGGCCTTACTGGAGGTGGAGCCCCACACATAGACTACTTCAAGAATATAATATATTATGATAATAACGTGCAATTATTATGAATAAAAGGACACTCTAGCTTTCCCTAATCATCTTCTGGTTACACTTTATTTTGATAGTCCACTTTAGACATTCTACTAACTGTAAGTAACTTTGTAACTACATGTCAACTAATTCTTATTAATTTGCTACATGTCTACTAACTCTCAGAGTAGATTGTTAGGTTAGGATTAGGGTTAGTAGAATAAGTTGACATATACTTGCAAAATTTCTCATAGTATGTTGTGGACCCATCAAAATAAAGTGTTACTGTGCGTTCACACCAGATGTGACTTGCGCGAATAATTCGCGCGTAGTTGGACGCTTGAACATTTTGAGTGTACTCGCTTCATTCGCGCGTGAAATTCACTTCACAACAGACACGAATTCGCGTCATGGGAGGGGCTTCTGCCAGGCGAATGGCTCCAGTCTCCTTGCGAAATGGCTGACATGGATCAAATAAGGCGAATAAGCTCAATTTAGCTAGCTTGTAGTCTCAATATGTATGTATATAGCTCAAATTGTATAAAGAGCGTTTTTTACAATTTACCAGATTGTCCGACCTCCTCACTCACTTGCTTCCAAGCAAAATCCTTTTTATTCCTGTTTCTGTAAAAGTACGAAAATGTAGGCTATCATACACCTCTGTGTGTCCACAAACAACTATGATTATTTTGCCCTCCATTGTTGTTTGGGATTCCCTCCGCTCGCTACGTCGTAATCATGTCACTACTAGAGCAAGCTCCTGATTGGTTAACGCGGCGCGAATTTTCGCCAAAGTTCAGATTTTTGAACTCGTTACGCGCGTGAAACGCTCAATTCGCTCCGCCTCATTTGCGCGAATCGCGTCATTGGCGCTGCTTCATTCGCGCGAATCGCGCCGCAGGATGTCTATTCGCGTCTTTGCATTGACTTAACATGTAAATCACTCGCGCTTAACGCTTCATTCGCGTCTGGTGTGAACGCACCATTAGAAGTTATTAAGCAGACAGTCTACTAATACTCTAATGACTGCTAGTTGACATGTAATCGCAAAGTTACTTACTGTTAGTAGAATGTCTAAAGTGGACTATCGAAATAAAGTGTTACCCATCTTCTTGACTCCCCCATGTTAGAAATTTCCCTGTTTGGTCTTGGAGTCTCTATTACTGAGCCGATGTGTTGAATCAGGTGTGTTTGCTTAAAGGCAGGGTAGGTTATTTGGTTCAAAAACTATTTTTTTTTTGTTATGCTTGTAGAAAGTCTCTTCACATCCCAATAGCTATCACTAAATTAAAGACATAGTTCACCCAAAAATTAAAATTACCCCATGATGTACTAACCCTCAAGTAGGGGTGGGTGATATGACCAAAATCTTATATCACGAAATGAGTAAATAAACAGTATTCGATCGGTATGTAGATAGATATAATTAACACATGTATTGTGTATAGATTCTACACATTCACTCAAACACATATATATATATATATATATATATATATATATATATATATATATATTATATTTTATTTCTTCTTATTAAAGTTACAAAAGTGATTTAGTCAAGTGCAATAAGAGATCTTCTATAACTTTTGTTTGTTTAATATAAATGGCAGACAGGACGAATATTGGACAGCTTCCCCTTTAAGACCTAAGTCTGGATCCAATATACTGTTACATATGCGTTTTCATTTTCAGTTGTTTACTCTCTCTTAAGACCTAAATCACTGTGATTATGAGGATACTTGCCGAAGATTATGACGCATACAAGTGTGTTTATGTAATCATTCAAATCCAATAAAGCGGCAAAAAATGTGTGCTCCTCTCACACAGAAACAGAGACTGCGCATGCATATAGCTCTGTTGTTTGTGTTTCAACGGCTTAAAATCGGTTGTTTTAAAACTGCAGTGCTTAAAAACGTGTGTCCATGCTACAGATGTAGTCCCTCGTTTAGGAACGAGCTCCTCGTTTTGTCCTGGCTGGTCATTCTCCACCTGGTTCTGTCTCCCCTTCACGCACCATGATGGCGTGTAAGATTGCAGTCATCCAAATGATGAAAAAGTATTGCGTAAACAATGTATTTTGCGACACCACGAAATAAACAATAGGGCATAATATGAAACGATAGACTTTTTATTTCATCTATCTGATATATCATCATATCGCACAGCCCTACCCTCAAGCCATTCCAGGTGTATATGATTTTCTTCTTTTAATCGATTGGTCTCAAACTCAATTCCTGGAATGCCACAGCTCTGCAGAGTTTAGCTCCAACCCTAATCAAACACACCTGATCCAGCTAATAAAGGTCTTCAGAATTACTAGAAACTTCCAAGCAGTTGTGATTTGGAGATGGTTGGAGCTAAACTCTGCAGAGCTGTGGCCCTCCAGGAATTGAGTTTGAGGCCACTGTTTTAGACGATTACAAACTGTAAAAAATAACTGTGATTTTAACAGTAGAAAACACATAAAATAAGTTTATAAAGCATGAAGCTGTGTCAGAATGCCATTCTTTTAGTTAAGTCCGAAGCAAGATGCAACCCATAGTAACGCTTTTTGACAATGTCTCGGATAGTCTGATGGCAGATAAACGTAAACACTATATAACTGACTTGAGTGATTTGTTACAAAAGTGTGCATCAAATATGCTAAACATGGAAGCTAGAATGTGTGACATGCTAGAAAAAACCTCACTGGTTCTTAAGTTGCCGCATTTTTCATTTAATGTCAGTTAACAAACTTGCTTGAAGGTATATACCGCCATGTACTGCCCGACTCTTGAGTGACATCTGGTGTAAAATAAAGGATCAGGATTGGCTGGCCAATACGATCAGTTAAAAAATTCTGAAATGATATTTAAAAAAGTTTCTGAGATTACATGCTACACCACTTTCAGTAGCTTAGTGTGTATAAGGATGTATAACCCATGTTGTTGGTTATGTTTTACTTGTTTAAAATGTTTTTGATGTCTGTTTTTTTGCCTTAGACCTGACACCATTTAAAGAGAATGAAGTACTGAATGATATGGAAGAGAAAGAACAGTATGAGAGCCATCATGATTTCATGACTGAAGAAAAAACTTTTAATTGCTCACAGACTAAAAAGACTTCCTTACGAAAAAGAGTGATAGGAACTAGAAGTTGTTTACCCTGCTTTCAGTGTGGAAAGATTTTCACTCAACATAGAAACCTCAAAACTCACATGAGAATTCACACTGGAGAGAAGTCTTTCACCTGCCAACAGTGTGGAAAGAGTTTTTATCAACAAGGAAACCTCAAGGTCCACATGCGAATTCACACTGGAGAGAAGCCTTACACATGCCCTCAGTGTGGAAAGGGTTTTCATCAACATAGAAACCTTAAACTCCATATGAAAGTTCATACAGGAGAAAGGCCTTTTACCTGCCAACAGTGTGGAAAACGTTTCAAACGAAAAGGAAACCTTGATTGTCACATGATAGTTCACACTGGAGAAAGTCCTTTCACTTGCCAGCAGTGTGGATTAAGTTTTACTCAAAAAGGAAGCCTTAACAGGCACACGAGAATTCACACTGGAGAGAAACCTTACTCATGCCCTCAGTGTGGAAAGTGTTTTGATCAGCATGGAAATCTTAAAGTCCACATGAGAATTCACAATGGAGAGAAACCATACACGTGCTCACAGTGTGGAAAAAGTTTTGATCAAGGAAACTTTAAAATTCATATGAAAATCCATACAGGAGAAAAGCCTTTTACTTGTCAACAGTGTGGAAAAAGTTTCACCCGAAAAGGAAGCCTTAAGTACCACATGAGAATTCACACTGGGGAGAAGCCTTACACATGCCCTCAGTGTGGAAAGGGTTTTCATCAACATGGAAACCTTAAACTCCACATGAAAGTTCATACAGGAGAAAGGCCTTTTACTTGTCAACAGTGTGGAAAACGTTTCAGCCAAAAAGGAAGTTTTAAGTACCACATGAGAATTCACACTGGGGAGAAGCCTTACACATGCCATCAGTGTGGAAAAAGTTTTGATCAAAATGAAAAGCTTAATGTACACATGAGAATTCACACTGGAGAAAACCCTTTTACCAGCCAACAGTGTGGAGTAAGTTTCACTCAAAAAGGGATTCTCAATAGGCACATGAAAATTCACTCTGGGGAGAAGCCTTACACATGCCCTCAGTGTGGAAAGGGTTTTCATCAACATAGAAACCTTAAACTCCACATGAAAGTTCATACAGGAGAAAGGCCTTTTACCTGCCAACAGTGTGGAAAACATTTCAAACGAAAAGGAAACCTTGATTACCACATGATAGTACACACCGGAGAAAGCCCTTTCCCTTGCCAGCAGTGTGGATTAAGTTTTACTCAAAAAGGAAGCCTTAACAGGCACACGAGAATTCACACTGGAGAGAAACCTTACTCATGCCCTCAGTGTGGAAAGTGTTTTGATCAGCATGGAAATCTTAAAGTCCACATGAGAATTCACACAGGAGAGAAACCATACACGTGCTCACAGTGTGGAAAAAGTTTTGATCAGCAAGGAAACTTTAAAATTCATATGAAAATTCATACAGGAGAAAAGCCTTTTACTTGTCAACAGTGTGGAAAAAGTTTCAACCGAAAAGGAAGCCTTAAGTACCACATGAGAATTCACACTGGAGAAAAGCCTTACACATGCCATCAGTGTGGAAAGTGTTTCGATCAAAATGAAAAGCTTAAAGTACACATGAGCATTCACGGTGAAGAAGACCCTTTCACCAGCCAACAGTGTGGAGTAAGTTTCACTCAAAAAGGGATTCTCAATAGGCACATGAAAATTCAGACTAGAGAGAAGCCTTACACATGCCCTCAGTGTGGAAAGGGTTTTCATCAGCATAGAAACCTTAAACTCCACATGAAAGTTCATACAGGAGAAAGGCCTTTTACCTGCCAACAGTGTGGAAAACGTTTCAAACGAAAAGGAAATCTTGATTACCACATGATAGTACACACTGGAGAAAGCCCTTTCACTTGCCAGCAGTGTGGAGTAAGTTTCACTCAAAAAGGAAGCCTTAACAGGCACATGAGAATACACGCTGGAGAGAAGCCATTCATCTGCCAACAGTGTGGAAAGGGTTTTCATCAACATGGAAACCTTAAAGTCCACATGAAAATTCATACAGGAGAAAGCCCTTTTACCTGTCAACGGTGTGGAAAAAGTTTCAATCAAAAAACAAATCTTAAAAGACACTTGAAAATTCACACAAAAGAGAGGCCGTATACATGCCCTCAGTGTGGGCAGAGTTTTCATCAACATGGAAACCTGAAAGTCCACATGAAAATTCATAGAGGTGATAGCCCTTTTACCTGTCAACAGTGTGGAAAAAGTTTCACTCAGAAAGGAAGCCTCAACAGGCACATGAGAATTCACACTGGAGAAAAGCCTTACAAGTCCCCTTAGTGTGAAAAGAGTTTTGATCAACATGGAAACCTTAAAGTCCATGTGAGAGCTCATACTGGAGAGAGCCCTTTCAACTGTCAACAGTGTGGAAAAAGTTTCAACCGAAAGGGAAATCTTGATAAACTCTTTCTCCAGTGTGAATTCTCATGTGGTTAAGTCAACATAAAAACCTTAAAGTTCTGATGTGAAGTCATACTGGAGATTGCAACTTACCTTGAATACCTTCCTGGGTGGGGTTTATATGTGATGCGATCTGGGAAAACCCGTTGGATGTCACGCTGGGACGTTTTCAGGAAATTAAAAAAATAGGTTGAATATCAATTTTCTTTTTTTTGTCAAAATTAGGTTTTCATTAAATTATTATTCTATAACATCTTGTCTGTCATCTCTGAAAAATGGCGATTTTATTGCAGCAAGCAGAAAAGACTGTCTTTCTCTTATGTGAAGAATGCGCTGTGGAGGTGCTTTCTCTTAACACCACAAAAACAGTTAACCTATCAAAATAAACCACGTAGCATATATAATAAAGGTGTATCAATGCACATTTCCTCCCAGTCCTGTGTAAACTGGCACGCAAAAAACAACGGATAACTGTCCTCTTCAGGGTAACGTCAGTCTGTTTGTGTAATGATGCATAATAGCGCTCATTCTTAAAGGGCCCCCTGCACCATTTTCATATTGCTATGCATTACTTTCATTTAGTTCAAATGGTGACGGCATGAATTGGAGAGCCTGAACGCTGTAATCTGTGATGCTTTATGAACAGATTTGTAGCTTACACTTAATGTTCAAATGTTTGCAAGTGTTCTGTGTTCCTTGGGGTCATTTTGTATCTTTTACATCAGGTACAGTGACTAAAATAATTATTTTACCATAGTAAAGTTACTTTTACTTGTGATACTTGTGACTGTTGTTTTTTTATTTTCATTGCCTCACTTTAAACCCGTTTTTCTCAAAATTCCATTCCTGAAAATCATAGCTATCAGCCAACTTCAGATAGCCATACATTTTGATACATTCAAGTCATAGACAATATAACAATATATTGCTTTTGTTTTGTTTTTATGTTATATTTATTGTTGGATTAATATCACTCTACAGCCATATTCTGTTAAATGTTTCTTTTCTGAGTTTGGCTGACTTTTCGACCTAAAATGGTTGTGTGGTCCACTACAGTGGAGATGCTGTAAAATTAAAATTAAAAATAAAATTTAAAAACTCTTCATTGTAGAATGCGAAATCACACAAAACAAAAATATTGACGACACTTTTTTCCCCTCAGGTCTCAGGAGGATATAGATATTAAAAAACAAAAGTGTGACGCCAACAAACTAGTGGCGATGAAAGCAGACTGCGGGGTTGGCTCATGTAGGCAGTGTCTGGCTCCAAAGTTGCCCTGACACACCAACCGATTCTCGACGGCCAAGTAGCACGTCCGTTATGTGCCTTTTCTCCCACACTGGTTCGCCAGCTGAACAGCCAATCAGAATGATCAGACGGCCCGACTGACCGACGAGCTCCGACGCCAATTCAACATGTCGAATCAGCCAAAAAAAAGCTGATGAGGACCAACTTCAGGCGATGGTGCAGAACACACTGAGAAAACTTAGTCAGCCGACCGTCGGCTTGCTGTGTTCCGGGCTTTAATGAATGAACCATAACTGCATGGTTACAAAAAAAATCTATGTGTACGTGAATGACATAAAACAAGAAAAAAATGCAATGCCTCTTTCAGTTCTGCCAGATGGCCTGGAGAAGGATTCCTGAATTCTCCGTCTGAGAGATGGCTGTTCATTATGTGACCCTGCAAGAAAAATTGAACCTTAATGTAATTTCATGAAGTAAAATAAACATAAAAACATGTTTTAAAAATTCACAGAAGTGGTTAAAAATGTTGCTCTTACATTTAGAGGCTTTAACAGAGCAACTCCTCTAAGAATCTTGTAAAAACTCCTCAATAGAGTCAGGTTTGCTGGACCCATAATACAGTGCTACAATAAATGGCTGACCAAGAATGGGCCAGAAACATGTTTTAGTATCAGGAAGGCTTCTTCCATCTATGGGCATGACCAGTGTTGGGGAAAGTTACTTTTAAAAGTAATGCATTACAATATTGCGTTACTCCCTAAAAAAGTAACTAATTACGTTACTTAGTTACTTTTTATGGAAAGTAATGCTTTGCGTTACTTTCGTGTTACTTTTTAAATATGAGCAGGGCTTGATTGTTTTGAATACAAGAAGTTCTATTTATAGCAAATGTAAAAGCCCTTTCACACCAAAAAGTGTAATGAATAAACCTCAGGCTGAAGGAAAAGTAAATTCACGTCTGTACAGTAGAACACAGGAGAAGAAGGTTCGACACTCTTCAGCAATAAAAAAAAAACAATGAAGCACAATTGTTAGTTTATCTAAAGTAATTTTTGCTTATTAGTATAGTTGAACTGGATCATCAAAGGTCAGCAGCAAAGACATTGGTTAATAAAATGGGATTAGATACATTTGTGTTGTTTAACATATTTAATTATTGCAGGTTTGCGTCATATTCTGAGTTTGCATTTCACTGTTTTAATTCATTTTGATGAATACTGAATCAGGTTTTTTTGCGAGTGAGATGAATTAATACGCAATCACATTTAGTCTAGAACTACAGTAATATCATGTTCACACAGCGCACTGTCAGTCAATAAATGGGAAAAAAGTAACTGGCGTTACTTTTTTGAAAAAGTAACTCATATTTTCTTGTAAAATAAAAAGTAATGCGTTACTTTACTAGTTACTTGAAAAAAGTAATATTATTACGTAACTCGCGTTACTTGTAATGCGTTACCCCCAACACTGGGCATGACATCTGAGCACATAAAGAAGCTCATTTAGTGCCTTGTGGGTCTGGTTTGTGGAGAGATGGTGCTTCAACAGTTGAATGTGAACTCTCATCCAACTGCTCAGACTCTGTTTCAGTAGAATCGGTGTCATAAGTCAGTCCCTCCAGTTTTTCGCGATTCCGCGATCGCTGAATACAATGCTAAATAAACGAAATGTCACATTTTTTTGTGATCCTGCATAATTCGTCATTTAAACGCAAAATAAATCGCAAAAAAAATAAATGAAAGACCTCACATAACACAAAATTATAATCATCTAACTGAATTATTTTACGTTACGTGGATTCAGATGTTGTTCACGTGATGACGTCTGTGTATGTGAGCGGTCAGTCAAGAAACAATGGCGGAAAAATTGTCTCACCTGCCTCCTCACATCAGTGCCAAGGACCAGGCTAAGCAATATCCCGACATACTGCACGAGCAGGGCGGCGTTTCCGTATGGCAGAGTATGCAGTTGCCATACCCCAGCCCAGTCAGGTGTGCCGTGGAAAATTATCCAAACTTCATATCTCTATTATAATTCGTTATTATTTTAAACCAGAGGGTTTTAAAAATGTTTAACCAATGATAAGCATTAAAAAGAGCTTGTCAGTAAAACTTTGTAATGCATCTCTCAGTGAAATCTCGTAACTTCACCCGCCTCCATTCAGATTTACGTGCCGCGCACAGCCTGGAGGAGACAGATCTCTGCTTTTTCGCAATGAAAGGGTAAATAAATAATTGATGTTTGAATAGTACAGCGTTTTCTTTACTCAAACACTATGTCTGTAAAGGCTAATGTTTTTGTGTGCTGGAAGAGCGGAAAAGAAGTAGGTTATTTGCCGTCTAGCCAATATAGCCTACTACGTTTTAACTAGCAGTTACAGCCGTTCTAATGACACTCCATCTCCGTCATTCGCTGGTCAAAAACTTTAACTCCATTTGACCTTGAATTTCATATTATGTTAAGTGCATTAAGTGCACACTGATCAGTAAAGTCTGATACAATACCAACGCTAACGACGCAGTGTTGTTTAATTATTATTTTTTTCCCTTCTATTTTTTATATATCAATATATATATATATATATATATATATATATATATATATATATATATATATATATATATATATATGTATCAATATATCAGAATTTATTAAGAGACCAAAATACCAAATGTATGAATTGGATTTACAAGCAGTATGTACAGCTACAATACTTCTTTGTTAATGTTTACATAGGTAAGGTGGAAAAAGGGTCCTAAGGTTGTTTTAAAAGTTAAAATGTTTCAGAATTGACTAAGAGACCAAAATAAACCAGCTTTATGCATTTTGTTTGTTATTTGTGAATATTGCGCATTTAACATAATACATAATCTGCACGTTTAATAAACTCCAGCTGGTTCAAAGTTGCATGGGATTAATCGTGTAGCCCTATGGGGACACTTAATTTCCAGCGATATCGTCGAATTGATTGCACAAATACTATTAGAACTGAACTGAGCTGGATGATGACATCACTGAATTCAATAATGAAATACCTTTAACTGAAAATTCAGTGTTTACTGTTGTCCTTCTGCACTACTGACACACTATTTATTTGATACTGTAAAGCTGCTTTGACACAATCTGTATTGTTAAAAGCACTATATAAATAAAGGTGACTTCACTTGAGTTAATTTGGTAAATGTGATGATATAATTTAAAAGAAAAAAAAATCGTAAATTTGTCACAAATTTATGGAAATTACCACCATAAAATCAGTCATTTTGATCACAAAAATCACACAAAAAAAATCGTGAAATCCTAGAGGGACTGTCTCATGGACACCATGCTAATGGAAGAACTACGGCCCTCCAAAGGATGCAATTCATCACGTGTCGATCCCTCCGTGAGGGGATTGCCCTCCCCGCTAAGACTGGCTCCACTGACCCCTCGGATTCAGAGCTGCTATCATGTTCCACCGAGGCCCAAAGTTTTTCCTACGAAGGGCCAAAAATCAAACCTGATTGGGGGCCGTGGGCCAAAGCTAAATATTCCATCATATACCATGTGTTCCCCTCACTTATTTTACAATATTTAGAAATAAATAGAAAGCAGTTTTAATCTGATAAACTAATGCAATTTTATTTTGAAGTTTAATAGCTCAACGAATTTAATGGTCAAGTATTGGAAGAATTTTAAAATCCAAAAGTAAAAAGAATAACTTGCTTTTGTATTTGTAGGAAATAAGGATGAATAATTTGTGTTTATTTAACAGCTGTGGAGGTGGTTACGGCATATATCTCATACTACCCCTCCATCTGGCATCCTTCCAGTCCATATAGTAATCAGTTTCATTTTCAGAAGGTGTGAAGGTGGAGATATGCTTATCATCAATGCACCCAACCACACTGGAAATCCTGAAGGAAATTCGGATTACTGGGTTACTTCCAGACTTCACAGAAAGTCTGCATACAGGATTTATAATGTGCTCTGCATCTCCGATGTCTTGAAGAAAACCGTTCAAATAAATATGCATGTGAATACGGTGTAAAAAAATCAATTAAAAATAATAACATAAGGTATTTAGTCTCGTTTCCATGAAGGGAAAAAAAATATTTAAGTGCATTTTTCTTATCTGCAAATGGGGTAAGAAATTAAAAATAGCCTATTCTTGTTTCCGATTGCATTAAGATTATTTTTCTTGCCCTATGGTGGACAATTTTACATGTTTTAGGTAAAATGCACTGAAAAGGAAAATCCCCCAGGAAACAAGACTAAATATCTTAGACCATTTTTCATCTAGGCCTATAGAAAATGCATCTTAACAAAATAATTTTTAGATACTTGTACTTGAAAGAAGACAAAAAATACTCAGTAAGAAAAGCAATTTTGCAGCATGAATGAATGATGTATTTAAACACCGCATACGCATTAATAAGGGGGAGGAGACCGAAAGAAACTCTGGGTTAGTGAAGAAAACCTGCTCCCGACCAGGGGTGCGTTTCCCAAAAACAACTATGGTCGTAAGTTCCGTCGTTACCAATAGAGTTCAATGGAACTAACAACCATAGTTAGCTAATGGTGCTTTTGGGAAACGCGCCCCAGGTTAGGTTCAGAGAGTAAGTTACCATGGTAACTGGTTCGGAGTATAAGTTACCTCTCTTTTAGAAACGGGCTTGACTTACCCTGCTTCCTCGGGTTGGACAAACCTCCCATTCCTAAACAGAAAACCCAGAGCTTCCCTCATTTCAGGGTTAACATACTCAGTGTTTTCACTTAACCTCCTTTCTGAAACGGTACACAAGCCGCTGTATATTGTCCTGTGCTCTTTTTACACTCTTCTCGTGTTTTGAGGAAATATGCATATTTATTGATGTAAATAAAAACGTACAAAAAAAAACCCTTCTGTACAGTAACTTTTTTTTTTTTAGATAGATGCTTTCACTTGAACAATAATCTGCCAAGTATCTGTCAAAAGGGACCAAATTTAAGTCTATATTCTGAAACATTCAGGAATTTTCTCGTCTGCATTTTGTTTTCTCGTCTGCTCTCAAAGTACACATGACAGTTAAAGGGATATAGCATAAATCATGAAAAATCTTTTACAATTTCCTATGCAGTTTCTGTGCACTCTTGTGATTTTAGACAACTCCACACCGAACAGGACTTTTATTTTGGTCTTGAGGTGTGCGTGACGTCATAAGCCCGCGCGCCGCGCTCCTGCATGTTGTGATTCGGCTGCAGAAAGGTTGGTGTTTTTAATAATATAAAGCCTTTCATTCATGCAAAACCGTTCGTGCAGTTGTATAGTTTTTAAAGGCGATGTAAATGGCGTAATTATACTGACTGTAACACTGTAATGTTTTTCTTTGTTACGTTAACGAACGTTGTTTTTAAGAAAGCCAGTAACAGCGATCCCGCGCATGAGTAACAGAAAAGATGAGTCTCTTTTCAGTCTTTAAATCGTGAATAGGGTTATTTTAAACACGAATTCAGTCACTGGTAAGTAGTGATGGAGAAACAGAGCTGTTTGAATCTCCGAGTGAAATGATTCACAAAATGATTCATTGATTCGAACCACCGCGCGCGGACGTCACGTGCTGCTCAAAACAGCGTAAATACAGCGAGAGAAACAAACATGAGTAATGACAATCTTAACAGATCAATTGCAATAGTATAACATTTAAATATAATTTACTATTAAATACCGAATTTAAACGAGTGTACACTTTTTTTCCCCCATTCTTCTATAATTGTATTGCTTTTTCTTTCTTTTTTAATAATTGGGTGACTTAAAGCTGTTAACTAAGATTAACGAAATGAACTCTGACTCCCTTAACAGTGTGCTGACTACTGAAGTAGGGCGCTGATTGAGAGACATCCAAAGATTTAGTTTGCATTTATTATCTGTTAATTATTCTCATCTTGAACACACAGATAAACTCAACTGAGATCCACGAGACACACTATTATAAACTATTATGAAGATGGCGTTTATTAAAGAGGAGATTGAAGATGTGAAGATTGAGGAAACATTCAGAGTCAAACATGAAGAGACTGAGGAACAAACAGGTTGGTTTTCTTTCTCAAAGCTCAACTCACTCATTTGATCCTTATTAAAATCTCCAGCTCTACAGAAATTAATGATATTTCTGAAGAATGTCATATGAGTGTCACGAGATCACATGATCAGACAAATATTAAAGCTGCCTTCAATTGCAGATCTTGCATACAAGTTGAGCATTCATTATTATGACATCACTCAATAACAACAAATATAAACAAAATAAAAGCAAAACAATTATTTTATGGTACTTTAACACTTTAACATCCTGACCTTTAACAATGTAGTGAGGGGAAAAGGTTGTTTTTATTTTTTTGTTGGGGCAATACTAAGAAGATTGTTTTTCATATTGCTCCTACTATATAAAAAAACGCAATGCAAAAATGAAAACAAAAATGGCTGAGAAGTCACTTTATGATAACAGTGTAAATACATTGCAAACAACAGTTATAAACCACAAAGCTTCCAAACTGTCTTCTGCATATCGGTTTATGGTCACTGTATTTACAATGTGTTTTGCAGCATTGTAGCCAATCACAGACATGTCTGTTAAACACACATTTAACGCAATGGCCAATCAGAGGTGTTCAAGTGTTCAGAGTGTTCAGAGTCCGAAAGCTTGTTTATTGACTGAGTTCTGCATGTTTAGAAATCGAGCTGTGCAATTAATCAAAATGCAGTCTCTATTTCAGCCTCCAATAATTATGAAAATACAATAATCAAGATAAAGTAATTATTGCGCCAAATCAGGGTATCTTCCGTTCATTCGTTTTTTACTTTAATATTAAAAGCAGAAAAATAAGAAAACGGTTCCTTTTTTCGTTTTTCAATAAAAAAAAAAAAAAAAATGAAAAAACATGAATTATGCTTGATTTTCCATTTTTACATTCAGGGCTAGAAAATGAATAAACAGCTTGAATTTTTGATCTCTGCATGTGGGCGGGAATAAAACGCCCCTTTCCGATTGATTGGTCAACCAAACATAAAAACTGTGCCGTCATTAGTTCTTCCGCAGTTCTGCGCAGCAGAAAACAGTCCTGCTGCTACAGTTGTATCATTCGTAATGCGTTTATTGCAACTTTCATCACTTTCTCATCAAACAACCAGACCAGCAAAAAAGGCTAACGGCTAACATTACCCCTAAAATATAGCAATGAAAACCAATTAAAATAAAAATAGAATAATAGACCATATACTACACTGATATGAAATAATGTCATATCTTTATCATTTCAGCTTCATCTCTTGTCCAAAACTCAGCTCAATAAAACAGGCGATGTGCCAAAGATGTAGGCTAGGGGTAGCTATGAGTACAGGTGTGAATAAATTAATATTAAGCTATGAGAAAATAATAATTTATAACTTTTTTTAATAACTTAATTCTCGCACAGGTTGCCGAAATTATGCCCATACAGAAGTAAGCCGTCTATAGGCTCTGCCCCGGTATGGGCTATTCGTTAGCCATTTGTTAGTCTGGTTGCTTGGTGAGAAAGTAATTAATTATAGTTGCAATAAACACGTTACAAATCATACAACTGTAGCAGCAGGACTGTTTTCTGCTATGCAGAACTGCGGAAGAACTAATGATGGCACGGTTCAATGTTTGGTTGACCAATGAGCGGAAAGGGGCGTTTTATTCCCGCCCACATGCAGAGATGCAAAATGAGTCGTTAATTAATTTTCTAACCAGGAGCGTAAAAACAGAAAATCAAGCATAGTTCTTGTTTTTTCGTTTTTTTTTTTTTTTAAATGAAAAAAGGAACCGTTTTCTTATTTTTCTGTTTTTAATATTAAATTTTAAAAAAAATGAAAGAATGGAAGATACCCTGATTGCGCCATATTCAGAATCAGAATTAGCTTTATTCGCCAGGTGTGCGCAAACACACGAGGAATTTTTTTTTTTTTTTTTAAGGTGCTCCTGGTACATACATACATACATACATACACATCTGACATGAGAACAGAAAAAAACATTTAAATAGTAAGACTTAACAATAGATAATAATAATAAGTATCTGGATCTGGAACAGTAGATTTATGTACAGATTTGTGCATTATTTACTTTATATACAGCTGTATAAATAAAGATATGTATATGTATTTACATAATACTTGAGAAAGAGGCAATAATTAAAGATGGAGAATGAATTACAGAACACAGGTAATGATCCATGTGTTAGCTATTTAAGCTGGAGATGGCATGGGGGAAAAAACTGTTTTTATGCCTAGATGTTCTAGTGCACAGAGATCTGTAGCGTCTGCCTGAAGGGAGAAGTGCAAACAGGTTGTGTCCGGGGTGAGAGGGGTCTTTGATGATGTTACCTGCCCGTTTCTTCACTCTGGAGTTGTCCAAGTCCTGAAGGCTGGGCAGGTGCACACCAATTATCTTTTCTGCTGTCCTAACAGTCCGTTGAAGTCTTCTTAAATCTGATTTGCTGGCTGACCCAAACCAGACAGTTACGGAGGAGCACAGAACCGACTCAATAACAGCTGAATAAAACTGATTCAGCAGCTCCTGTGGCAGGTTGAACTTTTTCAGCTGACAAAGGAAGTACAACCTCTGCTGGGCCTTTTTCACGATGGAGTCAATGTGAGTGTCCCACTTCAGGGCCTTTTTCACAATGGAGTCAATGTGAGTGTCCCACTTCAGGTCCTGAGAGATGGTTGTGCCCAGGAACCTGAATGACTCCACTGCAGTCACAGTGCTGTTCATGATGGTGAGTGGGGGGAGAGGAGGGGGGTTTCTCCTGAAGTCCACGATCATCTCCACAGTTTTGAGCGTGTTCAGCTCCAGGTTGTTGTGACTGCACCAGACAGCCAGCTGCTCAACCTCCTGTCTGTAAGCAGACTCGTCGCCGTCTTTGATGAGGCCGATGACTGTAGTGTCGTCCGCAAACTTCAGGAGTTTGACAGAGGGGTCTTTAGAGGTGCAGTCGTTGGTGTAGAGGGAGAATAGCAGTGGGGAGAGAACACAGCCCTGAGGAGCTCCAGTGCTGATGGCGCGGGTGCTGGATGTGAGTTTTCCCAGCCTCACAAGCTGCTGCCCGTCTGTCAGGAAGCTAGTGATCCACTGACAGATGGAGGTGGGTACAGAGAGCTGAGTCAGTTTGTTCTGAAGGGTGTCCGGGATGATGGTGTTGGAAGCGGAGCTGAAGTCCACAAACAAGATCCTTGCCTAAGTCCCTGGCTTGTCCAGATGCTGCAGGATGTAGTGCAGTCCCATATTAACTGCATCATCCACAGATCTGTTTGATTGGTAAGCAAACTGTAGGAGGTCCATCAAGGGTCCAGTAATGTCCTTCAGGTGGTCCAACACCAGTCTCTCAAATGACTTCATGACCACAGATGTTAAAGCAACAGGTCTGTAGTCATTAAGTCCTGTGATTTTTGGTTTCTTGGGTACAGGGATGATGGTGGAACATTTGAAGCAGGAGGGGACTTCACACAGCTCTAGAGATCTGTTGAAGATCAATGTGAAGATGGATGATAGCTGGACAGCACAGGCTTTGAGGCAGGCTGGAGAGACTTGACTTTCCTTATCTTCTGCTTTCTGAAGACTTTGCATACATCATCTTCACAGATCTTGAGTACAGGCTGAGAAACAGTAGGGGGGAAGGAAGGGTGAGGGTGTGGATGTCTGTGCTGTGAGACGGTTGGAGCGGGTGTGGGGTGTCAGACCAGTCTTTTCAAACCTACAGTAGAACTCGTTCAGGTCTTCAGCCAGTTGTTGATTGGCCTCAGTGCTGGGGGATGGGGTCTTGTAGCAGGTGATGGCTTTCAGGCCTTTCCACACTGATGTAGAATCATTGCTTGAAAGCTGTTTTTTTAGCTTTCCAGAGTAGTTTAATTTTGCCACTCTTATCTCCCTATTCAGTGTGTATTTGGCCTGTTTGTACAAGTCTTTGTCCCCACTCCTGTAGGCGTCCTCTTTGGCCTGGCGAAGCTGTTTGAGTTTTGCACTGAACCAAGGCTTGTCATTGTTAAATGTTAAATAAGTCCTGGTGGGTACACACATGTCCTCACAGAAACTGATGTAGGACGTCACGGTGTCAGTAAGCTCGTCCAGATCAGTAGCTGCAGCCTCAAAAACACTCCAATCAGTAAGTTCGAAGCAGGCCTGTAAAACCTGCTCTGCTTCAGAAGTCCATCTCTTTACAGTTTTTACTACAGGCTTAGCAGATTTAAGTTTCTGCCTGTAGGCTGGTAGGAGATGAACCAAACAGTGATCAGAGAGTCCCAGCGCTTGCAGTTAATAAAGAGAGCTTCCAAATTTGAAGCGCGCTGTCCGGGATGGCTCCGTTCAGCCAGGTTTCCGTGAAGCAAAGCGCAGCGGAGTTTAAAAAGTCCTTGTTTGTGCGGGTGAGGAGTCGTACTTCGTCTGATTTATTTGCCAGGGAGCGGAGATTCGCCAGATGAATGCTCGGCAGTGGAGTCCTAAACCCGCGCTGTCGGAGTTTCACGAGCGTGCCGGCGCGCTTCCCTCGCTTGCGTCGCCTGGAGCGCTTGTATACAGGGATTAAAGTTCTCCGTCTCTACGACGGATTTCCGTTAATTGCAGCGAGTCTACGACGGATTTCCGTCATTTGCAGGGTTCCCGCCTGTTTTTAATGTCTTAAATGCACTTTTCATAATTTTAAGGCCGTAAATAGGCTTACATTTCTCAAATAGTGTAATGCATTTCTTAATTTTAGCTTGAATAGGTCTTAAATTAGGGAAAGTCGAGGTGTATTCAACCTGCTGAGGGGGGTGTGATCAAAGCCTGGAGTGGAGTGAAAGCACGTTCCTCTCTCCGCTCGAAGCGCTCTGTATTCACTCCGCTGTGGATCCACTCCGGGTTTTGTGTTCCCGCTCACTGAAATACCGCTGCGCGTTCACTCCATTAGTTATTAGGGATAAATGAGGGGAAAAGAAACATGTAGCGCGTTATTGTTCTGCCGGCACACCAAAAATCATCCCCGCCACGGCTGCAGCGTCTCACTGACAACATAGTAACGCCGCTCGCATCATTCACAGTCGGGTATTATCAGAGAACAGCGCGGGATTGCGGCTATTAGCGGTAATAATCATTCTACAGATTCCCGCAGGTTCCGACGGAATGTATCACATTTGCACGTGCTTTCGAGTCTCGAGAACTCACTCGCGCGCTCTCATCTGTGCGATCGCGATAAGGAGAGTGACAGCTTTTAATAATTATTAAGGGAGTTTGCAAATGTGATATTGATTTAATACAACAGATCAATAAACAAGTACTGCATTTTTGCTCTATATCATCAACGAAAATAGTTCTAAATAAAGTAACCGCTGAGCCGCTGCGCATCTCTAAAAGCAAACACAGGGGCTACTGTATAATTTCAGTTATTTAAATCATTTAATAGTTCTGTATTCAAAATTGCATATTTAAAACATTAATCTCCACATGAATTTATGAATTTAATTGCACTCATGCCACCTCTGAGCCTCATTAAACGTCTGAAAATGTACCTACAAGCCACTTTTGTGTTCTTCTGTGCCACCTCTGTAGTACAAATTAATTTCTTATTAATACTAATTTCATATAATTGGTAACTTATTTGTCTTATTCTACTTCTTAATAATAATTTTAAATAGAAATTTTAAAAAGCTTATAAACATTTTTTTTTAATTTGACAGATGAAAATGATGCCATTGCAAAAAAGAAAATGCCCTTTTTTTTCTTTTTTACAGTTGAATAATTATAGTTAGACCTAACTGAAAAAATTTAAGTACTGATAATTTAATTTGTATCTTATTATTTTTGTTTGTGCTATTGATTGTCATTAATTTATTTGTTCTTATTTTATTATTTACTAAATTATTCAAAGATATACTTCTTTTTTTTTTAGTTAATATAAATTTTATTCTGAGTGCAGGTGATTGTTGGGTGGGGAGGGGGCGTGGTCCATGGGAAATAGTTCTGCCACCACAGCTGGAATAAATCCTAGAGGAAACACTGCATACATTTAATAAAATTAGAAAAATGCATTTACAAAAGTAAAAAGAAAATTCCCCTGTAAATCACTTTGTCAAATGTCACCTCGTATTAAGAAGGCTAATTTTTGATCAGAATTTTTTATTATTGATTAGAAGGTGCTCCTAAATTTTTTAAATTAGGAGGACAAGCGCTCCTAATTACAAGAAGAAAAACACGGCTCTTAAACTGGGTGTGTGACAGGTATGGCTGTGGATCGGGGTTTGGCTGAGGAAAAATTTTCAGTCAAAAGATTTTTTTTTGCTTTAACCCCTGTGTATAGGAACGCAGCTCCTCCGATTAAAATGTCCAGTAAAAGGTCTGAATGCTCAAATGTAGGCAGAAAGTTATTTGGTGTTATTTTTCTGATGTCCAGTAGTTCGTTACTAGTAAAGCTGATTGGGAAAAAGTTGCTTAAGACAGGACAAACAAACAAAAAAAAGAACAAGTACCAAGCTGCGACAAACCATGGCTGCCATCTGCGGCGCCATCTTGACATTTATATTCAGCCGCCCTTTCCAGCTTTCGCTCCTCTGTAAAAGCCCAGTTTCACATGCAAATCAGTTATGCTGGTTGAAAGTCTCCTCACATCCCAATAGCAAAGTGGTCCAAATGTATTTATCTGTATTTACATATTCTGTGGAAAGTGTAAGACCAAGAAATGTTCGTCCAATGAAAACGCTCATTTTAAGTTGCTTTCCTACCTGTCGGTCAACGTATGTATTTGCATACCTCTGCGCACCCTGTTCAGACAGAGCCAGAATGGCAGACAAACATCAACAACCCGATCTTCCTTCCTGGTATTGTAGTACTTTTACTAACTGTGGTATAAAGTGTTCTCACCGGTGACACATGATGTTGCCCAGCGGTTCCCTATCCCAGTCCTCGTGCTCCCCGCTCTGCATATTTTGCATGTCTCAATTAACACACCTGATTCAGATAACCAGCTCCTTAGAAGAGAGCTACATGCATGAACTGTGTTCCGATTGACATGCTCCCTGTTCATTGCTCTCTACTCCCTGAGCAGGGAAATCCGTTGAAGTTTACTTCACTTTGGAACATTCATTCACGGATTTGCGCTGCGCAGTGTCTTCACACACAGATGAATCTTACCAGAGAAGTGTGACATAATATACCTCTGTAAATAAATACTATTTAAGGCGAGACACTGCAGGTGAATAGGGTTATCACCTTACTTACCTAGTTGATTGATTACATTGATAATTGCAAACATTTTTTGTATTACAAGTTTTCTAAAATGTTAGGTTTAAATATGCAAATGAGGCATTATTTAATGAAATATGCACTAATTTGCATACATTTCTAGTACAAAAATCTAAACACTGGATGAAGTCATTTTCAAAATTCTTGTTTTATTTTTTTGACATATTACAGTCAAAAGTTTTTACAGAGGGAATTTTGGGTATCTCATTTTGTCACTCCATAATTCAGAAAATACTCAGAACAGACAGAAAACACTATATTTTGACAATTTTGGGGGCATTAAAATGTTGTATATAATCAAGCAAATTATATATGAACAAATCCCTCTGTAAAAACCTTCAGGATATAGACAGGAATAAAAATGTAAAGTTTGGTGTGTGTAAGTGCTACTGAAGTGGAGATTCATGGCTCAGTGTAGGAGAAAAAACTCATTTTGAGAAAACGGCCTTTAAATATATGTATTGTAATTGAAATCTATTGACACAAATAGATAAAGTGCTATAAAAGAAACAGTTAACAGTGTCTTTTGGATGTTTTCGTTCTACTAGTCTGAAAAAACACTTCATGAAAAACCAAAAAGCCCAAAATCTCAAAATTGACAGGTGCATGAAAAAACAGTGTTTTTGCCTGCAGTGTCTCCCCTTAAATTAATTTCTCGCACACTTTAATGCCCTTTGTATGGAACACATGCGGTCGTTTCGAACTGGAATCATGGCAGAATATCTGGTGATGTCCACTTCGCAGGACACTTAACTTTACGGTCAAATAGAACAAATGTGGCACGTGATAAAAGATGCATATGAAATGTGCAGAGCGGGGGACTGGAATTGGGAACCACTAATGTAGTCTGTTGTAGTGATGTTGTTTCTGGTATTCTGGTCTGTGAGTGTATGTGCTTTGGACGGCGATTGCAGGGAGGGCGGGACATTCACTTTCAGTGCTATCAGGTTAAAGTTAGCATTTTCCAACATCTCCTACTGCACCTTTAAAGCGTGAAAGAGAACTTGTGCTGTTCCTCACGAGGATTTCTAAAGTCAACACAGATCCACTGTCAGGGTTCTTCCATAAATTTCCAGGAGACGATCATAGAGGTTTCAAAATCTTCATTTTTATTCACTGCCCCATATTCTGCCCACAACGGTGCAGAAAAAATGGGAACTCACTCATACACAGAATAACTAATGAATGTACTATCAGCAAAACTGAGTTCTGGGCCTTAGATGTTTCTCCAGGGATCCCTCACCAGAACTGACTCGGCCATCCAAAATTAAAACCCTTTTAACAAATCAGACCAAACCATTTTATAATTACAGGGGGTCTTATAGGATCTTAATTCAAAAATTTAGTACATCTTAAACAAAATTAATGTAAGATATACCAAAACTTTATACACTTATGAAATTACATTCAACAAAACAATAACAGAAATAAACTAAAACAAAAATAAACTTTGTACATAACATCCAAACAAACCCCAAACCCAAACGGTCCCCCAAACTACATTTCCCATAATTCCTAACAAAAGATATACAGAAGGACATCAGAAAATGCCGCGCTCTTTTAATACCAGGCCTTTACTCCATGCTGCAGTCATGGATCCCGGCGGAACCACGGGTGAGATAAAAACAATTCAAATAATTAAATAAATTTAAACCCATTTCTGTGTAGTTGTGATTTTATTCAATCACTAGCGTGCACTCTAGTAAGGAACTAGGTCACTCTTAGTTCTTTTAATACTAACATAAAGAGTCAACCTACACCTCTAACACAAAATGTTTTGGGTAAATAAAATAAAAAACTAAAATAAATACACAAATTATAAACAAGCAGACAAACAATAAAAATAAACCAATTTAAATGAAATATGTACTAAGTGTGGCCTTAGCCATCACATCCACAAAGTCAACATTTAGCTGAAGGTGTGCGCCTAAATGGACAAATACAAGCATAAATACGTCAAAATTCAGTTCTTGGTGATTATGCACATTAAGGGTGCGCCGATCCGCTATTCAGTATCGTTATTGGCTCTCCTATATTGCCATTTTCTGCCGGATCAGGGTATCGGTCAGACGAGACCGATCCAAATCCGATATTGTGTGTATACTATTGTCATTAAGCCCCACAAAACTTTATAACGTTATAACTTTCAAGTACGTTGTACAATGCTAATATATTTATCATAATTTAAAGTTAGATCAAACTTTTATTTTGATGGGTTGTAGTGTACCTTGAGTTTCAGAGTGTATTTGACAATGGTTTTTCTCAAATTAAACTAGGAAATGTTTAAGTTTTCTCTCGGAGCAGCTCTGGTGATGTTCGTTTATTTAGACGCTGGAAACACCACTAGTGTCATGCGTACTTCAATGAGTAGTAGATAAAACGGCGCCACTCAGAGATATGCAGAAACAAGCAGATTATTTATAAAGTAGTCTCTTTGATTTATCCATCCATCAGATTGCGTGCTTTACGTGACATCCTCGTTATACTGTAAATTCCATGTTCGTGACTGCACCAGGATTCCCTCTACATCTCGGAAGTCATATGGCCTTAATTCATAACTTTTTATAAATGCGACATACCTTTATTTGCACGGAGGAATAGTGTCCGCGAACATGCATGTATTGCCTGCTTTGGCAGCCACTTTGCGTCCTCAAGGACAACCCCGCATTAGTTTTATATATATATATATATATATATATATATATATATATATATATATATATATATATATATATATATATATATATATATATATATATATATATAATATCCAAAGTATTTCCATAACCATGCTCGTTCAAATCGTGATAAACAGTCATATCAGTATGTCTTTGCATATCTTTTCTATGAACTCAAATTGCGAGTTATAAAGTCCAATTCTGAGGGGGAAAAAAGGTCTATTTTCTTTAAATTCTGACCTTTTTTTCGTGCAATTGCAAGTTATATGGTCAGAATTTTGAGTTTTTGTCATGAAATTCTGAGAAAAAAAGTCAGAACTATGAGATGTAAACTTGAAATTACAGGAATATTATTATTCCTATGACAGCAATAGCCATATATTGTAAAATAATTGCACTGTAAAATAAATGAAAATTACTATTTCACAGGTATATAATTTTATCTTACTCTACAGTAGGGAAATTACAATACTTTTTTGCCCTAATTTCTACACATGCAAGCAGGGCCTAAAACTATAACTTTTTGCCACATCTGCCAATGGCTAGTGACTTGAGAAATTCGGCCACAAATATTTCTTCCTGGCCATGAAACTGTTTTTGCAGTTGCTGCTACTACAAGAAGTAAACATATTTAATATTTTAAAAAAATATTTAAAAAAAGGGGGAAATGCCATCGAAAGTCAGTTCCCTTCAGAAATACATTCATTTGAACCCCCCACCCCAATATTTAATTTTTTTTTCTTCTTCCAATAAACAGTGTTATTTAAACAGCACATATATTATATACAAAAAGCAAGCAAAGAACATTTACATTATCAAAATAACATGTCTGACTTCAGTCTAGCGTGAGTTTAAGCACGCTCAAAAAAAAAAAAAAAAATTCCCGGTTCAATAAAGCTACCTACAATGTCAAATGAATCTCTTACTTGCATCGTATATGTACATTTCCACTTAGTTGTTTATGATGAGAGAATTCACGAGAGTTTTGCGCTCAACGCAACTCTGGAATTTCAGTGATGACTCATCTGAAATGCCTCTGATTGGCCATTGCATTCATAAGTTCAACAGAATCATGTGTGATTGGATATAATGCGGAATGCTGTAAAAACGCATAATTTGATGCACCACTAGCAGATCTAAATTTAATGCCACAATTGACACTTTTCATTTAATTTTCACTTTATTCGTGACATCCTTAATAGATTGTTTAATTGTACATGGGCATATCTGTCCAATTTTCTGGCATTTCGCCCCAAGCCTTTTCAGACCTGTGGCCAGGGTCTTGCCCAGTCTTACACACGCTCCGCCTATGAGCTTAATAGGTATAGAATCTAGTTGTATATTGGTTTTGATGTCTGTTGCTTTGTGCCACTAAGCAGGGGTTAACTTTTATTTGTGTTTTTTGCCTTAGACCTGACGGCGCTGAAAGAAGAGAATGAAGTACTGAATGAAATCAAAGAGGAAGATCAATACACGAATCACCATGATTTCAAAACTGAAGAAAAATCTTTTAGTTGTTCACAGACTGAAACAACTTCCATACAGGAAAGGGCTCAAACGACAGGAAATATAAGTTATTTCACCTGCCAAGAGTGTGGAAAGAGTTTGACTCATAGAGGAAGCATTAACAGGCACATGAGAATTCACACTGGAGAGACGCCTTACACATGCCCTCAGTGTGGAAAGAGTTTTCATCAACATGGAAGCCTTCAAGTCCACATGAGTATTCATACAGGAGAAATGCCTTTTACCTGCCAACAGTGTGGAAGATGTTTTAACCGAAAAGGAACCCTTGATTACCACATGAGAATTCACACTGTAGAGAAACCCTACACATGCCCTCACTGTAGAAAGAGTTTCAGCCAAAAAGGAAAATATGAATACCACATAAGAAATCACACTAGAGAGAAACCCTACATATGCCCACATTGTGGAAATGGTTTCATTCAAAAAGGACACGTTATAGACCACATAAGAATTCACACTGGAGAGAAGCCTTTTACCTGCCAACAATGTGGAAATAGTTTCCGCCAAAAAGGATGCCTTAACAGACACGTGAAAACACACATTAGAGAGAAGTAATTTGTATGCAGTCACTTGGAATGAGTTTTAGAAGTAAAGCAGCCCTTAAATACCACATGAAGATTCACTTATGAGAGAACTGCTCTATATTATCAGTGTGGAAGAAGTTTCACAGACCGGAAACACCTGAGGAATCATGTCATAACTCACACTGGAGAGAAGCCTTACATGTGCCATCACTGTGGAAAGACATGCAAAACCAAAGCAAACCTTGAGGTTTATATGGAGCTCGGGACATCACCTGTAGGTGAAGAAAAAAACAATCCGTGGCGACAGTTTTGCAATTCGTCCCCTCAGTTTATAAACCGTACTCACAAATTCTTAAACTGTTCCCTCGGTTTAACAAATCGTGCCCACGGTTCAATAAACCATACTCATGACTTTCCAATCCGCGCGCTCAGATTTTGTAAACCGTACCTTCGGTTTTTAAATACGTACCCATAAATTCATAATCTGTGCGCATGCTTTCGCAATCTGTTCTCGCAGGTTTGTAATCTCATGGATTTGTGGCCCCGCCCCCCCAGTCTGTACCGGCAGATTCAACCAGGCCACCTGTTTAGGTTCAGGATGCATTGTATTGTGTTTATTAAACTTTACTTTTCATAGTGTGTGAGACAATGATCTGCACTCACAAAATAGTCTTTGCCGCCTGTGTTTTATCCTATAGCCTAATGTAAAAATAAATGCTAAAAAGAATAGAGTTTTGAGAGGACAAGATAAAAAGCAATACAGATGTTTTGTATTTTATTTTAGATATTTTATGAACATTTTTCTGTCTTAAGTGCACTCATTTATTTAGCCTAAAAATTAAAATAGCATACCTCTGCGCACCCTGTTCACGCAGACAGGATACGTCATCAGCGCGTTCACATACGCTGTACAGACAGAGCGAGAAAGGCAGATAAACATCAACAACCCGATCTTCTGGACTGGAATTGGGGAACCACTGATGTAGCCTGTTGTCTCTGGTGTTATGGTCTGTGAGCATATATGCGTTCAGGGGACGTGGCTTTGGATGGCGATTGCAGGGAAGGTGGGATGTTAGCATTTTCCAAGATCTCCTACTGCACCTTTAAACTGTTGTAGGCTATTCCACCTCGTAGGCCTACCCGCTACAATTGATAATCACTTAAATAAACTGCAATAAAACAATATACAATATGATTAACACGTAGGCTACCTAGGAGCTTGCTGTTCTTCTAAAATGAATCCGTGAGTAGAGTTTACAAACCTGCGGGATTGGATTGCGTAAGTGTGTGCACGGATTAAAAACTGAAGGTACGGTTTACAAAATCTGAGCATGCGGTTAGGAAATTCAGGAGTTCGGTTTATTGATCCATGGGCACGATTTGTTAAACCGAGGGAACAGTTCAAGAATTTGTGAGTACGGTTTATAAACTGAGGGGACAAACTGTAAAAGTGTCGCCACGGATTGATGATTTTTTCTCCTACAGGTGACTTCCCGGGCTCCGTAGGTTTACGTAAGTCCCAATCTACTTTCAGCAAAATCCTTTATTGTTGTTTGCTAAAACACTTGATCAGCGGATACAGCGAACACCCCGGTGGCATTTAGATGAATGTGTAAATATGTGCTGGTGATTTTCCTTTCAATAACAAAATAAAAGTGGTGAGAAAACAGCGTTGGAGTGTATCTCTGCAGTGTATGGGTTATTTCAGTTGTGGCAGGAGAAGGGCCAGATTTAATAAATAGGGAAAATTAGAGTGAGACAGCAATTCCAAAAGCATTGATGGGAGTGAAAAGTTCTCATGATCGACTAACAACGCTCAAGTTAAAGAACACAGCAGCCCATTTCCATAATGACCAACACAATCTACCAAGAGCAGCTTAAATTACAAATAATGTTGCTTGGATACTCTGATAATATCTCTCGGTTCTATGCATTCCTCCTTTTACAGCAACTATTTCTGCTTGTCAAGCAAAATAAGTTAAGACATGTTTTTTGGGGAATTATGCCACAAATACCAGTAAATTGACTACTGCAAATAGTGTTGCCAACCGTCCCGTATAATACGTAATCATCCAGTATTTAAGGCATCAAAGTGTTCCGTATGAAAGCTATGCAGAATGCAGTTTGTCCCATATTTGCAGGCATATGACCACCAGACCATACAAATAACAAATTCTCAATTGATAATTCCAGGGGTTGGAGCAAAAAAAAAAACTGAAAATTTTTCCACAGCCATACCTGTCACACACCCAGTTTAAGAGCCATGTTTGTCGTCTTGTAATTAGGAGCGCTTGTCCTCCTAATTTCAAAAAATTTAGGAGCACCTTCTAATCAATAATAAAAAAATTCTGATCAAAAATTAGCCTTCTTAATACGCGGTGACATTTGACTCAAAGTGATTTACAGGGGCATTTTCTTGTTACTTTTGTAAATGCATACATTTAATGAAATATGAAAATTGCAGTGTTTCCTCTAGGACTTTTCCAGCTGTGGTGGCAGGACTATTTCCCATGGACCACTCCCCCTCCCCTCCCAACAATCACCTGCACTCAGAATCACATTTATATTAATTAAAAAAGACAAGTAAATAGTAAATAATAAAATAAGAACAAATAAATTAATGACAATAAATAGCACAAACAATACCAAGATACAAATTAAATGAGCAGCGCTTAGGTCTAACTATAATCTATTCAACTGTAAAATAACACTGGATAGTCTTCACTGTATAATGAAAGACAGCAGCAGGTTTATTTAGGCTGCTGTCTCTTTAAGACCTCGTGCACAGATCTAATATGTTACACATGGCTCTATGCTTACTTTTTAGGAGCGCTTGTCCTCCAAATGTAAAAAATTTAGGAGCACCTTCTGATCAATAATCAAAAATTCAGATAAAAAATTAGCCTTCCTAATACGAGGTGACATTCGACTCCTTAGTGACTTACAGGGGTATCTGTCAAACTCAATTTATGTTCATAAGCTTTTTAAAATCCCTATTTAAACCAATATAATAAGTAGAATAAGACAAATAAGTTACCAATCATATGAAATTAGTATTAATACAAAATTAATTTGTACTACAGAGGTGGCACAGAAGAACACAAAAGTGGCTTTCATTTTCAGACATGTTTTAAATTTTGAATACAGAAATATTAAATGATTTAAATAACTGAAATTATTCACTAAAAATGAAACTGAAACCGCCAGCAGGTGGCGGCAAGTCACTGATTTTATCACTGAATCATTCATTCAATTGATTCGTCCAAACAGCTGATTAATTCAGGGATGAAGAAAGTGACTGTCTTTATGAATGTGTAATCATGAATCACTGACTCACTAAATCTGTTCAAAAACGCACTTTCATTCATGAATGAAACACCGCTGTGTTTGATTTTAGAGATGCGCAGCGGCTCAGCTGTTACTTTATTTGGAACTATTTTCGTTGATGATGTAGAGTAAAATCATGCAGTACTTGTTTAGTGATCTGTTGTATTAAATCAATATCACATTTGCAAACTTCCTTAATAATTATTAAAAGCTGTCACTCTCCTTAGTGGGCGGACAGAAAATGAGAGCGCCAGTGAGTTATCAAGACTCAAAAGCAAATGTGATGCATTCCATCGGAATCTGTGGGAATGAGTAGAATTATTATTAATAGCTGAAATCCCGCATCAAAATTCCAGTTCTGCTCGGTGTTCTCTGCTAATAACCCGACTGTGAGTGATGCGAGCGGTGTTACTGTGTTGTCAGTGAAAAGCTGCAGCCGTGGCGGGGATGATTTTTGGTGTGCCGGCAGAACAACAACAACAATGCGCTGCATGTTTCTTTTCCCCTCATTTTTTCCAATTGATGGAAATCCGTCGTAGACTCGCTCGTACTCTGTCGCATACCTTGTCAGTGTCATGCACTTGCTTAGCCCTTTGTTGTGAGAAACAGTAAAGTGTGAAGTGTGCGCTTGCAAAAGACTGTAAAGAAATACTCTGAGAGCAGTCTATCAGCGGAAGTTAAAAGCAGATCGTAAGTGTATTTATTTCTTGTCTCATGAGTGTTTAGCGCAGTTGTTGTTTCTAGGAAATGCTTGTTTTGTTTACTGTATTGAGACGTACCTTGTCTGTGTCGTGCGCTTGCTTAGCCCTTTGTTGTGAGAAACAGTAAAGTGTGTTCAGCTGAATTCAATTTCCGTTTTGTGAAAGGGGTATAAAAAAAGCTTAGTATTCCGCAGGCAGTGGTCGCAGCAGCCCTCGTGTGAAGAACAAACAGTGTAAAGATCATCGACTCTACCATGCGACTCCACCGGACAGGGACACCAGCAAGGGATACAAATATCACTTTTTATTTATCCTCTTTCCTAATACTTGTTTCGCTTCTGTTTCAGTTTTTTATAACCAATTCTAGCTATGTGTTTCCAGATCCCTACTATCACTACCACTCGCAAACCACGCTTCACACACTGTAGACAGTGCAATCGTAACAACCTGCACACTTTGCCTATGTCTGCTAATACACTACTTTTTCTATCGGTCTCTGGAATTGCCGGTCTGCTGTAAACAAAGCCGATTTCATTACTTGCTAAACCTCATGGCCCTAACAGAGACCTGGATCAAACCAGAGGACACTGCTACACCTGCAGAACTCTCCAATAATTTCTAATTTAATCATTTACCATCTCTGGTTATCAACACCTCCTTTGAATCACATTCAGTTACTGTTACCTACCCTCTTAAATCCATTTTGTCATTGTTTATTGACCCCCAGGACCACAAGGGTAACTTCTTGGATGAATTAGATGTGCTACTCTCAACCTTTCCTGAGAATGGTACTCCCCTAGTTATGGTTGGAGACTTCAACATCCACTTAGATAAACCTCAGGCTGCAGACTTCCACACTCTGCTTGCCTCTTTTGATCTCAAACTGCCATGGCCTGTGAGTCGGTGACAGCGTTGGGGATAGGACCTGACACACAGTAGTAGATAAATTAATGCAAAACTGTGATATCCTGTGCTTGTGTAACCCCTATAAAATTAGGGATACTAAGTCAGAGGTAGTAGTATATAATTTCCTATAGAGGGCGCTCTACTCCTCCTAGAAACGTGCATGCCGATGAGCTCCTGAGTTTTTGTATTAAACTACAGCAAATTAGCTTTAAATCTTGAGTTTCATCATTGAATTTAATTACTAAGTTGTTTACTACTTAGATTCCACTTGAACATCGAATGAAGCACTGTTGGTCAACTTTGGTTAATCTCTGGTGAGTGGGTCGCATTTTGCTAGTTCTGTTCTGGCTAGCTTCTAAATGGGATAAAGTAGTGGTGTATGCTTGTTTAAAAAAGACATTTTCCTTACAAAACCAATCGGAGTATCCGAGAATTCAATGTTTAAACCAGCTTTGGTATGTAGTATCATGGTTATGAGAACAATCAATGTCGTTTACGACAATGTTCACACTTTTACTTTCATGCACGCCATGTTTAATGTTATGGATCTGAGTGACTTGTTTCGAGTGTCAACTATGGCTACTCACAAATCAGGCTACCAACTGGATCTTATTTCCACATGACACTGCTCCAGTGATCATGTACTGGTTACTCCACTGCACACCTTGGATCACTTCCTTCTCACTCTTAACCTCAACATGGTTCCTGAAACAACACATACCCCTCCACATGTCATCTTTCGACGTAACCTACGCTCACTCTCACCCTCCCGGTTATCTGCTATGGTTTCATCTTTGCTACCTTCCCCTAAACAGTTAGCATCTCTTGACACTAACAGTGTTACTGATACTTTCTGCTCCACTCTTACATCTTGTTTAGACACTGTCTGCCCCTTATCTTCCACGCCAGCCTGTACCACCCCTTCTGCCCCTTGGCTATCTTTTATTCTCCACGAACATCATTCTAAGCTCAGGGCTGCTGAAAGGGTGTGGCGCAAATCAAAAAAATCCTACTGACCTTAATGTGTATCAGTCCTTTCTTCCTTCTCTGTTAAAGTCTCCACTGCTAAAAGAACATATTACCATAACAAAATTAACAATTCGTCTAACTCTCGCATGCTCTTTAAAACATTTTTCTCACTCCTTTGTCCTCCTCCTCCCCCTCCTTCATCAGCTCTAACAGCTGATGACTTTGCCACATTCTTCATTAATAAAATTAAAACCATCAGTGCACAATTTTCCACACCACAATCTGTCAAGCGCATCTTACCAGCCAACATAGACTCATTCACATCCTTCTCTTCACTCTGAGGCAGAAGTCTCCAAACTAATCATTTCTAATCATCCTACTACTTGTCCGCTTTATCCTATTCCATCTCATCTCCTTCAAGCCATTTCTCCTTCAGTTGTACCTGCACTCACTCACATCATTAACACATCCCTTCACACTGGTGTTTTTCCCTCAGCATTTAGACAGGCTCATATAACCCCACTACTTAAGAAACCCATCCTTATCCCATCTCTTTTAGAGACCTACTGACCGGTTTCGCTTCTTCCTTTCATTGCAAAAACACTTGAATGAGCTGTGTTCAACCAAGCCTTTCTCACACAGAACAACCTCTTGGTCAGCAACCAGTCTGGTTTCAGAAGTGGACATTCAACCAAAACTGCCTTGCTCTCAGTTGTTGAAGCCCTAAGACTGGCAAGAGCGGATTCCAAATCTTCAATACTTGTCTTGCTGGATCTGTCTGCTGCTTTTGACACAGTTAACCACCAGATCCTCCTGTCAAACCTATTGGCAAAGGGCAGCTCAGGAACTGCAATCCAGTGGTTTGAGTATTACCTCTCAGATAGGTCCTTCAAGGCATCTTGGAGAGGTGTGGTGTCCAAGTCACAACATCTAACTACTGGGGTGCCTCAGGGCTCAGTTCTTGGAGCACTTCTCTTCTGTGTCTACGTGGCATCACTAGGTTCTGTCATTTAGAAACATGGCTTTTCATACCACTGCTATGCTGATGACACTCAACTCTACCTCTCATTCCGTCCTGATGATCCGATGATAGCTGCTTGCATCTTAGCTTGTCTAACAGACATTTCTTGCTGCTTTACTTGTGATTCTGAGTGGATTGAGTAGTTGAAAAAACTGCTGTTTGAGCTCTGTCCGGGCACTAAGCAACGATGCGTGGCATGTAAAGGCACTCAGAAAGATGTAAATAATATAAAAAGCTGCTTAAAAGTGCTTAATGAGTGTGGCGCAAACATTTCCCTGATTTGTGTCACTTCTTGGACGAGTTACCACCTGTGACATTTAACAATGTGGATGTTTCAAGCCTGCTCTGTAAGATGGAGCACCTGCACAATGAAGTGAACACGCTACAGCATGCAGTGAAATTACAGGTGGATATCAGGGATGATCTACGCGCTGCTACTACGAGCATCGATAACAGTGTCCAATGTGGAGAGGCAGCTAGAAATAAGTCATAAAGCCATGGTCTGGATTCACTGTGTGAGCTTAAAAATGCCTGTGAGGGAAAAACGGCGGGTGCCCTCACTGTGGAATGTGATGTGGACCTGGAGATGATTGCTAGTGGCACGGGATCTTTGGCAGCTGAGGAGTCTACTTCCATGACCTTGGAGGAGCAACGGAAATCATCAGAATGGAGTCTGGTAGTGAAACATGGCAGACGCAGGAGGAATTATGTGGAATTCCGTTCCACACAATGTGTTGAAAGTTAGATTTTGATGTGATCAGGCCCTTTGGATAACAAACAATGCCTTTTGCCTTAAGATAACAACACTACCTCTTGTGGAGAGGGGGGTTAACATCAACATACAGTAACCCATGCAGGAACTGCTTTGTTCCTCTGGAGGTTCTGGAGAAGTAAAAAAGTAAAGAAAATAATCAGGATGCGCTTGCCGCCTTGGTCTTGAGCAGGGTCTCAGAGCGGTTGTTTGGTACGCACCCGAGTACTGTATTCACACCTGCCCAAAAGATCTGCACCAAGAGGAGAAACACACTTGAGTTCGATTCAGTCGAACCAAACAAGACAGGTGTGAATACACCCTTAATCTTTCCTGTCTCATGGTTCTTGTTTGTTTGTTTGTTTGTTTGTTTATTTAGTATAATTTTGGACATGTTTCTGTTGCTTTGGCAATAATGCATGTGAAATATTTAAGCCAATAAAGTAGTTTTAAGTTAAATTGACTACATACAGTATATGTTCAGTGTCTGCATCCCATTTTATGCATGGTGCCTCCAAAAAAATTTATTTTCATATTGTCACGAATCCGGTCTATGAACGTCCGTTCACTCACCACCAGAGGTCACTCACTCACCACATGGACTCTTGCACTACACTACTGTTGCACGTCACTCCGGACTACAGTTCCCATCATCCATTGCACTGATGACATGCACACAGCTGATTCCCCTGATCACACACAGCTGATTCCCATTTGCACGCCTTACTTAAGCCATGGACTTTCTCTCCTTCACTGCCGAGTATTGTATGCACCTATTGCTGCCCTAGCTTTAGCTACTCTACAGAGCCTTTGATAGTTTTCCTAGTCTTGCCTGTTTTCGGATTGTGTTTTCCCCTGCCTGGACCTTTTGCCTACGTTTTCAGATTACCTCTCTCGTCAAGCCCCTTTGGATATTGTTCGCTGTCGACTGACCCATACTCATTTTGGATGACTCTTTGCCTTGCCTGTGATATACCTGTTTGCCAATGTTTGACCCTGGCTTGTTTCCTGACCACGCCTTTGTATTAAAGCTCGCACATGGATCCGCATGTCTCGTTGGCTTCGTTAAACTATGTAGCTTCTGTGCTGCCGTTGCAGTATAAAAAAGGCATAAGGGAATGTGAGCGTGAGTCGTGTATAGTCATTGGAGGTCTTCATATGCATGTTAATCAGTCAAAAAAAGAGTAAGGAAGACGTTCAAGCATGTTTTGTAACACCAGTAAATGAAATTTACTGTAATGTTGACTGTGATTTGACATCATATGAAGAAGAAGCAATATCCACTGCAGGAATTAAAATCCATTACAACATAAACACTCGTTGCAGAGAAATATAATGTAGCGATTCAATAGTGAAGCCATTTTATAATAAAACTCAGGGTGCAGGTTGACATGTGCTTTTAAATGTTTCTCTGTGTGCGACTGACTGTGTCTGTGTGTGTGTGTGTGTGTGTGTGTGTGTGTGTGTGTGTGTGTGTTTTCATTTGAATGTGTACATTGTGTAATCATGTGGACGTTCTCTGTGCCTATGATTTCCATAAATAAAGAGATGGAGTGTGTTGTTGCTTGTCTTTTATTTGCTCATGTCAATACATTGTGTGCATACAGAAACATACGGACCCTTAGTCTCTACCAAATTCAAATGAACACACTTCCAGAGAATTACAGTAACAGACCAACGCAGAGGAAAAACATCATAGCTCAGAGGAACTTCATCACAGTTTGAAGCTGCAGACAGAAACACACAACCTCTGAAGTAAGAACAACTCGCATGTTCATTCTTTAACCAGAATAAGACTTTTGACATGATAGTATTGTCTTAAAATCCAACAGGAACATAAAATGCACTGTATGTATATTATTAAGATGGATT
This sequence comes from Acrossocheilus fasciatus, assembly GCA_036784905.1. Classification (NCBI taxonomy): domain Eukaryota; kingdom Metazoa; phylum Chordata; class Actinopteri; order Cypriniformes; family Cyprinidae; genus Acrossocheilus; species Acrossocheilus fasciatus. The sequence continues at coordinate 31,889,794 of CM071941.1, read as the reverse complement.
TTTAAGATTTCTGAAGATGGATTTTTAATTATCGCTGAAATCATGTTTTACACCAAAATGAATCTGCGAATATTTGAAATCTGACTTTATCTGTATTTTTCTTCCTCAGAAATGAACCAAACTCTGTTTTTCATTCTTCTTCTCGGTGGTGAGTGTGTTTGTGGTTTTATTTCTGGTTTCTAGTTTCATTGGGTTTGATTCTGTTATGAAAATCTCTTTCACAGCTCTCTGCTCCGTATCTGAATGTGTTCTGCGTCAGTATCACTTTATAAACGAGTTGAAGACCTGGACTGAAGCTCAGAGATACTGCAGAGAGAAATACACAGATCTGGCCACCGCTGAGGACATGAACGACATGAACGAGCTGAAGAAGAGCGTGAGTGATGGAAGTGTTCAGTTTGTCTGGCTTGGGCTGCAGAAGACGGGTCGTGATCAATGGCAGTGGTCTTCAGGTGAACCTGCGCTCTATCTGAACTGGGCTACTGGACAACCAAAAGGCATAAATGTTTGTGCTATAATATTTAATGGACAATGGCGTGATTTGCAATGTAATTCTGCCCAATATTTCATCTGCAACAACAGTGAGTTCATTCTGACATGCACCATATACCAATTTACCAATTCTGAACTGTATGACTGTTTAATTTGATCATGAATTTAGAAGAACACACTTTCATTGTTGAGACGATTTCTGTATCTACACAATATTTACCAGAAGAAAAGACTTCATTCACTGAACACACTTTGATCTTTTGTTGTTTCTCTATATGATAATTTGTCACAATGGAAACTTGCGATTAAAAAGCCTAAAAATCTTGGAGATCTAAATTGGTGTATGTTTATTATTAATAATAATATAAGATCAGTGACTAGATGGGATTCAGCTTGATATTTCCAGCCTTCAGTACCTCAACACAAAACTACAAGGGCTTCGGTTTTCCATGAAGGAATGATAGTCCATTACAACATATGAATATCTGCAGATTCATGAATCTTTTTCTCATTTGTTTTTCTTAAAGCGAACACAGGACTCGTCTTTGTCAATCAGACGATGAATTGGAGAGACGCTCAGAGTTACTGCAGACAGAATCACTCTGATCTGGTCAGTGTGAGGAACCAGGATGAGAATCAACAGGTTCAGAAGATCATTAGTGATAGACAGTTATCTGGATCACAAGTCTGGATCGGTCTGTTCAGAGTCAGAGACTCGTGGCAGTGGTCAGATCAGAGCGACTCCTCGTTCAGATACTGGATGTCTGGTCGACCTAATAATTATGGAGGTGGTGAAGACTGTACACGGATTGAACTGAACACTCAGGGACAATGGAACGACGTCCCTTGCCCCACTCAATATCCTTTTGTGTGTCATGAAGGTCAGTAGATTCTCACACACACATCATCACCTGCATCACCTCTTTTAAAGTTCACGCTTCATGTCTGACATGACAAATTCATCCAGCGTTTGTTCTGCATGTTGTTTTTGATCAGTCTCTCTCTCTAGCTTCAGCTTGTGGTTTGTTTGGTTTCCAGATAAACTGATTCTGATCAGAGAGAATGTGGCGTGGGCTGAAGCTCTGAGATACTGCAGACAGAATCATGTGGATCTGGTCTCGGTTCATTCAGAAGAGATTCAGCGTCGTGTGATGAACGTGGTTAAACGGGCGTCTACTGCGGCGGTGTGGTTGGGTTTACACAACTACTGCGTCATGAACATGTGGCTCTGGCTGAGTGGAGAGATCGTGTGCTATCAGAACTGGGCTCCAGGGAACGGAACGACTCCGGAAAACTGCAGCCTTGAGAAGAGAAAAGGAGCAGTTCAGTCTGGAGATCAGCGCTGGATCAGCCTTCCTGAATCTCACAAACTCAACTTCATCTGCAGCAGAAATTAAGAGCTAATGTGTTTACTTACATTTACACTTTTCATGGGCTGCTTCATTATTGTTCTGGTTTACTTTTAAGTTTGATTTGTTATTTAGTAAGTAGCCAGAAGTCTACTATATTATGAATTGTATATAATTGTATCTTCTTTGTATATCTGGTGTGGTTATATATCTGTTTTTCACTTATCATATCTTTTGAACACAAACACAGAACATCAGCTCAAATAAACTCATCTAAAGCCAGTATTGTCTCCTATTTCCTGATTTCCCCTCAACATCACATTAAACTGAATTATATGTGGGCCTGGGATTCAGTAACATTTGAACTTGAAATATATTTTTTCAACTACATTCATTTTCTAAATACCCCACATCATTAGGCAAATATCAAATAAAAAAAATAAAAAAACAATCAAATTTTCCAACTTCAGGCATTAATTTTTTTCTCAACCCAGTAACAGACAAAATGGGATTGGTTTAAAAAGGATTTTACACAGAACTTGTTATTAAACAAACATCTACCTATTGCTCATTACGTTTAATGATAACAAATGTCACATTTATCATAATTTTCACATTTTTATAGGACTGAAGCAAAAAATACACAAATTGTGTCTATGGTCTCTTAATTTTTGTAAAACATATTTGTAATAAACGCACATATCCTTCAGCCCATTGTGTATATTCAAAGAAAGGTTTTTCTATGAATTAATTAGAGAAGAGTCTATTTTTATGGACTTTGTCTTTCGTATTGGTAAAAGGTAGTGAGAGGGAGAACTCTCGACATGCCGTTAGGTCGTAAAGTTTGTCTGGTCTGGCTGAGGTTGTCATGTTGTGTGAGGGGGTTTGCTGGATTATTCATTAAATATGATGAATTAATGTGTGTCTGATTAGTCCAAACGTTATATCTGCTCCACCATGGGGGTCTCTGGCCCCACCCTGGCCTCCTGCTCTGTCTCTGGGCTCTCGTCCACTACACGGGCCTGGCCCGACATCCCTCCCCCTGATCCGCCTCCGTTACACCTCCCTTCTGGAATTTTCTGACACTTGGTGGAGCGTCTGGAATCCACTCCTTAAAGCGGGGGTTATGTCACAGCCACCAGAGGGCACTCTTCTGGATCATTGTTTATCTGTTCTGAACTTCAGTTCGGATCACCTTTTGCACTCATGATTGTTCTGTTACTTTCAGCTGTTTGTCATTTACTTATTAGCTTACCCTGTTAAATACCCTGCTCACTTAGTCATTGTTGCTTTAGTATTGTGTTCTGTTACCTTGTTTTCCTTTTCTCTGTGTTTGTGGATTACTTTTTGCCTTTGTTTTCTGCCTGTTATATATATATATATATATATATATATATATATATATACACAAGACATTAATAAATCAGTAAGTCAATTTTGTTTGAATCTAACATATACAGTATACAGTATGTTACATGTGATTCTAGCAAATGGCCAGGTCTCAGTTTGCAGTCATGTCTGACAAACAATGACACGTCCCGTTTCTAATACAACATTTTCACATTTATGCATTTAGCACACTCTTTCATTATATGAACAAAAACATGTCAGACATTCTTTGGGATATCTTACTTTGCTCACTAATTACTGAGTAATTTCAGTGCATTACTAGTATGACCGTCAGGTTATTTATTTACACTCTCATTTTAGCTCTTTTGGTTTTGTATATGAAATTACATTTAAGTATTTTAAAGATAAAGATAAGATTATTTTAAGAGATGATGTATACAAATAAAGCTTTAGCCTACTTATTATGCAGTATATATTAGTAATTGTTTATTCAGGTGAACAGGGAAGGCGGCGACTGAATATTCAGAAGAATACGGTGGCAGTACCATTAAAAGTGCGACTGGCGAGGGGAAAACCATGCTGTATATTGTGCCTATAAAGGACGAATCTGATCCGTCGCCTCTTACATCTTGCCAAAAGAAATGCTTTAAAAGAATGCCACCACAGATTCTTGGCCTACATGTAAGGAATTTAATGCTCTGGAGCGTGAGACACTCTCAGACTCGGAACAAAAGGGAAATTCAGTTATTTACAAACCGTTTTTTTTTTTTTTTTTTTATGTAGGGTTTTTGTCTACTAGCAGATAACTGTTTCACCTCCAGCCTTTGAAGGAATGGAGGACATCATTCTGACTGCTTTATTTGTATTTTACATAATTACTTTTAAGTTGACACATGCAAAGTGTCCTGTATGCATGAAAACTTGTCCTATGATGGAATTGGAGGTCCATGCAAGTTTCTGTGGTGAACTGGAAAGGTAATGCAGTGTAATTTTGTGCACGATGTGATGTAGATTTTGACATGACTTGTTGGATCATAAGTCAGAACACTGAATTTCAAAAGTATATTTATATAGCAAATGAGACTTTAAAGGGAAACAAGCCATGTATTAATGCCCTAATTCAAATCATTTTACTTCACATAAACCGATATATTTTCAGTTTTCTTCCTAGTCCAGTGTCCCTCCTAACAAGGTGCCCAGATATAATGGAGCCACAGAATACAGAGATATCATGGTGCACTAATTAAAAAAGTAACATGAATATTGTTACAAAATAATGTATTTGCGTAATTTATAACCTATACCATAATGCTGAATCACAAAAAACAAGTTGTCATTTATTTACACTCATAAAGTGCTTCTTTTTTTTCAGTGGAAAGCTGTTTTTCTCCATACAATGAAAATCAATGAGGTCCAAACCTTTTCAGATCTTAAAAGGTAGCGTAAAATCATTTTTGGGTGAACTATCCTTTCAAATGCAAATACAATTTGAACATGTAAGATTGATACACACACATAACTGGAAAAAAAAAAAAAGTATTACACTGTATTTACTGTTTTGTTGTCATGCGTCATGTGACTTGGGCTCTTACAGAGAACAGATTGTCAACTGTGGCTACACAGGGCCTATAAATGAGGACAACAAGGAGATATAACAAAGATTTATCACGGTGATCCTAGACCAAATATTTGAGAGAAACAGGATTCCATCAGTCATAATGGATCAGAAACAATCTGTATCAGGAGGAGTCAGTTCTGTTAAACTTTCAATAAGACCTCCAAAATATAAAGCGTGTGCGGCGTAGGACACACCATGATTAGGTAGCATTCTAGCCCAGGTGTTTGTTGTTATTATCCATTTTAATATTCAGTGTTACCGTAACTGAAACTCTGATGTAGCCCTTTTTTACAAGGCACTGACAAATCAACTTGAACTTATAATGTACAACCTCTTCCAACAGAGCAGTTTTAATGCTATGAAAATTGTGTAATCAATTTAACAACAATTTGTAAGACCATGCACTGAATGTAGTGTAGGTCTTTTACTGAGAGCCCTACAATGTTCAGCATGAACTTCTCTGGAATGTAAAATACATTGTGGATGATCCTCCATAAATATAGTAAATAACATCCTTACTAAGCAAAACCTACAGAAATGTGGTCCACTGAAAGATTCAGCAAATACTAATAAACCATTTAAAGCAAGATTATCTCCTGTGTCATGTATTATTGAACCAAGCAAATGGTTTTTGGAAAAAACGGAAGCTGAATGCTTTTAGTTTCTACAATATTCGGACCATTAATAAGAGGCTTCAGTATCTTGCCATTTCAAAATTGTCACAATACAGGAGAAGTTGCAGCGTATGCTTTTGATGAGAGAACAGCGGATGCTTTTTTGGAAATACGACCCATTATTACTATCCTTTAAATACCATTTTTACTATGTTTGTCTTTCAAGAAACTCTCTCGCATCTTTGTTTCTGAAAATGGATTTGAGAGAACACAGAATATTACCATACATAGACTTGTCCATTACATGAATCCTGCGGTATGTTCCAGTATCTCTACACATATCGTAGTGGCATTCCCACTACTGGTTGCCTAGTTACCCCCGTAGTAAACAGCTTTCTTGCCGCTAAAATCAAACACTCTGGAGAGAAAAGGCTTAATATAAATGGAATCAGTACATAAAGTGTTTAATTGGAACAATGAACGAGGAACAACACCTGCTTTTTGCCATTGCGGCTATATATCTTCAGCCTGTCTGGGTTCACGAAACCATTCAGGCTCAGAGTCAGCACGTCGAGTACCATCGGCTGGTGCAGGAGCCGCGGCTGGATGAAGTCCGGTTCCAGCTGGACAGGACCCAGTTTGCTGAGCTGCTGCGGAGGGTGGGTTCCCTGATCGCAAAGGAGAACACAAACTACCGCCAAGACATTTCCCCCGGCGGACGGCTGCCAATTTGTTTACGGTGAGTAGCCTGAAATTGAATATTTATATAATAGCTCCTTATATATAGATCTACTTAAGCATTAATGTAAGACCTATATATATATTGGTCGATGTTATTTAATGAGTAATATAGGCCTATATCACGTAATTCTGATAGAATGTTTGTTTTTATATGCTATGTACATGTTTTTACAGTTTAAACATGTTTATCATATGCATTTGTTCTTAATACTCTTAAGTTATTTTTTGGATGTATAATTATAGGAGTTAAGTATGTTTTTTTTTATAGCTTAATATGGGTTTTGTATGAATTTCTGCTTTGACACTTGCATATTGCTTATTTCTTCAGGTTCCTTGCAACAGGGGACTCATACTGCACTATTGCCTTCAATAGTTGGGCACAGCACTGTAGCTGGTATTGTGCAAGAAGTGTCAAAGGCCATTTGGGACTGCCTGGTGGAGGACTACATGCCTGTTCCCACCACAGAAGACTGGCGGGACATTGCAGCAGAGTTCCACCATCGCTGGAATTTCCCAAACTGTGTAGGATCTATTGATGGAAAGCATGTAGTGATCCAGGCACCCAACAACTGGCTCACTATTCTACAACAATAAAGGGACATTCTCTATTGTCCTTTTAGCAGTTGTAGATGCCAAATACTGCTTTTGCATCATAGATGTTGGCAGTTATGGTGGGACTCTGGCTAATAGTCCCTTTGGTGAGGCTCTTCACCGTGGCACCCTTGGCTTACCCGAGGACACGCTTCTGCCAGGAGCAGAACACCTGGGGACCCAGCCTCACATCTTTGTGGCAGATGAAACCTTCCCTCTCCACAGAGACATGATGAGACCCTTCCCAATAGACACAGGGTGTTTACCTACAGGCTTTCACGGGCAAGACTGAGTGTTGAGTTGAATGCCTTTGGTATACTTGCAGCACAGTGGTGACTGTACTGGTGGGTAATTTGCATCAGTCCTTCCAACGTGGAAGCCTGTGTGAAGGCCACCTGTGTTCTACACAACTTCCTGTGAAGAACAACGAGGACTGTGTGGGACCCGCTAGCACATGTTGGTGATGGTCAATGCTCTGCACTGCACAACATAAGCAGAATAGGAAGAAACAATGCTGCACACGAAGCAATGCGTGTGAGGGAGACATTTGTCAACTACTTCTGTGCTGAGGGTGCAGTTCCTTGGCAGCCACAGGCATGAAAGGTTCTTTTCAGAACCAAACCAAAGGCTCTTTTAAGAGCCACCCATATGTCATTTCTTAAAACAATATTCTGAGTTCACTATCAGATATGCCCATGGAAACATCTCCCCAATATGCATAACAGCATAAAGTACAGATATAAAAGCTGTAACACCTTTGAAAAGTAGTGGAGACCCAAAAAAGAAAAGAAAAAAGAAGCAAAGTAGCGGAGACAGCATCACGGAATAAAGCCGCACATTCCAGCTTCTTGCGTTTCTGCTGCTGCCTCACGCGACAAAATAATACTACAGTGCAACCGCGACGGTAAGACAACATCTGTATTGCAAACTGTATTGCTGTTTTTAGCGTAGTCATATCAATGCAACAGCATTAGAAACCAATGCACATTCAGTAAAAATGAAAGAGTGCTTATGGACACACAAATCTGATATGCTGTGTGGACAGTCAGTTATTCAAATCAGATTCCATCCGGATATGCACAAAGCTTTAGGCTGGCCACAATAAAAGGCCACTCTAAATTTAAAACAGCTTGAATATTTTAATTTCAAAACAACAAAGGAAACCCACAAAGAGGTAGAAATATCATTCTTTCAATCAATGATTTCCAAAGTTTGAGTTTGCAAATGTTGTTTCAGGTCTTTTTGACACGTGAAACACGTTTCACACTGGATCCAGATTTAACGTTTCTCTCTCCAGCGTGGAGCCTCATGTGAAGCTTAAGGTTTCCTTTAAGTTTGCAACTCTTTCCACACACTGGGCAGGTGAAAGACCTTTGTTCACTGTGAACGCTCATGTGAGTCTTAAGGGTTGCTTTCAGTCCGAAACGCTTTCCACACTCAAGGCAGGCAAAAGGTTTCTCTCCGGTGTGAATCATCATGTGAAGCTTAAGGGAGGTTTTTCTTGTTAAACCCTTTCCACAGTGATCGCACATGTAAGGCTCCTCTCCAGTGTGAGTTATTACATGATCCCTGAGGTGATTTGGGTCTGTGAAACTCATTCTACACTGATGACAAATAAAACGCTCCTCTCTTGAATGAATCTTCATGTGAATGTTAACAGATACTTTATGTCTGAAGCGCTTTCCACACTGATCACATGAAAACGGCCTATCACCAGTGTGGCTGTTGATGTGATGGTCAAGGGTTAGTTGTGTTGCGAAGTTCTTTCCACACAGTTCACAGCTGTAAGGCTTCTCTCCGGTGTGAGCTCTCACGTGTTTTTGAAAGCTTCCTTGTTGAGTGAAACGTCTTCCACACTGAGGGCAGGTGAACGGCTTCTCTCCAGTGTGAATCCTCATGTGGACATAAAGGCCGCTTCGATGACTGAAACAGTTTCCACACTCTGAGCAGATGACACGATTTCTAATTCGAGTCTGTTTTTGTGAAGAAGTCTCTTCAGCACTGAAATCGTGATTCTTACATTGATCTTTCTCTTGTTTCTTATACTGCTTTTGAACCTCCTCTTTTATTGCCATCAGGTCTAGGATTAAAAGAGACAAATACAAGTTAAACCCTGTTTAAAAGCAACAGCAGAAAAGAGAGCAACAATGGCCCAAATCTGCCATTTATTACGGAAAGTCAAACTCAGCTTGTGAAGGGTGAAAGTCCTGGGGGCTGTTTCATAAAAGATGCTAAGAAAAGCAGGGATTAAAGTCCAAAACCTGACTTGAAATAACCGAACAAATCAATCAGGACTAAAGCGGTTTCATAGATGACAATATAAGCGCACACAATCTCACTAATTCAATCCAGGTTCAGTGAGTCGAGATAATTTGATGTGCAGCTTATTCTTAAGCAGGGTCATCGGATGCCCATCTTCCACAAGTTGATATGATTCTTTAGGGTCTTAATGAAAAGTCTGTAACATACTTTGGTTAAACTGTATCAATGGTAGTGTAAAAACACCCTTTTTACCTTGTCAAAAACCGCTGTTTTCAGCAACCCATTTTAGTGCATTTCCCTATAAATGCTAAATAGCAAAATAATTTTCTATTATTTAATTTCAAAATTAATTTTTAATTCAGTGATTTTAACTTTAAATTTAGTGTTTTAATGAGCAATTTTAGATTAAAACATTACAATGTTAACTATGACCATAAAAAGTACAGCTGTCATAAAACCCAAGAGAAAGGCTGCATGGCAAGAAACTGCTGATCAACTGAATGCACAAGTAGCAACTATGTTAAAATGTTTTCATATTTGTGACCCTGCAGCACAAAAGCAGTCATAAGTAACATAGGTATATTTGTAGCAATATACAACAATACATTGTATGGCTCAAAATGATAAATTATTCTTTTATGCCAAAAATAAATAGGATATTAAGTAACGATCATGAAGATATTTTGTAAATTTCCTACCGTAAATATATCAAAACTTAATTTTTGATTAGTAATATACATTGCTAAGAACTTCATTTGGTCAACTTTTTTTTTTTGCACCCTCAGATTCCAGATTTTCAAATAGTTTTATCTTGGCCAAATATTGTCCGATCCTAACAAACCATACATCAATGGAAAGCTTATGACTGGTTTTGTGGTCCAGGGTCACATATCTTTAAAAAAAAAAGAAAAAAAAAAGAAAAGGTCATTAAATTTTGGGCACAATACATTAAATAAGTATGTTGTAGACTAGGCCTATATATTTATTTATTTGATTTAAGTTGCATTTTCTGTATACTTTTATTTTTAGACTTACAATAAAGTCCAATAATTGTTAGTTCTTATGTTAGGTGTATGTGAATTCATTTTTAATTCAGATGTTATCTGTAATGTTTATGGTCTTTTCATCAATCAAATATCACAGCCAATCAGAAGCGTGTGTGGGCGGAGCCTCTCTGGAAGCGCACTGCTCTCCAACGAAATGATGTTTATAACTCATTCGTAAATATTAAAGCTTTTTAACATCATTAAATGTACATACTGAGTGACTGATAACACATTTGTCATGGAATACACTCGTTGGTCAGTTTTAACATACATGTTTGCTTTAAATTATTTTCAAGATCGGAGGTAAACTATCTGTGGTTGCTTTCAGTATGGCTATAAGGACACGTAATATGACATTTAAAGTCGTATCAGACACGTTTAACTTTGAATAAAGCACATATTCAGTACCTGAGATTATCTACCGTCATAATTTGTATGTTGTTGTTCCTGCTGCGAATCGCGGAAATAGAAACCGTTTCTAAATTAGAAATTTTGCGTGTCACTGTCGCGGCTAGTTAGGACAAAAACTGATTAACATGGAAAAGATACGTGTGTAGTTAGGACACGGTGTAAGTGTCAAGTGGTTATTCCACAGTGGTTCCTACCAGAAGCAGTCTAAAATAGTCCGAATACAAACACTTATTATAGGTGTACATAGTGATTCAGGACAAGCTAAAAACATGGTTTGGAAAATGGATTCATGACGCACTCACTTATTAAATAAGTTTTTTAAATTTTGAACCAAAAAAAAAAAAAAAAAAAAGTTACGGACTGCAGCTGTAAGTGATGGAATTTTTTTGGTTTATTGTTACACTCCATGATTGATTTGTTTGTGGTACTTCTGTATTATTATTATTTTTTTCCTAATCTAATGCTTGTCGTAATAACAAATGTCCAGCTTGTGAGCAGGATCTTCTCTTAAATCTTAGTATTTTTGCGGTCATGTGATCTCAACCTGATCCATGTCAAATAAACCCACTGTAATTACGACACACTTCAGGAACACCATTCATTTGTGCAGAGCTGGACACTTTAATGAGGATCAGATGTGTGAGTTCAGCTTTGAGAATCAAAACAAACCTATTCCATCATCGCTATCCTCAAGCTTCACTCCGAATCTTTCTTCGATCTTCATGTCTTCAATCTCCTCTTTAATAAACGCCATCTTTATAATAGTGTCACATGGATCTCAGTCACGTCGCCAACAGTTGTACTGTGTTTAAGATGACAAAACTGAACAGAAAAATAAATAAGCAAGCCATAATGTACAAGAATCAGTCAGAATGAGAGTTAGTGGACTTAAATCACCCGATTAAGCAAAAACACTCAACACTAGCTCTACAAATGAACAAAATAGGTTATATGGTTTACATCGGTAATTACTGATTTATAGATCACATTTATCAGTCCACTTTCGTGATGTAAAAGTTGTCATTACACACGTGACATGTATGTGTTTGTTGTTCACGTTGATTTGATTCATTCGAGCGACTCAAAACAACGAATCATTTGGTTTAAATGACTCGTACATGCAAAAGCCCCGTGTTTGCGGTCACTGATGGCCAGGGACTGAAGTCGTGTTAAAGATAAACTGACTGACATCAGAGAACGAAATGAGACGCAGCTCTTCTGTTATTAATCTTACTCAGAGAAAATAACATGATATAAAGTATTACATTGTTACCTTAAATAATAATTAAGTCATTTTACAGAGTTTGCAAAACACATCAAATATCTTAAATGGATTGCATTAATTTAAACGCTTGAAAACAAACCTGTCTTCAGTCGAACCACAACAAACGCCGGAGCGCGGCGCAGCCTTGTGACGTCATGTCGCCGAACCAGAATAAAAGTCCTGTTCGCACACGAGCACAAACATTGATGAAGTACATGTTTAAATACACGTCGTTCAACTGTGTGCTTCACATGCAAAGATTTGCTGAATTGTGTGAGATTCAGTCAAAAGTGCAAAAAATATAAAATGTTATGAAATATAAAGGTAACCGTTTACCAAACATCTAATGCAATGTAACCTTTATATATAATGAATAAAGAGTATTGATAATAAAGTATTGGTAATAATTTCATATTATTTCACTCACTCACTCACACACACACACACACACACATATATATATATATAAAACACTGTGTGTATGCATGTGTGTGTGTGTGTGTGTGTGTATATATATATATATATATATATATATATATATATATATATATATATATATATATATATATGTATATATATATAATTTTTTAATGAAATTTATAGTGTGCAAAAATATAATAGGTGTGAGTTGCTGTCTATAGTGATTCATCACTCATTGAGTGAACATAGACACAATTACATCACAATTAAAACTGCAGTTTTCCTACAAATAAAAACCATATTTTAATTGATCTTATTTATTTCACGAGACATCTGCCCCTTTTTATAAGCTGTATTATATGTGTCAGCTGTGCTGAACGTGAAGCCTGAAAGCTGCATAACAGCCTTGCACACAAGCTAATAACATGCAGGTTCATCATCTGTTAGCCTTACAAAGACCACACAGTGTGTTTACTGTTTTATTAAGTAATAATTACATACAACAATAATTCAGTTGTGATGAGTACAACCTGGGGGCTGTTTCATAAAAGACGCTTAGAAAAGCAGGGATTAAAGTCTCAATCAGGCCTGAAGCAGTTCCATAAACGATCATTGCTCACACAATCTCACTAATTTGATCCAAGTTCAACCTTGTTTAGCCTTTGAATTAAGATTATTTTTGGATTAGATTTAGATTAGATTTAGATTATTGGCAGATATGTTTACTTGTTTTAAGCAAAAATTAAAAAATTTGGATGTTTCTTAGAAAACAATACAAAATATCTTAAGTCATTTTACTTTATTATTAAAATAAAATTATTAAAATATATTTTTTTTGCAGTGTGTGTGTCAAGGGCGTTTCCTCCGAGGAGGCAAGGGAGGCAGAATCGATGAGAAAATAATCGATATTACAAACATAGATCATAAATATTACCAAATATGACATTATAAAAGAGAGTGACTTTTATACTTTTAAAGTTACAGCTGTGGCTTGCTAAGAATGTTAGCACTGAGCGCGCTCTCCTCTGCATCATGAGTAGACACGCCCCTTACTGCTGATTGGCTACAAGTTTGTTTTGGTACTCTTGGGTGCGTTTCCTAAAAGCAACTATGGTCGCAAGTTCTGCCGTTACCAATAGAGTTCAATGGGATTTACCACTATAGTTAGCTAATGATGCTTTTGGGAAATGCACCCCTGCCCGACTCAGTTTTCTGAAGCATTTTTGAAAAAATACATACCCCACCTTTAAATGGATGCCAATCTCAAATGAAGAAAATTACCAAATTCCATCAACATGTTCATGTGTCAATATAATGTAAGCATAATTTTACATTTTACATCATCTTTGAAAAAGATTTCCTAGATTTTTTGTCAATTATATTGTAGTATGTATGGTTAATATTATTTGTAATTGTGAGCAAACTAGGGTTTAACAAAAGGTAATTCGGCCCGCACAAGGGGACGTTTTCTTCGATATCTGGGAAATATCTGTTGGATTCCTGATAAATGATACATAACAGTTTAATGAAGGAACATGAATTGATTAAGATCCATTAAGGTCTTAAATGATACAACAACAACAATAATAATAATAATAATAATAATAATAATACAATTGTGGGAACTTTGCATCATCATTAAAAAACAAAATACCACCGGAAGTGGCGCTACGACCTGCCGCTGCCAGAATTTGTGCCTGCTCTCTCTCATATTCTTTCAACTGATTCTTCTCTAGGTGATATCTTTAAAGATTTTCCGTTGTTTATTTATAAAAGATCCAATAATATAGCAAATAGACTTGTGCAATCTGATATTTACACTGATGGTGCGTTCACACCAGACGCGAATGAAGCGTTAAGCGCGAGTGATTTACATGTTAAGTCAATGCAAAGACGCGAATAGACATCCTGCGGCACGATTCGCGCAAATGAAGCGGCGCGAATGACGCGATTCGCGCGAATTGAGCGTTTCGGGCATTTGACGCGCGTAACGTGTGATTCGCGCGAGTTCAAAAATCTGAACTTTGGCGAAAATTCGCGCCGCGTTAACCAATCAGGAGCTTGCTCTAGTAGTGACGTGATTACGACGTAGCGAGCGGAGGGACTCCCAAACAACAATGGAGGGCAAAATAATCATAGCTGTTTGTGGACACACAGATAGCCTACATTTTCGTACTTTTACAGAAACAGGAATAAAAAGGATTTTGCTTGGAAGCAAGTGAGTGAGGAGGTCAGACAATCTGGTAAATTGTAAAAAACGCTCTTTATACAATTTGAGCTATATACATACATATTGAGACTAGCTAAATTGAGCTTATTCGCCTTATTTGATCCATGTCAGCCATTTCGCAACGAGACTGGAGCCGTTCGCCTGGCAGAAGCCCCTCCCATGACGCGAATTCGCGTCTATTGTGAAGTGAATGTCACGCGCGAATGAAGCGAGTACACTCAAAATGTTCAAGCGTCCAACTACGCGCGAATAGCGCGATTTATTCGCGCAAGTCGCGTCTGGTGTGAACGCACAGTGACAAGACTAAAACATTTTCTGGCAGCGGCAGGTCGTGCCACGAGTCACGATCGTTTGTTGCTGTTATTTTTTTAATATTTTTTTTGCTTGCATATTACTATATTAGCTGTTTCCCATGTAGGCATTGCTCATCGATAATCAAAACTAACCATTTTAGTGCTGTCCTGTTTGGAATACATCTAATGTGATTTATATGTTAAAATGTCTGTGTCCATTTGTTTATATTGGAAAAACTAGTCGCCAGTTAAAGATTTGCATCAGCGAGCATGAATCAGGAGACGTGAGACGTGATGTGACTCCTGCGCCGCGCTCCTGCTTCTGTTGTGATGCTGCTGAAGAAAGGTTTGTGTTTTCATCTTTTAAAGTGTTGAAATCGATGCAGACCGTTCAAGACATTTGTATAGTTTTTACAAGGACCGTAAAACGGATGAAATATTCTCGGGTGTAATATTATAACGCTTTATGCAGCATTTGTGATCGTTATTTTGCGCTTGTAAAGCGCATCAGAAGAGGCGCGTATCATTGTCGAGAATCAGTTTAATATCATAAACACGAATTTGTTCAGTTGCGAGTAGTGATGGAGAACCGGAGCTTCATGAAAGTCCGAATCAATTGATTCACCAAACGATTCGCTCGAATCAGCGCTCGCTGGCGACACTTAACGAACAAAACCGTGTAAATGCGACGAGAACAATAAACATGTGTGGTTTGGGAATAGAGAACTAATTAACTTTGTCATTTGTGACTTTATGAACCGAAAGAGTGTTATGACCTACTTGTCTTGTGAGATCCGAGTCCATAGAAATAATATAAATATATGCAGTATTATTTAGTTAATGGAATTTTATAGTGGTTTTCCACTTTCAATAAAATGATCACTGCATTTGGCAAAAATTGCACTTTTGTTTCCAAATATATTATTGTAGTTAAAAATGCTAATAGAATTAGAATCAGGACCAGGACCAGAATTGTTAAATTCCTTATGATTCCAAGTTGCAAATGTTTCCATGGAAGTGTGATCTATTAAATATACAGGGCTCTACGTTTGCACTTGTTTTTAGGAGCATAATTTAACTAATTTAGGAGCACAGTCAAAAATGTATAGCCTAATATATGAATCATAACTAAATGTGAAGTGTCTGTGTGTTCTTTTTTTAAATTTTATTTGTAGTGCTAATTTAGGAGCATCTTGTGATTAATTTCAGTGACAGAAATTAACCTTACCATTACAAGGCAATGTTTGACTCCTTGAAGTGACTGCAGGGGATTTATTTTTTCTTGGTAAAGGCATTTTTTTCCCTTTAAAAGGCATCTTTTATGCCAAATTCATACATTTAAATTAATAATGACAATGTCAAGAGGTTGATAAATATAAATTGTTTTAAATATAAATATATTAAATTATTTTAAACATACGGCCCGCAGGCTGAATACGGGATGATTTGAACAATAACATAAAATAATAAATAAAACATTATTTTGAAAATTAAATAAAGTTTACTCGCTATAATATTTCATTTTTAAGTTAAAGCAGAACAAATTGCTTATTTATTTGCGTTGAATGTTACGCCTCGGGACTCGGGACACCTACACACGCACATTTTAAGGCGGCATCAGAATCCCGAGCAGCACGAAGATAATGTGACCCTGGACCACAAAACCAGTCTTAAGTGTCAATTTTTTGAAATTGAGATTGATACATAATCTGAAAACTGAATAAATAAACTTTACATTGATGTATGGTTTGTTAGAATCTGACAATATTTGGCTGAGATGCAATTATTTGAAAATCTGGAATCTGAGGGTGCAAAAAAAATCGAAATATTGAGAAAATCGCCTTTAAAGTTGAATGAAGTTCTTAGCAATGCATATTACTAATCAAAAAATAAGTTTTGATATATTTACGGTAGGAAATGTACAAAATATCTTCATGGAACATGATCTTTACTTAATATCCTAATGATTTTTGGCATCCCAAAGGTCATGGAGAGTGATCTCTCCCAAGTGACTCTGGCACAGCTAATTTTGTTCAGTCAACATCGTGAAGGTGAGGTTTCTAGAATGGAGGACAACATATCTGCAGAGAAACCAAACCAATATGCAGGATGAAATTTCACCTTTTGAGAAGAAACTATGTGAGAATCTCGCCAGAGTAGGGGTATGAGGGAAGAGAGGTCAGAAAGTGCCATTACTATCACCAGCAAATGTAAAGGAATCAGTGGAACTTCTAATTAAAACTAGAGAAGATGCTGGGATTTCACCTAGTAATCCCTACATATTTGCCCGTCCTTATTATGGATCACAAGAGAACATGCGTGGATGTGACAGCTTAAAGCGATATGCCAAACGCTGTGGGGCTAAACATCCAGAGAACATCACTTCCACTAAGTTGAGAAAACGTGTAGCCACAGTATCTCAGTTACTCAACTTAAAAACACACGAACTGGACCAGCTTGCCACATTTATGGGACATGACATTGATGTCCATAGGGAGTTTTATAGACTCCCTGAAGAAACGTTGCAAATGGCAAAAGTGAGCAGAATTCTTTTTGCCTTGCAAAGTGGAATCAGCTAATTTCAAGGAAAATCTATTCATTCGTTCATATATTTAATAACTACATTTCTTTTCTTTTAAAAAAAAATAGTAAAACCCAGAAAGCCCTGGTCAGGAACAGAGAGGAAAGTCATAGAACACTATTTCAAGAACAACATTAAAGAAATGAAGGCTCCTGGAAAAGTGGACTGTGAAAAATGCTTAAATGAAAACGAGATTTTAAAGGATAATGGAAGAGATTGGAAAGCAGTTGAATACTTTGTGCACAACAGAATAACTTCGATTAAGAGAAATTTGGGTCAACAGTATCAGGCCCTATATCCCTGAGAGCTAGCGATGTGGAGTATCAATGTTGAATGTCACAATACTGAGAGCCTGTGATGCACCACACACCTTCTTACAAACAATCCATATTTCTGAGAAAACATTGGACAATTCTGAGTGTGCTCCATGCAGGTGAGTGGGCTCGACAAACCACCTGTACGAGTCCCACTCCTTTCCTTTCCATATCCATATGTTTCTGGGGAATATTGCAATCCAAATGGAGCATCAGTGTGTCACAGCATTGGAATGATTGACTACAGCTGGTTTTAGATACATGTCTGAACATTTTAAGCAACAAAGCCTATTCTGTTTGGGCCTCTCAGTTTTTAAATGCTTTGCTATGACTCTGACTTAAGCCACTTTAAAATTGCACAAATTTATTTTTTTTATTATTATTATTATTTTCTTTTCTTTTTTACTTTTATTTATACAATCTATTACCAACTTTCATATGTCTTTTTTCATAGTTATTTTACACAAAGCAAAACGCTACTTATTTGAAAAGTACTATAGAAATAATTATTTTTAGTATTATATACTGTTATTGATATTATTGTTGTCTACCTGTAGCCAATCATCACTGACGGTGGAAAGTCTGCATTACCGTAAGAGATAGACAGTTTTCCTATAATCATCCTTCCACATATCGAGAGTGAGTGCTCCATTGCTTTCACTAAGCTGCATCCACAATTCTGGAATTATTTCTTGACAAACATCCTCTGCATATTTGCTTACTCTGCGAGAGACAGTTGTTGGGTTAGGCAAGAGTTGATTAGCGTCCACACGGCCGGCCCGAGCACCAATGTCAATCAAGCCTTGTGCCAATTTACAGAACCCATGTACTGTTTCGAAAGACCTGATGTCACTGCACACAAAGTTAACAGCTAACTGTGTCACAGCATCCTTGTCTTCTAGTTGTGGCACTTTTAGCTCTGTATTCCTGGTAAGGTAACGGTCGATGGTACCACTAGTTTTTGAAATGCCACTGCTGTCAACGTGTTTCCTCAATGAAGATGTCCCAGTCTTGTCCGACCCGTACCCGCACCACACCCGACACGTCAATATTTTTCCACCCGTTACGTCAATTTTTGCGGTTCACCCGTCGGGTACCCACCCGCGTGCAGGACTCTGGTACACACACACACACAAAAACAAGCAGGACAAAAGAAGTCTTCCTCAATGGAGGGCTGGCCAACACAGTTCCAGTGAAACCAGGTCACAGGTGCTATAAATCTGGGAAGACTGCATGTTGCACTTTAAAGGCAAATATCTTGTATCTCATCTAATTTGTTTAATAAAAAATATATGAAATATGAACATTATCAAAATGCTGCTGAAAAATCTGAACAAAAACAACAGCAAAGTTTCATGAACTAAGGGTTGTAATGGGAATGGCCATCTGGGTTCTTGTTTTAATCAAAACTATGATGGTCTTTGCATGTGGGTCTGTAATGACAATGTTTTGTAAATTGTGCTTAGTGTCTAGTGGATTCTAATTCAAATACATACAATCTCAATCATAAAAACAGAAAAATAAGTAGCTATGTTCTTTAAACAAAGTAAATTACACTTTACAGAAAAGTAGTGCAACCTATTATTATTCAACATTGTTGTTACTCAGAGAGAAATGCTGCATATATCTAATTTTGCAGTTCATTGCCAATGTTATGAAGTCACACACTAAAAAAGCCAACCACATCTCTTTGTTTCAACATCTGTTGAAATCCTCTGTCAGGATGTCAGAAAATGTAGCTACTTTGTTAAACTTTAATGACATGTTACAGTCCTAATAAAATGGCAGTTTATTTAAAAAGACCTAGCAAACCTTGAAAAGTTGCTTGTGTTCAAATCAGCTTTCTATAATCATAGCAGGCTAAGTGGTAATCATTAAGGAAATGTGTCCTCGTTTAAACCGTTAAGCTACCAGTTTCATTCTGTCCACATGACAAGTCCACTGATGCTCCATATTACCAAAAAACAAAAAAACAACAACAAATTAATCAGTCAATTGACAAGTCTATATATTTCACTTTGTCACCCAACTTTGTGTAGCGAGTTGTGGTGATTTAGTGAGTGAACGTGGATAATTGTGAGTTAGTGACAGAACGTGATTGTGATTTGGATCCTGTAAAAGTCAGAGAGCTGGAGAATTTTCTTCTCCGTGGAGCATATCCTCCTGGATGTTCCAAACAGGATACGTTCATCATTAAAAGAAGAGCTGAAAGCTATATAGTGAAAGGTAAGCCTTAAAATTGCCATTTTAGTGGCACAAGTGTTTGGCACCAACAGCAAATAATTACCTTAGCCTTTGTCTATTCTACATCAGATGGCCTGTTTCACTATATATGTCGGAGGGGTAGGCGAGGTGAACATTTGGCCAAAGCGGTCACCTCACCAGAGGAGGCAAATGAGGTTTTTGTTAGCCTCCATGCCAGTGATCAGGGGGGTCATTGTGGCATGGAAAAGACTCGAGATGCCATCAGCTCCAGATTCTACTGGCCTGGCATGGAAGAGGACATCTGTAAGTGGGTGAGTTTTATTCTTGTCTACTTATTTGTGGCTCATTATTTTAAAGAAAAATCACTAAATTGTTAGAATGTACTTAACACAGAACATTACATTTTGTAGATAGCCCAGTGCCCTGAATGCCAGGCCAGAAGGTCTACATTGAAGGAGAAGGCGGCCTACATCCAGATAGAGGTGAGTATATCCAATGACAGTAGTGTTCCAAAATTTGATAAAATGCATATTGTCCTTCTATACACCATATTTTTCCCAAAGCCTCCAGAACTGGTGCGAATGGATTTGGTTGGGAAATTGACTCCAACCAAGCAGGGGAATCAATACATTTGTGTAATGATTGATTATTTTACTAAGTGGACCGAGGCCTACCACCTGAAATCAAAAACTGCAAAGGAAGTGTCTGACTGCATTTTAGATTTTTTCTATAAATTTGGAGCTCCAAAATGGATTTTGACAGATCAAGGCAAAGAGTTTCTGAATAAGGTAACATTTGTCACTTAAGTGCTTTGGATTGAAAAAATAATAATATTAATAATAAAAAAAGGTCATTCTCATTTTTCAGTATACTGTACACTTATTTTCACAGATTAATTCTGACCTTTGTCAGAGGTTGGGTATTAAAAGGAGCTTGTGCTCTCCATACCACCCACAAACCAGTGGCTTTGTGGAGAAAATGAATGCATCCAAAGGTATGATGCTGACCTGGATTGTTTATAGCTGCATAACCTTAACAGATATTGTATAGCAGCAAGGATAAAAAAAAAAAACTACCTTTCAGAGCTCTAACAAAGTTGGTGGGTTCAAATGCTGAGAGCTGGGACACACACCTGAAGACAACCTTATTTGCACTTAGGACCAAAAAGCAGCTCACAGCACAGTTCTCTCATTACTATCTCATGGTTGGCCGGGAGGCAAGATACCCTTCAGAAGTTCCTGATAACTATTGGGTATATGTCGAACGTCACCTGACCAAACCCGGAAAACAGGTCTCATCGCTTTCGCTTGTCGGAGAACATGATAATAGCAGTATTAAAAAATGGCGATATCAATGGACTTTTAAGGTAATCAGTTACATTAGCTAGATGTTTTTATTGTTGACGTTTTATTCGACTTTTATGTATAAATGTTACTGAAAAGAATAAAAATAAAAAACTTTTATATATCAATCCACATATGTGATGGACATTGGTAATGATTATCTTTAGTGTCTACTTTGAAGGCATCTTGAGTAAAACAGCTTCATATTTAACGGGGCATTTGCAAAACGTGTGAACCGGAAGCAAGGGGACCTGGTTAGCAGAATACATTAGTCTGTTGCGCATAACCCCTATTGTTACGATCTGGATTAGTCTAGGGAAGACCGCAACAAAAATAAATGGTTGGTGGTGAGACACTGTGCGACGGCAGAAAAGAAACATCGTCTCCAGACCCAGTAAAGGCTACAATAACCCCAAACAACCACAGTCACATGCAGCAAAAAGAAGTTTTTATTTAGTCTAAACAGAAGTAACAAAAAAGGTATTAACTTCAGGAGAAGGCAAGGCCAGAATAACAAACATAAAGGAACTAACTGTATAACCCAACTGACTAAACTTTAAAGAGAAAAGAATACAAAGATTTCTTAAAAGAAAACAAAATACAGCAGATTAAACTAACTCCCTAAACTAACATAAACAAGAGAAAATAAGTAATACAAAACAAAATGGCACCCACCTTCCTACTAAACCCAAAACAAAAGACATAAATTAAAGCTTAAGCTTTATAATGGGCTACCAAAATTAGCACTCACTTCTCTTTAGATTAAGTCTCAATCTTAGCTGTAATCAATGAGACAAAAGACAGAAACTCTACTTCAACAGTCTCAGCACAATTCCAATAAAAGGTACACCAAAGCACCAGCTAAGGTTTCACACTAAATTCTGGAGTTTAAGGACGAGTTCTCAGCCGTCTCACACCATTCACTGCTGAGGGTAGCGGTAGTTTAAATACTAAAATATCACCCAATCACAGCAGAGCTCTTAATTAGCCTCAGGTGGGGGATACAGGTTCTGCAGGGAGAGAGAGAGAGAGAAAGAGAGAAAACAAGGCACAGAATTCACACAACAACGGAACCTTACGGCTCTGGACGTAACACTATGAGGTGGGTTCTTAAATATCAGATAAATCTACTGAATCTTTAACTGCTGATAAAACTAATATTAGGAATGTCTGTGTTTTATCTTTCAGGTAAATGATGAAATGGTGGAGAGAACCGTGGCATCGGAAGCCTTGACTACTGGCCTCCAAGATCTGCCAAAAGTGCACAAAGTGGTCTTGAGAATGTAGAAAAGGTGAGGAAGAGGAAGGCTCTGCAGGGGCAAGAGGACACATTTGAAGATGGAGACAAAGTTTTGCGCAAAAATGTTCGAGAAGAACAGCGAAAGGGAGGAAAAATGGGAAGTGCTATGCTAGGCCCTTTTACAATAGTTAAAATCGAAGGTATAAGTGTGGACCTAGTTTCTGAAAAAGAAAAGGCCACGCTGAAGGTAAATGTGGACCACCTTACCCACTACACTGAGTCAGAGCCAAGGTTGCCACACAAATGGCCTAAAACTGGTGCTACCATGGTCATTTCTGTTCAGTGTCGTCCTACACGTCCTGTAGAACCTCAAGAGACCCCAACCTACATGCCCTGAGCCTCAAGAGGCACTTTGCAGCACTCTTATGTAAGTCCAATATATTCTATGTAAAATGTTTCCCTGAAATTCTGCACTAAATAACATTAAAGTGTTCTTCTTGTTCCACACAGTCTCTAACTGATGCCTCAGAAAGGTGTAAGTTTTTTTTTTTTTCTTGTATTTTTTTTAACCTTTTCAAAGTTGATTTAAATAAATTGAATTGTATATATTTTTTTGTAGTGGTAGAGGCTATCTGGGCTGGGAAAAAACAGGGGGTTTTGTGGAGCAAGATGGGGCCCTACAAAAATTTTTCTAGAAATTTGAAGGATCATTTTGCACCTGGGAAGGAGCTATAAACTGAGGTCGGTTATTGTGTTTCCTCATTAGCCAATGGGTTTGTGTTGCTAGAAGTATACATAAAGATGACTACTAATGTGCTACTGTTTTTAGATAATAAATGCCTACCTCACCAGTTTGGTGAAACAGTACACCACAGACTCCAAAAGAGGCTTTGTAGTAGACTCATATCAAATGGCCTCCATGTGGCAAGGAAGTCAAAAAGGACTGAGGAAGGTAAGCACCCTATACTGCTTTACTGACCATGTGGAAAGGTCTATATCTTGACAGCCAGCTGCTTTCTTGTAGCTGGATCCACTGGAATATGATGTGCTAGTTGGAGCCTTGTGTATAAACCACCACTGGACACTCATTGTAGGTTCCTCAGAGCATCCTAAGAAGTGGATCAACTATTCCTTATTAAGAGCAATAATTTTTTTTTTTTTTCTCCATATGTGGTATTGCATTGCCAAGGTTGTTTATCCAAAGGAAAAGCGATCCCTGTACATAGACCCATTTGGGGCAAAGTCAGTGGATAGAGAAAAATGCAGAGATGTAACTAGGTAAGTGCCAATAAGGCATGCTTTTTAAAAAAAATATATATTTGATTAGTGAGTTCATGTAAATTAATTACTTGCATGTAATTTATAGAGCCTTCATGGGACAGACGGGTGTCAATGTTTCACGTTGGACATGTGCCACGATAGAGCATCCACTTCAGATGGATGGCACATCTTGTGGGGCTTTGGTGTGCAAAGTAAGTTTAACTGCACATTTTGTATTTTCTCAGCTATATCCTTTTATATTGTGAATAACACATTTTTTTTTCTCCTAACAGCTAGCTGAAAGTGTGCTTTTAAATAAGCCTGCAATGTTTGAAACTAATGATCAGGGCATAATTGCTATAAGAATGGAAATAGCCAAAAGGCTCCTTACTATGACTGGTAAGTTTTTATTTAAATTATTTTATTTACTTTTTTGCCTTTGAATGCACAGCTATTTTGTACATTAATTCAACAATTACTTTCTTACACAGATGACCTGTCTCAGCTCTGTAGGGCTCGTGGCGCTCATTCTACCCATGAGCAGTGGGTACGTTTAACCAAAAATGAGGATGTATCCACACGAGCCTAAATATGTAGACATTTTCCCTCAATAATGTTTCCTTCACCAGATTCAATGTAGCACATGCGACCTACGGTTTCACTGGAACTGTGTTGGCCAGCCTCCCATTGAGGAAGAATTCTTTTGTCCTGCTTGTGTGTGTGTGTGTGTGTGTGTGTGTGTGTGTGTGTGTGTGTGTGTGTGTGTGTGTGTGTGTGTGTGTGTGTGTGTGTGTATTGTAAAGAGGTATAATTTGAATTGTTTTTCATCTTTATTTATATAGCACTTTATACAATGCTGATTGCATCAAAGTATCTTTACAGTGTCAACAGGAAAATACTGTAGAGGACAACAACAGTCATTTTCCAGCTAAAGTCAGGTCATTGATGATTTAGTGATGTCATCCACTTCAGCTCTCTTCCAATAGTGTACAATCAGTCACGTGTCCCTGACTAAGCAAGGGAAAAATGTATTTTCATGTATTAACCAGTGAAATGAACCACTTCTGTGTACAGTCTTTTGTAGCAGGGTTTGATTAGAGCATTAACGTCCATTTATTTTTTTATTTATTTAATTTTATTTCTTTGTTGTATTTTTGTCCAGTACACAAAGACACATTCCTTGTACATGTAAACCCATTGTATCTGGCAATAAAAGGGATTGTGATTGTGGAGCATTGATTGAAAGAGTTTAAACATTGTGGCTGAGAGGTTGCATGGGGAAAATGCCCCATCAGATATTTGTCCATTTCGAAATCCTGATTATTACTAGTAGCGTTTACTAGTACTAGTAGTTACACTTTAAAAGGTTGTCTTGAATATTATTATTATTATTTTTTAAACATTGTAAAACAAGAAGTGTATGTGGGCAGCCTGCCAGTGTGAGAGTGAGTTTTGCCAATGATCCACTGGATCGCAACATAGAACTAGACTTCGGGGTGTTATGCAATAACAGTGTTTACATTAATGGATTCGTTGTGACGATGTGCAATTTGTATGATCAAATCATAATCATTCAGCAGCATTAGAAGTGCTTTGGCTGGAGAATTACGTTAACTTATTGCGACAGTAAAACTAGATTTTGGCTAGCAAACAGACGTTACCACGGGCACATTTCCTTGTTTCAGCCATTCTGCATAATGTCACACCGAGAGTAAAATCCTATTTGAATCCAAAAATCCGCGATTGATTCAGTGCAGCTCGGTGGCTCAGTGCACTCATTAGGGACTTTAAGCAACAACAGCTGATGGAACGGCAACGGTGATCTGACGTAAACTGTTAACTGCCGTAGCCAAAGAGTGCAGAAATCACTAAGCAACAGACAGGACAGCGAAACATTCAATCATTTATCATTAGTGTAATACAAAACGTCATTTAAACAGGCAAGAGAAAGCGTGCTTTTGGCATTATACGACAACTTATTGTCAGAAGAAGAGTTTTTAGTCTTGTATGATGCCAATAAGTCTAAAAACCTAGATTTACCATGCAAAATATACTCGCCTTTTCATCTTGATGACATGGAGGAGGATGAATGTATAAATGAATTTCGTGTCAGAAAATGTGACATGCCAATCCTGGTAGATGTTTTCAGGATTTCCAACGAGATCATCTGTGATCAGAGAAGTGTTGTGGGAGGAGTAGAAGCACTGTGTATGCTGCTTAAGAGGCTGACATGTCCTTGCTGGTACAGTGACATGATGCAAAGATTTGGTCACCGTCAAGTCCCAGTCCTGTGCATGGCCACAAACTCCATGCTGGATTATATATATGCTGCACATCATCAGAGGATAACTCAGTGGAATGACAATCATGCCATGTCTGCAGATGGTCATCCAATGTGTGTGTACGGGGACCCAGCATACCCACTGCGCATGAACCTGCAAGCCCCATTTCGAAGTGTTCACCTAACCACCCAAATGATGGAATTCAACAAAAAAATGAGTGAAGTCAGAGTGTCTGTGGAATGGTTGTTTGGGGACATTAGCAAATTACTTCAAATTCATGGACTTCAAAAAGAACTTAAAAATTGGTTTGAGTAGTGTTGGAAAACTTTGAAATGAACTCACACACACACACAACTTTATGCACTGACCACATATACTGAAAAAAAAAATGTAATTACTATAAAATTTATAAAAAATATTTGTAAAATTATATTACTGTAAATGTATAAAATGAAAAAAGAAGTCACATTATATGTTCATATATTTTATATTTTATTAACATGAAAGAATTTATACATTGAAATCTTTTATATATTAAATCATTATATTAATGATATTGTGAACTGGTGGGTTTTCGTTAAATGTGAGCCAAAATCATCACAATTAAAAGAACCAAAGACTTAAACTACTTCAGTCTGTGTGCATTGAATTTATTTAATACACGAGTTTCACAATTTGAGTTGAATTACTGAAATAAATGAACTTTTCCATGACGTTCTAATTGAGATGCACCTGTACATAATGTTATAATGAGAGCACTATTGAAAAAACGTTGTGAATTCTTAGGGTTTCACTGGCGTTTAATGCTGTCTTTTAATCAAAACATAAAACATTATTTTTGGATCTGTGAGGCGTTCGTTATGTGAACGCCTCACATAACGAAACCCCCCCCCCCCCCCCCCCAAACATATGATTCGACTATCAGTCGACTGTCACCAAGATTCAAAAATTCCGATTCGACTATGAAAATCCTTAGTCGGGGACACCCCTACTCACACCCCTCTTTAGAAAAGAAATCAAGATTTAGTTATTTAAGAAATTAAAGCGAAAAGAGTAGGGTGGCGGCATACTATAACTACTGAGTTTTAGGTGACTAATCTTAAAAAAAATAAATAATTGCAATTCACCAATTTTTCAATGCAGACGCAAGCCGTTTTCTGTGAATGTGAGAGACTTCCGCTTGTTACGGGGCAAACGAGACGTGAGGGTCCATGTGCAAGGTTTTATTCAAGGACATGGTCATAAATACAGGCAGGGTCGAACAACGGCAAACAGGTATATCACAGGCAAGGCAAAGAGTCTTCCAAAACGGGCATGAGTCAGTCGACAGCGAACAATATCCAAAGGGGCTAGACGAGAGGTAAACCGAAAACGTAAACAGTCCAGGCAGGAGAAAACACAGTCCGAAACAGGCAAGACTAGGGAAACTACGAAAGGCTCTGTAAGGTAGCTAAAGCTAGGGCAGCGATAAATGCATACAATACTCGGCAGTGAAAGAGAGGAAGGAAGTCCATGGTTTATGTAGGGTGTGTGATCAGTGCAATCAGCTGTGTGTGCAATCAGTGCAATCAGCTGTGTAAGTGTCATCAGTGCAATGGATGATGGGAAATGCAGTCCAGTGTGATGTATGGTGTGAGATTTAATGTGGTGAGCGAGTGACCTCTGGTGGTGAGTGAATGGAAATTCATAGACCGGATTCGTGACACCGGTTCATTAGCCGCTGTAGTGAAATAACAAGAAGAATAACAAGTAAATGGTAAAACTGTTTGCACTTCAAACCAGAGTGTTCATTATTAAAATAATACATAACTAATACTTCACATAACTAATCACTTAACAGTTTTGATATTACAAATCTGTCATTTTCATAATAGATTATTATTTTTTTGTTTTAAAACTAAGACAGTTGCAAATATAGGCCTTTTTAAACTTTTTTCAAGACCAAATGATTCAGTTCAGAAGTGATAGCAGGTTTGAATCGTTTATGTTGACTTCAGGCAGTGAGGCAACCTTTTTGTTTACATTTAGATCCTTAAATACATCATTAGTATCATCGTCAGAACCATTCTCACTCTACAGCAATGCCTTTTTCCAGAAATCATGACCAAGATAATCCACAGACCTTATCTGTAGAAAGAAAATAGTTCCTACATGAAACTGCTCACAACAAATTTGTGGATGACTTGACACTTGAAAATACAATAAAAATGAGAAGGACAACATTACCTTGAACAATCAAGCAAGATAGGGGTTCTTGGTAGCATCACAGTCTCTTAACCATCAGTGGCTGTAGCACAAGGCTGCAAAATAATATATCAATAGAATAAGAGTACAATAAGACTCAACTGTTAATAATCTGTACCTATGGTAGCACAGAGTCAAAATTCGATTTATAATTTTTCAGTTGACGAAGCAGACAACGGCTGTTCGGTATCACACACACACACACACACACACACACAGCACGGAAGAAAAATATGAAGAAGCTCAATTAACGTTACTCATTTCAGATGAATTTACTCTACCTTTGCCATAATCCATGGCACTATAATTTCTCTGGTTGATAATAACAATCATAAGGCCATCTTACCTTACATACAACTTTATTCCCCAGTGGTCACCTCTGTGGAGAGAACCTACACAAGCAAAGAGATCGCTGTTAGCGCTAAGAAAAGCTAAAGTTAAGAGATAATGACTTTTTTTTTTTTCCCGAAATGAGGCAACAAAAAATTAGCTAATGTCTCACAGTTAGCTACTCACTTAATAAGGTATAATTACTACAACCAACGTCTGTTTATGGTTCAAAAAATGGCGCGTTCAAACCTACATGTGCAAGCTAACCGCTAACAATGTGACAACAGAACCTACAACTAACTATTTGATTAATACTTTTAAATTACATGCACTATCAGATATATATATACATATATATGCACTTAATTTTGTCAGTTGATGAAGCAGACAAAGGCTGCTCCGTATCACACACACAGCAGGGGAGAAAATTATGAAGAACGCCAATTAACGTTAATAAGGGAAAGAGATTGCTGTTAGCACTAAGAAAAGCTGAAGTTGAGATAATGAATTTATTTTTTTTTTTCCGAAATGAGGCTCCAAAAATTAGCTAATGTCTCACAGTTAGCTACTAACTTAATACGGTACAATTATTACAACCGATGTCTGTTAATGGTTTAAAAAATTGGTGCGCTCAAACCTACACAAGTAACAACGTGACAACAGAACCTACAACTAACTCTACTTTTAAATCACATGCACTATCATATAAAAAAGCCATTTAATTTGACATTTCAACACTTACCGCTGAATCTGCTGGACTCAGAAGAGAAAATGGAGGAGACGAGAGAGCTCAGTCAGACGACACAGTGCGTGGAGGTGGAAAGGAATTCACAGTACTTTCCTGTAACGGCTCCGCCTACATTATTTTCACATTAAAATTCCCGAATACAGTGTTGTAGTGTGAAAATCACAGTAAAAGCCTGTAAAGTGATAATAATGTAATTTACTGTGAAATATTACAGTTGCATGCTGTGAAATCCCGGAAATTTTTTACAGTGCAGTTAAAATACTTTTTTTTTTTTTAAATGAGTGAAGATCAAGTAGGATGTTATTTTGACTAAAATTTGTAACTTTTCCAAAGTGGCACCTTGTGTTAACTGAGTATTTGAGAAAATCAGCTCTGGTTCAGGTATGAAAAGGCAGCTGAGGTTAGCTTTTTTTTTTTTTAGCATGTAGGAGTGGGTTACGGTTAAAACAATATATATCGTAAATTGTGGCTGGACTAAATTTGACAATTTTTTTTTTTTTTTTGCTTTACTACTTTTACATAGTTTCTTCATCTCAATTAACAGAAATGTAACTATCAGAAATAATTCAAAAATATAGCTGCAAACAGCAATTAAGGGGCCAAGCACAACAGAGGCAAAATGAGGAGCTAAGCATGGTATGGAGCATCAGACCAACTGTAGCAATGAGTAATTAAAACCATTTTCAGATGATTTTAGTCAAAATGCCTGAAAAATCTTAAATACAATCACTAGCAATATGATTTACTGGCTTATCACTTTTGACCAATAGGTGGTGCTGTTATCAAAAATATGTGGAGTGTTCTGTGTGAGTTGACAATGGCACACACAAAGTTTGATGTCAATATGTCAAAGCTTTGCAGTGATGCAGCCTCAGGGTCATTTTGGCATCATGCCTCAAATTTGTAGCAGTGCTATACAAAAATATTTCATCTATCGACACGAAATCTTTTTGCCAGCAAGACCTGAAGATGATCTGACTTGATTTTGGTGAAAATCGGACCAACGGTTGAGGAGGAGTTCGAAAAAGAAGGTTTTCAACATAAATCAAAATGGCGGACAGGAAGTTCGGCCTACTATGGCAAAATGGGTATCTATGTTCTCGGCCATTGCAATGAAAAGCGTTTTTTTTAATTTTTTTATTTAATTATTAATGGTTAATTAATGGTTTGTCACTTTTAAACAGTAGGTGGCGCTTTTACCAAATTGATGTGACGTGGTCAGTGTGAGGTGACAATGGCACACACAAAGTTTGGTGTCAATATGTCAAAGCTTTGCAGAGATACAGCCTCAGATGCAGTTTGGCATCTTTCCAGCAAATTCTTTGATGCGTTAAAACAATAACCATTTCATATATCGACACAAAATCCATAACTTTTTGCCAGCATGTTCTGAAGATGATCCGAGTCAAATTTGGTGAAAATTGGTCAAGGAGGAGTTCGAAAAACTAGGTTTTCAACATAAATCAACATGGCAGACAGAAAGTTCGGCCAATTATGGCATAATTGGTATTGATATTTTCGGCATGACCCAAGGAATATATTGAGACCAGTTCATTACAATTCATTCATTACAATAAGCCAATTTATTCAAAAGTAAATTTCTTTATAACACAAGGGGGTGATGTCCTCAAACTTTTTGAGTACTTTCAGGGCATAATGCTGAAGACACATACCGAGTTTCGTAATTATATGCCAATGTGTTCGTAAAATATAGCATTTTATGACAAAATTCAAAATGGCTGACATGGGTATGGTTTGACCTGGCATGCTGCACTGAATCTAAAGAGACCAGTTTTGTGATAAGTTATAAGCAAAAATAACATTTACACATTTACATATTTTAATTTAAATTTTTATAAATTTTTCATATCTCCTGACTACTAGGTGGCACAGTGCTGAAACTGTGCAGGTAGCCTCAGGTCATGCTTGTTACACACCAAGTTTGGTCTCAATACGCCAAACCGTTGCAGGCTCACATCCATTTTTGCCTGCTCTTCGTCAAATTCGTTCACATGTTATTTGAGAACGGTTGACTAATGAACTTTTTGCCAGCCTAGTCTGAAGATGATCTGAGCCAATTTTGGTGAAACTTCTGTGCAGAATTGAGCCTACGACATTCAATAGAGAAGTAGCCATTTTTTTAGTACTTTCTCCTGTTTTTATTGTTGGTTTCCTCTTTTCTGATCATTTGGAATGAGGATAAAAAGAAAAAAAAAACATGCAAATAAGTTCAAACATCAATTCAATATCCACTATTTCCTGAATATTATAAAATTCAAGATGGCCACCCCTAATGACGCCATAATATGCAAATTAGATGAGTATATTTACACCCCACATAAACTTTCGGTCATGCCCAACATTTTTCTAATTTACAGTAGATCTCTATCTAGTTTTTTGGCCAAATAACATCTGGCAAAGGGACTACCAGTGAAAACTAGCCTTTGGGCTAATTTGGGTACATTTACTTTTATTATTGTTTATTTATAAAAGATCCAAAGGAAAATCTTTAAAGATATCACCTAAAGAAGAATCAGTTGAAAGTATATACCAATATTTTGTTATAATTTCCTTAATTTGTTCAGACTGTTTAGTAGCATTTCATGTAAAAGATATCAGAGCCTTACATAGTAGGCTAATTTATACTTATGTTGGTATGACTCTCTTTGGTTTGCCTCAAGATCAGGGTAGGGTTGCACCAGCCATTCGTAAGTTCTTACTTAGAACGTTAAGTCCACACTAGAGGCTTAGTAACTACTTGCTAGTTTGTAACTAAATTTGTACTTACTTCGGTTGCACCAGTTGTTCGTAAGGCAGGAACGTAGCTAGTAGTTTGTAAGCTCTCCGTAAAGTAATGTGTTGTCGCATAGAATGATGTATATGTTTCTTACCCAATCAAACGTCTTCAAATTGTTAGACTGAACTCCGCATAAATTGAACCTGGAAAAACATCAAACACGCACAAAAAAACAGGATGTCCCTTTGTACACACCGCATGTAAATGCAGCAGCGCCAAAGACAGACGAACGTTGAGGAGCTGACGACAGTGGCGACTTTGTGAGGTATGAATATTTTGTTTAAATCATTTGCCATCCTGAAAAATAATGCCCAATAAAAGTAATATGTAGTACACTATGTAATTGTATTACTTTAATATGTCAGTTTATGTCATAAGCTGCGGTTAAACGAAATGAATTCATTCCGATAGATGATTTTCTGTTTGCATGAACGCAAAATAACGTTAAGTTAATCAGATTGATGTGTGCGTTTATGTTGCTTATCACACTGAAATGTATATTTTCATATTTTCACGTGCGTATAGGCCGCACAAACCATTACTCAGTCAGAAGCAAGCAACGTGCAGAACATTACAGTTTCAGAAAGCAAGCGATCACGTGATTTTACATGGCTAAAATTCTTAAAACGATTGGTTTACAAAATTTTTCACTACTACTTAGCTACAATCCGAATAAAATTTCACTCGGATCGAGCTCAATCGGATCCATATAGGTGTTTACATGAAGGTTTATCCGATTGAGCTCTCAAAATGTGGTTACTATAAGCAGGGGCGTAAATTTCATCTGACAGTAGGGGGGGGACAATAAACGTAAAATTTCTCAAGAGCAATTTTTGAAGGGGACACAAATAATACAGCCAAAATTGTACTTGTAAGGATAGATATGTGTACACAGCATGACCGTGTTTAAATATGAGTTCATGGTTCACCACGCGGTCATATTATAATTATTATTTTGCGTCATCCATAGTATTTTAGGTTTCGTCTGAAACCTAGTATGTCTCTTTCGCATGAATTCAACCGCATTAAACCCACTGCTCACACAAGCTTATCGCCGTGTTAGTTGTAGCGGGTGACAAGCTACAGTGTTAGGTCGTGTTCACACTTGGCGTCTTTTTTGACTAGAAAAAGTCGACGAGCGCTTTTTTAGTAAAATAAAAAGTTGGCAGCGTTTTGCCTACAAATAGCAGCCGAGGGCGTCTTTTGTTGCTATAACAACAGCTGCAACGGTAGCTAGCGCTGTGTGCTGCAGAAATGTCGGCTTTTGAAGTTAACGGGGAGGGTGTCGGTTCACAACGGCGTTTGTGGGAGCGCGACATTATACGGGGAAGGAAACTGTATGGTGCTTCCAACAATTTTGTCCAGGAGCTCCGGTTGGATGATGCACGGTTTTATACGACTCCTTTGTGCTCCGAAACTAGTACGATCTGTCTACCGGCTATCTTCTCCTTTTTTCTTGTTGTTTTTGTTGTTATGGAAACGACTCGCCACTCACTTGTCATTGGTCAGCTGTCAAAAAGGCGCTTGACGTAGGGCGTTTTTTTCAGAAAAGTTAAACTTTTTTCAACTCGAAAAGACGCTCTGAGCTGCAGAAAAAAGACGCCGGCGGTGGTGTTTTAAAAAGCGCTCAGGACTTTTTTGAAAACACGGTTTACTCCATAGGATTATAATGTAAAACAGACGCTGGCAGCTTGTCATGACTAATTTATTAATGATCCAGCATCATCTGTATTAAAGAGAAAGAATCATTTCACTCGATGTTTAAAGAGAATAAAATAGCCTTGACAGCCTACTTACACATAACTAACTTGCTCTCTCTCACCGGACTCGTGTGTGTGTGTGTGTGTGTGTCGATAAAGAAGGAAAGCAGGCAGTGGACCAAACCACTGTGAGGAAAGGGAGGGGGGAATCAAAACATTTCTGAACTTAAAACGTTTTTTGGCGTTTATTTTGTTTTACTAATCACACAATTATTTTAAGTATATGTCCATTATATTATTTTCAATACATAGAGTCGCTTGTAATGATATTTTTAGGGGGGACAAGCCTCAGATAGGGGGGGTCCTGTCCCCCCCGTCCCCCCCGGGATTTACGCCTATGACTATAAGTAACGTTATCCATAAACGCAGCTAATGACTAGCTCTGCTTTTTTATTACAATATAGCCTAACATGTTTTTTTAATGTTTTTTTATTTATTGTAGAGCTGTTGCTGAGCTGTGAAAGGCAGATGCACCCGATTTAATAATTACTTTTACAAATTAAGGTGATTTATAAATATTTTTCAAATCCTTTGACATCCTTATGACATCTTTGTTGGAGTCTGGTAATGCATCTTGAGTTTTTTTTTTTTCTTTTTCTTTTTTTATGTAGTCTTTTTTCAATTTTAATCAGTTATGTGAAATTTTCAAGACCATGTGGCCGTGTAAGGACTGTAATGGCGAGTTCACACTGCACGATTTTAGCCCGATTTTTCACTCGCCGACAGGTTTTGATAAATCGCCGACAAATGCCCGATATCGGAGGCAAATCGGAGCTCGTTCATGCGAGTGACAATCGCGCAGTGTGAATTATCAAAGACGCGATATGAGGGAATCACCGACACGTCGCCGACGCCTGTGAAATATTTGGCATGCTAAATATCTGGAGCTGTCGGCGATTCACAATCCTGCTGTGTGCAATGATTTCTGACTGAAAACTACATCGCGATGACCTTCAGCCAATGTGAGACAAAGATACAGGGCAGAGGGAAGTTCAGTGAGGAGTTATAGACCATATCAGTATTTTAATATGTACAATTATATCATACAGAAACAAGCACAAATGCTTGACCAGCCGCAACATCAGTTTAAAACAGTTACTGCAAAATTATTATTTACCACTCTTTGCAGAACACAGTCCCTGTTCCCTGCATCTCCCTCCTGCATAATCTGTCTTTCTTTTTGTAGCTGGAAATCAGCGCACAGACAATTTGCTGGCTATATTTTTTTAATACTTCCAGTCTCGCTGGAGAACAACGGTCGACGCACACAGGTTCTCGCGTTATTTCCTTATCACTTCTCGCGTGTGTTTTGTTGTGAAACGTAGTTTGCGGATCAGACAGAGTTGTCGGCGATTCTTCCTATTGTGAAATCGTGCAATGTGAAAGCCCCTGTCGCCGATCCATCGTGCAATGTGAGCACAGCAGCGACTGAATGCTACCCCAGATAGTCACGCAGGGTGAAAACAACAGCGATCCGACGAGTTAGAAAATCGTGCAGTGTGAACTCGGCATAAGATAACAGTACAAACACGATCTCAATTGTTGAAGCATTACAGATTAATGCATGGCCATTTTGATTCTAAACTTTAAGTTGTATTTTTATTTAAACTAATATTAAAATAAAACATTAAATTAGTTCAAGCTAAAATTAAGGACCCATTCAGTATGGGTGCATGCATATTCCGCATGTTTCCTGTAGTTAGAATCAACAGAAAAGAGGGAGCATATATGTGATCTAAAACGCATATTTAAAAAATTATGCTTGCCACATATACAGTGTAAGAAGCCCTTTAAGTGACTGTCATTTTTTTAAACCTATTCTATTCATTATGATATTAATATAGGACGTGTTGTTGTCAAAGTAAGTTTCATGTTTTAAAACTAATTAACTTTTGTTGTTTGTTTTAGGACAATGACTTGGAGAAAGCTGAGAGAGACATGGCTAATACAGTCTTTGGAATTTTCATTGTCCGAGCTGAAGGTGCAGGACCTGAACAACCACCATTGGATGTTGGGATCATTGTTGAAGGAATGAAAGTGCTTCAGCATCTACGAGATGTCACCAAGACTTGTGCTCTCCTCTTGGGAGTAATATATACCTTGAAGTACACCTTTGAGTTTCTTCAAAAGGTGTTACTGGATGGAACTTGATGCAAGCAAACTTTCACACAAAATGCAGGTACTTAAAAATAAACTTATGGAATAATTAACTGATGTTTAGTTTAATTCCAGTACAATACTGCTGTTTGAAAAACAATATTGTTTTTGTGTTTATTTTTTTGTATAAAAAAACATGCCTCATTCCTTTCTATGAGGGTCAAGTTCTGTAGCACTTTGGGGTGCGTTAGACACGAATTGTCATGCTTGTAGAATTTATTGAATAAAAAAAAAAAACAAGTGCAAGACTTGTTTGTATTGCAAATAAAAAGCTATTTGTTTCTGGAAAAATAGTAAGTCTGATTATTTAATGGTTTTCTTGAACACTTGTATGGCTTCTAATTTCAAAGCAACTGAAATCCTTAAATGTTTATTGCACACTAAATGTTCGTAAATTTAGCATAACATTAAGTATATTTAATAGTGACTTTAATAGGATTTCTTTAGCTCATACAACAATATTATCCATATGTAATAGTGACTTTACTAGGATTTCTTTAGTTCATACGACATTTAAATTGTCAACTTTAGACAAACTTTTTTAGTAAATACAACTTACATTTTGTTTGTTGAGATTACTTGACAAAAAAACTTCGTCAAGTGGGTTCCACATAGCTTTAAGTAAATCCAACGTTTCATTTTTTTGAGTGTGGATGTATGTTATTAAATTGGTTTCAACTTCTGTTTAATCACAAATAAAAAACATTGCAATTTTTCACATGGCAGCCTGCCAGTTCTTCTAAGGCGCTGCCAGCTCAAACACTGGCTCATGAGCAGCGTGTGTACTTTAATAGTGCAGATTCAGTACTGTGGTTTGTCCTAAAATTGACTGAAATTCATCAAGGATAACATTTGCATCAAGGAAGCTCTGTAACTGCAGTAGCACTGTTTTCACAAGAATCTTAGCTATAAAAAGGCCAATTAGAAATCAGTCTAAAATTTGACATCTCAGTACTGTCCAAATTAGGTCTTTCCAATATTGGTTTCTCCATTGCATTTTTACAGAGAACCATGTCCCTTTAGTGGCTCG
This sequence comes from Acrossocheilus fasciatus, assembly GCA_036784905.1. Taxonomy (NCBI): domain Eukaryota; kingdom Metazoa; phylum Chordata; class Actinopteri; order Cypriniformes; family Cyprinidae; genus Acrossocheilus; species Acrossocheilus fasciatus. The sequence continues at coordinate 31,852,822 of CM071941.1, read as the reverse complement.
CGTTATTTTATTAGAACGTGTTATTTGCTTTCCGTGCCTTATTGAACACAGACAGCAACTCATCCCTGCACTTCACATCAATTATGTTTCATAATAATAAAGAACAGCTAATGGTAAACAGCGAAAGTCATAAAATACACTATTTAATGGGTAATTTTAATATGATGTGAGTATTTATTGTGCACTGTGTGAATAGTTGAACGTTACTGTATAAAAGATCAAGCTCAAAGTGACAGTTGAGTTGAAATCTTGATTGTTGTAAATTCTTTAGCCAACTTCAAAGAACTAGCGGCGACGAAAGCCGACGGTGTTGTCGCCTCGCGTTGGCAGCGTCGTACAAAAACAATGCAAGTGAACACACCGCACAGACTTCAGCCGACTGCAAACTGAACACATGCGTTCTGCGCCTGCGTGAGAAGAGTTAGCTGTCTATTTCAGAAGCTATCAATAGTAAATATTCGTTATTCAAACGGAGAAACCGAAACAAAGATATATGAAACGTAAATGAAGCAGCACTGGCTTACCGTTTTGAAGATACAGTATGTGTGTTCATTCAAAGAAAGGTTTTTCTTTGAATTAATTAGAGAAGAGTCCATTTTTATGGCATAATGTCTCTTTCCTAAGGGGAGATGAAGTGAGATGCTCTGCACGCATTCCTTTGAGCAATAAAACTAGTGTTATCTGATGGGTTGCCATGGAACCAGGGGCCTGGAGTCATTCACAGACATGGGGGCACCCAGTATGTGTATTGGGTGAAGGGTCTGTGATTATTTGTTAATCTAATAACTAATTGATTTGTTAAATCAAATGAAAAATTGTGTCTGATTGGTCCAAATGCTACACTTGTGATCACATTAAAATTTCATGATTCTTCAAATGATCTAGGAGTCCATGAGGGCTTTGACAGCAGTTGCACTGTTATTGGAAGATCTGCATCCAGCAATACCACAGTTTTGCACTTCCTCCCTTCGTTCTGTGCCTTGGCCAGCTCAGGTTGAGATACCTACCTTCTCCCTTTGACACTGAGCTCATTCTACAAGGAGCAAACGAAGCTTACAGAAAGGATGAAACCTTACTTTGCAATCCTGCAGTTAAATCCAACATTCTGGACAAACTAGCAGTGAGCATCTTTATATACACCGCCTTTCCTTCACATGCAAAATGGGAGCAGGTTACTGAGGCACTGTTTGAGGGACCCAGTATCCTTCAATGAGATACACCTTGGGTTACCAGAGCTAATGTAAACTTTATTTCAGTACACTGTAGCAAATTATATATTTATAATTACTTATAACTGGTTATAATTAATAATATTTAGATTAGATCTTAGTATTAACTGTAGCAGAATCAACATTATACTTATTTGATCTGTCCGTCCACCGAGCAGACAATATAATCATTTATCAATTCTAGGAAAGATTATTTTCCTGGCCAAGGAAGAATAGCTTTCCTACTTGATGCAGTGCTAGCAGTAGTTCAGCATGTAGCAAGGAACAGCATTCAGTGACTTTGATTGTGAGCAGAACACAGAGACAATCAATTGTGAATATAAAGGATTTCATAAATGGGACTATAGCTAACATACAACTAAATTAAGCAAAACACATATGTACAGAATGAAGGAAAGTAAGGAAGAGAGAGAAAAGCAAAAGAGTGGCAGTATTTCACATCAATTACGAGTTTTGAACAACATCCTGCTCTCAGTTGACTCCGGAGACTTCAGTCATTTTAATGCTCTTAGACTTGAGTGCAGCATTTGATACTGTTGATCATGCCATTCTATTATCACGTCCTGAACATCACGTGGGCATCCGTGGAAGTGCCCTCAGTTTAAATCTTTTCTTGCTGACAGGACCTTTTCAGTTGGGATTGGAGGCTCTGTCTCTTCTATAACTCTTACCTGTGGTGTTCCTCAAGGATCCCCAACTCTGAATTCATTATATATATTACCTTTAGGTTTGATTCTTAGAAGGCATGGAGTGTCTTTTCACTCGTATGCAGATGACACTCAAGTTTATCTGCCTTTTAAGCGCACTGACAAGAAAGGCTTAGAAACCGTGCTTGCTTGTCTAAATGATATGAGATCCTGGATCTCCTCAAATTTTCTACACCTTAATGCGAGTAAAACTGAAGCAATTGTGTTTGGACCCTCGGTGGGGAAAGAAAAAAACATTTTTAATGTTGGAAATCTGCACTCTTATATCAAACCGACTGTGAAAAGTCTGGGAATTACTCTGGACTCTTCCTTTAAGTTTGATCAACACATAAACAGTAGTTAAGTCAAGCTTTTTTCATCTGAAACTTCTGTCTAGAGTAAAGCCTTTTATTGGCCCCCAAAGATTTTGAAAGAGTCACACATGCTTTCGTTTTATCTCGATTGGATTATTGTAAATCTTTATATGCTGGAATGTCCCAGTCCTCTTTTACAAGGTCTCAAATGGTTCAAACGCTGCAGCCAGATTTTTAATGGGAGTCTAAGTGATCTAATCTAACCTGTGTGACAGAAATTATGCCTTCTCTTCACCTTAAAATGGAGCATACAGTATGTAAACAATCACTGCATATGAATTTAATACTTGCAGATCCAATTTTAGACTGTTTTTTGGCCTGCAGAAACTATGAACTGCCCAATGCAAGTAATACTGTAGCATGCTATGCAAAGCACCTATTACAAGCCTAACTTTATCTTTATCAAGGCATGGTCTTTGTTCCCCTTTTTTTCCTGTGACAGAGCATTTTGACATTTCTTCTACTGTGAAGACGGAGTCCATCACAGCTCTGGTTAGTTTTTTGTAGTTCTCACACCTCTGAGTATAATCCAGGGCAATGTGATTCATTAATTCAGTAACTGACTTGTTCTGTAAAGATGAAAAGATACTACAATACATTCAACCTGTTAATCTGTTCATATTTCATTAAAAATGTCTATTTCTGTTCTACAGATGAACGAAAGTCTTATGGATTTTAAATGACAAGAGGGTAAGTATTGGATGACAGTAGGGGTGGGCGATGTGGCAAAAATATCACACTTTTTTTTTTTTACAAATATCACGATTCACAATTTTGTCATTATTTTGGAAGTTGTCTGAGCATTACAGCCAAACTAATTTCCTGATTATAAAGACAAAGCCTTTCAAGGTAACACAAATATAAAAAGAATGGCAGATATTTAGGCCAAAGTGGGTGAAGATAAAAGTCCTTGTCATTATTTTATCTTGGTTATTAAAAATAAGAACAAAGATACACATTACAAATACACATAATATACAAATAAAAAAGTGCTTTATTTTCAGGTACAATAGGTGTATTTAGCAGGAGCATTCAAGAAATTGAATGAACAAATATAAAAATAAAACACTAGATAGATTGATTCCTATTAAAGCAACTGTATTTTTTTCAGTCAAGTGGTTTTTCTCTTTGTGTTTTGTTGTTTTAACATTAAAGAATAACAAATCTGTCATCTGTCTGTCAATTATGCCATAGTGTTTTATTTTTATACCATCATTTACTCACTCAAAATTAGTTTTAAACCTGAATGAGTTTATTTTGTTTTGCTGAACATAAATGCTATTTTGAAGAACGCGGAAAACCAAACAGTTGCTGGTCCACAGCGAATTCCATAGGATTTTTTTCCCTGCTATCAAAGTCAATGTGGACCAGCAACTGTTTGGTTACCCACATTCTTCAAAATATCTTCTTTTGTGTTCAGCACAAGAAAGAAATGAATACAGGTTTGGGAGAACATGACAGTGAGTAAATAATGACAGAAATTTAATTTTAGGGTGATCTATCCCTTTAATGACAGTCGGCAGCATGTTTAGTTCTGTCCCTTTAAGACCTGCACGCATCTAATATACAGACACGTATTCTCTTAACTCTTTATTTTAATTTTAGACATTACCAACTGAGTCTTTATGTAAACCTTGTGTGTTTTGACAGTATTATCGCAAAAGATTACAGTTCAGAAAAAGCACATGTCAGAACAGCATGCGAATAAAACATTTGACCGGCAAGGCTTTAAAGCACAGGCAAAGAATGTGCTTCTGTTATTGTGAATAAGTGCAGTGTCCCGTGAGAGTAACTCTACCGCTGATTTAACACTGAATGTAGCCTATGTGACGTTGTACAGCATATTGAGACAGAGGCGCTAGAATTGCAACTGACAGAATGTCTGCTGTAGCACAATACTAAGATATTTCTTCAAAAGCAGATCATGGAGATATTTTAATCGACCACAATCAAAAATCGTCATATCACACACCACTAGATGACCTAGTTCATTTTGGGTGAATAAAATCTGCATGGTATAAAGTTTAAATCACTTCAGTCTGTTTAAGAGGGTCCTCTTGGATGACAGAAGTGGGCACTGGGTGGCTGGGGGCACACTGAGCTTCCTGAAAAGCATCTTTCACTACTTTTGTAATTGTATCTGCAAGTCCTACACTCAACTTAAAGGAATGAACATTTAACTCAAACAAATCACAAACTGACAGTTATAATATAACTATTATAGTAATATTGCAATATGTTTCCCTTTATTTACCCTCTTGCAGTTGAAGGTTCAACCTTCGCAAACGCCTGATCTCCTTGTCCTCAATGTCCTTAACTTCATTTTTGTAGTCTCTCTATCAGTGTTGAGTACTCGGACTCGGTCTTGAACTCGGTCTCGAGACTGTATTTTAATGGTCTTGGTCTTGTCATGGACTTGTGTGCATTTTGACTTGGTATTGACTCATACTCAAACATATTAGGAATCGGACATATTCCCGAGTCCACTTGAGTCCCAATCAAAATGTTTCATGATTATTACTCTATGTATTTCTTTAAAACAATTGAAATACTATTTGGTTAGTAGAAAGAATGAGGTCAAGTAAATTCTAAAATAGGCTATTTATCTGAGAACTAAACAGTTTTGTTTTTATGGATATTTTGATATATTCTGGATGATTTTGGCAATAAAAATTTGTGTGGTACAAATGGCATTTTGTCCGCATCTCATATTTCCTTAAAGTCTTGTACCTTTGATGGTGTTAAACATGGTGTAACGTGGATGGTGATATGCATGGAAATGATATGTAGATGAGGTTATGCATCGTAAAACTAGGCGTTGTAAGCTCCATATATGGTTATTTCTGGGTGGAGATGCATGTGCACACAATCTTCCCCTGACTGGGTTTTATAAAGGGATTTTTACGCAGGTTCTGGCGTACGCATGCTTTTATAAATCTGAAAAATTTTGTGCGTACATACACTTTTAGGATGAAATCTACGGAGAGTTATATACATGAGGCCCCAGGACCTCCAGCAGAACTATAGGCCCATAACATCAAAAAATACAGCAGTATATTTCATTGTACACATGGGGTACTTTGTATCCCTGTGTTCACCAAACACATCTTGAGTGTTTGCTGCTAAAAAGCTCATTTTTTAGTTTCATCTGACCATAGAAGCCAGTCCTATTTGAAGCTCCAGTCGTGTCTGATAACTGAATATGCTGGGGATTGTTTTATGGTGAAAGCATTTTCTATTCTTGAATTTTTTTTTTTTGAAGCCCTCCTAAACAACATGTGGTGATGTAAGTGTTTGATAATTTTTTAGGTTTTCTGACCCTGAAACTCAACCTTTTTCTACAATTCTCCAGCTGTGGTCCTTGGAGAGTCCTCTCCTCCTCACCGTGCATTAGGACGATATAGACACATGTCCTCTTCAGGGCAGATTCAAAACATTTTCTGTTGATTGGAAATTCTTAATTATTGCCCTGATGGTGGAAATGGGAATTTTCACTGTTCCAGCTCTTTTCTTAAAGCCACTTTCTAATTTGTGAAGCTCAATTATTTTTTGCTGCACATCAGAAATATATTCTTTGGTTTTTCTCATTGTGATGATGATTAAGGGAATTTGGCCTTTGTTTTGTTTTCCTCCTATTTATATTTCTGTGAAACAGGAAGCTATGGCTGGATAATTTCATGTTCATAATCACCCTGGTGTGCTCAAAATTGTGAACATGAATATAAATATACTTCAGAGATATTTTACTCATAAGAATTTCTAGGAGTACCAATAATTGTGTCCAACGTGTATATGAGAAAAAACATTTATTTCATAATGATATTTCCCCCCATTTTAAATTCTTATTCTCCAATGAAAGGTTACATTTTTGTGATTTAAAAAAAAAAAAGATCAAAATGATTAACAATACACATTTATTTTCGCAGCCTCCTTTGATCATATTTACAAAGGGTACCAACAATTCTGACCATGTGTGTAAATGCAGACCTGTTACGGCTAAGAAGGCAGTTTCTGAACTCTTAGTCTGTCCTGTTCCAACCAAGGAGGTCATTTCTGAACTCTCGGACTGTCCAGCCACAGTAAAAAGGCCTGCTCCTGAACTCTCTGCTCACCCTGTTACGGCCAAAGATGCCGTTTCTGAACTGTCTGCCAGTCCTGTTACAGCCATTGTTAAAGGAACACTCCACTTTTTTTGGAAATAGGCTCATTCTCCAACTCCCTCAGAGTTAATAAGTTGAGTTTTACCGTTTTTGAATCCATTCAGCCGATCTCCGGGTCTGGCGAGAGCACTTTTAGCATAGCTTAGCATAGATCATTGAATCCGATTAGACCAGTAGCATCGCATTCAAAAATGACCAAAGAGTTTCGATATTTGTCCTATTTAAAACTCGACTCTTCTGTAGTTATATCGTGTACTAAGACCGGCGGAAAATAAAAAGTTGCGATTTTCTAGGCCGATTTTGCTAAGAACTATACTCTCATTCCGGCGTAATAATCAAGGAACTTTGCTGCCGTAACATGGCCGCAGCAGGCGCAGTGATATTACGCAGCGCCTGAAAGTAGTCCCCAGCTAGGTAACTAGTTATAATATAGCTGGGGACTACTTTCAGGGGCTACGTAATATCACTGTTTTTTGTATAAGTGGTTGTAACATTCTGTTCTTGGAAAAGATCTGTTAAAATTTTGTTAAATAATGAAACATTTTTTTAACTTAAGGTCTTTGGACCTTGCATTTAACTATTTAATACAGTTCATTGTTAATAACCTTGAAACACATCTATTGTAGCATAACTAAAATTGTTTAATGTTACACTTACACAATAACTACACATAAGAAGAGGGTAACAAGGGATCACTTTAGATTACAGCCCGCGGATGTTACACTTACTGTCAGAGAGTCACTGCAGTCACCACTAACAACACTCACCAGATCCCAATCCCCTGATTTCTAATCACCGCCCCCTGTCAACACTCATCAACAACACTATATCCCTGCATTCCTCCCGTTCACTCACTGGCTACGTTTACATGCAACCAAATAATCTGTTTGTAATCAGATTGACGGCTCAATCGGACTGAAAAGGCCTCATGTAAACACCTTAATCGATCCGATTGAGCTCGATCGGATTGAAGGGGGTGGTTTATTCCTTTTCTAATCCGATTGAGCGTGCATGTAAACACTCGATCGGATTGAAAACCGAAACTGAAAGGACTGCGCATGTGCAATAACGCAGAAATAGCGTAATGACGTATGAAGCGCTGAACGAGCGGTTCTTCCTTTTGAATAAAGTGTTGTATAAATGCGTATCTTGTCATTATAAAACTCTCCTTTCACTCGGCATCTGTGAAGTGGAGCAGGACAACCTCCCACCAGTCCTTGTTTCAGAGTCTCAACCACAGGCAGCCCATTTTGTGCTCAGGGGGGTCATTTATCTGTGTGATAAATATGAGCAGCACGGCACTGCGGTTTATATGTATATTTATCCAGAAGTGGATAAATATTAATTCCGCTGTTAAAAACAAATAAAGAAACAGTGTAGGAGAGTGGTTATTATGTGCAAACAGTGAGAAAAAAATCTGATTTGAAGCTTGACATATAAACGCACACATCAACCCGATCACTTTATTTAGCGTTCATGTAAACACTACATTCAGATTCATCAATCGGAATGAATTCAGTCCGATTGAACCAAAAAGTGTGCATGTAAACGTAGCCACTGTCTGGTCTCAAACTTCCCATGTTGACTAACCTGACCCACTTACCTGTTTGTCTACTTACCAGTTGCTCCTGTGTTCCTCTCCCTGTTCTCCACCGTCTCCACGCTCCGCTGTTCCCTCCGGACTCCCTGGAATAAGGAAAAGGACATTCACACTCAGATAAGCCCGTTTGCATTCCTGTTCCCCACCTGCTTACCTGGATCTTCAGCTCATCTCATTCCCCTCTGCAACTTCTCAATAAACCAGTTCATTGTATTGCACTTACCTCTGTATCCCGTGTCTATCTGCTGACACTCACACAGCAACAACACGTAACAAGGGTGTATGTTTGCACAGTAGTTAAGAAAAATGTTGTAATACATTTTATTCTACTTGCCTCAAACCATATACGGAAGCTCAAGTGCACCAACAGCACTACAGCTATCAAAAAACATCAATTCAGTAAATGTACATGTGTATTATGATGTTATATTCTGGGAGCAGCTGGAAACGGGTAATCTAGTTTCCCACTACTGCACCTCATCGGACATGATTCGCTGCTGAGATGACCATATGCAATGCTCTTATCAGGTAAATTTTCATATCAATTTTTAAACCAAATCATAGCAGAAACCTGTTACAAAATTTCCCCGTACTTTAGTAATCTCGACTATGGTGGTTTTTAACTTTACTATATTTACTAAATTATACTATAGTATAGGCCTACTACAGTTTACTATTTGTTTCAATGTCATGTAAGATATATGTTGTAATAATACAAGAAGTACCCAGTATGTAGTGTAAAATATACTGCATCATATATTTTATGTTAACAATAAGGCAACTTGTTCTAAATCATAATATTGTTGCCAAACACAGTAGTCACGCACACCATATAATCTTAAAATAGTTACACATTACTTATGAAATACTAACAGTATAAATGCTTTTAATTTTCCAAGTCATTCCCCTCCTTATCCCCCAAACTTTGCACATTGTTTCTGTTTACCTACACTTACATACAGCTGTAAGTTATGCTCACACAGAAAATTGTGCTTTGTGTGTCATACATACACGTAATTTCAGAATAGGTGCCCTTTAGTTATAAAATACTTACAATATAAATGCTTTATAATTCCGCAGGTTATTACCCCATTATTCCCCATTGCATATTGTTCCCTTATCCAGTGGTTCCCAAACTGGGGGGCAAGGCTAGTGTACATACAGTCAGCCGATATTTAAAATAGGGATGCACCGAAATTTCAAAAGAGAAAAACGGTCCAATGAGCCGAAAAATATCTGCCGCGCCGCCCGGCAGTATTCAGCTCTCTCTCTCTCTCTCTAATCACTGCCGTCGTGACACTCCGCTGAATAATCAGCTCTATGAATGTGCGCAAAGCAAAGTCCGCTCAAATAACGCGCCGACAGAAAATTTCAATGTATACTTGTTCCTTTTTGCAATAGTGCTATTGTGATGTAACATGCTGTAGTACAGCTGTACTGCACAACGGTGGTAAAATGACGCCACCCTCTCGTGACGCTATGCTCTGATAATAATAGCTTTGTAGGACTATAAAAAAAGTTATATCCGATTCTGTTTCATAGAACTTAATAAATATTGACTGATATTTAATATTAATAGGCTATATTTTCTGTCCAATTTTATTGTGTTACTTTCAATAAACGTGGTTATTTTATTGGCTTGTGATTTTTAAATTCAGTATCATTAAAATAATCATTACAAAAATGACTTATTTAATAAAATAATAAATAATTATTACAAAGCAGTTTCGGTTTCGGCCAATAATGTTCTTTTCGGTGCATCCCTAGATTTTTATGTAAAAATGTTTTCAGGGTGATACAAGACCCCACTGTGAAATTATCTTGGTAATTATGGCTTCTTGCCACATATGTAAATAAATGAGCACAAAACATGAATTTCATCATATTTTATTACCTCAAGACGAGTACCCGCTGCAGCGGTCTGTTATCAGTTCTAGCGGTTGTTGTCGTTAAATAACAGACCACTAGATGGTGCAATTGATTAATCATAAATAAGAATTTACATTAGCCGAATAAAATTATGAATGAATGACGCATAGTAGTTCTGCTCTAACCATGGACAAGTTTTTGAAAAGACAACAAGTGCCAGATAAACATAAAGTAGATAATGAATCTACTTCAAACATCACAACTACAACAAAGAGAAGAAAATATGATGAGGCATATCTCGCCCTCGGATTTACCAGTACAACGGTGGGTGATGAAGAGAGACCACAGTGTGTTGTGTGCCTCAAAATATTAGCATCTGACAGTATGAAGCCGAACAAGTTAAGACGGCACTTAGAGACGTCGCATCGCGAACACAAAGACAAGTCAGTTGATTTTTTTCAGAAAAAAATTACTCAACCGTCACGCCCAGCGGAGTCGCTTTACTAAAGCAGCATCTGTGCCTTCAAATTCCCAACTCGCCTCCTACAGAGTAGCTCAGTGTAAGAAGCCGCACACTATAGCTGAAGAATTAATACTTCCTTCTGCTACTGATATGGTTTCAACTATGATTGATGACACAACAGCCAGTAAACTAAAAGCTATTCCTCTGTCAAACAACACTATTGCGAGGCGCATTTATGACATGTCAGAAGATATAGAGGAGCAGCTTAACGACTTAGCTTGCTCTGCAGATGGATGAAGCAATTGACAGTAACAAAGACTGATTATTGATAACATACATCATATTCATTGATGCCGAAGATTTGAGGGAGGATTTGCTTTTCTGCAAACTTGTAACTAAAAGAGCCACTGCAGATGAACTGTTCATAATCATTGACACTTACTTGAAAGAGGCTGATCTGAAATGGAAGACTGTGTGGGGATCTGCACAGATGGAGCTCAGGCAATGGCCGGTAAACGAGGAGGTCTGCAAGCATTGGTCAAGCGCGTTTCCCCAAATGTGCAATGGACACACTGTACGATACACCAGGAGACACTAGCGTCTAAACAGATGAGTCCCGAGCTGAACGATGTCATGACAGATATTATCGCCACCGTAAATTACATCAAAACAAGACCGGTCAAAGCGCGGATTTTTTGCGCACTGTGCGAGGAAATGGGATCTGATCACACAGCAGTTTTGTTTTACAGCGAGTCCCGTTGGCTGTCGCGTGGGAAAGTTTTATCCAGGGTGTTTGAATTGCGGGATGAGATCAGAATCTTCTTGGAAGAAGAGGGAAATGAACTTGCCAATAAGTTCAACAATAACAACTTTCTCATGAAACTTGCATACCTGAGCGATATGTTTCAGAAACTAAATTAACTAAATTTACAGATGCAGGGCACCAACACTCACCATCCCCAGCTGGAAGATAAAATCACATCATTCACATGAAAACTGGAGATGTGGAGCAGAGAAGGGTATATAGACTCATTTGAGAGCTTGAAATCATTCATTGAGGTCAACAAGCTGCAGAACACAGTGATCCCATGCATGACAACTCATATCTCTGCCCTACAAAAACATTTCCAGAAGTATTTCCCAGTGCAAGATCCTGCAAAATATGATTGGATTCGAGACCCCTTCAGTGCAACACCACCCGCTGACTTCAGCACAGCAGAACAGGAACAGTTCATGTCACCTCTGATTCAACAACAAGGCTTCAGTTGAAGTCCAAGGCATTGGCTGCATTTTGGATTGGAGTGGAAAAGGGCCTGGCAATACTCCTTCCTTTTGCCACAGCCTACCTATGTGAGATAGGGTTTTCTGAAGTTGCCTCAATCAAGACAAAATACAGATCAAAGCTGGACATTGAAAATGAGCTAAGAGTGGCAGTCTCACAGCTGCATCCCCGATTTGAGAGGATCTGCAGCACAAAGCAAGCCCACCCCAGTCTCTGAAAAGTCTGTGGGACTAGTAAGAATAAGTCTAAATCCTGCAGTTCAAAAATGTTAATTTTTGTGCAGAGGCGAGTTTGAGAAAATCTGTTGAAAACAATGAATATTGTTACATAGTTAAAAATAATAATAATAATAAATAAATAAATAAATAAATAAATGTTGAAGCTGCATGCTTTACTTGTAGTGCTTCTACTCTAAAAGTGACTAGTTCCTTATTTAGTTTTTTTTTTTTTTTTCTTCTTCAGTAAGTTGTCAAACACTGAATTTGTGTTAATTACCATTAATAAATTACAATGTTTCAAACAAATCCTCCTGGAGGTGTGTTTATGTGTGGGGGCCTTTTTTTTATTCTGCAAAAGGGGGGCCCGGCAGAAAAAGTTTGGGAACCACTGCCTTATACCTACGAGTAGGTACTGTGGAGGTACTCTATAGTTACGAAATGGGTGCGCTGTAAATTCTGTTTAATTACTCGGTACATTGCGGGCTGTAATCTAAAGCGTTACCCAAAAATGCTGCTCGGGAGAGTTTCAAGTTACTACAAACAATAAATACATAAAAATTATTAACATGTGCTGATGTGAGTTTATTTTTGTTGACAATATTTTAATAGTATTTAATGATTATGACCATATAAGCATTACAAAACAAATTCATAATATACCATCAATGAAACCACAAAGCTGATTACAATATAAAGTCATTTTAAGTGTTATTGCTATAAATATTAATTTCTAAAATGAGGTACATGTAATATAAAAGTACATATGTGAAGAAGATGTTTTTGCAACAGCCAAGTCTCACGCGCAGTGTACACGTCACCGTCCGAATCCGTTCACTTCATTTCGTTCACTCCTTCTAATATAGTGCACTCGACTGCCTTACACTAGATAGGGATTAGTGAACGAGTGAACGATTTCGGACACTGCTGATAGCTCACTTGCTCTGCTATTTCCTCGAACAATTTTGGTCTAGAGTCGAAGTACTACATGTCTGCCATCTATTGATAGGGAATACAAATGAGATACTACACCATATTAGGAACTACAGTACAGTCTATTTTATTAAGTATGACGTCTTGTCGCAATTTTGCAACTTTGGCGCTTAGAGGGTTAAGTCATTTTCATTAACATGCCTTAGAAAAAATATTACTGGGGTGCATCTTAAGACAAAACAAAGGCACTGATATTTTTAAAGATCAGTCAGTGCAAGTTTCTTTCAGGTGAAACAGCTCAGAATTACACTTTAGTCTGGGGCTGGTCTTAAGCCTTGTCTGTGAAACCAGGGGGAACCATTAACACAGTTTGGTAATGTCAAAAAGGTCTCATTTGTTGTACATGGAATGATAATTTTATTTAATTTTTTTGTATTAACTGTGTATGTTTGTGTGTTACTAATCCTATATTATAATAAAATTTTAAATTGCCTATACTAAATTTCAACTTCATTGCCAGAGATATATGACATTTAAGTACATTGAAATGACATTTAGATATATTTAGTTAACATTAATTGCTTGTCAGTACATTAGTAGTACATTTTAAATGCATTTTAAAGCATTTAAAGAAGCAATTATGAAAGTACATATAAAGATGTACTAAAAAGTCCCACTTAAGTTGTTTTAAAAAAATCACTCAAAAGTTCAACTTATTGCATTTAATATCACTTTAAATTGTGATACATCTGAAGTTAATTACAAATACAATGTATTTAAGCGTCGAAAATAACATTTAATTTGCACTTATTTGTGTTCTTTTAAAGTATATTATTTCTGCAACAAGTACACTTTATAAAAGTATACTTAAGTGCACTTATTTTCACAAGGGAAATCAGATTGATTAATCTCTGATAAAGCATTCCTGTTCATTTGTGTTACATGTTTGTTGAATTTTGATGTTATGTGTAACTAAATGCTTTTCTCTGTGTTCAGGTTTGACTGTAGTAAAATTAATGCAAAAACAAAAAAAATCTAAACCTTTACAAAAATTTGTCTTTGAGAATGTCTAAATATATATCCAGGTCCGCAACTTCATACAAATTAAATCTATTCCTAAAAACCACTACAGATATTTTTTTTTTTTTTACTCCGAACAGATGGGACTAATCTCACTTCAAAATTTGGATTTTAAAGACATCGTCTCTATTTTAACATGAAATACTGCCATAGTTGAAAAGTAATATCAAAATCTTAGAAACATTTTTTTTGTATTATTTTCAATGGGGAAATATTGACAATAATTATTGCATAAATATTTATTAGTACCATGAAATTCTCTCAAAATTAAAAATATATATATATATATATATTATGGAACAAAAATATATTACATTGATTTTACTGAAAATAAAAAAAAGTTACATTTCGGCGAACAACACAATTGTGACCCCCAAATGAACAATACCAGAGGGTTAACTTAATTAGTTGCTAGATGTTCTCCCAGCTGAATCTTTTCAAAATGTCTTGCTTTTTCAGCTCTTTGTTGCCCCCGTACCAACTTTTTTGAGACCTAGAGCAGGCATCAAATTTGAAATGAGCTCATTTAGTGTATAAAAGTGTAAAAATTCTCCCTCTCTTTTGTCCTCTATTTTATTTCTATTTTATTTTATTTATTTTTTAAAGTTTTTTACCTTACTTTTATTGTTTTTCTATTGTTTAAATGCTTTGTGTTTTTATTGTCTGGTTTATTTGAACTTTTGTAAAGCACTTTGGTCAACACCAGTTGTTTTTAAATGTGCTATATCAATAACATTGTATTGTGTTGTATGAGAGTGAGAGTCTGACTATCCTTCCTACAGTTCAATTTATAAACATGTATTATATTGCAGAATAACTCCCTGTTATTTACATCTGGCTCTTGGTGAGTGTTAACTTTGGACCCTGTATGAAAAAGAACAGATTCAAAGGTGTGTAAACATCACAATAAAACTGAAATATTCATTTGCGTCTCCTGAAAGAAACAAGCAGAGAGAGGACTTTGCCTTCTCATTTCAGCAGCACATGACACGCCATCTAGAAATATCAGTTAAGTTGTATATATGGACTTATGATACGAAACTCAGTTTTTTAAATTACAAACATTATTATCTACAACTTGGATAACAAGGCTTCAGGAAACATGACATAGACATTAAGAGCTATTTTTGTGCTATGAATGTTCTACAGAATGCTTTGGAAACCCAGCCACTCTGTGTGTGTGTGTGTGTGTGTGTGTGTGTGTACCAGGAAGATTTATCTGTAATTCAGAAAAATCCATGTGCAGAAATTGAGTCTAAAAGTTTTATTCAACAAATATTAAAACGTTTCCTTAATGTGGAAGGATGAATATGATTTCCTGTTCACTGAGGATGTTCTAATGTCTCATGTAATACTTTTCTGAAGATTTCTAAAACACATACGCAAGTAAAACCAACACATCAATGATTCCAAGAAGGACCTTTAACATCCATAAAATTTTTCCATTCCATAAAAGATTCTTTTATATATATATATATATATATATACACACACACACACACACACACACACATATATATATATATATATATATATATATATATATATATTTTTTTTTTTTTTTGTCTATAGTTAATGAACTTTACATTTAGTCATTTAGCAGATGCTTTTATCTAAAGTGACTTGCAAATGAGGACAATAGAAGCAATCAAAACCAACAAAAGAGCAACAATATGTAAGTGTTGTGATGAGTGTCAGGAATCAGTCACCAGCACAATCACCCGCTCACAGTCACCTGACTTCTAATTGCACGCACCTGCCGGCACTAATGAACACTAGTATATACACACACACTTCCATACCCCACATTGTCCAGTCTACCGTTCACTAGATGGACAGCTCTGGACTCTTTCAATGCTTCCGGCTTACCTCTGAGACTTACCCATTGGATTCCTTGCCGATCCTCCCTCGAAGCCTGAGACATCCGAGCCAAACCTGCAAACAAAGACACGACATCACAACCACAGCTAAGCAAACTGAACTCCACTATAACTTGATCACTCACCTGCATTTGTTCACACTCGATCCTGATTCCCTTCAATAAACCTGCTTGTTGTTATTCACCAGTTATGTCTGACCGTGCTTTGTGACAATAAGTCTCAGTTAGCCTAATGCAGTACACGTGCCAAGGCTTCTTATATAATAGATAAAAAGAAAACAAGTAAATAGAATAAATATTAGAGAACGTTAGTGTTATAGGGTCTCTTTTATATAATAAATAAAAAGAAAACAAGTAGATAGAATAGAAAAACAATATTGTTAGTGTTGGAGGTGTTTTTTGGTTGTTTTTTTTTACTTTACTGTATGACTGTTGTCTTACCATTGATTGCTTTGTGTTGTAGATCAGACAAGAGACATAAAAGTTCCATTGTCTATATTTAGATGCTTTAGAGATAACACCAATGAGGAAATACAATATACAATTTACAGTTGTTGAAGTTTATGAGTACTGCTGGCCACTCCTCTTCTCACTATAGTATAAATTCAAGTACTGTTGAAGCCTTGTTTTGTTTGCAGGAGAAACACTTTTTGTTGCAGGCCATTAAGACTCACATTCACAGAAGAATGCTATGATTCAGTGAACTCTGGTCAAGGTATGAAACACTTTCTATTTAAGATACACTTAATGAAGTTACAGAAAAGTAAGTTGGTGATCTTGATTGACAGATTGATTGATTGAACAGATCTTAAATGAATGTTTTGATTACAAAATTAAAGTGTTTGGGGCAGTAGAGACTCTAAACCGGGTATTGCCTAAAAGGTTGTCAAAGAAGAGTCGTTTTATTAATTCACTCCTTGTCTTACATTACAGAAATTCACTTAAGGACTAGAATAATGGGAGGTAAGAAATAACAGCATTAATCAGGGACTGTATTAAATTATGAATTATTAAATTATGATTCCATTTCATATAGCCAGTACATCTTCACCTGATAGAAGGATTGTCCTTCTTGGGAAAACAGGAGATGGAAAAAGCAGTGCTGGAAATACAATTATCAGAGAACAACTATTCCCAGTTAAATCTTCACCAAATTCTGAAACAGCTACATTTGATTTAAAACATGGGATGGTTGACGGAAGAAAAGTCACAGTTATTGACACACCTGGAATCTTTGATACAACACTAGATGAGGAGAAGGTGAAGTCTGAAATTATTAAGTATGTGGTTGAATGCGCTCCAGGAGTTGATGCTGTAGTCATTGTGTTGAAGGTCGGTAAATACACAGATCTAGAAACGGTGATTGTGGATAAAATTGTTGAGTATTGCGGAGAGGATACCTTTAAACGTGCAGTGGTTTTATTCACTCATGGTGAACAACTAGAGGGTCAAACTATTGAGGAATTTGTGAAGAAAAGTAAAAAACTACAGAAGCTTGTTGATAAATGTGGAGGTCGCCATCATGTCATCGACAATACATATTGGAAAAAATCCAAAAGGGGAGACAAAAGTAACAGAAGTCAGGTGAGAAATCTTCTGGAGACCATAGACAAAATGGTGAAAGAAAATGGATGCTACTCCAATGAGCTGCTTCAAAGTGTTGAGGAAGAAATTCAAGATGAGATTGAGAACATAACGTTAGACAATTTGTCTCCAGAAGAGAAACGAGACAAAGCAAAAAGAACTGTTCTGAAAAAACTTTTCATTAAGCTTGCAGGAGTGACCTCAGGGGCACTGATTGATGCGTTTTTGGGTATTGGCGTCGCATTGGCATCAGTTGTGGCTTCACTGAAAGGAGTCGAATGCATAAAACCAATCAGAGTGATAGCCCTAGCAGCAAAAAGAGCAGCAGCAGCAATAGGAACAGCAGCAGGAGCCGGAGCAGCAGGAGGAGCATCAGCAGCAGGAGCAGAAACAGCAGCAATAGGAACAGCAGCAGGAGGAGGGTCAGCAGGAACAGCAGCAGGAGGAGGGTCAGCAGGAACAGCAGCAATAGGAACAGCAGCAGGAGCCGGAGCAGCAGGAGCAGGAACAACAGCATCAGCAGGAACAGCAGCAATAGGAACAGCAGCAGGAACAGCAGCAATAGGAACAGCAGCAGGAGGAGGGTCAGCAGGAACAGCAGCAGGAGCCGGAGCAGCAGGAGGAGCATCAGCAGCAGGAGCAGAAACAGCAGCAATAGGAACAGCAGCAGGAGGAGGGTCAGCAGGAACAGCAGCAGGAGGAGGGTCAGCAGGAACAGCAGCAATAGGAACAGCAGCAGGAGCCGGAGCAGCAGGAGCAGGAACAACAGCATCAGCAGGAACAGCAGCAATAGGAACAGCAGCAGGAACAGCAGCAATAGGAACAGCAGCAGGAGGAGCGTCAGCAGGAACAGCAGCAATAGGAACAGCAGCAGGAGCCGGAGCAGCAGGAGCAGAAACAGCAGCAATAGGAACAGCAGCAGGAGGAGCAGCAGCAGGAGCAGGAGCAGCAGCAGCAGCAGGAGGAGCAGCAGCAGCAGGAGGAGCAGCAGCAGCAGGAACAGCAGCCATAGGAACAGCATCAGTATCTGCAGTGGTGGAGGCAGCAGGTGTCACAACAGCATCTGTAGGAGCAGCAGCAATAGAGGCAAGAGCCACAGCAGCAGGAGGAGCAGTAGCTGTGGAAGCAGGAGTTGCTGCAGGCGCTAGCATTGGAGCAGCAGCTGGTACAGGAATCGCTGCAGGTGCCATATTTGGAGCCGCAGCTCTTTCAGGAGCAATTGGAGGAGGAATCGCTGGATACAAAGCAGCAGAAGAAGCTGATTCCGTGCTTGATGCCATTCAGATCGCAGCCAAAGTTAACTATGGGAATGCAAAAGAGGTTATTAGACAGGCAGAACAACTCCCTAAAAATATGTCTAAGAAAATTCAAAATAATTAATTAATTGTGAACTATTATGAATTGTTGGATATGTAACGGGACAAATGTTATCTAAATATAAATGTCAGTTTTTAGGTTCTTTAAGTAAATGCTGTTCCTGCCTGCGTTAATGAGATCGCACTTCCTATTGGTTGCGCAGGTGGTGCTATTGCCCACTGAGTTCGAACAGTCTGCAGCAAAGCTATGGAGAACTGCTTTGGTTGAGTTCTTTCTGTTGTAGCTCCACATTAAAAGTTAAAAATATCATTTCACGTGAAATTTTAGACACTGTTTGAAAAATATTGAATATCGTAGACATTGATTAATTTGTAGTGTGTTTTTCTTTTTATATATGTGACCCTGGATCACAAAACCAGTCTTAAGTGTCAATTTTTTTTTTTTTTCGAAATTGAGATTTATACATCATCTGAAAGCTGAATAAACAAGCTTTCCATTGATGTATGGTTTGTTAGGTCGGACAATATTTGGCTGAGATACAACTATTTGAACTTGTTGTTTATAACTTAATAACTTGAACAACTTGTTTATAACACCATACTGTTTACTGCTCGATTAAGTGCAGCAGAGCTATGGAGAACTGCTGTGGGTGGAACTATAATGTCACTGAACTTTCCATTTGTCTCCTACTGGTCTGTGTTCAGGCATCAAATCAATCCTAATGTCATCCATGTCCAGAGTGAAGGGTGGGACAAACTGGGTCCGATGATCACAAGTATATATAAATCAAATATATACATTGGCATGTCCTAATTTAAGATAAAATAAAGTGTCAAATGACATTAAATTATGGGATTTCTAATACCGTTTCTAATAATTCTAATAGTTGTAATAATTATTGTTGGATAAAATTCCATATTTTGAGTTTCTGAATGTTCCGCAGTGTCAAAATCTACTCATCTGTAATCTTGCTGATTCTCCTCTAGGTAATATACTGTACATAATTTGTCTTTAATAAACTTAAATTCACTGCAACTGATAAATTATATGATTTTTAATATTACAGTTTTTTTTTTCAGTTGCTAACATCTTTTGTCCAATCTCTAGTCACATTTTTAAAACTCTAAACACAATTAGCACAACATCCGTCTGTTGTGACCCCTACCATTAAAACAATTTTTTATTGTTTTCACACAATATGCAGTCAATTACCATGTTTCTAAAATGCTTACATTTTCTTTTCATACAAGCTTACCCAAAACCAAAATCATGGATCTTTTTAGTCTTATTTACAAATGCTTAAACACAGCATGTCAGAAATGAAGACCTAATGTTCCAAACCTTAAATATAGTATAAAGCTTCTACTTCTGCTACAACAGCAGCTCAAAGGTATTACAAAAATCTCTCTCTATAAAATATTGTAACAACTGATTAACATTTTTAAGATCACTGAAATATTTAGAAATAGCTGAATAGTCAGGGGTTGAAGCTCTTTCAATTACATCAGACACGTAGAGTAAAAAAGATCTCTTTGAATTTGTTTTGTGGATGCAGAACAACACCGAATTAGAGAAAAAAATAATGCCTGGGAGAGAAATAGTTGGATCAGAAAAAGGGAGAAGAGGAAGGGAGAGGAGTGAGAATGTGTGTTAAGCCGAGTTCACACTGCGCGATTTTCAAACTCATCTGATCGCTGTTGTTTTCACACTGCATGACTATCTGGAGTAGCATTCAGTCGCTGCTGTGTTCACATTGCACGATAGATCGGCGACAGGGGCTTTCACATTGCACGATTTCACAATAGGAAGAATCGCCGACAACTCTGTCTGATCCGCAAACTACGTTTCACAACAAAACACACGCGAGAAGTGATAAGGAAATAACGCGAGAACCTGTAGTAACACTTTATTTTGATGGTCCCTTTTGAACATTCTGTTGACACTAAGTAATGTTGCAACTACATGTCAACAAACTCTCATAAGAGTATTAGTAGACTGTCTGCTTCATATCTACTAACTCCTTATTGTGTTGGTCTCCTGACAGATATTCTACTGACTAAAAGTAACTTTGCAAGAACGTGTCAACTTAATCTAACCCTAACCCTACCAGTCAACTAATACACTACTAACACTCTAATGAGAGTCAGTAGAGATGTAGGTGCAACATTACTTATAGTCAATAGAATGTGTTAAAGGGACCATCAAAATAAAGTGAAATCGAACCTGTGTGCGTCAGCCCGTTGTTCTCCAGCGAGACTGGAAGTATTAAAAAAATATAGCCAGCAAATTGTCTGTGCGCTGATTTCCAGCTACAAAAAGAAAAACAGATTATGCAGGAGGGAGATGCAGGGAACAGGGATTGTGTTCTGCAAAGAGTGGTAAATAATAATTTTGCAGTAACTGTTATGCTGATGTTGCAGTTGGTCAAGCGTTTGTGCTTGTTTCTGTATGATATAATTGTATGGCGTTATTTTTTAGTCAAAAGTTATGAGCGTGTAAGACATGTTCACGAGCACATTATGTTATTTCACAAGCGCAAAAATGAACCTTCAGCTGGCATGATAAAAGTACTCGCGCACAAATTCAACAACCGAGAGGTGTACAGGTAGCTGCGCGCGAGCGCCTGGCATACTCTCATAGGTTAACTCTGCTTGTACAGTGGAATCCTGCTTGCGCGCAGCGGGCTTCTGCTCGCGGAGTGCTGTTTTGCTCGTGCAGTGGATTTCTGCTCCCTCGAGTCTACATGACTTTTGACAATTTGGGGGCGGAACCAAGGGAGGGCACTGACTCTCTTATGATTGGTCAACTTTCATCGTAATCACACCCACAGGGACATCCTTGTACCTTGATTGACAGCTCTCATTACAGGAAGCACGGAGTTGGGTTAAGTTACCACCGAAGAAGAGTGGGAATGAATTAGAATGAGTTTTCTAATATAAATAAAATGTCTCTGCACGTATAAAATGCTGCGCAGATCATAGTTAAATCACTGCACAGTGGACGGAATGGCGGCGACACCTGAAGATGTAGGCGTAAGTGATATTGATATATGATGGGGGCTGTGTGTTTGACAATGTAGCAATTTAATCTGAAATTTGTTTGGAACATGTAAGTAGCTGACAAAAGCTAATCAACTTTAACTAGCAAGTTTTAGGCTAGCGAGCTAGCAAACTCAGCAGGGGCTAACGTTAGGTGTCTCTCAGCAAACTAGCGTTTTAGTCAGTGCTGCATGTGTAAAACAAAACGTAAAGTATGGCCAGTGGTTCCCAAACTTTTCATGGCAAGTGTTTTAGTTGAACTAGTGACCATGTATGTTACTATAACATACAGCGCTTTCAAGAACGCCTCTTGACTTGGACTTCTTACAGTTTGCATGTCGGCAGGAGCCTGTACCTCTGGGAAGCACTGTCAAGGCATGAAAATGAAAAGTTGCGATTTTCTAGGCTGATATGATTAGGAACTATACTCTCATTCCGGCGTAATAATCAGGAACTTTGCTGCTGTAACATGGCCGCGGCAGGCGTAGTGATATTACGCAGCGCCTGAAAGTAGTCCCCAGCTATATTATA
Source organism: Acrossocheilus fasciatus (assembly GCA_036784905.1). Taxonomy (NCBI): domain Eukaryota; kingdom Metazoa; phylum Chordata; class Actinopteri; order Cypriniformes; family Cyprinidae; genus Acrossocheilus; species Acrossocheilus fasciatus. Next base: position 31,830,582 of record CM071941.1, on the reverse strand, counting down.
ACTAGTTACCTAGCTGGGGACTACTTTCAGGCGCTGCATAATATCACTGCGGCCATGTTACGGCAGCAAAGTTCCTTGATTATTACGCCGGAATGAGAGTATAGTTCCTAGCCAAATCAGACTAGAAAATCGCAACTTTTCATTTTCCGCCGGTCTTAGTACACGATATAACTACAGAAGAGTCAAGTTTTAAATAGGAAAACTATAGAAACTCTTTGGTCATTTTTGACCGCGATGCTACTGGTCTAATCGGATTCAATGATCTATGCTAAGCTATGCTAAAAGTGCTATCGCCAGACCCGGAGATCAGCTGAATGGATTCAAAAACGGTAAAACTCAACTTATTAACTCTGGGGGAGTTGGAGAATGAGCCTATTTCCAAAAAAAGTGGAGTGTTCCTTTAATAATCATTTTTACAGTGCAGTAGCATTATTGCAGTCATACAACTTTTATGGATGTTTAAAACAATAAAATACAATAAATATTTTGGAAATATTATTTGATTGTTGTTGTTAAATACTGACTTTTTATTTTACAGCGAAGAAGCATTATTGCAATCATATAATAATAATAATAAAATAAAACAATATTTTTGAAATATTATTTATTCAATTGTATTATTAGTATTGTTATTTATTAAATACTGACTTTATTTATTTATTAATTACAGTACTGTCACGTGTTGGTTTCTGTTTAGTTTCCCGTTTGCCCTTATTTGGTTTTTCCTGTTCTAGTTTTGTTAATCATCGTTCATCCCATTCACGTGTTTCATATTAATTATTTTGTTTGCTCTTTTGTTCCCGTCCCGTTATAAGTCCTCAGTTCTATCCTTGTCTTTGTCTCAGCTTAATGTTCAATAAATGGAAAAGTGTGTTGATGCTACTCTGTTCTCCTGAGCTTTGTTTAATTTTTACTACAACCACAAGTCCGTAACAAGTACAGTAGCATTATTGCAGTCATACAGTTTTATGGATGGGTTTAATTGATATATATTTTGTATATGATGTTTTAATATTTTGATTGCTTATATTGTCATCATCTGTAAGATACTTTGGATAAAAGCATCTGCTAAATAACTAAATGTAAATAATTATTGCAGTCGCAATATTTCTTTATTGATTTGTTATCATTTAAATAATAATGAAATACTATTAATATTTTGGTCATTGTTATGTATTTGTATTATTTTATATTGAATAGTCTTTTTATTTGACAGTAGAATTATTGTATTTGTAACACATTTCTGTAAGTATTTGTTATAATTGAATTAACAATTAAATTAATAAAAAGGATTATATTTCAGCTAAAGTCATTTCTATGGTAATATTTGTTTTAACGAATTAAGCAAAGCCTGCAGATGTTTGAACACATTTTGACATGTTTTAGTAAATAAAAGAACTGATTTTTGTTCAGTGAGTATACTGTCATTAAAACATTTCACTACTCAGATATTTCAGAAAGTAAATATTCTGTCATGATCTTTCACTGAAGGAGATCTCATAATAACTGAATATGTCTTTACTATACTTAAAATAAATATATTTGATTAAATGCTGTGATTAATGTCATATTTGATAACATCAGAAACTCTCCTGAAGCTGATTTCAGTCGATTAATTAATTTTATTCATTATTCATACAGCATTCAGACATTTCACACATTCATCAAATAAAATATGATCTGAAGATGATTTGACATTGTGTTTTATTACAAACGACAGAGAAAATCAGATGAATAATCAGATATCAGATGGATTTGATAATAATACAAATGACTGACGTGAGTTTGAGAAAAGCCCAGAAACAGATCATCAGTGATTTACTGTCTAGATGAGGATTTCTGATTCATGTTCATAATAATGTGATGAAGAGACTATAACATCTGTTACTGATTGATCATGCTGCTCAAAGCATTCTGGGTAGAATCTCTGGTCAGTCTCTTCTGATTCATCAACACAGTTTCACTGATGATCCAAGATAGATAATATAAAACCCAGGATAGAGCGGCTGAGTGAATGTGGTGTGTTCTGTGTGGATGAGGGTCGTTGTGTCAGAGACGTTGTAGAAGGACAGAGTTCCTGAACTGTGATCCACATACACTCCTATTCTACAGCAGCTGCTGGGCTCTACAGAGAGAGCAGTCTCTATGTTATTGTGTCTGAATGAGAATCTGAAGGGAGAGCAGACCAAACTCCAGGACTGATCATTAGATCCAAACCTACACTCATCACCCCGTCCCTTCCTGCTGATGCTCTTATATGACACTGATACATACGCTTCACCTCCTCCCCGCTCCAGCTCCCAGTAACAGCGTCCACACACACTCTCTTCACACAACACCTGCTCAAACACATCAAATCTGTCTGGATGATCAGGATAACGCTGATCTGTGCTAGAGACAGTAATCACTCTGTTGTTCTCAGACAGACTGAGGTGTTTATTCACTGTGTTCAGATCCAGAGTGAGCTGATGGGAATCTGATGAAGATAAAACACATCAGAATCAGGAATCACGAATGAATTCATAAATCAGGCACACAAACACATGATCTTTAATATAAGACTATAAAATCCTTCAAACCTGCACTAAACCTGTGTCACAGAACACATTCTGATATATATTCTCATATATCGTATGTGTATGTTTTAACAGTCTTTTATGAGAATATTATATAAGAGTGTTGAAATGTTCAGAGATCTCAAGACACACCGCTGAATGATTGACCTGGTCTCCTAGCAACACTGACAGCAGCTGTTGCCAAGCAACAGTAATGACTGTACTGGACTGAAACTGATGCTCAACCGTCTGAATCTATTCATGGACATCATAAACAGATATAATAACGTCACAGATCGTCATCAACATCTACACCGCTCTGAAGTGTTTTATATAATCAGCTCTCTGACTGTGTGTGTGTGTGTGTGTGTGTGTGTGTGTGTGTGTGTGTGTGTGTGTGTGGGCGTGTTTTGCTATTCTTGTGAGGACCAGATGTCCCCACAAGGATAGTAAAACTTGACATTTTTGACTTGTGAGGACATTTGGCCGGTCCTCACAAGGGAAATAAATTATTAAAAATTCTGAATGAAGTTTATCTCAAAATGTAAAAATGCAAAAAGGTTTCTGTAAGGGGTAGGTTTAGGGGTAGGGTTGGTGTAGGGCAATAGAAAATATTGTTAGGTCAGTATGAAAACAATAGAAGTCTTTGAAAGTCCTCACAAGTATAGTAAAACCAACGTGTGTGTGTGTGTGTGTGTGTGTGTGTGTGTGTGTGTGTGTGTGTGTGTGTGTGTGTGTGTGCATGCGTGTGTGTGTGTGCGTGTCATTAATATTACTGTTACATGCACTCGTCTCTATGAGAGGCCGTTCAAGACATTATTCAAACTTTATTCGCGCACACACCATCAAACTCTCTCTCACACACTACTATACCGTCTCTCACACACTACCAAACTCACTCACGCGCACTATCAAACTCTCTCACGCGCACCATCAAACTCTCTCTCACACACTACTATACCGTCTCTCACACACTACCAAACTCACTCACGCGCACTATCAAACTCTCTCGCGCGCACTATCAAACTCTCGCGCGCGCACACTACCAAACTCACTCACGCGCACTATCAAACTCTCTCGCGCGCACACTATCAAACTCTCTCACGCGCACACTATCAAACTCTCTCGCGCGCACACTATCAAACTCTCTCACGCGCACACTATCAAACTCTCTCACGCGCACACTACCAAACTCTCTCGCGCGCACACTATCAAACTCTCTCACGCGCACACTATCAAACTCACTCACACGCACTATCAAACTCTATAACGCGTTGACAGCGTGACTTTATTTAAGGATTTTGGGATAAATTAATGACATAAGGTGAAATGACTCAAGCACTTCCGGGAATCAATCCCGCTGTGATAAGGGTCCATTAGCGGGCTCTGATTGGCTACGTGTTTGGCGCCGTTTTCACTTCAACCGCACGTCCCCCCTCCCTACACAAACGTTGCTCTGAGAGGATGAGAAGATGAGCGATCTAATTAACGCAGTCGAAATTTTGCAAAACATTTTGAAATCTCCACATGTCAGCGAAATATCGAATGCCATCCGCCAGCAACAGCCACCTAGACCAAATACTTCTGAAGTGGCTGTAGATGATGAAATGAGACGACTATTTTCATCTTCAAGAGGTGCGGCAAGCAACGTTAACGTTCCAAGTGCAAGCTTTGAAAGTAGTAACGTTACCGTCAGAGACACACCTCGCTTCACAACGAGACAGTATTTTTCATCCTGGGCTTCAAAACCAAGGAAAAGGTAAGTTAGATTTTTGTAAGCCTTACTGGCTAAATTAATAACCAAAAAATCAACTTCCTGCCCATTCATTTTGAATGAATCTTTTATACGACTCAGCAACAAGTCGTCATTGATGGCGATTCGCGCATTAGCACAACTTTATTCTGTACGTTAGTAACTTAACTTGAAAACCGCGTACAGGAAACAGATTACTTTACCTTCCGAATCTCTTACGTTAATTTGTCATTTTCAAACTTCTTTTGATAATTATAATTTCTAAAAATATGCAACAGTAAGTACAGTAGCGCTTACTTGGCAAATGAACGAGTCAGGCCGGAGATGATTCGGGAGGTGAACGAATCATTTTTAGTTGTCTCATTTCGACTCTGAAATGACAATTCTATCATTTACTTGCCCACAAGTTGTTCCAAACTTGTAAGTTTTTCTCAAGACAATATTTTGAATAATGAGTAACATTGTTGGCCAAATTATTCATTTCTAGGTCAGTGATGCAGCGTCACACAACTTTCAACAAAGATCTAGTCCTTTTGCCACGCACGTCCTGGTGCACAGTGTGCAAGCATGCAACAAGAACTGCATTGCATGACAGTGGAAATATTATAAGTGGTTTTGAGATCAATAAAACATGGGACAAGAAGACAATTGAAAGAGAGGTGCGCAATAACTTTAAAGATAAAATTCCAGTGGATGTCAGGTAGCTATAAGTTTCCTATAAAAAATAATGTTATTTAGCATTTGTTGATGCAAGTTAATAACTTGCATAACATCACTAACATTTGCTTATTATTTTTTTTAAAGCATGGAGTTCCTCATGCCATGTGGAAACAAGTTAGTAGCACCCAAGCTACAAGAAGGCCAGGAGCTCAATGCTTATCTTTAAGATTTTTAGATCAAAAACAATATACATTCGTCCATCAAGATCCCTTGTGGTAAGGAATCTAAATGGTGAATTGAAAAATGGTGAATTTCTGTGAAAATCAATTTGCTAATTAAAACATTTTTAACTTTAAATTGAAGTATTTGGTTAGCTCTGAAGCTGTTTGAATTGACCTAACTTTCATTTGATGTTTGTTCATACTGTCAGTTTAATGCCAGTGGATTACTAAAGTAGTTTCTGGTTGTGCGTTATTTTGTGTTTAAATTCTGATTTCTGAAAGTGTGAAGGAGATGAATGAATGCACCATATAATTAGGGAAGATTTGGTAAATATAAATAAATAAATAGATTTTTTTTAAATCAATCGAAATCCATCTGAATGCGACTGTCTCTGATTGCCAGTATTGTATTCATTATGTTTTTGACCAGACCTGAGCTACTGTTTGTGCATCAGTCTTTTGAATGGTTTCATTTAATTTAATTATGGCTGGTATGTGACAAACAAATCTAATTATAAATTTACTAAATGGAGGCAAGTTTATTTAAATAGGGCTTAGATAGTAAAAAAAGTTTATATAAACTTTTCACACATACTAAAATTTTATGCACTGTGATTATTCCTTCAGTTTGACTCTGGAGACTCAGATGACAGTTGTGTTGAACTGGATTGCGATTCTCCTGAATCCATGGACCAGAGCATTGCAAATGAAGATTTTGCTGATGGCATGACCACAAGAGCCAGGAAAAACCAAGCTAGCGCAACTCGACAAATGCCTAATTTTGAAGGCATGGCTGTCACTACAGTAAATGAAACCGCTACTTCGCAGATCAGTCATGGCGAGACCATAATAAACCAGACCACTGCTGTACAACCCTCCTCCAGTGATTTCAATGCTGCATGCTCACTCAACCAGAATGCTTCATCAACAAATGACAGTGGATATGCTGCATACTTATCGATTATTCCTACAGTCTCCGATGTGTCTTCAGATGATGAAGAGTTAAACAGAGCAATACTGGCGAGTATTGAAAGTTGCAAGTAAGCATACATTTAAAAAAATAAAAATAAATTTCCTCTTAATTGTTGTGGAGTAATTGGAGACCGTTCTTCTGGATTTAGTTTGTCTCAGTTTGTTCTGTTTCTTCATGTCATTCCAGACAGCCTGCAGCTTAAGATAGAAATAAGTGACTTAAAACCATTTTTTTATCTGGTGAAAATACTAGTATTCTAATAATGATAGCTACCGCTGTATATATGTGTGTAATTATCATTACATTTAAATATGTACTAGGGATGGGCGATATCTTATCGTTTGCGATATACCGTTGAAAATTCTCCTCACGATAAAAATTTGTCTCCTCGCGATAATAACGATAAGTCTAGTTGATGACGTAGTTTTGTGTGCGACCGATTCACTGTTAACGTGCGGAGTGAAAACAAGCATGGCGGAAGGCGGACGTGAGGCTGAGGAGGAGCTTGTTGTTAAGCAAGGAGCTACCTCCACAATTTGGAACTGGTTTGGTTATAGAAAATCAGATGCGGAGTAGAGGCTGACATTTTTTCGGGAATCCCATGGGTCACAGGAATCCTGTGGGATGGGAAACAAAATCGCTACGAATCACGTGATTGGGACGGTACAGGAAAAAATGTCATCGGGAGTGGGCGGGACCGGGAATAGTAATGATACCCAACTTTATACACAAATATACCTTTTATATAAATAAACTATAAACTGTATATTTTAATTCGGAACTAGTTGCCCTGTCTCACTCTCCTCCTGTTTGCTTTGGTGTGGCTGGTTAAGTGAATGATTCGTCCGTGACAGACAGATCGTTAACGGCTGGTCTATGTGGTAATACACACTATCGTTCATCGACCTCAAATATGGCTTTTCATCTGAAAGATGTATGTAGTAGCAACTTTACATGGCCGCTCAATATAATGTTAACCTAGAGAAATGTGCGCTAATGAAGTGTTTGTGTGGAGAGTGGAAGCTGAATAGCGCGCTCGCTGCAGGACAGGCGCCGGTGCGCTCACTTGCTCTTAAAATCTCCGTATTTTTTGGTCATACAGGTAAAAGTAGCTTAATACATCTTTCGAATCTGTAAAGACTCTACGTTTATTTGTGTACACTCAGAATAATAACAAAACGTTGCGCTTTAAAGCAAACAGGGTGCGCTTTAGGTCTCTGAGCGAGAAACTTCCGTCTTTGAAAAATATATCTATAGAGAGTGAAATGTCTACTTTCAAATGAAAAAAACAAAATTCAAATAGAAAACGTGTGTTGGATGGATGATTTACATAAAATGTAATGTATGCAACGTAGCCTACACTTTGCATAAACTGGCTTTCAGTTCAATATAATAACAAAAAACTACATTTTGGGTTTCTATTTATTTTAGGTAGGCACGCAGTGATCTGTACTATATTTTTACTGTAACTGACAGATTTCGGCCAAAAATAAATTAATAAAAAAAAAACGGGAGTGGGAGGGAATGGGAGTAATTCTTCCGGGAGTGGAACGGGACCGGATTTTCCCCCAGTTAGTATATGTATATATATATGTATGTATATGTATATGTATATATATAAATAATCGTCATTGGTATCGTTATCGCAATAAATACCTGAAATTATCGTGATAAATTTTTTAGGCCATATCGCCCATCCCTAATATGTACCCTCCTAATGTTGTACACAGGAACAATATTCATCTTATATATATTTATTAGGGCTGCAGTTATTATGGTCATATGAAGAGTTATTGTACAGCTGATTTTAATACTTCATAATACTGAGATTAAGCCAGTCCTAATATTTGTTTCTCTTTCACTGGCAACAGCATGGATCGTATAGATGGACCACCTGCAAAGGTTATACTACAGGATCTTTCCTCAAAGATCGACCGTAACCAACAATGTAGATTTAATATAAACAGAGCCTCGGTATTGGATGGAGCCATGTGTGGATTCAAAAGGCTGTCCTACGACCCAAATCACAGCATTTCTGTGAAATTTTCAGATGACATGGGGCATTATGAGGAGGCTGTTGACCTAGGAGGCCCGAGGAGGGAATTTTTAAAATTACTAATGGAAGCCCTAGTTAAGTCACCAATCTTCGAAGGACAAGAACATCAGCAAAACTTGGCTCTTGACAGCACAGGTAGGCAGTTTTCTTTCCTTTCTGTTACCTCTAAATTTCTAGTCTCTGTAATGGTTTCCTCTTGAAATTAGGTTTGACCATACAACATGATCATCTGATTATATGCAGTCCAGGAAATCGGGAAACAGTCTGTGCTCACTGCCATGAACTACGCAATCGATACAGCTCTTCAGGAAGTCTTTAAGAAGATTTTACAAAGCAGCTTTGAGAATGTTGTTACTTCATCAGTGAAGCAGAGCAGTAAACTGGATCAGACTCTTGTGGAGTTCATCAGCTCAGGCATTCCCAAAGCTGCACTGGAAAAAGAGGATTTCAAGATTGACCAGAATTATGAGAAGCAAATAAAAAAATCAGTTGTTATGCTCTGTGAAGAGGTAATTCCTTACCTCATACTGGACTGTACCACAGCACGGGATGTTATCAGCAAACTCTCTAAGGTGTGTGAAGCAGCATCAGATCTTATGAATAAAGCCAAACTGTCAGGAGTGCATGAAATAGCAAAGCTGGCTCTGAAAGTATCTGAGTACGCAGCAGGTCTCGCTCAAATATTGGGCGCCATTCCAACAGAGGAGATAATACAACAGGAATTTGTTCCTGAATTACTGGAGAGCATCAGTGAGCTTCAGAAAGAAATGACAAAGTATGACCAAGATGGACGACACCATTTACACGATGTACAGCGCCTTAAAGGTGAACTTCTTCAGACTATCGCCCAGAATGTATCTGAGCAATTCATCAGCTCCTGTTCAGAACATATGAGTTCTTTAATGACAAGCACATTTAAGAGTCAACTGCACAGTGCTGCAGGACAGGCGGTGGACCACGTCATGCGCAGACATAAAACTCAGCGTTTCTTTGATGACCAGAGGGAAAAACACAACAAGGGATCTACGAGCCACAAGGAAGTGGAACAGCTGTCAGATGAGGATAAAACAAAGCTAATGCAGTATACAGAAGACGTGTGCAATGCTGATCAGCCTACTACAGCCCTCGATGTGTATGTGCTCACAAAAAGTAACCTGCTCAATGGAAAAGGAATTCAACTCACTGTCGTTGATGAAAACGGAAAACAGCTCACTGTGGAACGTTACCCAGGAACCACCAAATCAGCAGGCGATATAAAATTGAGATTAACCAAATCTCCAAAAACCACACATCCATCACAGTAAGATTAATCATTAGAGCATTATATAGCTTACATATAAAAATATGTTTCAGTGTTAATGCTTACGAACTTTGTGTACTGAACGTCGTTATTTTTCATTTTAAAAACAGAGCTGATACACAGTTGTACAGCGGCCATTTTGACATTGTTCAGGATGATGGCAGGATAGTCAGCGTTAACTCAGATCATCAGAACGCTCTTTATCATGCTGTAGCACAAGCAACTGGCTGTGAGACAGAAGACCCAAAGATGGAAACTTTGACGCTACGTAAGAAAGTGAAAAATGAGGTGAATAAACTTAATTTATGGCTCTGATTTCTTCATGTGACCGTGTCCCCCTCCTGAGTGCCAGGTTTTAGCTATAGATCTGCTCATATTTACTGAAATCACTGGATCAGGATCAGGAAAGGTCCACGAGCAGGGGCTCAAACCTGGGATGCCCCTAGCGCAACAACACTATATGTCGGCACGGTGCCCACGAGGCAATCAGTGCTGACGTGAATCTGCTTTTTAACAGCAGGTGTTCATCACTAATGTGCAATCATCACTTAATTAATCAGTTAATTATCTCATTCACTGCAGTTGCTTCACTCTGTAGATTGGACCCATATAGACACTGCTTAGTGTTCATTGAACACAGAGGATTTTGCAGTGTATCACATCGTTACTAGAATCTCCAAGGGGATTAATTAGTAAAAAATTTTGAGGTGGACTTTTAGAGAAGCACATTTGACTCACACTTCTTGGATTGGGGGTTGGATTCTGCCAAGTTTACATGCTCTCCCCAAATCTTACTGTGCGTTCACACCAGACGTGACATGCGCGAATAAATCGCAATATTCGCGTGTAGTTGGACGCTTGAACATTTTGAGTTTACTCGCTTCATTCTCGTGTGAAATTCAAGTCACAACAGACACGAATTCGCGTCAAGGAGGGGCTTCTGCCAGGCGGCTTCAGTCTCATTACACTACACTGGTCCAATCACAAATAACTATTTTTTTTATACTATTGTGAGTGTATTTGCAATAGGATATAATTAGAATGAATGTACAAATGTTTGCCATAAGTAAGCTATTCTAGTCTTAACATAGAAATAATATTTTTATGTAACAAATAGGCTATAAATTAAGATTTACTATGTTGTGCACAAAGTAACACACCAAGCAAGATCCTTTTTATTCCTGTTTCTGCAAAAGTACGAAGATGTATCATACAGCTCCGGGTATATACATTACAGCGACGATGATTTTGTCCTCCATTGTTGTTTCGGATTTCTGCCTCCCTTGCTACGACGTAATCACGTCACTACTAGAGAAAGCTCTTGATTGGTTAACGCGGCGCGAATTTTCGCCAAAGTTCAGATTTTTCAACTCGCGCGAATCACGCGTTAAGCGCGTCAAACGCGCGAATCGCGTAATTCGAGCCGCCTCATTCGTGCGAACCGCGCCGCAAGATGTCTATTCGCGTCTTTGCATTGACTTAACATGTAAATCACTCGCGCTTAACGCTTCATTCGCGTCTGGTGTAAACGCACCTTTAGGGTGTCCTCTGGGTACTCTGGTTTCCTTCCCCAGTCTAAAGACATGCGATGCAGGTTGATGGGCATCTCTAAATTATCTGTAGTGTGTAACATATATACGTGATTGCGCCCTGCGCCCCACCTTGTGACCCAAGTGTTCAGGGGTAGGCTCCAGGCTTTCTGCGAACCTGTGTAGAGTAAGTGGTACAGAAAGTGGATGGATAAAAATTTGATTCTTGGCCAATCAATGTATAGTGTTACTCCATCATCTGCACATGTGATGAGATTATCAGGATTATGTTTTAATCTCAGACTTGTAATTTCTCACTAGATCCAGACAAACCTTGAATCGTACACACCCCTGCTTATTCTCCAAAGAGGATACGACTTCTGTCACAAAAACCCCAGTAAATACAGCATAACTGGAGGATTTAAAAAGAAGACAGACGTTGCACTGCAGAGATACTTACAGAGTGTTAAATTCATCAGAAGTGGCGAAGTCCTCATCAAAATGTACCATCTTGGATTTGTTGGTGAATATAAAAGGTAATTGATTGCCGAAGGTGATTTCTGTTATTTAGTCACAACATAACACCACTGTGTATGGAGATCCACGAAAGAAAGAGGATTCATCTGATTGTAAGGATTTTATCCTTTTATTTATAAATTTTAGCTTTAGGGAATCAAATCGTAGAAATCCGACTTTGATCGGATTAATTAATATTAATCACCAATGTATAGATTAATTGATATTAATCAGAAGGTACAATTTATACCTTATTAACCGCTCGACCAGCAAGTATTAATACAGTATAAATTAGCAATTCTTCATATTGTTGATAATAATACAGATTTGATTAGGAAATCTCTGAGCACAGGTAACACGATCTATGGCAAATAATTTAAGATTTGAAAATCACGGCACCAGACTATTCAATAAAATGAATCGAGAGTTTATTTACTATTCTAGGGTATAATACAAACAAAACACATACACACACATATACACACACTATGGCAAGATCAAAGCAGTTTGAAGAGTTAAGCTATTCTCTTTTCCCGAGAATAAAACGACCTTAGGCCATCACAAACAGAAGACTCAGTTATTGTTATCTTTTAACGATTCATTCAATTCAATTCAGCTTCAGCGAATAAGAGACTTGTTTGTTTTACTTGCTGTGCGTTGAAATTGAAGGCTGTACTTCTTGAAAGGGTGCTGGAGGGAAACCCAGGACTTTCTTTTCTGTGTTGTTGTCGCGTGACGTCACTCGGGAATCCTCTCTACGATTCGTGGCTTCCTGGCAGCGCGCGAATGGCAAGGCTTTGAAGTTCTTTGCAAGTTTGGTCTGAAGATGACAGTGTTGAAGTCTTTGAGATGATCAGCCAGATGTTTCGCAGCAAGATCAGGAGGGCAACGCCCAGACTTTCAGCCAAGTTTCCTCGCAGGTTTCCACCAGTTGTTTCAACTGTTATCTTTGTGTTTTCATCTTTTCTGAGCTCTGCTTCCAACTAAGTGGGGGTGTCTGTTTTTATCGGACAGAATTAAGTCCATCCTATTCACTGTCTGACCCAATCATATTGTCTCTGTAGGGCGGAGCCCCGCCCAACACGACTTCTTCTACGTGCATACATTATCTGCTCATAAATATGTCACATGAGCCACAATATCCTAGCAGATTTCTACAAAGTGTTCTAATCATACCTTATGATGCTAAAAGTCAACATTCATCCTTTTCATCTTATTGGAATAAAAATAAGGCTTAAATCAATATCAAACATGAGGTACTTATATTGAACACCTATGATTTTACCTACTAAATGGTTTGTCACAGATTAAAATATCCTAAATTCTGATAACTACAGTCAGATATATGAAACACAAAATACCACATTCATATACAAATATCGTCTCTTGAGTATATTGCTTTTTAATAGCAGAAGTCCTTTCTGGAAGATCCTTTGTCCATGCAATATTGGAACAAGTTCCTTTTGTTGTAAGAGAAGAGAGGCGGCTTTCTCCTGGAATGCAGGAGACCAGAGCTGAGGTCGTGAGGTCATGAGGAGTATCACGTTGTGTGTCTCTGGTGATCGTCTTTGCTGAGACGACGCTGTAAGTCAGTCAAATTTTGTTTATCGGAAGGTACTTTATGGCAAGTGGTCTCGCCGTATCGCGAACGCTCTGGTTCTGGAGCGTCTCCAAAGGAGTAATTATCCGTTTTTAACTCCGAACAGATGTAGCGCGGGCCGTTCATCCTCACCTTATCATGTTTTACGAGTCTCTCGGGGGGGGTAAGACGAGTATGGCCGGACGCTAGTTGGTCATTTGCTCATTTTACGAGCGGATGAAGTTAGATTAGTTTCTTAAGTTAAACATGTGTGTGCGTTCTTTCCGACCAGGTTCTACATGATACACCAAAAGATAATAATAATTTAAGTATTTAAAAATAGTATGCATAACCAGGAGCACCATGTGTCCATTTATTTGATTCTATATGACAACAGAAGATAGAGTAAGCTCTAAATTAGCTTACTAGTGCAAATAAGTAAATTTCATGCTAATTCTTTCAAATTCTCATTCTCTCTGCACAGTGTTGTAAGTGCTCGGAGGTCCAGTAAGAACACCACGGGGACACTTAATACAAGCCACATTCCACCGAAGGACTCCATCAGACTTGCTGAGTCGCTCATAGATAACCCAAACTCAGTGAGCGAGCTTAAAAATAAAAACCTGCCGCTTTATAAACTAATCAGCAGCATAAAGACTGACAGTAATGGCTGGAACCTGATTGCCATGGAGGTTCTGGGACAAGATCACAGACGAGCTTTAACTACGGGCCCAAGCAGCCGCTCACAGATGGCCAGGTAACATTCACATCCATTGTGTTAATGGTTATGTATGAAATTATCATGTAAGACAACTATACAGAATTCCAATTAACACTACAGGAATTTGTAGTGATACTAAACATTGAACATTTTCAGTACAGCATGTTAATCTTATAAAAACAAAGAAAATGGCTAAATTGGCTTTTAACATTTCTTTCTTTTTTCAGGAAATTTCTAGCCGACACCATAATTAGTGGAGATGTAGAGCTTCTGCTGAAACGCTGCATGATTCTACATCACCCGCTCACCTCACAAAAGCTGAGAGAAGCTCTGGGTAAGAAACTCTGAGGTGTTAGTCCTGTGAAACACATGATCTACTCTCCAGCAGATACTGTGATTTGTCAGGGTGTTTATGGTAGACATGGCAATGCAGCAGTTACTGCAGCAGTATTAATGACAGTAGCTCTGACTGCATAAACGGCTCATTCACAGGGACATGTACAGCAGACTGATAACAAACAGATTAAAAGCTTGTGTAATCGTTTTTATGGTGAAAATGTTATCTTTGACAAATTAGATTAGAGAGATTAAAGAGTTTTATTGTCCTTTGAGCAATATACACAAGATATGAAATATTACGTATGCATGACAGAACTGATAGTCTGAGAGTAAAAGAGCAACAGTGTTGCTGCACTAAATAATGTTTGTGTGTAATTTCAGGTGAAAGCATTCCCTCTCAGTGCCACCTTTTGTCCGATGAAGGTATCCGAGGCTACTACAAAGCAGGATACCGAAACCTGGTGTCAGAATATAACCGCATGGCAATCCTGGATCAGAACCAGTGTGAGCGTCTGGACGAGTGGGTGAATCAGGACCAGCACGAGGACACTAACACTGCAGAGTACGGCCAGGTTCTGCTGGGGTTACAGTAAAAATGCCCAGTGTTAGTGAACACAATTTCTCTTCAGCGCCTTATGATAAATATGATGGTGATGGTGATGAAGATGATGCATATAGAAAATAGGAAATGATTGCTCTCTGCCACTGAAATTGCATTGATTGCAATAAATAAATGGAAAATGATTTTAGCTAGTAAAGATATCGTGTAATATTGGTAGATCATTTTGGTGATTTTAAGCATTTTTTTTTTCAGGATGATAAAATAAGCATTTAAAACTCAAAATCAGTAAAAGTGTCTAGAAATATTGTGTGTTATTAAAACAAATCTAGTGTTTTATTGTAGTAACTCAAGCTTGGGTTTAAGCGTTTAGAGAATCAGAATACTACAGGGTTATTCCACAAAACATGAATTGAAATCCGATCATAAGAATGGTGTTGGGTTGTGATTAAATTTCAAAAATATATAACAGGAATAAAATCTAAAACACATTTTCAGATTCTCTTCAGTATTGCTCTGTAGTGTAGAACAGGAACATGCTTCAAGCTCCTCTCTGATTAAAAGTTATAAAAACACTGAAATCATTATACTTAAAATTGTACCGATTTTATAATCACATAATTCTTCATAATCAGTTAAATGAATCTCCACTTTTCACACGTGTATTGTAAAATGTTTTGTTACTAATCTGCAGGATGCTGATGAATGGCTTTGTACTTGCAACTGATCGCAATTTCTGAAAATGTGCTAATAAAATTTTAATTTTATTTTTGTTACTATTTCCTTCTTAAAATGAGATAATCGCTCATCATATAATCAACAGGGAAAATGGGACAGAGACAAATGACTAAACATATGGACTTAATCGAATAGACCAAAAGGTGAAAAATAAAAAGGGACAGTATAGAGCAGTAATATTAAGTTTTTATTGTTATTGACTTTTAGATGTTAGAATTAAAAATCACTCAACAATCAATGGCCCTCATTCATGAAACGTGCAGAACAAATTGTGTAAATCATTCGTAAAGCTGTTTTGACGTAAATTTTCAAATTCATGAAAATGTTCATATTTTCAAAATGTTAGTTGGTACGAAACGTGTATTTACGAAGCGTTTGTGAATCCAGAAGAGAGTTGTCGGGAAGGTCTGTTTTACACGCAAATTACTCAGAATTTACTCCTATATTTATGAATCATGAATGAGGCCCAAAATGCTTCTAGTTACAAATGTAAATATAACTGCAAGCAGCAATTAATAGCACCAAAACATTGCTGGGCTAGAAGGAGGAACCGCTTGCGTCAGGGGCTGGGGGCGGGGTTACCGTGACCAACAGGACGACAGAAACTTTGGACCGCCATATTTGAAATAGCAGCTAAACACGATGGACGCCATTAAGCAAAAACAGCAGTGGTCCGAGGAGGAAACAAGCTGTTTTCTTGCAATCTGGTCCTCTGCAGAAGTCCAGAATAAATTAGAGGGTGCTTCGCGGACGAAACCGGTGTTGTAGCAAATTCAGTGCGAGATGGCTGCAGCGGGGTACGAGAGGAACGTCGAGCAGATTAGCAACAAACTTAAAAAAAACTAAAGGAGTACAGGGACCAAAAACAGGACCTCGGTCGAAGCGGCAATAGCCGGCTACGTCGAAACCCACATTTGATAGACCGGCATGCCAGGTGACCGGGGCACTGAACTCGGCAACAATAACACTTGAGTCGATGGTGGACGATTCGCTGCAGCAAAGGCGCACTGATCCTGGTAAGTTAAATTGTTATACTGTTTTGTTTCATTTGTTGCCAGCCAGCTATGTATTTCTTAGCTGTTTAGTGAGGGATTCATTTATCATAATTTTGTTAGCATAATTTGCTAACGTTTGCCTAGTTAGGATTGTATTATCGGTCATTTAAATGTTTAAAGTATCACAGAACATTGTGGAAAATGAATTGGACAAGGCTTTTTTATTATTATTATTTTTTAAAGCACTGTTGTCTTGGTTTTTAGAATTGTCTGCCATCGATGACGCTGATGATAACGTTGAGTTAGCGCCACCGCTGGGCTGCAGCTCTGGAGATACATGTCCTGCATCTTCAGAACAGGACAAACGAGGTAAGATGTTCTGTGCAAATAGTGGTCACACCGTACACTATGCAAACGTTGAGATGTGTGTATTACTATCAGGTACTGAAATAATGGTTATATTATTCTTCATGTTGCTTAAAAAAATTCAAATGGCTTTGATTTGTAACGTTATATCATTAAATTAAATTATTACAGCAGGGCTTTTCAAAGTAACCTTAAATCATTAAATTATTACAGCAGGGCTTATCAAACCTGTTCTGGAGGCCCCCCTACCCTGCAAATTTTGTATGTTTCCCTTATCTAACATTTATGGTGACGCAGTAAAAAGGAAGAGAGACAGTACTTCGGAACTGATGCAGTATTTGGAAAGGGCGGATGAGAGGTTCTTGCAGCACTGCAAGGAAATGGAGGATTCCTTGCTCCAGGAGATGAGAGCAGACACCCGGTCTCTGCTTGGACTTATGGGGCACATGGTAGCAGTAATGGAGGCATAATCGCAAAAATGATTGCAAATAAATCACACCACACCAGTATTTTATTCCACAAAAATGTTTTGTGCACAATTTTTATTTATATTAAAGTTTTTACAATTTTTCTTTTCACTTACTGCACTTTACGTCTTTCAAAGTTTTATAAAGAGTTGTCTTTTTTTGTAATAAACATTTTTATTATTACAAATGTCTGGTTCAGTTTTTTTTTTAATAAATGTAGGAGAATATAACACAATTTATGACAGATTATATGTCCTTAAACACAAATGGCAGTGTAACAAATGTGGCTTTGGTGCAGTATAAAACAATTTAAAGAATCACTCGTTCCCTCTATTAAAATACATCATTAATGCAGCTCTGATGTCAGCCCCTTCTGCGTTAGCATGCTCAGGTAATGCCTGAACAGGAGGCTGAATGTTTACAGTCCTGTCTGGGTGCTCTTCAGTGAAATTAATCACCATGCTCCTCACAAATGTTATGGAGCACACAGCAGATCAGTGCCATTTTCTTGCTCAGCTCCAACTTGCAGTCGTTTCTTTTTAGGAGGCACCTCCATCGTCCTTTTAATCTCCCAAAAGACATCTCCACAGCCGATCGTGCACTGCTGAGCCTGTAATTGTAGGTGTGTTGTTCAGGGGTCAGTCTGCCAGTGTCAGAAAAGGGCTTCATGAGTCAATTCTGCATGGGGTATGCCTAAGTTTTGTCCCCTCACTTAGGAATGTGTCTGTCGTAACACTCTGGCGTCATGCACACTCCCTGAATCGCCAACACAAACATCCCAGAAAAGACCTTTGCCATCCATAACTTCTTGCAGGACAATAGAATGCCAGCCTTTCCAATTGAAATAGTCTCGTGGGTAGTCCTCTGGTGCAATTATTGTAATATGGGTTCCATCAATTGCACCCACGCTCTGTGGTACTTTCCAACGATTATTAAATAATGTGGCCATTTCTAACAACTTGTCAGCGTGAGGAAGTCTCAGGTGGACAGGAAGCAGCACCTTGATGACTCTGTTGCAGAATTCTTGAAGACAAATAAACACAGTGCTGAGACCTACCCCAAAAAGATGGCTGATGGTCCTGTATTCACCGCCCATGGCCAGTTTCCAGATGGCAATTGCAACCCGCTTTCGAATTGGGACACACAAACGGTAGTCTGTGTTCCTTCTCCCCATGACATGCTTCACCCAACTACAGATGTACTCAAATGATTCTGGGGACACACAAAAATTCTGCAGGAATTGTAAAGGGGTGAAATCTGGAAGAATTGTGTCCCACTGGTAGTCAGATCGTGGGTATGCCCACATTACAGGTGTCCTCCACCTTGCCTTCAACTGCAGGATTACCTGTAAAGATAAAAATTAGGTGTAAGTTTCATTTATTAACAATAGGGGGGCTGTATATTTCCTATCAAGTATACAGTGCAGTATAAACAATATAAAAACAGCCGTAATGTGTCTATGAATTCATCTATATCTAAATACCATTTAATAGGCATGCCTAATTAATTTTATGCATGAGAAACAATATATGGTGATACATAACTGCTTGCTTTTCACTGGACAAGAAGGACTGAGAAGAACATGTATAAATCTAAATTTGTTAAGGTTTAATATAAATAGATTGTGTTGCTGCTGACTGAACTACCCAACAGTATAAAGTAGCATTGACCTACAGGAGTACAATGCAACAGAGGCAGTATTAATGCAAAAACATAACACGGAATAGAACAATGCTAGGAGGGTACATGCTGAGGCTAACGTTGAGATGTTGTTGTTCGATGTTAATGTGGCGAGGTGGGCGTCGAGTAACAGAAACAGTGGAGAGACGACTACACCACCCTAGGACTTGCACCCAGGGAAATACAACACACCTTCAGGTGCTACTCAAAGGAAACCGGTCCGATTCTACTGAGTGAGCAAGAGACGTGACTTACAAAAATAAAACATTTATTTGGCACAGAATTCATTAATCGTCAAACATGCTGGAGAATGGTCTCATCAACAGTTACCAATTAAATACCCACAGGTTACAAAAAGACCATAACGAGCCTTATTTGGACAGAAGGGACAAGCCCCACAGCAAATCAGTGCACTCAAATTCATAAAGCAAGTGACAAACCAAAAAGGAAGGAAACTACAAAATACACTCCCCTTCTGTCAAAATTTCGTATCACAGCTCGTTAAGCATTCACCTGAGGATATAAATGCACAGTCATACAGATCGATTGAACAATAGTCTTACAAACACTCAGAGGGGCCACGGTCCGACACCGTGATGGCCACACAGTGAGCTGCATGCACAGGACAATGAAACCGTAAGATCAGACAGTATACAAAAGCAGCCGTATGAACAGCCGTAGATGAAACCAGTGTAGGAAACAACCGTAGATACAGGGTTATGAAACAACAACTAGCGCTCTCAGGCCGCACCTAAAATAAAAATATAAAAACACAAATAGACATCTAATTTAAACAATCCCCCCCCCTTTCACCAGAAAGGAAACCCACAATAAAAAGTTTCTTACCTCATTCGTAAACAACAGTAAGCTTTACGCTACCTGCGCTCATCACTTCGTACACACACATCCCTAATAACAAACACATTTAGAATATAAAACTGCAACTATAAGGAACAACAAGTCAGGCAACTTACCAGGGGAAACCGACAGGACATATAAACACCTGGACCTTTACGGTCCACAAGACGGGAACCCAGAGCAGAATGACCATGCCACACTTAGACTTGCTTCTTATGAAGCCTCTGGGCCTCCACTAAAACACACCTCAATGATTGAGTCGCCAGGTGTAATCAATGACAAATGCCACTCAACACCAGTGGGCATGTCTCCCCAGCTGAAAGACGCAAAGATTAAAATGGAAACTGATTCTAATGAATCCACAAACCATAATAAAACTCATCCTGTCACATTAACAATGAAAATGTGTTGTGTACTTACCGTTATTCTTGCCTGAAATCTCCGTCTATACAAATTACGGCGAGCTGCTCGAACACGTTGGATTCGCCGAGTTTGGATGCCGATGTAGGTTCGCAAAGCCAACATCAATAGCAACGCAACGTCCGCCATTGTTCATGCCAGTGTGTTTGTGTTTGGCGCTAGCGTTGCGGGGGAAAATGAGACATATTCGTGTGACGTAAGACCTGGCTCTGTATTGGCTCTCTAGCCCAGGGTTCCTCAAATCTTACCCTGGAGGTCAAATCCACTGTAGAGTTTAGCTCCAACCCTGATCAAACTCACCTGTCTGTGAATTTATAATGATCCTGAAGACATTGATTAGCATGTTCAGGTGTGTTTGATTAGGGTTACAGCTAAATTCTGCAGGAAAGTGGATCTTGAGGTCCAGATTTGAGGAGCCCTACTCTAGCCTGTGGAAAAGCAACCGGTTCTTAAAGGGCTCGCCAGTCGAACCAACTAAGAACCGGCAATAGCAGTGACTCTGAACTAGCACCTGGTTCCTGCTGGTGGAAAGGGGGTAAGAGATATAGGCTAAAAGCCTGGGTATAGTTCACTTTCCGCATTCTGTTTTGTCTTGCGCACAGCCGCGTCCGAGCAGCTTTCAAAGTATACTCAGCTGCAGAAGAGTGTGGACGGATGAGCTTGACACATGCGTAGTATTACCAACTTGACTTGCACTGTCAACATTCACCTTGCGCATGCGCTGTTGTATGCACATTGTCCGTGCGGTTTAAAAAAATTGCCTGCATGCGGATGGGGTGCGCGGCTGTCAACGAGCCCTACTGATGATTAAAATTACATAATTAGGACGGTGCGCGGACGTGGATGGCCGAAGTATACTTAGTCATATTGTGCTGTATGAAAACGGTTTTGTCTATTGACATGAAATCCTTCATCAGGTGAAGACATTGAATATGCCACAGAAGCTGAAACTGTTGTAGTCACTGAGTTTGTGCTTTGCATTTTCATAAGTGTTTGGTTTTGCTCAGTTACCAGGTCAGACACTGGAAGACTACAAAGAATGTTTTTTACTGTTAATAGCATTATTGGTGCTTTTGTTTTAAGCTTCAAATAAGGGTATACATTGAACATATTGACATGTGTATTAGGGTGCATCAAAAAACACAATTCTTTAATTTTGATATGGCTGGGTGCTAAAAGTGTTCCAATATATGTAGAAACAACACATGCAAAATATTTTTCCAGTACATGATGATTTAGGGGTGCCACCGCACATCTGTTTTTCTTGGATAAAGTGGTTAACAGTGCTCAATGGTCGCCATGGAGATCTGAGGTAAACAATACTACAGCTCAAGAAAACTGAGGTGATCTTTCTGTTTGAGGTGATCTTTCTGTGTTGGGTATGTATTATTACATATTACTATCATATCTGTAGTTGTGTCTTTGTATACTTCTTTATCATAAGACATTTAAGTCATATTTATAGGTATTTGGTGCTCATTACATCTAGCTAACATTAGTTTGCCAACCACAGTTAGCTATGTTAGCAAAGCTTAATAGCTTAACATCAACAGTATTCTAGAGTGGACAATGTCATTCAGTGTATAGATGTCTCATGTTTATTGAGAGTAGCATTGTAGTTGTTACAGTAAATTAACATTTTAAATACAAGTATATTTGCAAGTACAGCTAGCTACTCTGGTAGTGATGTAACGGTAAGTTATGAAGTTAGACTATGTACAGCTAAAATTTGAGGCTTATGCAAGAATAGTTCATCATAATTGAGTGATATTAAGTATGATAAGATATGATTTTAAACATTATCCTTGAGCTTGTATCCTTTTCATTCTCAGGCACTGCACAACACAACCGACCACAGGAACCAACTCTCCTAAGATGTTGCCCTCACCAACTGGTCCCTGCCAGACTAGCAGTCACAGCCTGGTCTTTGGTCTGGGCCCCAGCATCACCAGTGAGGATGGCATCATCACTGACGCCAAATTGCCAACCTGTCGTCATATCTTACGTTGCATGCTTGCCAAGAAACCTGGTGGAAATGGAGCGTTGTCGCAGTTCGAGGCAGCCAAGGTTGTCCTGGAGCAGGTGCGGCCATTTTACAAGAAGGCCAACATCCCAATGGTGAGCGACAAGCGTGCGTGCCACAAGATGGTAGATGTAGCTGCACTGGTCTAATGAAATGATAGCCACGCTTCATACAGATGTCTTTTGCTGTTTATTTGTGTCTCTGTCTCTCTCTTTTCAGCAGACACCGTGAAAACTACAAGAAATAAAACATATATTTAAAATATGCATTTCTTACAGTCTCTCATTCAAATGTCAGCTGATATGCAAGCGAACATGTGCGACAAATCCGAATCCAATGGCATCGCTATTTACACTTAACATCGTTTACGTAATCTGATATAAAACAACATTATACACAAAATGCAACATATTTAAAGATGAATTACCGTGTGCGCCCTCTTAGACCATGCAGATAAAGGAACTCTTTTTCAGGCTGTAAACTACTAAAGGTTTCTCTGCATCCATGTTAGATTGACCCATAATGCAATGGTCCCGCGCTCAACATGTGACCTGTTACGCTTCAACAGTCACTCTTTCTTAAAGAACCCCTAACTTTAAACATTTCAAGGGAGCTTTTCTACTTATTACACTGTGAATATCACATTCATACATTTTAGTCAAGTATTTTTAAACAATAAATGAACTCAAATTAATATGAATTTATAACAGAAACAATGCACAACTCTGAAAACATGTCTTTGACAGTTACACTCCCACCAAATTACTATAATTTATGATGAACTTTATGTAAATGTTTAAATAAATTGAGTAGTTTCTTAAACCAAATGTTAGAACCATATATTTGTCTCTTGGTTCAAAACTACTAGATGAACTTGTGACACTTAAAAGTCTCAAGATTAGACAACGCATCAGATTTAATTGTTCTCTACGAGTACCACTAATTTATGAATAGGACGTTCAAGAATTGATGGATTAGT
Source organism: Acrossocheilus fasciatus (assembly GCA_036784905.1). Classification (NCBI taxonomy): domain Eukaryota; kingdom Metazoa; phylum Chordata; class Actinopteri; order Cypriniformes; family Cyprinidae; genus Acrossocheilus; species Acrossocheilus fasciatus. The sequence continues at coordinate 31,807,295 of CM071941.1, read as the reverse complement.
AAGTCGTTGACCCTTTTTCCCTAACTTCCTATTTCCTATTTGAATTTTGGCTTTTCGCACCAGTCCGTCTTCATCTGCACAAGCATCAAGCACTCGTCCAAGTCTCCATTCATTGCGAGGAAGCGCTTCCTCCTTGACAATGACAATATCTCCAACCTTAACGTTTCGTTTTGGAGAGTGCCACCGTTGTCTGAGGGTGATGTTTGCTAGATATTCCTTTCTCCATCTACTCCAAAATTGCTGTGTCAGATATTGTACTCTGCGCCACCGTTTTCTCGCATACAGGTCCTCTGGGGCAAATTTCCCAGGTGGAGGCAGAGGGACAGAGGATTTCATGGTGAGTAAATGGTTTGGGGTAAGCGGCTCTAGCCCCTTGGGATCATTGATGGTATCTGTGGTGAGTGGGCGGCTATTTATGATTGACATGGCTTCATAGAAGAAAGTTCTTAAGGAAGCGTCATCCAGTCTTCCTGCGCTCTGAGAAAGGACCCAGCTTAGAACACTTCTAATTGTTCTGATCTGCCTTTCCCAAACCCCTCCCATGTGACTGGCATCAGGTACGTTCAAAATGAAGTCACATTGTTTCTGGGATAGGTAAGCAGTTAATCTCTCCTTGTCCAATTCTTCCAAAGCCTTTGTCAGCTCGTTTTTCGCCCCAACAAAATTTGTCCCTTGATCCGATCTGATTTCTCTTACAGCTCCACGGATAGCTATAAAACATCGCAAGGCATTTATGAAGGCATCAGTGGTGAGATCTCCCAGCATCTCTATGTGGATTGCTCTTGAGGAGAAACAGGTGAATATGAGACCATATCTCTTATGCTCTTTCCGCCCTTGCTTGCAGAGAAATGGACCAAAGCAATCCATCCCACAGTATGAGAATGGTGGAGAGGGGTCAACGCGGTTAGCAGGTAGATCCGCCATCATCTGTGTCTCTGTTGGCCTGCGAGCTTTCCTGCATGTTACACATTGCTTAATGTGATTCGCCACAACTTTGCTGCCACCGACAACCCAGTAACCATTTGCTCTCAATTCATTAAGGGTCTGTCCTCTGCCTTGGTGCTGCGTCTTTTCATGGCAATAATCAACGATGAGGTGGGTAATCACACTATCTCTTGGAAGGACTGCTGGGTGCTTCGAGTCAAGATGTAAAGAAGCTTTCTTCAATCGCCCTCCCACCCTGAGAACACCATCTTGCAGTACTGGGTCAAGTTGGAACAACGGATGACTATGTGGCAATTTGCCATGTCTCAGTATTTGTATCTCATCTTTGAAGGCATTCCTTTGTACCAATTTTACAAGCTTGATGCTGGCATTTCTCAAGTCTTCGACATTTATGGGTTTAACTGCCTTGTCTCTTGCTAATTGCTGGATTCGAGCAACAACTTTCAATGCAGTGTGCCATTTTGAAAACCGATTAAACCTCTCCAAAAAATTATCACTTGCTACCTCTGTTTGTAGCACTTGCATTGTCCTAATTTCAGGATCACCAATCAGAAGCTCTGGAGTCAATTTTGATGTGACAATTTCTCTTTCCCAGAGAAACTTGGGCCCAGTGAGCCAATTTGAACTTATCAACTCGGAAACCTTGAGGCCCCTGGATGCGTGATCTGCAGGATTTTGTTCGGTGTCTATATAATGCCATTGGGCAGGGTCAGTCACTTCTCTGATTCTTTGGACTCGATTCGCTACGAATACATGAAACCTACGGGCTTCATTGTTAATGTAGCCTAAGACTACTTTTGAATCAGTCCAAAAATATTCTTGGTCAATTTTGAGCTCCAGCTCCTCTTTTAACATGCTACTGACCACTGAAGAGATCACCGCAGCTGTTAACTCAAGCCTGGGTATAGTCACGATTTTGGTAGGCGCAACCCTTGCCTTGCCAATGACGAAGGAACAATGCACTTTTTCTTCACTCAACACTCGAATATATGAGCACTGACCATAGCCATGGCTACTCGCATCTGAAAAGTGATGGAGTTCGATCCTCTGAACAGTTCCTAGATGTTCAGGAGCAAAACATCTTGCAATCTGGAGATTTTGCAAGTTCTTCAATTCAGTTAGCCAGCTAGTCCATTGTGGCATTAACTCTTTGGGTAGTGGGTCATCCCATTCAATGCCTCTTTGGCACATCTCCTGTAGTACTTTCTTTCCTAATAGAAGGAAGGGAGCCAGGAAGCCTAATGGATCGAACACAGATGCGACTGTTGAGAGGATTCCTCGCCGTGTTGCTGGTTTCTCATCCAGGGCTACTTTAAACGAGAAGGTGTCACTATTTACACTCCATTTAACTCCCAACACCGTCTGGACTGGGAGTTCATCAGAACCAAGCTCCACATCCTGAACACCACTGGCTCGCTCACTGACAGGGATAGATTCCATGACCTTTCTGTCATTTGAGATGAACTTGTGTAGACGCAGTTTTCCTTTTGCACACACTTTTCGGGCTTCTTGTACTAGTTTGATAGCTGTGTCCACATTTTCCACACTAATGAGCCCATCATCAACGTAGAAATTACTTTTGATGAAACTGGCTGCTGCTGGATACTCTTCTTCGTTTTGACATGCAAGATACTTCATTCCATAATTTGCGCAGCCAGGAGACGATGCTGCTCCGAAAAGGTGGACTTTCATGCGATACTCCTTTGGCTCTGAGTTTGTATCACCATTTTCCCACCACAGGAACCGCAAGTAATCTCTGTCTTCCTGACTTACATGGAACCTGTGGAACATCCTTTCTATGTCACAAATAACTGTGATTGGATATTTGCGAAACCTGCATAGTACCCCCGTTAGCCCGTTAGTGAGATCAGGTCCAGTTAACAAGTGATCATTCAATGCGGTGCCATCATATTTGGCAGAGCAATCGAACACAACTCTAATCTTCTCTGGCTTTCTAGGGTGATATACCCCCTGGTGAGGAATATACCAGACGTTTCCTGCCTGGGGTTGGTGTTCGGCACTCTCTGCATCACCATCCTTGAAGACATCTTCCATAAATTTGACATAATCATCCTTGAATTTTGGGTCTTTCTCAAATTTTCTTTTCAGACGCTTCAACCGCACCAGAGCCAGCTGCTTATTTTCAGGTAACTGTGGGCGTGTCTTAAAGGGAAGGGGCATCTCGAGGTGTCCCTCTGAGTTCTGGTGAATTTTCTCATTCAGAAGTTGAGTGAACTGTATATCATCTTGTGATATGCTCCTTTCCCGTGGACTTGTATCTCTAAAGTCTGATTCAAGGGCTCTGATGACAGAGGTAGGTGTCAGTATTGGGAGTTCTTTAACAGATACACGATGGCACAGGCCTGTGACTTCAGTTGACTTTGCAATCCGAGGTGAAGTGCCAACTATGCTCCAACCCAAGTCTGTCCTGACGGCATACGGTTCATCATCACCTCCTGTGATGACTTGGCGTGGTGCCAAAGCTCTTGAGCAATCATAACCTATCAGGAGTCCGACTTTACAATCCAGCAGCATTGGGATTTCCTGAGCAATTTCATTCAGATGATTCCACCTTCTAGCAGTTTCAGGAGTAGGAATGTGGGAACGTTCGAGTGGAATGAAGTCTCTGGTATAGGCAGGTGGCAAACTGATTGAGCCATGGGAAGAAAAACCCCTAACTCTGAGTCCACTAACTCTGTCACTTTGAACAACAGAATCCTTTCCCATCATTGTGGTGAGCTTTAACTTGACTGGCTCTGAAATTGCCCCCATCCTCTCACATACCTCTTGATCCACAAAGGTGTTGCTGCTCTGTGTATCCAGAAGGGCATAAACTAAGGTCTCTTTTCCAGCTGTGGAAGTTGAAGATATCCATACAGGCACTATCATCGATGTACTCCCACCATCGCCACTGTCTACGCAACAGGAAAGGGAAGATGTGTTTTGCTCTGCTTGCATAGCATGAGAAAACGTGACTGCTGCAGAAGAAGGGCGGTCTTCATGAAGTGGTGTTGGATGATGTTTCTTGCATATACTACAAGTAGCTTTACTCCTGCAATCCTTCGAGTTGTGTCCTCTCCTAAGACAGCCAAAGCATAGGTTATTGTCTAATATGAACTTCCTTTTATCTTCCACAGACTTACTGGCTAATGTTTGGCATTTGTGGATGGAGTGGCTTTCCCCACAACACCTGCAAGTGACTGGGTTTGGAACTGAAGGCACAGTGTTGACTTTATTGAATCTGTTTGAATCCACCGAGTTGCTTACTCCAACACTGTATGTCTTTGACACTGTTCTTGATTTATCTGATGCTTTCACATCAGTGATGAATGCATTAGCCTTTGAGTGCTTAACTTCTCTAGATGGCTTTTCTTCAGAGAACTTCAGGGCGTGAAAGGAGGTTACAGGGTTGCATGCTATTTCTGCTTCTTGCGCTACGAAATCAGCAAACTCTTTAAAACTAGGGTATTCCTCCAATTGTCTCAGCTGCATTGTTACATGCCGATTCCAACGAGACGTCATCCAGTCTGGGAGTTTTTGAAGCATTTTCTGATTCTCCTCACAGTCGTTTAACACCTGAAGCCCTTTGATGTGTGGCATGGCATTGCTACAGGCTGTCAGAAAATCACTGAATTGTCTCAATTTAACTGACTCTCTCGATCCAATCTTTGGCCAGTTATTCAGTTTTTCTCTGAACGCACGCTGGATTACAAATGGATGGCCATACCGAGAATTCAGTGCTTCCCATGCTTGATCATAGGCTTCATCGTCCTTTCTGTAGAAGCTTCCTTCCAATACAGATTGTGCCTCACCGCTGACATATTTTTGTAGATAGAACAACTTATCAGCTGGATTTGTACATCGCCGTTCTATTAATGCCTTGAAACTTGTTCTCCACTCTAAGAACTTAAGTGGATCCCCTGTGAAAACTGAGGGCTCAGGTGCAGGAAGTCTGCTGAGAACCATTGTGTCATGCAAGGCTTGTACAATTGATGCTTCACCATTACTATGGTCTCTTTGTTCCTTGTTATCGTTCTTACATGCATGGTCATTTTTAATTTCCTTAGGAGATACTAAAGGACAATTGACTACCTCATTTCTTGCTGCTATACTATCATTACAGGACTCACCTGAGTCAGCTTCAGAGTACACCTTAAGCTTTGCAGCTATTACCTGAAGATCTCTCTGATTCTCCAGTCTTTTAAGTTCTAGCCTTTGAGTAGCAATGGCCTCCTCCATCTTCATCTCTGCCTGCTTTGCGGCCAACTGTGCGACACACTCTGCTCTTTTTGCAGTGATGCTTTGCTGATCTAATGAGCAGCTTGAACGGTGACTACGAATAGACTTGGAGCTTGTAGATGAAAATATTGACTGAGCATACTCTTTGTCAAGCGCCATACGAATTCTCGCATCTTCTGCATTAACATCAAATTCCTCTAGCCCCACTTCACTCAATCGCACTTTCATCAGTCCCATCAAATCTGCAGTCACTGCTGAACAGGAATCCATTTTTCTTCTAATCTCAGTAGAAGGAACTGATTGAGATCTTATAAGTTCATAGACATTTTTCACTTGACTTTCCATTCCCTCTACACTATCCATCAGGTCACTTAAGTCTTGGTCAGTGCATTCGCCCTTAAGTTTGGTACGTGTGACTTTAACTTCTTCTTTCCAGCTTTCATACAACTTGATGAATGTACTCTGCTTTTGAGAAACTTCTTGCTGCTTAAGCTCCTGCATTTTTGGAGTTAACTTTCTCTCTCGTAAGGATCTCCTGGGTTCATCTCTTCTAGAAGTGGTAGCAGTAGGTTCTGTCATTGCTGTTTGAAGTGACTGTATATTAGAGTGAACATCACCTATGAGTGACTCTAATCTTTCCCTTTCAACATCACTAGTTTGACATTTTAATTGTTCGTTTAACCTAGTCAACTCTTCTTGAATGGTCTCAATTTGCTCACTTGATTCACCACATTGTAATTTTTCTCTATGGACTGACATTATAAATGTTTACCAAACACTTTAGTACGTTGTTACTTAACTATTACTCTCGGAACACAAGTACTCTTAGCACCATTCACAACACTGTCACTACTAAAGCATAAATCAATTAAAGCAATATATTATAACACTTTACTTTCCCTTTTTTTTTTTTTTGTGTCCATAGAGATGTAGATGTAGCGCAGTCAAACCTGCAGTTAACTGCAGAGCAGAACTCTTCTGCTTGAAACAACGATGGAATAAACACTGTACTCTGGAGCCTGTAGAAAGGATACTGTAGGATGCTGTAGTCTACACGAATGAATGTCGCCCTCTACTGGTCGGGTCGCGATACTTTCTTCGGCTGTGACAGCTGTGAAACGACAAGTCTCTTCTCTGACGCCTTCTCTGCCCACGCGATGCTGCCGCGATCGTTTCCTCCTTTACTCCGACGTCTTTTCTGCACGCGATGCTCCTGCGATCTCGCCTTCTCTCTTGATGCGACGTCTTTTCTCTCCGCCCTTTTCTGTACGCAATGCACCCGCGATCTTGCCTTCTCTTCTTCTCCGACCGGTACCGTTCCACCATTGAAGCTGTCGGCTTTTCTGGGATTACGTTTTCACTGTAGCTGCACTGGTCTAATGAAATGATAGCCACGCTTCATACAGATGTCTTTTGCTGTTTATTTGTGTCTCTGTCTCTCTCTTTTCAGCAGACACCGTGAAAACTACAAGAAATAAAACATATATTTAAAATATGCATTTCTTACAGTCTCTCATTCAAATGTCAGCTGATATGCAAGCGAACATGTGCGACAAATCCGAATCCAATGGCATCGCTATTTACACTTAACATCGTTTACGTAATCTGATATAAAACAACATTATACACAAAATGCAACATATTTAAAGATGAATTACCGTGTGCGCCCTCTTAGACCATGCAGATAAAGGAACTCTTTTTCAGGCTGTAAACTACTAAAGGTTTCTCTGCATCCATGTTAGATTGACCCATAATGCAATGGTCCCGCGCTCAACATGTGACCTGTTACGCTTCAACAGTCACTCTTTCTTAAAGAACCCCTAACTTTAAACATTTCAAGGGAGCTTTTCTACTTATTACACTGTGAATATCACATTCATACATTTTAGTCAAGTATTTTTAAACAATAAATGAACTCAAATTAATATGAATTTATAACAGAAACAATGCACAACTCTGAAAACATGTCTTTGACAGTTACAGTAGACTTAGTCAATGCTAACAACAAGCTGCGGAAAATCTCCCAGGTCAAGCGCTCCAGTGAGACTACAGTGAAACAACTGGAGAAAATGTAGTGCAGACTTGATGCCACATGTCCGCTGTGGCCTCCAAATGTTGAAAAGCTGATTGATAACCCAGAAGACCTAGCTTTCTTGGCCAGCATGAAGACTGACAGAGTGGCCACATTTAGTGTATTGGATAAAAAGCTGCAGCTCAAGGTGAAGCGGCGAGAGAAGCGTCAAGCTTCCGCAGCACCCAGGCAGTCCCGTTGTGAAAAGCAGCTGAGAGTGATGAGGAGTCAGACTGTGTTAGTATCCTCCTCTATCCACCATCTGAGGGCGAACCATCCCACAAGCTTAAGAAGACTGGAACAAACGTCTTCATTCCACATGACATCCTTAGTCGACCAAGTGTCGTGTCACTGGCTACAAGGTTGAAGATGTCACCAATGCAACAGGCTGCCTTCACGCGTGGCCTTGTTGCAGAGTCAGGCAGTGAATGTACACATCTCTCTGCATCTTACGCAACAGCTGACCGAGCAAGACGCCAAGTGCTGGAGACAATCAGTGAGGAACAGCACAAGCAGTGGACACCACCTCCATTGTGCACCCTACACTGGGACAGCAAGTTAACACCGATGCTCAGCAATGTGCGCCATTTGGAGGAGCGTCTTACAGTGGTGGTTTGAGATGCAGAGCGGCTGAAACTGCTTGGTGTCCCGGCGTATAAGAAGCAGACCGATGAGGCATGTGGAGTGATCATTGCCAGGTTGACATGCATGTTGCTGCAGGACTGGTGCTGTGCTGACCAGGTTGTCAACATGGCATTTGACACCACTGCGTCAAACACCAGCCATCTCACAGCAGCCTGCATTGCCATACAGCTCTCACTGGGCCGACCACTGCTTTGGTCTGGGTGCCGGCACCACATTGGTGAAGTCCTCTTGAACCAGGTTTTCAGAGACCTGAAGGTGGAGTCATCACGCTCGCCAGAGGTTACTTTGTTCACACGTCTGAGAGAGAAATGGAACCTGTTACCACAAGAATCCAGCAGCCAATGGTCCCGCTACATTCCTGGCAACACAGAGCAACCACTCCTGGGCAATTTACGTGCAGAACTTGTCAGGTGCGCAAAAGAAGTCACTGACCACAAGCGAGGTGACTACCATGAGTTTGTGCAGCTGTGTCTTGTGTTTCTGGATGCAGATGGTGAAGAGCAGACTGCAGTGACCTTCCAACGACCGGGAGCACTCCACAAGGCACGATGGATGGCCAAGCTGCTCTATACTCTCAAGCTGGCTTTGATGGAGCAGCACATCGCGTTGCTTCCCCAGGGCACAATCACCACACGGCAGCAGGTGCCGAAGATTCGGGCATTTGCCATTTTCATTACACACATCTATGCAAAGTGGTGGTTGACCTGCGAGAAAGCTATAGATGCTGCCTGGAATGACCTGACACTCTACCACCACCTGCAGGCATACAAGGCTGCAGATGAGGGAATTGCAGCATCAGCGATCAAGGTGCTGGAGAGGCATCGCTGGTACCTGACAGGTGAGATGCTACCCCTGGCTCTCTTCAGCAAGCGTGCATTTGCCAGAGCGATCTTGGAGCACAAGCCCGCTGATATCCCCATGAACATCCCTGAGCAGCGCTTTGGCAAGCCAAAGTTCCCCACCCTCTTGCCAACCACCAGCTTGGCTGACCTCGCCAATAAGAATTGCTGGTTTGGGATGCACCAGCTGCACATTGATCCAGAATTTATGTCTCTCGATATGAAGGAATGGGCGACCAATGCTGCGTTCAAAAAAAGTGAGGTCAATGTACGTGCAATGAACGTGGTCAATGACTGTGCCGAGCGTGGCGTCAAGCTCACATCCGACTTCGTCGCAGTGGCAAGGAAGGAGCAGCACCTGCAGAATGTGCTGCAGGCAGTTGAACATGGCCGCAACCAACAGCCAAACCTTTGCCGCTGCAAATGCAAGCTAATCCCTGAATAGGACGGTTACTCTTGGGTGGCGGATGGGGAGACATATCTGGAGGGAGACGCACTGGCTAGGTTCAGAGTTCAGGTTCCATTTCCTCTCTCTTTCTCCCTGGTGATGTTGCTCATTGGAGCAGACTCTGGCACAGACTGAGCAATTAAGTTTGAAGTTTAGTTAGTGTCAGCTCTTACCATTAGGCCCTGTTAGTTGCCAGTGAGTTAGGCACTAGAGAGGGTTTGTTCTTTTAAGTGTGTCAGTATCACCCCTTGTATTTAACAAAGTCAATTAAACTTTATATGTGTGTCCGACATCCATCACTGCTGCACAAAATTCAGGGTAAAACCACGTGAACATGTTCCATTGACCTCCATTCATTTTGTCTATAGGACAAATGAATGGAGAATCTTGAAAGTTGAATTCTGAGAAATGCCGAAGTTGCACAAAGGGCAAACAAACAACTTTTACTTTGATAACCCTATAGAACATGTTACTGTATAAAAGTTCACTGTACTCAACATTTCCAGGTCAACCTTTTGGCAATTAGACAAAAAATTGCACATTTTTCGAAATTTTGCCAAAGTTCTTGTGTTAGGTGGCACCCCTAAATCTCAGTGGAATTCCTCAAAACTTTGCAAAAGTCATTTTTATGTTAATTGGAACAAAATGCAATGCCAGCCAAATTGATATTTTGAAATTAAAATATCCCATTCAAATTTGATGCACCCTAATGTGTATCTTATTCACATATCTTTATTTGAATTTCTTATGTTCATTTTTGTTGCGTGTTATGCTGTCAGTGCACTGTTGTTATTTCTTAAAATATCTTTTGTTATAAAAACTATTTTGTTGTGTGTTTAAATAAACAGCTTTATTGATTGTAGTGAGCAAATTTGTTTTAAAGAATTTATTAAGGGTGTATTTACACCAGGAAAGTCTGCTAATATACTTGGTTCACTTTGGTTTGGACCAAATACAATGTTGAATATTTTTTGTTTTTGTTTGTTTGTTTGGTAGACCTACTGTTCACTTTCACAGTGCCTTTTTTTTTTTTTTTTTTTTTTTTTTTTTTTTTTTTTTGCAAGTGAACCAGAAATTGTAAATAAAACCACACATGTGCTTAAGGTTATCCATTCATTGGTTCATCCATTGAATTGGTCTCAGTCCAGTTCCAAACAAACTTGGGTACATGTTTTCAGCTGGGTCTTGGTATGGTTGTTTGGTGTGCAGCTAAGTGCGATTGCTCAAAATATCTTCATCAACGGATCAAAGTTAACGAACTTGAGTTTGATTTAATTGAAGACAGGTGTGAATACAGTGTAGAATATATTTTGTGTATTAATCTGAGTGGTGAGATACTAAGTTGTGATTTGTGCATTTATGTAAATAGAATAAGTTTAAAAAAAAACAGGAAAAGCATCCATAACATTTATAATATAATGAATAATTAAAAATATAAGTGATATGTGTAGTTGCATGGATAATTGAAGATGAATAAAACAGTAGTATATAGGATTGTTGTTGGTGTGTGAAATTCATTCGAAAGAGCATTTTTAACAGACTGATGGTGAACAAGAGTAAGGTAATAGCAAAGTCTTTGATTAGTAGAAAGCAATTTAAAGCCTAATTGTGTGTAAATACAGGTAGAGAAGTGCACAGTGAAGTAGGTAGGACTGCAGAAAGCTAAATTGTGCATAGGAGCAATATTATTGGTGTCTATTACTCCCAACAACTTTTATACACATACTATGTAACAAAAGTAATGCATTACAGTAACTGATTACTTTTTTGCTGTAACGCAGTAGTGTAAGGCATTACTAATCAATTTTCAGTAATATTTTACTCGGTACATGTTCAGTAACGCTTGCGTTACAACACCCTTTTAGCCCAAAATGTAATTGTTCAAAGAAAAAAAAACCCCAGCAAGAACGCAAGACATTAACGAACAAATAAAAAAATGCCAGTTTTCCAGTGAAGGCGTGTTTAGGGCAGGTTTTACAGGAGTGCTGCGAGGCTACTGGCAGTGGAAACGCAGCATGATTTCGGCCTCTGTGCTCGAGGTCTGAGGCTATTATCCCTGCCCGGCTCGCACTGACAAGTGGAAAATCGGCTAATGAGTGAAGATGGCAGAAGACTGTACATTCACCAGATGGACGTATGCGCATTACTTCAAGTTTGTCAGAGATAAGGACAAGAAGAATGTAATAGTCAAATGCAACCTTTGTCCAAAACCGAAATAGGTATTAATTATAGATCTGTTTCAATGTTAATCGAACATTAAGAAAAGATGGAATTATTGTTATTATTAATTATTGTTAAGAAAAGAATTGGAGAAAAATATGCAACGTTGCTAGGTGATTTAGTTTTGGAATGTTTCACAAAATTTTTCTCAATCAAGTCTGGTGAGTATCGATTTCAAATGGTTGTAGCTTACTCTTTTTTGTCCGATTTTAACAAGTCATATATTATTTTGAAGGTGTTTTAAATGGAGAATGTGAAGATAAAATAAGTAATATTTCAAAATGTGCTTATTTCTACAAATTTTTTTAGGACTTATCACATATAGAGTTATATTTGTTGATACAATTTATTGAATGTTTTGCTAAATACAGATACGGTAACTGTAAAATAATTGTTTTAAATAGTTTGGTTGTAAAATCATAAAACCAACATGAAAAAAATTGTGATAAAATTGTAAATTGTGGTATTTATGTGGGAAAAATGATATTTTTTCAATATCGCCCATTGCTATTGGAGATATAGGTCTTTGTTTTTTGAACGCATTTTTGTCTAGTATAATATCATGTTCTGTTTGCCAAGTTAAGAGATTTTTGCTTAGTATAACAATGTTTTTCCCTTCTTTTTTGTATTTCAGGTGAATGTGACAGTCAAAGTGCTCCAGTTGGTCGAAGATCGACAGGGTATGACCTGTAGCAATCAAAAATTGCAAAGAAGGTCATATGTGGCAGATCAAACATGTGGTTTATCATTGACTGTCTGGGGAGGAGATGTCTTGGAAATAGGGAAGTGGTATACCATCAAGAACGCATCTGTTCGACAGTTTGATGGATACACTTGTTAGTCAACCACTACACAGTCGTCTTTAATCGTTGTACCGGCTGTATCAACTACAGTTGCACAACCAGTTGACAATTTTAAGGTCAAAGAAGGAGAAATTGTGACCGCAGATGTCAAAGCTGAATACATGTGTCCAAAGCTGCATACCTTGCCTGCTGTTAATTTGGAGACATTGATGACCAGATGTCAACAATGTGCGGCATACTGCAAAACCGCAAAAGTGAAGTCAGTACTTCATGCAACAGTCACTGTACAGGATAGCAGTGATATTATGAGCACTTTTGTATTGGATGACTTTGTGCTTCGCCAGTTGCTGACTGTGCAAATTGACAGTCAGGTGGAACCAGATGAGCTGGCAGCAGAGTTGCTCAGTGATGACAGACGTTTGAACATCAAATTCAGAGGACAACATGTTATGTCTGCATCACGCCCTGGCGTTGTGGCAGCGGTTTGAGAGCTCTCACAGGAGGAGGAGGACAAGCTGGGCCCACAGGCTTTGGTGGTTGTGGGGCCCGCCGTTGATTTCTGGGGGCTTGCAGCGAAAGAGTGGGGTTGGTCCCAGCATTCACCAGTTCCTCCATTTTCTATGAGAAGCTTAGAAGTGGAGATGCTGGAGAAAGGGATGATGTGTCTGGTGAGATGGGCTCTGGCTCTGGTGGCTGTGATATGTTTTCCAGATAGTTGTCCTTGGGTGCCGAGTCTTGAAGCTGTTGTAGTACGTCACAATCTGTTTGTGATGAGCTTTGTGGGCAGGGCTCAGCCAGGATAGTCTCCATGAGGAGAGCTTTTTTTGGCTGCGTAATGTCCTTGTGGGATGTGTCAACCACATGATGACTCTGAAGCTGATATGAAGTCCTGTGGTCACTCATATTCTGTCCAGGTGTGTGTGTAATCCTCATACTAATTAAGGGTTATTATATCTGAAACTCTTTTCACTTGGTCACATATGAACAGCTTCTCTCCAGTGTGAACGTTTATGTGGATATTAAGGCTTCCTTATGCCAGTCTTGCGCGAGTTATAAGGCTTGCTTCATGTCATAAACTCAAAAAATAAATAAATAAGTGAAATTTATATCAAGTTGTTTATTCATGGTTTTTAAGGCGTTTTATGTCTGGGAAAAGCTTCCCATGCTGACATCTAATACGGTTTCTTTCTTGAGTGAATTCTCATGTGGTAATTAAGGGTCACTTGACGTCTGAAACTCTTTCCGCACTGATCACACATAAACGGTTTCTTTCCAGTGTGAATGTCCAAGTGAGATTTAAGAGATCCTTTTCGTGAGAAGCTCTTCCCACACAGTTTGCAGGTATGGGGGTTTTCTCCAGTGTGACTACTCATGTGGGAATCAAGAGACTGTTTATGTCTAAAACTCATTCCACACTGAGAGCATGTGTAAGGCTTCTCTCCAGTGTGAACTCTCATGTGAGTCTTGAAGCTTACTTTATGAGCGAAACTTCTTCCACACTGCTGACATATAAAACAATCCTCTGTTGAGTGAATCCTCATGTGGGAATTAAGGGTGTCTTTATGTGTGAAACTCTTTCCACACTGATCACATGTGAAAGGCTTCTCTCCGGTGTGTATTATCATGTGGGATTGAAGGGCTTTTTTTTGTTTAAAACTCTGTCCACATTGAGGGCACGTGAAAGGCCTCTCTCCAGTGTGAATTCTCATGTGGCTTTTAAGGTTCCCTGTTTGATTAAAACTCTTTCCACACTGTTGGCATGTGAAAGGCTTCTCTCCAGTGTGGACTCTCATGTGGACTTTAAGGTTTCGATTATTACTGAAGCATTTTCCACATTGATGGCAGGTCTTAGATTTGGTCTTCTGGGCTCTTTTTCGTGAGGACGTCTTTTCAGTCTTCATGGATATTTTTCCAGTTATGAATTCATGATGTTCCTCATACTGATCCTTCTCCTCGATTTCATTCAGTTCTTGACTCTCCTCTTTCAGTGACATCAGGTCTACAGTTAAAAAGACAAATACTTGTTAAACCCACACTGTAAAATTGACAATAACATGCAGTTTTCCATTAAAACTGTATTATTCTATAAAAAAAAAAACAATGCATCAAATTGAAGAAATTAAGGAATCTATAGCATTTATGAAATCTGGTAAGGCCCCAGAGCCTGACAGGTTTCCGACAGAGTTTTATAAAGTCTTTTCTAATTTGCTAAGCCCAATTTTACTTTTGGTTTTCTCAGAAAGTCTTCAGAATGGTTGTTTGCCTGCAAGTCTCTATCAAGCGACTATTTCGCTGCTCCTAAAGAAAGACAAGAATCCACTAGAATGTGGTTCATATCGTCCCATCTCTCTGCTAAATTCTGACTATAAGATCTTAGCCAAACTTTTATCTATCCGTTTTGAAAATTCTGTGGGTCAAATAATTTCACCTGATCAAACTGGTTTTAATCAAGATATTCTTTTTCTAATATTAGACACCTTTTTAATATATTGTATTCTTCCCATTCAAACAACCCAGAGGTGGTGCTGTCCCCTTGACGCGGAAATTTTAGGAAAATTTGGATTTGACCCCATATTTATTTCTTGGATTAAACTTAAACTACCCCTAAAGCTTCTGTACGTACTAATGTCTTTTCGGAGTATTTCAATCTACAACGGGGCACAAGACAGGGTTGTCCACTTTCCCCATTGTTGTTTGCTATATCCATTGAACCCCTTGCAATTGCCCTACGGTCCAGTGCACAGGTTTGTGGTATCACCCGTGCAGGAACAGTACATAAGGTTTCTTTATATACTGATGACCTTCTTCTTTTTTTTATCTAACCCTCTCTCTTCTAGATACCTATAGTAGTTTCTCAGGATATAAACGGAATTTCTGTAAAAGTGAACTGTTCCCACTGAACTCATCTTCCCTTCAGATTTCAGGGAAACCTTCAAAACTTTTTTTGAAAAGTCTGGAGCCCATTTCTGGAATATTTTAAGGAGACAACTGTATCATAATTTTATTTTTATAATTTTAATTTATTTTTTATAACATATGTATGTGTATATATAGTATTATTTATTTTTTTATTTTCTTTATATACTGTATTTGAATGTATAACTATGCATGACTGGTGATTTCTTTATGTATTTTTTCTAATCTGAATTAATGTGTTATATGTAGATATGTGTATAATCTATATTATTTGTATTATATTACAATATTTGCCTTAAAAAACAATGCATTCTGGCAAGTATTTTATTTCAACATATACTGTGAATAGAGGTCTGCAAGCCCTCAAAAAAAAAATCAGAGACGATTTTATTGCACGATTATGAAATCGAAGAAATCGTTCGTGATAATGACAGCTGTTTTCGTAGCTTCTCAGTGAAATACGGCTCTGTATAGTGAATTCTACTCTATCTGAAAGCATGTGAAAGTACCATATTTAATAAAATGTTTTTACTCCAAACTCACTTCATAACATCAGTCGAGTGTTTGAAATAAATCCTGTGAGATGATGTGGCTTCTTACACAGAATAAGGCACGCAACATATTTCATAGTATTCTAAGCAGTGATAAAAGGCTGTCTCCTCATTGGATGCGCCTTTAGAGAGAAATGCATCTTTAGGGATTTTATAGGCTGCATTTACACTGCATGGTTCAAGTGACCCAATTCCGATTTTTTTCCTCCCATGTGGCACAGATCGGATATGGCCCACGACCGTGTAAGCAGGAAAAAAAATTCATGAAAAATGAAACATCTCTAGTTGAGTAGCAGAGTATTAATTTCATTCGTTTGTGTTAAATAAATGTTGTGACATGCTTAACAATATCTACCACTGAGTATTATTCCACTCGCAAGCTTTCAGCGGAGCTGCATACATCACTGTCCTGAAGAATTTGTACTAGGATATATAATTATTTTGATGTATAGATGTAACTATTGCATTAAAAATGTTTCTATATGAATTCCATGTCAATAAATTAAACTAAATGTACTATTCAAATTGATTTGTGATGCCATATGTTATTTTTGGCTTGTTTCACCAAGTGCAGTGTAAAATACGGGTCACTTTTAAAAGAAATGTAAGCACGTCGTCCAAAAAATTGGTCATCAAGACTTGCAGTGTAAATGCAGCCATAATGAAAGAGTTTTTGTTTTCGATACAAATTATTTCATTTTAAAGTAGTCATTCAAAGCTTTCTCTAGATACTATATTTATCGAGTCAGTCAAGTATTCGCTTGGTTTTTCAGAAGCACTCCTGCTCAGAACCGAAACTGCTGTTTTTTCTTTATTTTATAAAAGCACGTTTTGTTGATATTGTGAGTGCACACAAATAAAAGTAGACCCTTTACAGTACTCTTATACCTTTATGAGCAAAAATTAAAAATTTTGAAATTAATTCTGATAAGCTGTCAGACACAGGCCGGGCTAGGGACTAGATTTTAGACCCGTGCAGGGCTCTAACTGTGAACAGTGTTGAATTTTGGTGGTGATTTAGATAAAAAGGCAGAGCATAAATACAGAACATATACTCTACATAGCAAAATCTCCCATGTTAAATGAATACTGATCACTGATCAGTGATTATACAGTCCACACGTCAACCCAAACACCCCTGAAAGTGTGTGAATCCTAAATTATTGTCGTGTGTGTGTACAGAACATGTCTCATAAAAAGAGAAAGATAATCCGACACAATGTTTTTAAAGGGGTCACATATGATGCGATTTCTTGTTTTCCTTTTCTTTAGTGTGTTATGTAGCTGTTTGAGCTCTGCAGATCGTATACATGCACAAAGTCTCCCACAAAAGGATTTATTCTATCTAAAAGAGAAGGCTGATCCAGACCGGCTAAAACGCCTCATTAAAACACACCCCCACATGTCTACGTCACGATGTGGAAATATTTGAATAATGCCGCCTAAATGTCTTATTTCAATTTGCCTAGAATAAAAGAATAATAATAAAAAATAAAAAAAAATTGCTAAGGACAATATTATTAGCCCTCTTAAGAAATTATTTGTTTGATTGGCTACGGAACAAACCACTGTTGTTCAATGACTTGCCTAACTAATCTAATTAATCCTCTAAGCCTTTAAATTGCACTGTAAACTGAGGATTAGTATCTTTCAAAACAACTAGTAAACTAGTTGCACGCAGAAAACCAGAGTCCATGCCAGGAGACCAACACATCTGGAGGAGCTTGAGAGATTTGCTGAGGAGGAATAGGCTGTGACTCCTCAGGAGACATGCCTGAAACTTGTTGAGAACTACAACAAACGACTAAAGGCTGTTATCAAGCAAAAGGGATTCACATCAGAGGGCTAATCATTTTGGCCTGTAGACTTTTACTATTGGTTATAATTTTGTTTGTATTACAAACATTCCAAGCTTCCTAAATAAACTATTATGTTTAGTTGGAATGCTGTGTTGAAAAAAAATCTTCTCTCTGTTAAACAGCACTTGGGAATTCTTTAAAAAATAATGAAATACTTTATAGAGGGCTAATAATTTGTCTTCAACTGTACATATTAAGCCGGGCATACACTGTGCCATCGGCTCTGTCATATACTCATATGACATTCCTCAAAAATATCATTAATTTCTGTAGAGCTGGACATTTTAATAGGATCAAATGAGTGAGTTCAGCTTTGAGAAAGAAAAACAACCTGTTTGTGTCTCAGTATCTTCATGTTTTACTCTGAATGTTTCTTCAATCTTCATTTCTTCATTCTCCTCTTTAATAAACGCCATCTTTATAATTGTGCCATGTGGATATCAGCTGCTCCACCAGGATTGTTTCTCTGTTTTTAAGATGAGAATAATTACCAGAAAGAAAAATAAATGTAAAGTAAATCTCCGGGTGCGTCTCAATCAGCTCCCTAGTTCTGTAGTCAGCACACTGTTAAGGGAGTCAGTCAGAGTGAGAGTTAATGGACTTATAATTGTTCGGGGATAAATCAAAACTAGCAGTATAAATTAATAACAATGCAAATGATACACTCGTTGCGATTTATATTTGGTATTCAATAACTTGTTCAACATTTGCAGTTGGCCACATGCATTACGCGCTGCATTTACACTGTTTTGAGCAGCAGATGCCGCCAGCGAGCGGAGCTTCGAGAGAGTCGACTCACTGAATCATTTTGAGAATCAATTGATTCAATAGACTCGTGAGTTTCGAAAAGCTCAGTTTCTCCATCACTACCTGCCAGTGACCAAACTCTTGTTCGTACTAAAATGAGTCACTATATAGGGAGCGAAATGAAACGCGTCTTCTGTTACTAATGTGCGGATGAGATCTACAAAAAATAACGTACATTAATGTTAGTTACAGTAATGTCAAGTTCAATAATGATTAAGCAATTTTACATCTCATGTAAAAAAAAAAAAATACAAATTGCCCTAAGAGCTTGTATCGATTTGAACACTTTGATTTAATACTTTAAAACACAAACCTTTCCTCAGCCGAATCACAACAAATGCAGGAGCGCGGCGCGGCCTTATGACGTCACACCCCAGGCCAAAATAAAAGTCCTGTTCACGCGCTGCTGTCCAAAATAACAAAAGTGAATAGAAATGTGTACTAAGTGTATTTTTCTAATATTAAATGAATAAAGTGCTTTTAAGTCTAAGATACATGAAAAAAGGTACACAATGTCTAAAAATGATTACCTTTTATTTATCTTCTACTGGTTATCTTAAGTAAAAGAAATACAAAACGTCAAGCAATATTTAATAATTAGAATTGAAATATATAATTCATTCAATACCAAAAGGTTTTGATAAAAGGTTCAGTCTAGGGTTATTAGTTATTTGTGTGTTTGTTTAATGTGAACAGAGATGAGCGAAACTGCAGTTTTTATTCAGATCAATGCAAAGATCGGCCCACATGTCTACACAGCTTACACACAGTGTAAAGATAAGAAACTAATGTATACTCAAAAAATGCAGATTAATCTATCTATAATATTACATATCATCATACTTTAAATTGATGTTTACAAGAATTTATTATTTTGACTAAATTTTCTTTAAAAAAAAATGTTTAAGAGCTAAAAATCCAAGGCTTTTATTAATAATTTTTATTTAAAAAAAAAATGACATTTGATTTCAGTTGTAAGTGTATGGATTAACATGACTGCAGTAATATTAGACACAGGAACACAGTACAGATTGGCATTAAATAATCACTTAATCATCTCATTCACTTTAACACTGCTTCAGCGTTACTTTAACAAGCCACACTGTGGATACATGATATTAGATATGAAACCACTGACCACCATTAAAGTCCACTGTATGGAGAAAAACCTCAAAAAACTTAATTTCTTTGCGACTGAAGCACAGACGCAACCAACACCTCTGTTAAAGCAACTTCTCATTTCGCTTCACAGATGCCTCTCCATGTCTATCCGTACGTCTTCATCTCCAGAAACATCAGTGTTTCCGTCTCCACCAGCGAGTCCGGCTTTGAAAAGTCCCTTCTGTCAACTTTTGCAACTGGACAACTTTCTAACCCTCCATTTTCTCTTTCTGTGTCCACCCAAGTGTCTCCAACTCCAACTGTTTCATCTGCCCACATGCCAACAGAGCAAACAACAGTACATCGTCCTCGAGCAAAGAAGAACAGAATCAGATCTGATCATTGGAAAGAAGTAATTGAATAAAAACCTACATCTTCACATTAGAAGAAAGCACTCGGATGTTGAAGAAACCAATCACGTTAGAACGACATTTACTTTGCCAGTGTATTGAGAGCAAACATGGAATTTTTTGCAATCTTTCAGTGCACCAATGATTCCCATCCATGTTCAAAAACAACAACAACAAAGTAATGTGTGAGCTACAGCAATACCAGTGCTGGATTTGGGAGTGGGTTGAAGTCATTTGAGTGCTGCCATCTTATGTCTTTCTGTCCCAAAGATTCTGGCAATTCTGTTTAACTCAAAGAAGAAACCCTAACAGAGACGGTGAAAGAAGAATGGTTTGGAGAAAGTAGAAAAGATGCATGCATCGAAAGGCAATTCATGGCTAATAAAGATATGCCACTTTCTGTAGAGATCACATTTTATTTAAATTATAATGCGTTTAACTTTTCCTGCTCTCCATTAAGGTATTTCAACCTACCACAAAGTATGTAGCAACTGCAGCATGATGTACAGGTACAAGGAATTGAATGATGGTATCCGTAACTTTAATGACCACCTTCTGCTTTCTCTATGCTTTCGTGTAATTCTTTGCAATGCTCTTCAGTTGATGTGTGTAACTATCGATCTTGATATTCTGTTATGTAATAAGTATAATATTATGACTGTATGAATATAGATGATGGCTGGGGATTTCTTACAAGTTATTTAATATGTAGTATTATTTAGGTTTGTGCAACTAAAGGAGCTCATTCTCAAGGCATTTATACACTCTCATTCAACATAAATAACTACTATAACTTATTATTTTTCGTCCTCCCTTCCTGACAGCACTTACCGACACCTGATAGACTTTGTCCCTCATGCTAGCCAGACTTATAGTGATTCTCGCCCCGTCTCTGCTCTTTCTGTCATCTGTGCAAAAGGACATGAGACTGGAAATTGACAGAACCATAGGGTTTCAAGCTTCAAAGAAGGTAAGCGTGGTATACAATCATTCAAATATGCATTATGATAATAATCTGTAGACACGATTATAAAACATACACATTTTTAAACTTTTAAAACCCAAAGGCAAACTATCCAAAAGAGCACATATAAACAAATGTATTTATGTGGATTTATCTGGCGCTTGTATTTAGGCTTCAAAATTGATCAAAGTTACATTATTTTGTGCTTATTTTTTCTTCGGATCCAAAAGCCTTTTGCAAAATCCAGTTGGGTTTTTGTCGAGGGAACCAGTGTGATGCTAACAGCCGATTGGCCTACAAAATGACGTTATCGTTCTACCACTATATGATGCTTTCAGTGGAAGATGCGATATTCAGTTTGCTATGAGAACCAACTTGCTATTTATACATTGGTTAATTAGCACTGAGTCAACCCACTGACCAATTGTTAGTGAAATTAGGTAGATTCACACAAAATTTATGAGAATGGTACAGCTGATGAAAACAGTCTTTTCCAAATAAAGTTATTATATGTTTGTTGTGAGGACCATATAGCAAGATGTGCTTTCATCTTACTGCCTTCCTGGACAACAAACCATTGGATGATAGCAATGGATTCAATTTACACTAAGTGAAAATAGCAGTATTTTTTAATGATATGCGATTTACACTAAGTGCAAATAGCTAAAGATTCTATTTTCACACTTGAAAAACAAAATCGGAATCAAACTCCCGCCCAAACTCCCGCAGACCCAATCAACCATAACGACACGCCCCGTTTTTATAGCATCAAATTACTAGCTAAAATCAAACATATCACAAAAACGAACAATTGAACATATATCAGCGTGATAACAACTACCTTAAATGACCAAAACCGTATTTCGGAGTATTGTATTAGAAGTGTAATTTAATTTTGTATTTTGACTGAAGTCCCATTCGTTTACATGGAGAGGGCGGGGTTTATAACCTGTACTGCAGCCAGCCTCCAGGGGGCGATCTAAGAGCCCGCAGCTTCACTTTTAAGGACGAGTGAGACACACCCGACACAGACACTCAGCAGATCTCCACAGAAATGACTTTCTGACCTCCAGAAGACACGCGCTCTATCTCTTCCAGCTCACCCTTTTCTCCTTTGCAGAACAAAAGGAACACACAAACTCAATGATTTTCTTTTAAAAGGGAATATCAGTGATTACCGCTGCAATGTACTTACAAATGTTGTATTTCATGTCTACGCTTTCTGTTTGATGTGTTATTGGAACCTATGCTAATTTAATCTTTGCCTTATAACTTTTTCTTTTGGAGTAGTTAAAGCTGTTAACCTGTGAAATATGTTAAGTTTGGTCTCACATGAATGGTCACAATAATTGCAGAACGTTGGTGTGAATGAAAAAGTGATATTCGGCATCATACCCGGGTGATAATACTTTTATAAGAAGTTATAAAACAGCTCAAAACAGAAATGCAGAACATTAATAACTACTGTCATATACATAACGTTATAATGAGAGGGTTTCGCTGATGTTTAATGTTAACTATCTTTTAATCAAAACATAAAACATTATTTACCCCGTTTGAATCTGCGAGGCAGCCGATACACATTTTCCCTGTGTGTTAACATCAATAATTGACTGTCAAATGTCTGACTTGACTCTTGGTCATGTATTTTGCCTCGCCCCCAAATATATGATTCGATTATCAGTCGACTATTGGCAAAATTCGAAAATTCAGATTCGACTATGAAAATCCTTAGTTTACCTTTTAAAATGTTTGCTGAAGTTGTCCGTCATGTAGGCTACGGCTGCTGACTGTTGTGTGAACACTTTCTAATGCAGCTAGGATGTAAAGCTGAAATGATTAAATGTAAATAATATTGACAAATACTTAACTCAAATATTGAATTTCCTTATGGAAAAAATACACACTGAGATGCCTATATGCGGCAAAAAACCCATTTGGGACGGCCTATCTTTATGCGCTATATATTTCAGACCGCTTGGTCTAAATCCAAATTGTCAACAGTCTTTACAAATCATTTTTCAATGGACAAATGATACGCCTAAACATATAAAATCATAACATTACAGAATGTATTCATTTTGTTGTTTTAAGTTCGAAGACAACCGGAAGAATGGCCATCGGACTAAAAGCTGTCTACTACACACACACACACACACACACACACACACACACACACGGAAAGAGCACTGCAACTTTGTTCAATTAAAATAAACGTATTTTGCTCCTTACAACGTGTCTGATGTCTTTGATTTGCTTTCATTTTATTTTACTTTTAGGCTAAAGTCCCCTAAACGTCCCGAATAGCCGCTGGACATCCTGTGTACGTCCGGAGAACGTCTTCATGACGTCCACAGAGGCGTTCACAGAGGTCATTTAGGGGACGTTCTGGAGACCTTTGTTTGTTAGCTGGGCAGTTTAAAACCACATTTTTGACGCTGTCCGTTGTATTCAACATGAAGGTGTCTTTATTAATAAAAGTATATTTATGCAGACACAAAAAAATCTAAATCCATAAAACATCCAGACAAATCAAAATAATTAAAAATGCATAATGATTAAGACAGTTTCACAATTCCATAAAACTCCTACTTAGAAAGGTCAGGACAATGTACTCCTACACACTAAAAAATTAAAATAAAATTTCAGCAACGATACTGATGAATTTGCAAATGCTTTGTCTTAAAGCATTAAAAACACCACACAGACATATGGACAATAATAAAACATGATTTTCAACACAGGGGGCCTTAAAATATATTTAAGAATCAGCAAAAACAAGCTCTGACAGGTAATAAACTAATCCGACAAAACTTGACAAAGTGCCATGTAGATTGGCCTTAAACATGCCGATTTTTACTCTGAGATGGTGAACAGGAACGGTTTGTAATACCAGCAACACATTATTAGATGTTTGATAATGTAGTCAAGGCAATGAACATAAACAATGCTCAATGGTATGAGATGACAAGTTGTGATATTATTGATGGTGAAGTCATGAAAGGCCACATTCAAAACAAAACAATTTTAACATTACTGTGGAACTGTGATGGATTCTTGTCTTTGAATCATCTCAGTGTTTTCTCTCTCTAGCCAATTCATCTAACTATCAATGAGCTGCCACCAGCTGTGAGAAAAGAACATATGTGCCCCGCGCTGGCAAAATGAGTCGGAATGCGCACGAGCTAATTTTGAGTTACAGGCAAAAGAAGTGAAAAATGTAGATTTTTGGTCGAATTTGATGTTTTCACAAAAATGAGTTCATTACGCCGTCATCTAGCGATCCCAATGCTCCAAATAGTATTTAAACATCTAAAATTATCTTTATTTGTACATTTTCTGCGAGGAGTACCTTTTCTCCGACTGTCATCCGAAGCGAGCACATAACGGTGCTTCCGGCAGTGTGCGATCCCAATAAATATAGGCATATACACAGAATTACAGTATTTAAGTATTCACGTAAACATAATCTGTTATGTCTTAAGTGACAATTTGGGGAACTGTTGGGAAAAACATCGAATGTGTAACATTATATTAGATCCGTGCAGTATAGTAGGTCTAATATAGAGGCCGCCTGTCTCATCAAATTAAATTAATTTAACAATAAAAGAAAAGAGGGAATCACTCACTGCTCTTGATTGAACTGCTCATGTAATTAATTTATTTGTAACAAACACACTAAAGTGATTTTTACATTTGATTATTTGTTTTTCTTACTTGAATGCTTTTGTTTAGATATACTGTAAAATGAAAAAAAGTTGTACACTATATACTTGTTTCTTTCTGATATTTGTTCTTATTAATAACAAACATTAAATAAAAAATAGCTATATTATGATAATTAATCTAGTAATGATTATTAAGAAAAGAAGTGGGAGGAGAGAATTAATGTTGATTTTCTTTGGAACCTTCAGAAAACTTTAAATCCGTTTTCCCCGAAATGGACTTTGCTGACTTTATCGACTTTAAACAGATGTAGCTCAGTCATATTTTGTCCGATTCCAACATCTCACATATAAT
This sequence comes from Acrossocheilus fasciatus, assembly GCA_036784905.1. NCBI lineage: Eukaryota > Metazoa > Chordata > Actinopteri > Cypriniformes > Cyprinidae > Acrossocheilus > Acrossocheilus fasciatus. The sequence continues at coordinate 31,782,457 of CM071941.1, read as the reverse complement.
TTAGAAGGTCTTTTAATGGAGAATATAAAAATAAAAAACTCATTTTTGAAAATTTGCCCATTGTGAGTCATTTTGCCAGCACAGATCACATATCCTGTTGTCATCACTGTCAGATATTTTCTAAAAGCCATTTGACTCCGAGGCTGGTCAAGCTGCAGCTGTTTCCATAGCATCACCACCATGACACAGCATTGAGTTCCCTCTAAAGCAGGGGTGCCCAATAGGTCGATCGCGATCTAGCAGTCGATCGCGAAGGCAATGCTGGTAGATCGCGCTTTAGGTCAGTGGTTCTCAACCAGGGGGGCGCGAGTTGTTAAATAATGTTAAAATATATAAAAATAAATAACAGCACCACCTCTCTACGTATTCTGTGATATTCTGTGTTTCGGAGCAGCAAAGCGTTTCTCATCGCACTTTGTGAAATAAAGACTGAATGGCGGTGTTCTGTCGTGGTATTGTTTGGTATGGCTGGTTGACTCGTGCTTATATGTTAAAATTACTGTATAATCGAGCTTTGCATACTTTTAAGTTGTATAGAATATCTGCAGTGACATTTTTACAATCTATTTTGAATTTGTTTTGTTTAAAAAAAAACATTTTTACATTAATTTACATGTAATTGAAAACTAATAATAGATACAAAGGTTTTAATGAATAGAAAAGTCTGGGCTTGCAGTATTGATTTGGAGAGGAGGGGGTCTTGGAGCAAAAAAGGTTGAGAACCACTGCTTTGTAAATGCAGGCTCAGTTCTACGTGGGTACCAAGAATTGAAAGTTATTTTATTTTTATTTTTTAATTAAAAATTAAATGAATGCAATATAAAGATACATCTCAACAAGCTTTTTCATTTATTTATGTATTTTATTATTTATTTATTTTTCACTTGGTAGATCTCCGTGAGTTTCTCATTTGAAAAGTACAAAAAAGACAAAAAAGTGTGGGCACCCCTGCTCTAAAGGGAACTGACTTGTATACAAATACAGATCAAATGCAGATCCACCTCTACTCTTTTAAGGGGTGGTACAATGCTGTTTCATGCATTCAGAGTTGTTTACACTGTTAAAGAATTGGATTCTCATGCTAGGCATGGACAAAGTTTCAAAAAACAATTTGGACGTATAACAGCATTTCTGTGCCAAAAATCTTACTCCTGGGTTTGTAAAAGTTTCGGAGGGTTTTCTTCGTGGCTCTTCATGACATAAACGAGGGTGGAACTCCTTATATGGGCATGTCTCCCGGAAGAACGCGCCCGTGCACACATCGACCAGCGCGAGAGCAAGAGCGCGCTCATCAACACGCTTCATTCGGCAGCACTGCACGGGACTCGCTCGGGAAGAATGTCTCTAAAGAAATGTGTTTTTGGTTGTGAGGGAAAGATAACCTTGTTCAGCTTCCCGAAGAACCCAGTGTTTTACGTAAACCGTTTGTTTTCCTGGGGCAGCAGCGGAGTTTCTCAAGTGTGTTTGTTGATGAACATTTTATAAACAAGGCCCAGTTCGACGCTAGATTTGCACATGGTTTAATACTGAAAGATGGAGCAGTCCCAGCTATAAAAGATCCCGGTCATGATTCAGAACTGCAGACGGTAAGTGAAACGGCATCAAATGTCTGTTTTGTTGGCGATTAATGCTCAAGTCACTCTTTAGCTCCGCCCACGACGCGCCTCCAGGAGCTCGGCTGTTTTCGGAGAGAATCGTAAAGGTGTATTTTTCTTTTATAAATATGATAAAACTAAAGACTTTCTGAAGATATGAAGGATACAATACTACTCTATAGGTATTCAAGATTAATATGAGATTGGGTGAAACTGTGTGTGTTATGTCCCTTTTAGGAGGAAGGCAAATGTCTTTCTCTGCCTCTCTCAGCACTGTGAAATATTTCACAAATCACAGTTGATTTGAGCCTAGTATGACAACTTTAGGAGGACAGTTTATTTTCCAGTATGAACATATAGGAGGTCCTCCGCATATCATCTGTAACATGTATCTGGGAATGCAGTGGAATATTCTGGTCTACTTTCTCAGGTTTGGCTCCAGCTGAGACGCTTGATGTGGAATATCCACGGCGGCTACGTATTACTAGTAACTAATTTTACATTTTTTATGAAATATAAAAAAGCAGTTACCAGCAATATTGACTTCATTGTTGTAGGCAGTCGTTGTACAACTAGGACGGTTGGTCGGTATTTGTCCCGCCCCTCCTCCATTGATTGGATGGCAGGGTAAATAGTGACAGTGATGAGCGCTTGTTTTACAGTTATCAGCTCAGCTACAAAAAATTTTAAAAAAGGAGGACAAGGGCAAATTAACTTGTAATTATTATGGCAGTGCATCAATATTCAGTGCCATCAGTTTGCCACAAAGAACACAGAATGTTTTACGCACTATTTACACGTGGTAGGGAGCAGGTGAACATTTCTTTCGTACCAACTAGCATTTTGAAAATACGAACACTTTCATAAAATCGAAAGTTTACGTCAGAACAGCTTTACGAAAGATTTACACAAATTCGTTCTGCTCGTGTTTCATGAATGATTCCCATTGACTGTAGAGTGATTTTTAATTCTAACATCTAAAATTAAAATAAAATTAAAAAATTAATATTACTGCTCTATACTGTCCCTTTTATTTTTTTTTCCACCTTTTGGTCTATTTGATCAACTCCATATGTTTAGTCATTTATCTCGGTCCCATTTTTCCTGTTGATTATATGATAATGAGTGATTATCTAATTTTAAGAATGAAATAGGAACAAAAATAAAATTAAAATTTTATTGGCACATTTTCAGAAAATGTGATCAGTTACAAGTACAAAGCCATTCACCAGCATCCTGCAGATTAGTAACAAAACATTTTACAATATACGTGTGTAAAGTGGAGATTCATTTAACTGATTATGAATAATTATGTGATTTATGTTTTAAGTATAATTATTTCATAGTGTTTTTATAAGTTTTAATCAGAGAGGAGCTTGAAGCATGTTTCTGTTCTACACTACAGAGCAATACTGAAGAGAAGCTGAAAATGTGTTTTACATTTTATTCCTGTTATATATTTTTGAAACTTAATCACAACCCAACACCATTCTTATGATCGGATTTCAATTCATGTTTTGTGGAATAACCCTGTAGTATTCTGATTCTCTAAACGCTTAAACCCAAGCTAAAGTTACTACAATAAAACACTAGATTTGTTTTAATAGAACACAATATTTCTAGACACTTTTACTGATTCTGAGTTTTAAATGCTTATTTTATCATCCTAAAAATAAATGCTTAAAATTACCAATATTACAAGATATCTTTACTTGCTAAAATCATTTTTCATTTGTTTATTTATTGCAGTGAATGCAACTTCAGTGGCAGAGAGCAATCATTTCCTACTTTCCTACTTTTCATCATCCTCATATTTATCATAAGGCGCTGAAGAGAAATTGTTCACACTAACACTGGGCATTTTTGCTGTAACCTCTGCAGAACCTGGCCGTACTCTGCAGTGTTAGTGTCCTCGTGCTGGTCCTGATTCACCCACTCGTCCAGACGCTCACACTGGTTCTGATCCAGGATTCCCAAGCGGTTATATTCTGACACCAGGTTTCGGTATCCTGCTTTGTAGTAGCCTCGGATACCTTCATCGGACAAAATGTGGCACTGAGAGGGAATGCTTTCACCTGAAATTACACACAAACATTATTTAGTGCAGCAACACTGTTGCTCTTTTATTCTCAGACTATCAGTTCTGTCATGCATGCTTTATATATTTCATATGTTGTGTATATTGCTCAAAGGACAATAAAACTCTTTAATCTCTCTAATCTAATTTGTCAAAGATTACATTTTCACCATAAAAACGATTACACAAGCTTTTAATCTGTTTATTATCAGTACATGTCACTGTGAATGAGCGGTTTATGCAGTCAGAACTACTGTCATTAATACAATTTTTTAATTAAAATAATCAAAAGCAGCATGGTGAAACAACCATAATATTCCAGTAGCTGCTGCACTACCGTGTCTACCATGAACACCCTGACAAATCACAGTATCTGCTGGAGAGTAGATCATGTGTTTCACAGGACTAACACCTCAGAGTTTCTTACCCAGAGCTCCTCTCAGCTTTTGTGAGGTGAGCGGGTGATGTAGAATCATGCAGCGTTTCAGCAGAAGCTCCACGTCTCCACTAATTATGGTGTCGGCTAGAAGTTTCCTGACAAAAGAAAGAAATGTTAAAAGCCAATTTAGCCATTTTCTTTGTTTTTATAAGATAAACACTCAGCTGCTTAACATTTGTAATGCTGTACTGAAAATGTTCAATGTTTAGTATCACTACAAATTCCTGTAGTGTTAATTGTAATTCTGTATAGTTGTCTTATATGATAATTTCATACATAACCATTAACACAATGGATGTGAATGTTACCTGGCCATCTGTGAGCGGCTGCTTGGGCCCGTAGTTAAAGCTCGTCTGTGATCTTGCCCCAGAACCTCCATGGCAATCAGGTTCCATCCATTACTGTCAGTCTTTATGCTGCTGATTAGTTTATAAAGCGGCAGGTTTTTATTTTTAAGCTCGCTCACTGAGTTTGGGTTATCTATGAGCGACTCAGCAAGTCTGATGGAGTCCTTCGGTGGAATGTGGCTTGTGTTAAGTGTCCCCGTGGTGTTCTTACTGGACCTCCGAGAACTTACGACACTGTGCAGAGAGAACGAGAATTTGAAAGAATTAGCATGAAATTTACTTACTTGAACTAGTAAGCTAATTTAGAGCACAGGTGAGTATTTCAGCTTCCTCTAGCTTCTGTTGTTGTATGGAATCAAATAAATGGACACATGACGCTCCTGGTTATGCATACTATTTTTAAATACTTAAATTATTATTATCTTTTGGTGTATCAGATGAATCCTCTTTCTTTCGTGGATCTCCATACACAGTGGTGTTATGTTGTGACTAAATAACAGAAATCACCTTCGGAAATCAGATTCTTTACCTTTTATATTCACCAACAAATCCAAGATGGTACATTTTGATGAGGACTTCGCCACTTCTGATGAATTTAACACTCTGTAAGTATTTCTGCAGTGCAACGTCTGTCTTCTTTGTATTTCCTCCAGTTATGCTGTATTTACTGGGGTTTTTGTCACAGAAGTCATATCCTCTTTGGAGAATAAGCAGGGGTGTGTACGACTCAAGGTTTGTCTGGATCTAGTGAGAAATTACAAGTCTGAGATTAAACACAATCCTGATCATCTCATCACATGTGCAGATGACTGAGTAAGACTGTACACTGATTGGTCAGGAATCAAATTTTTAGCTTTGTCTTTCTGTTGTTATCTCTATCTTAGTAATCACTCTCTGTTGTATAAACTGCTAAATATAACTTAATTATCACCATATTTCTGATATTATCTATCAAATGCTTTATCTAAATTGCTAGTGCAGCGTGTTAACATTTCTTTTAGCCTGTTAGTTTGTCATTCGCATTTACATTCAAGTTTACTACCATTTCCTGTTCACTCTCTCCCTCTGTTTCTTTTCTCTCTCGCTCCACCAAACAACTCTGGTAAGTCGGAATCATTCAACAATCACGATGAGTAGTGGCTTCTTCTCCTGTTATTGTTACTTGCACATGTATAGTGTAGCTTTTTCTGTCAGCAGTGAGGAATTTTCATGTGTAAATCCCTGTGTAAGTGTGTAAGTAGTTAGGCTGACAGGGAAGATTTCAGAACTAGAAACACGCATCCAAACTTTAATTGAGGACAGTAAGAATGTGAGGGCTGTAGATACAGCTTTAGATGCAACTAGCTCAGGGAGTCCTGTACAGTGTTTGGTTCCGGTTACAGAGCCCCGTGCAGCAGGGTGACTGAGGGACTGAGGTGGCATAGTCGCGGGTCAAAATACCGCTCTTCCGTTCTGATCAAAAAAAAAATGATGCCTTTATTTGGACAGGACAGTGTAGATCAGATGTAACTGGTGTGAAAAATGCATTGATTTAATCTGACTTGGTTTTGTTTTTTTTTTTCTTTTATATTGTATTATTATTTATATTTTTATTTACTGATTATAATGTTCTAATTCTATTGTGTTTTGTAATAGGAGTGAGTTAATGATCTTCACAAAACTTTGTTCCTATTAATATTCACGAGTTCTAAGTATTAATGTAGCCGAACTTTTCTTTGGATGTTTGGTCTCCTGAGGGAGCGTCATTAGTGGAACACTTCCTGAGTTTCCCCTTGCGCATGTGCGATATTGTCAGTCTGATATATGTGAAGCTGACGAGTACATGGGTTATTCGCTTCTCTCTGTGAATACCTCTGAGTGTGACCAGTGTGAGAGAAGCCGATGCACTATCGATCCACTGATGATCTCTCTTCATTTCTCTCAGATTAAAAGTCACTGGATCTCACTGCCGAGTGTTTTAGTGGTTATTGTGCAACAAGTGACGGATCCAGACATACTACACAGACAGGAAAGCATTGGATGGAGAGAGAGCGGTGGGGGATCGGCAAAGATTCTGAGTTTGCATTTCACTGTTTTAATTCATTTTGATGAATACTAAATCAGTTTTATTGCGAGTGGGATGAATTAATGCACAATCACATTTAGTCTAGAACTACAGTAACATCATGTTCACACAGCGCACTGTCAGTCAATAAATGGGAAAAAAGTAACTCAGATATTTTCTTGTAAAATAAAAAGTAATGCGTTACTTTACTAGTTACTTGAAAAAAGTAGTATTATTACGTAACTCGCGTTACCCCAACACTGGTCAGAATCCTGGTGACCAACAAGTACTCAGACATGCTGCACTCACTGGAGGCAGAAGGATTGCTCGACTTATCAGTGCTCAAGGACCTTTTCTGTGTGCACTACACTTCTCTTCCAAGACTTCAGGCAGACTTGGACACATTTGCAGAAGCCTGGAATCATCATCCACTCTCCTCAGAAGGCAATCGAAGTCCAGAGCAGCTGTGGCAGATTGGACTGATTCACACACATACTGACCAATCAGAGAGTTACGAGCTATTGTAACACTGCTTTACTTCTTGTCACCACACTGCTATTTATGGTAAGGTTTTGAACTTAATAGATACTTAACCATGTGTTTAACTTCTATACCTTCAGGACATTGAAGAGCCAGACCTGGATTGGGACATGGCAGCTTCTTCTGATGCCTGTGAAGACTTGGGAGTTGTTGTTCCAGAATTTGAATGCCCTCTGAGTTCAGATGGATTGAGGGCCCTCGAACACCTGCTGAATTCAACTGGTCCTAATGTCCCTGTCAAAGAACTGTATTTGCTTTGTCGGGAGTTTGATGCAACAAATCTGTCATAGTAATTTAAAAGAAGAAAAAAATACCAAGACAGATTTTATTTTGCATTTAAGTTTACTGTATATAAATATACCTTTCTCTTCATTTCTGAATTGATTTTGTAACAATATGCCAGCAATCAATACAGCTTCAATAAGCTGTTACTTTGATTAAGTTTCACACAGTGCCAACTTCAGCTACAATACAATCACAAGGAGCACAGCACTCTGGAAGGCAAGCTTCAATGGAAGTCACGTCAAGCTTGTTTTGAGTGAGAAGCCTCTCCACATTAACGAGCCGCAGGTGCGAGTGATCACCTCTCAAATAAACAACCACAGAATATAACAAGTGTGATCATGTCGTAATTTTGTATCAATATTTTTTTTAATTTGTTCACATACTTGTGAAAATCCTATAAAGAAAAAGAAAAAAAAGAACTGTAATACTAACACATACAGTACCTTGTGGACTCGAGGCATCTTGTCCGCTTTCAAGGAGTTGCTTTGAAAGGATCCAGTAGGATCATCCTCTGCAGTTTCAGAAAAATTATTGTGTGTTGAACAGCCCCAACACACTCCGAACTGTCAAATAACAGCACTTGGTACATCAACTTTATGCTGAAATGAGATGATAATATATCAGTTTGTTTGTTTTTCTCACCATAAGCATCCAGTGATGGGGTTTATTTACAATATGCAAGATAAGGTTAAGCCTTGTAGGATCAGTCTTAAACACAAACTGTACATAATCTACTGCAATCACAATATTAAAATATTATTAGTTTCTGGCTTTATTACAACTACATGCAAGCACATCTGTTTTCTTACCTTCGGTTTCATCTTTTTTTTTTTTCCTTCAGATTTCGGACATTTCAAATGAATCGACAAACAGGGCCTGCTTCTGATGAGTCTTGTTGTATCTTCTCATGAGAATGAACAAATATGAATTCCCAACCTTGGAGTAAAAAGTATATGTCATGCAAAGTTATCATGTAAATGCTGAAATGATGTGTTTGCTACTGTCTATTATAACTGGACTTGACAATGAGCTACAAAACTCTCATATCAAATCAGAAAGCACTGTTGAACTGTGTGCCTTTTTTCTTACCTCACTTTCCAGCTCCCAGGCATATCTAATGTCTGCAGATAATAAAAGCATTAGGATATTTATCTTATATACCCAGCTATCCACAAGGTCAGTAGATTTCCCCTCAACCCTGGTCACTGTAAAAAGACCAAGGAAGTCAGGATCAGGTTTTCCACCTTTACATTGCTGTGATTGAATGTTTTGTCTACAAGGTCACCAGTGTTGTACAATGTGCCATTTACCAGTCCATTCTTGTCTTTTTTTCTACTGCATCCTGATTTTCTTTCCATAAAACCTGGAAAATTTGTTCATGCTTTTTTATGCCAGAAATGACCTCCTCTTTTGCAATCACTTCCTTTGCACTGTCAACCCAAACATAATTTAAAAAAAAAGTTAAATTATTTAAATACGGGATCAGAAATCTTAGCTCAAGAATGGGCAGAGATAATGAAACTTGATTATTTTCTCACACCTGGCAGTTCTCTGGGATTTCTGAAGGGTTGCGTGCCTCTCTGCCAGCTTCAGTATAACAAACATTAGTAGTGGTGGTTCATTCAGAAATGTTAATCAAGTTCAACCAAAAATGAACATTTGCTGATCATTTATAGTAGGCTCCTGAAGATGTCTTCCTTACTTCTTCAGAAGAGAGAAACATTTTGTAGTATTAATGTCCCAACTTTAATGCAAGTGAATGGAATGCAGTTTGAGCAAACTCTTTAAACAGCATCAAAATAATCCAGTCCACCAAATAAAGGTCTTCTGAAGTGAATCCCCGCATTTGTGATCTATTCCTTGAAACTGCAAATGTGCAATATAGAAACAGTTTCATACTTACAGTCTTATGTCACAGACAGCAAATATGTACCTACCCAACCATCAATATCTAAAGTTATTTCAGGCCAGCAGTATCTTTTGCAGATGGCATCCCCAGTTTTATTTAACCACAGTGAGCTCAAATGAACTGCAGTGAAATTCTTTGAACACCTGGTCAGCTGCTTCTGAACCACAAAGAAGCTTTAGCCGCAGTACCTTTGTGCTTTATGTAGTGCAGCTCTCCATCTGATTACAAGTGTGAAAATTTGTTTGGTGCTCAAAACTGTATATACAGGTTTTAAAAATACTCTTAAAAAGCTGAAACTGGTGGCTTTACATTTGGAGTATGGTAACTGGTTTAAGATTACCAAACACTGGTTGAAGCTGCTCATCAAGAGCTGACCATGAACTATTCCAAGCTGGTTGACCTGCTACCATCTTCCAAAATGAGCTTTAGCTGGTATGACAGTACAGGCCATGTTAAGATGCACAATAATCTTCATGGTGGATGAAGGAATGAGGTGTTTTGCCCGTTTCAGTTTCAGGTAAAACATATACAGTTTCGTGTGAGAGCATGATGTATACACGACAGCGTATCCTCAGATACAGTTGAATTTTAACCTTTTTTAGTCCCATCAGAAATGAGCTCAGTACACACCAGCTCTGCAGGAATTGTAGTGGATACTGGCGCTATTATTGTTGGTTATATAGTTAACAAACAGTTAGGAAATGGACCAGTAGCCCCTCACTGCAGAACAAAGATCCACATCTAGGGGTTGGGGATGGTAGGTTTAGGGGTGGAGATGGGTGGGTTTAGGTATATATATAAGGTGGGAGGAGTTGGATTTGGATCCAACCTCGCCCCCTGGATCTTGTGTTCTGCAGGGAGGACCATCTCAAATGGACAGTTTACCAACTCACTTTGGGAAGGATGTGACCCAAGATGTGCAAGCAAGTCTTTGAGATCTGTGAACTGTTTCTGACAACTTCTGTTCTCACATATATCTGCACCTGGCATAACGGTCAGGTTATTTTCTGGCAAACCTTTGGAGCAAATTGTTGTACACACCATATACCAACATGACCAACAGTCTGCAAAGCAAAATGTTCCTTTCTCTTTTCCCAGCGAGATATTAGTGATGGGCCATTCTTGAATGATTCATTTAGAACGAATCTTTAATGTGACTAAGGAAGAACGAGTCATCTTGGGGAGTGAATCAGTCGCGCATGCGCAACATCCGAGGTTCTGTACTGGAATACTGACCGTTTAAGTTCGTAAGGAGAATTTCAGACAACAAATTTACAACGACTTGTCAATGGAGAACAGAATATTGTATTGGTACTGTCAATTGAAATAAGTTCAATGTTGGCAATCAGACAGTAAATAGAACAAAGAGAGAATATAATCAGTTTATGTTGGTACAATTAAAAAAATAAAAGTCCCCCCCAAAACACAGTTCAAAAAGTATTGTTGTTGTTGTTGTGTTGTTGTTTGTCCTATTATAAAGTCTGATCCTTCCAGGAAAAAGAAAAACAATAATAATAATAATAATAATAATAGAGAAGAAGTAGAAATAATCACGTGACAGAAGAGCAAAAAAAGGTGCTGAATTCACTCCAGGAAAAGACACTCTGTGACATCGATTACACACTGTTGGCCTGCTGTTCGATTGTCCAAAGTTGACTCAAGGAATACCCATGAATGGGAAAACGGAAAGCCAACCTGCGTAATGCAGAGAACTTATCACTCATTGACATTCACTCAGCATTAAACAGACATATTATTGTAGGACAACTATGAAATGAAACTGAACATCATACTGGGTCGTGTTGCTGAGAGGTTTGCGATTGTAGCTCCGTGTAGCTTCGCTTTTCTGTTGAATCTCTATCTTACTTCACTCTCTGTTGTTTAAAGTGATAATATATAATTTGATATAATGATATGATAATATATAACTTGATATATAACTTTATATGACCCACCATATTTCACGAGTTCAACAACCAACAGTGGTAAGTGAATCATTCATCAATCACGGTGAGTAATGGCTTCTTCTCCTGCTATTGTTGTTTGCACTGTCTGCCACATGTATAGTTTATCTGTCTCTGTCAGCAGCGAGGGATTCACATGTGATAAATGCAGGGAAATAGTTAGGCTGACAGAGAAGGTTTTAGAATTAGAGACACGCATCCAAACTTTAGTTGAGGATAGTAAGAATGTGAGGGCTGTAGATACTGCTTTGGATGCGACTAGTTCAGGGAGTCCTGTACATTGTTCGGTTTCGGTTGAGCCCGTGCAGCAGGGCAGCTGGGTGACTGTGAGGCAGCATAGTCGCGGGTCAAAACACCACTCTTCCGTTCCGATCAGAACATCAAACAGGTTCTCCCCACTCAGTGAAGCACCCACTGAGAAACCTGATGAAAGTGCTCTAGTTATTGGCGGTTCTATTGTACGGAACGTGAAAATAGAGACACCAGCCACCATAGTCCATTGTTTACCAGGAGCCAGAGCGCCTGACATCTTGGCAAATTTAAAAGTGCTGGCTAATGCTAAACGTAAATTCAGTAAGATTGTTATCCACGTCGGGGCTAATGATGTTCGACTTCACCCGTCGGAGATCACTAAAAATAATGTTAAAGAGGTGTGTGAACTTGCAAGTACGATGTCAGACACTGTAATATGCTCTGGTCCCCTCCCTACTTACCGTGGCGATGAGATTCATAGCAGACTGTCGGCACTCAATGGCTGGATGTCTAAGTGGTGCCCGCAAAATAACATAGACTTTATAGACAATTGGAAGAATTTTTGGTGCAGACCTGACCTGTTGAAAAGAGATGGTGTTCATCCCTCCTGGGGTGGTGCCGCTCTTCTCTCTAGAAATATGGCACATAGTCTTAGAGTTCGTACTTGACTAACTGGAGCCCAGGTCAGGAATCAGACAGACTGGCTAAACCGATCGTCTGCTAGCCGCCTCACGTCACAGAAGTCAGTTAACTCTCAGCACATAGAGACTCTTTCACCTAGATATCACACTATAGAGACTGTGTCTGTTCCCCGGACTAGAAAATACCAAAAACGTCCAAACCAATTTAAGAGAAACAATTTGATTGACATTCAACAAATAAAAAAAAATTATATAGTACAGAGAAACAAATGATAAAGCTTGGCTTACTGAATATCAGGTCCCTTTCTACGAAAGCGCTTTTTATAAATGATTTGATCACTGATCAGAACCTAGATGTGCTCTGTTTGACAAACCTGGCTAGTTAGTGCTGGCTGCAGATAAATTCCTAATCGTAGGTGATTTTAATATCCACATTGATAATGAAAAAGATGCATTAGGATCAGCATTCATAGACATTATGAACTCTATTGGGGTTAGACAACACGTGTCAGGACATACTCATTGTCAAAATCATACTCTACATACTCTACAAAATCATATTCTGCAGCAAAGTCATGATATCTCAGATCATTATCTAGTCTTGTGTAAACTCCTAGCTAGGAAGAGGATCTATTTCTTTCAGCATCTTGAGTATCATATATCCCGTTCAAGATGTTCAGTTTGGTTATTTTAGCTGTGTCTTGTAGTAGCTTTAATTCAGATGATACCTGGTTTCCAATAGTAGTAAATGCATCAGGTGTTGGGTCTGCCTCAACTTTCATTGCCATTTGCTTCAAAACATCTGCCTTCTACAGCCCAACATCAGATACTGATCTATCCTTGCGCCCCGCTATTACATGTGCAGTATACATTTCATAGTGCTGTATGCTTAGATCCTTGCTCATGTAACCGGTGACTCGCGACACCAAACATCATATTCGGCGGGTGACACCAGTTGAGATACTTTGACTCTGTGTTATGTGAATTTGTGGAATCAGACAAGGGACAGCAAGTGCCGGTTCACTGGAAGCATTTCTGCATTTCTGATAGACAGAACAAACAAGTAGCCTCTTAGATGGTATTGCCTTTATTTTTATTTCTATAAAATAAAATTGTGTACACTTATCACCATGAGCTCTCATTTCCACATATTTAGGTATAAGGCAAAAATATAACTCAAATAGAGTAAAATGACAAAAATAATCACACAGGTAAGGAAAGTAACATTACACACATGAATTTGAGTGAAAATATAGATATAAAATCAATAATTCAGATAAAGGTTAAATAAAATCAGGAAATCAAAAGAAACCTACCTCTCCCATGAGGTTACCTTACAAAAGGGAAGAGGAGGAGACCCGAACAGGAAGTTAAGTCAGCTTGTTACACTTAAAAGAGAAGCACTCGATCATGTAACCATGTAAGATGTATGAATAAGCAATTTTACACACATGCTGTATATATATATATATATATATATATAAAACACATATTTAACAGTGCATTTTCTATACGTTACACTCATAATAAAATTATATGTAACTACCATATAAGTTTCAAAACAGTCAATCCATAGTAAAGTGCACACAGCCTGCATAAAGTAGTTGTGCTTTTTCACTAGGCGTTGTGGCTTCTGTAAAAATGTGACATCAGAACTACTGTCAACGCCTTCAGTCACCATCCCGAGCACCGCTCACTGTCCCACCCTCCTTTTACCAAACTCCCAGACAACATAGCGTCCATGCCATTGCTGAGCAACAACAACAACAACAACAACACGGAAACATGTCGAAAAGGTTAACTTTAACGGATGAAGCCAGATCGTCCGACCTGTAACGTTAAACTCTCACTTAAAGGATGGACGATCTAACAGGATTGTTCCTATGTGGTGGATCACATCCAGTGCGTATAATAAAGACAAACTCACCGTGTCTATCTAGTCATGATGAAGATGTAAATACACTTCAATTTCAGCAGGCAACTATTTTTACAGCTACATTATTATTCCAGTCACAATTAAATCACAGTAATGTATATACCATTACAAATGATTATATACAGTATATATAAATCGTTGGTTTCTTGTTTTACACACTAACATGATTTCATACACGACATAATCGTGAGATTCAAGAAATCTTTAGACGCACCCATAACATCAAAAGACAATACTTTATTGAACTTTTTCTGATAAGAAGTGTGTGCTGCAAATGTGAGCATTTTTGACAATAGTTTCTGTCCAGTCCGCTCATTTTATTGCGTTTAACCACAGCTGTCGTGGGTTTTTTGTCTGGCAGTGGCAGCAGGTATGCGATCAAATTTCTAATTTGAGGCTGTATTACATCGATTCTGGCACCCAAACATCACAACAAGATGTTATTTTAAGCTCCTTATGTAGCCGAATCTGCGCTGGTTTGAATGGGCCGCCTCCAGTTTTCCCTTTGTTTTGCCTCCAGCTAGCGCTGTGACATCGACCCTAAGAGTTACCCGTGGTTGGCCTGACCATGCATCACTCAGAAAACAACGGGACAATCAGAAGAGAATATTAATGATTAATGAATATTAATTAGACGGGCCAAAATCGACCTGTTCTTAGCAGAGCTCCTGAGAGAAGAGCTGTAAAAATATATTGAGATGGTTTTTGGTACTTATACCACAAATATATATTCTTAAGGACATCAAAACATAGAATAAAACTCCAGATAGGTGTAAAATGTGACTTAGTTGATTGTGTTTGCATGTAGGGTTGTCTCTCTCGTCTGTTTCGGTAACCTTCAATCATTTCTTGAATAAGGATTAAGTAAAATTCCTTTCCATGGTCCACTCTAATTTGGTCCCACATCTCAAGGTTAACAACTGCAAATAATAATAAATACTACTAAAATGCAAATTCATGAAAATTGCTCACCTGTAACCATAAATTAAAAGATTGTTCTTTATCTGCATTGATGAAAAAGAAACCATTTCGCTGCTGAATCCATCAATTGCCAGGACATGTGTTGCTCCAAACATTGCCAGTTTTTCCATTCTGGTCAATGTGTAATTTATGGCCCATGCTTTCTGCGGTATAAGTAACTGGATTCAGGTTACGTCCACCCTGAACACACAATTAAGTCTTAGCATAAACAAGTTTATTGTGCGATAATGACTGTACATTATCCCTACTTTTTTTGTCAGCTGCCACATAAATAAACACAATAAATATTTTAGAGAGTAGTTGTATATTTTTTGAGAGTAGTGACCACAGAACAGCTGATAATAAACCGGCTTAGACACCCCACTGTAGCCTATTAATTAAAGGAACACTCCACTATTTTTAGGGCTGGGAAGGTTACTTTTAAAATGTATTTCGTTACAGATTACAAAATATATGCTTTAAAAAGTATTTTGTAATGCATTTCGTTAGATTACTTAAGTATTCCAAAATATTTAGATTAAGTTACTAAAATTAAGTTAAATGGCACATTAACTTTGATGTCTTGTTTTTATGTTAACCACCTCTAAATAAAAATGGGTGGCATGAACGATGCATCATTTCTAACATATTTGTATCGGTAAAAAACAATTTATATATGTATATTAGGGGTGTCAACGTTAACGCGTTAAACGCATGCGATTAATCAAAAAAATTAATGCAGATTAATCGTTTGATCCCAACTTCTTCCCGTCATCGCAGCGCGGAAGGTTATCTATCATTGTGTGATGAGGGTACAGAACCAGTGTTACCAGGGTAACAGCACTAGTGGGCTATTTTGAAAATACAGTCGCGGGAAAAATTACAGAGCCATGGGTTGCGTTTTTTTGGGCTACTTTTATAATGTACCGTGGCTGCCCAAAGTGTATATAGACAAATAAAAATTAAAATAGATCCTTTTACTAATATGTATTATACTTGGAATGTAGCCCTTGCAACTTAAGAACGGAGAGGCGTTTGTAACAAACAACGTGAGTTTCAGCAGAAATAAACATGACAACAGCCACTATAGATTATATAAGATAATAAACACACGATTACGATAGGATATGGTCTGTATGTGATTTTCTTGAGCTGAATGTGTACATCTGAAATGCTAATTTGTGCAGCGATATAAAAGGCAATAAATAAAATATTTTAACAACCGTAAACGACCAAATTCCACGTGATCGCAAAAGGAAGTTATTACAAACACTCGATGGTGGTTTGAAGTGAGTTCTGAGTAAAAGTGTACTATTAATATCATAAATCTTATGAAGCATGATACTAATATTAGCTCTAATGCAGCTGCAGAACAGGTCCAATTCTTCTTCATAATGCATTTTGTCATAATACTTCACGTAAGGTCGCAAGAAATGTTTTGATGTATTTATTTAGAAATACTTTTGATAATAGTTGGGTAAATGTATGCTGGGATTGAAGCGATGTGGCTTAGTAAACGTTTTATTGCCAGTTTAAAGTCTGATAATGGCTGAATAAAAACAAAAGAATAATGATAAAATAATAAAAAGGATTAGGTTTCATACCTGGTGAAAGTGTGAAAGGTTCTGTTTCCTTAAACTAGTTTGTCATGCATTTCTTTTTCAACACATTTACAGGTAAATCCTAGTATTTTAAATTTGTGATTAATCACAGTCCATGACTGTGATTAACGCGATTAAATTTTTAAATCGACTGACAGCACTAATATATAATTACTAGTGGATGCGCTACATAGATTATTGGTCACTTTCTCAACAATAAAAGTGTTATTAGATTGATTTCTCCTCTCGAAATTGTTTCTCAAGCCCATTCTTTAAATCACTGCTGCGCGTGAATATGACGAATCACAACACTACAGAGACCTGAGGAAAAATTTTGGATTAAAGTCCAAAACCTGACTTGAAATAAACTAACAATCAATCGGGGCTAAAGCGGTTATAAACGACAATGTAAGTTCACACAATCTAACTAATTTGTGCACGCTTATTCTTAGCAGCCCTTAATGTCAATCATGGATCAATTCGATCCACCATAGCAAACGGTGAATATATTTGTGCTGTTTACTGCATTTGAGACGTTGTGTATTCCTCAGTGCATAACTGACATGTCACGAGTATATTTTTCCATCTGTAAACGTTAGAAAGTCATGCAAATATATCCATTTTGCTGTCAGGAGTGGGCGAGTCACGCGCACTAATCAGACGGATCAAAAGCTGCTTTTCCACCGAAATTACCTGGAACAATTTGTCCCAGGAACTTTTTTTTTTACCCCAGACCTGTTGATGTCTGTTTCCATCACGGTCTAAAGTACCGAGAAGAATAAGTAAATAGTCTGGTGACATAGGTCTGCACGCATTTCTCAATATTTTGGTAGTTCTGACTTCACGAGTTCAACTCAGGACTCCCGCGGACGGGACGACGCAAGTCCGGTAATTCTGCAAAGAGCAGCGTACTTGATAACATCAGTCAGCTCGCCTCGGCTGCTGCAATTTTCCTCACTGTATTTACAATAGGATGAAATATGATAAACACCACTGCCTCTTTTCATTTTCATTTTATGTTAACTACATTCTCGCCTGAAATACTTTTAAATACTATGTAGCAACTCATAATGTAATAACTGCACATAATGTCAAAATTGCACATAATGGAAGCATTACATCATTATTGTAATAAAATGATCATAATGTAATAATTTTCTCAAAACGTAAAATCTTGAGCTCATAATGTAATAATTTTTAAATGTAACAATTTTTCCACATAATGTAATAGGTTATTGTATGAGACATTTCTTACATTATGAACACACTATGGCAACTTATAATGTAATCAGTTCATAAGGTAATACCAGCACAGAATTTAAAGTAATGTTTACTTTATTATATTCAACATAATAAATTTGACCACAAAGCATAATAATAGTTTTATGTAAAATAAGCTACAACATTAAAAGAAAATTAGGCTATATTCTGAACTTTTATTTTGAAGAAATGTTCATTTAACTCGTGCTCCATGCTACTGTTGCCCGAGGCAGATAATGCAATCTACTACATTAGACTTTTTTTTTTCTTTTCAAAATTGTTCATAAAAATGAACATGCCTTCAATGCCTTAATTTTGATAAATTAAAATATATTTATATGTAACCACTGTCATTGTCTTCATGCCACGGACATTACCTGAGAAGTTAAAGTAAATATGTCAGTAAAATCTGGCAATAAAACTACGCTCTTTCAAGGGAGTGCATTTAATGCATGGCCAAAGAAAGAACATCATCTGCTGTAAGTGTTTAAAACATGCAAAGTAGGACTGCCAACTGCTCCCATATTTAAGTAACATTCCATATTAAATCTACGGAAAGCATCGTGTCACGCCCAGTTTAGGGAGCTAAAAAAAAAAAAAAAGGGAATTCAAAAAAATAAATAAACAAGAGCACCCTTAGTTAAAACTGTAATAACTTATTTGGCAAACTCTTCTGTTCATATTTGCATTTGCGCTCTGGAGAGCATCAGATGTTTGCAGCGTTGAGCGGTGTAGCCAATCACAGACACATCCACTGAACTGAGATGAGTGACAGGCTCAGTGCAGCTGAAATTATAAAGGGAGCACTCTTTGCACGGGTTCTAGGCTATCAGTAATGCATTCAGAATTTTAATAAGGTTTTTTTTTTTTTTTTCCATGATGCTAAGAGGAACGATGTCCCCTCACTAAAGTTTAGCTATAGTTTAGTTATTCTATATACATGCTAAAATGAATCTCAGATGTGAATATATTTGCTTTGCCTTTTCATGTACATAATACTAAAACGAAATATGTATGTCCTTTTAAAATGAATTTGAGTATACACATACACACAAATGATTTCTAAATGGAAATATATATTTTAGAAGTTTGGAAGTACTGGGCTGCTTATACTTTATTTCCCCACCAATGTCAAAATCAAACCAACACCCTTGCTTCACACAACACAAAAAGAAACTTGTTTTTAGCTTATTTTTCACTATAATACCATTACTGTAGCTGTTAATTATAATTATATTTAACAAGTCTTCTTATAATACCTACACCTATTATACGAATTTATAATTCATATTCATACTTTTAGGTGTCTGAATTCTAACAACATCAGAATTCTGGAACACAGAATATTTTGATACTTGAATAAAAACAATGAGAGCATCCGTACTGTAGATGGTACTGTGCTCTACCCTTTGGTTTAGCAATATAAAAGGGCATGAAAATTGAGCAATGGATGTTGAAACGTACAGTACAATGTAATTTTGGAAGCACCAATGTTTTTATTTTTAAAAAGCCTATTAGAATTATGAAATTTGCCAATATTTTTGGTGTTTATAATGTAATAAATTTCTCAAATGTAATAATTATTACATTATGAGCTCAAGATTTTATGACATTGAGAAAATTACTGTCACGGTTCATGGGTCCGTGCGCTCGTGTGTGTGTGTGTGTGTGTGTGTGTGCTCGTAGCGCATGTCAGCGTTGCTTAATTACCGTGCACCTGACGAGGTACTCAGAGCTCACAGGTGTAGCTTGTCTGCACTGCCTTTATCTGGCTGGCGTGGCTGTGGGGTTTTGTCGGATCGTTGTTGTTCATGTCCTGTCTCGCTCTCTGTCAGTCCTTCTAGTTCCCGAGTTTTCTTCGCCTGGTTACTGTTCCTTTCCCCCTGGAAAGTGTGGACGATTGGAGTGTTTGCTCTGCCTGAGCTGGAGATTCTGCTTCACCGGATTATCAGCACTTCCTCTGTGGCTGTATTATTGGAGTTCTCTAATAAAGACTTATTATTGACTCGCAATTGGATCTTGAGTTTCTGTACCGTGACAGAACGATCCGACCTAGATGGATCCAGTGAGTGCCTCAGATGTAAGAGACTTTTTGTCTCACAATAATTCACGCATGGATCGCCAGGAGGAACAGATGGCAGCCTCGAATCGCGCAGTTCAAGTCCTGGTCTCTCAGGTCTTGGAATTGACCACCCAGTTACAGCGTCTCCAGACCGAATCTGTTCAGTCACCCACTCTGTCTAGTCCACCTGCGTCCTCTATTGCGGGACAGACCGTTCGTGTCAACGAACCCCGCCTTCCACCTCCAGCCTTTTACTCTGGTGAGCCCCAGCAATGCCGCACTTTCCTTGCCAAATGTTCGTTGTACATCTCCCTCCAACCATCGTCGTTTCCTACTGAGGAATCGAAAGTAGCGTTTGTCATAACGCTGCTCTCTGGACGGGCGGCTCTGTGGGGAACTACAGTTTGGGAGCAGAGACTTCCCTGTTGTACTTCACTTCATTTATTTTCAGAAGAGATCAAGAAGGTTTTTGATCGGGCAGTTTCAGGCAGGGAGGCGGCTCGTTTTCTGGCGGAGCTAAGGCAGGGAAATCGGAGCGTCACAGACTACTCCATTGAATTCCGCACCCTGGCGGCGGAATGCCGTTGGAATTTAGAGGCGCAGTGGGATATGTTTCTACATGGACTGTCTGAGTATATCAAGGATGAGATCTATTCACTGGAGTTGCCTACATCGCTGGATGGCTTAGTCAGTCTGGCTATTCAAGTGGATACCAGATTGCAGCAGAGAGATCAGCGAGCGCGTCGAGTTACGACAGCCAATCGGCTGAACCATCTTTCTGTCACCTCCTGCGACAAGGACATCGTCGTCACCGACCCAGAACCCATGCAGATGGGAAGGTTCCGCCTTTCCCTAGAGGAGAAGCGGAGGAGGCGTAATGAGGGTCTCTGCCTATATTGCGGTGCTGCTGGACACATTGCTGCGCAGTGTTCCGTAAAAGCCAGAGCCCGTCAGTAGGTAAGGGGTTACTGACGGGTGGGGTCACACTGATTAAATCCTCTCTTTCTGCTACCCTTCTGTCAGTCAAGTTACAGTGGTCCTCAGACACCTATGACTGTCAGGCATTAATTGACTCCGGTGCTGAGGGTAATTTTTTTGACTCTGACCTGGCTCATAAACTTAACCTTCCTGTGCTTGCTCTCTCTCAGCCCATTGCTGTCCATGCTCTCAATGGTCTATCTCTTCCTTCCATCACTCACACTACAGGTCCAGTAAAACTCATCACTTCTGGCAATCACACTGAGATCATTAATTTTCTTTTAACCACCACTCCTGTTACCCCAGTTGTACTTGGGCATCCCTGGCTTGTGCTTCATAACCCTCATATTAATTGGAGTCAGAATTCTGTTCTTTCTTGGAGTGAGAGTGGTCATGCTGCTTGTTTGTTGTCTGCCTGTCCCTCTGTGTCCCGTTCTCTGTTTCAGGAGGAGCGCATGGACCTATCAAACGTGCCCAGCGAGTACCTCGATCTGAAGGGAGTGTTCAGTAAGTCTCGGGCTGCTTCTCTACCTCCGCATCGTCCCTATGACTGTGCTATAGATTTATTACCAGGTACGTCTCCGCCTAAGGGCAAACTTTATTCACTCTCCGGGCCGGAGAGGGAGGCCATGGAGAAATACATTTCTGATTCTCTGGCAGCCAAGATCATTCGCCCTTCTTCTTCGCCGGCGGGGGTTTTTTTTGTGAAGAAGAAAGACGGGTCTCTTCGTCCCTGCATCGACTATCGAGGGCTGAACAACATCACGGTGAAGAATACATATCCTTTGCCGTTGATGTCTTCTGCCTTTGAGCGTCTACAGGGGGCTTCCTTTTTCACAAAACTGGATCTCCGTAACGCTTATCATTTGGTTCGCATAAGGGAGGGGGATGAATGGAAGACTGCTTTTAATACCCCCAGGGGGCACTTTGAATATCGCGTTCTTGCTTTTGGTCTTTCCAACGCTCCCGCAGTCTTCCAAGCACTCGTCAATGATGTGTTGAGAGATATGCTAGATCAGTTCATTTATGTCTACCTGGATGACATACTGATATTTTCTCGTTCTCTCCAGGAACATGTTCAGCACGTCAGACGGGTGCTTCAGAGGCTGTTAGAGAATGGTCTTTATGTCAAGGCGGAGAAATGCGTTTTTCATGCACAGTCTGTTCCTTTCTTGGGTTACATTGTGTCGGTCGAGGGGATGCGCATGGATCCGGACAAGATTCAGGCTGTGGTAGATTGGCCAACTCCAGATTCCCGTAAGGCCCTGCAGAGGTTTCTGGGCTTTGCCAATTTTTACCGGCGTTTTATTCGCAACTTCAGCCAACTAGCCGCTCCTTTGACTGCCTTAACCTCCACCCAAATTCCGTTCAGGTGGTCCTGCGCAGCTGAGGCTGCGTTTGCCAAACTGAAGAGTCGCTTCGTTTTGGCTCCCATCCTCATCGCCCCTGATCCCTCCCGGCAGTTTGTGGTGGAGGTTGACGCATCAGAGGTGGGGGTTGGTGCCATCCTATCCCAGCGTTCTTCCTCGGACGACAAAGTGCATCCTTGCGCGTATTTTTCTCATCGTTTGTCTTCCGCTGAACGTAACTATGATATTGGTAATAGAGAGCTGCTGGCGGTCAAGCTTGCCTTGGAGGAATGGCGTCATTGGTTAGAAGGTTCGGGGGTTCCTTTTATCGTCTGGACTGACCATAAAAATCTTGAGTACATCAAGTCCGCCAAAAGATTGAACTCTAGGCAAGCCCGGTGGGCTTTATTTTTCGGTCGTTTCGATTTTTCTATTTCTTATCGGCCAGGCTCCAAAAACATCAAGCCCGATGCTTTGTCCCGTATTTTTGACTATTCGAAGCGCCCGTCTTCCGAGCCCATTGTGCCACAGAAGATTTTTGTTTCTGTAGTCACATGGGACATCGAGTCGAGGGTCCGCACGGCTTCACAAGGGGTAACGCCTCCGCCCGGGTGCCCACCAGGTTGTTTGTTTGTGCCAGAGACGTTACGGTCCGATGTCATTCGATGGGGTCATTGTTCCAAGGTAGCTTGCCATCCTGGGGTGAGTCGTACTATGTTTCTTGTTAAACAGCGGTTCTGGTGGCCATCTATGGCTCGCGACATACGGTGTTTTGTTTTGGCTTGCTCTGTTTGCGCCATTTCTAAAACTTCCAATCGACCCCCCGCTGGACTCCTTCAGCCGCTGTCAGTTCCTTCGAGACCCTGGTCCCACATTTCATTAGATTTCGTTTCAGGTCTCCCGCCCTCTGATGGAAACACTGTAGTTTTGACGGTGGTGGACCGGTTTTCGAAGGCGACTCATTTTATTGCTCTGCCTAAATTACCTTCTGCCAGAGAGACGGCGGTTGCTGTCATAGACCACGTCTTTCGTATTCATGGCCTCCCGACGGACGTGGTTTCTGACAGGGGGCCTCAGTTTGTCTCTAAATTTTGGAGAGAGTTTTGTCGTTTGTTGGGGGCGACTGTTAGTCTTTCTTCTGGGTTTCATCCCCAGAGTAATGGCCAGACAGAGAGAGCCAACCAAGATCTAGAACGAATGTTGCGATGTTTGGTCTCCCAGAATCCGTCCTCTTGGAGTCAGCAGCTCTCATGGGTTGAGTACGCACATAACTCATTACCAGTGTCTGCCACGGGCCTGTCTCCGTTTGAGTGTAGTTTAGGGTACCAGCCACCTATTTTTCCCAGTCTGGAATCCGAAGTCGCGGTTCCCTCTGCCCACGCATTTGTCCAGAGGTGTCGTCGCACCTGGAGCAGGGCCAGACGGACACTCCTCCAGGTGGGGGCGCGCACCAAGGCCAAGGCTGATCGCCACCGGTTAAGGCCTCCCGTTTATGTCGTCGGTCAAAAAGTGTGGCTTTCATCTAAGAACATTCCTCTCCGTACCGTTTGTAATAAACTTGCTCCTAAATTCATTGGCCCGTTTTCTGTCACCAAGATCATTAGTCCGGTGGCAGTCCGCCTTAAACGTCCTCCGGCGTACAGGAGGATTCATCCCGTTTTTCATGTCTCCAAATTAAAGCCAGTTTTTCATGCTACCATTAATCCGCAAACCCCGGTTCCTCCACCGCCGCGACTCGTAGATGGGGAACCGGTTTATTCGGTAAATCGTATTCTGGACTCTAGACGGAGGGGGCGTGGATTCCAGTACTTGGTGGACTGGGAAGGTTACGGTCCTGAGGAGAGGAGTTGGGTGCCTGCTAGAGACATATTGGATCATTCCCTTATCGATGATTACAATCGTCAGGTAAGTTCCTCTGGGAGCGCCAGGAGACGCTCTTAGGGGAAGGGGTACTGTCACGGTTCATGGGTCCGTGCGCTCGTGTGTGTGTGTGTGTGTGTGTGTGTGTGTGTGGCTCTGCTCGTAGCGCATGTCAGCGTTGCTTAATTACCGTGCACCTGACGAGGTACTCAGAGCTCACAGGTGTAGCTTGTCTGCACTGCCTTTATCTGGCTGGCATGGCTGTGGGGTTTTGTCGGATCGTTGTTGTTCATGTCCTGTCTTGCTCTCTGTCAGTCCTTCTAGTTCCCGAGTTTTCTTCGCCTGGTTACTGTTCCTTTCCCCCTGGAAAGTGTGGACGATTGGAGTGTTTGCTCTGCCTGAGCTGGAGATTCTGCTTCACCGGATTATCAGTACTTCCTCTGTGGCTGTATTATTGGAGTTCTCTAATAAAGACTTATTATTGACTCGCAATTGGATCTTGAGTTTCTGTACCGTGACAATTACTACATATTGAACATTTTATTACAATAAAGTTCCTGCGGTGGAAAAGGGGCTAAATATGCATTTTATGACAGCAGTAACTGTAAAGGGACTATTGTAATGGTAAATAAGATGTAAGCTAATCCAGTCCTAATTACTAAGCTCAGATGAGTTAATGTGTGTTTCTTATAGCAGTTAAAATGTAGTTTTAATTTAGTGATTTTAACTTTTAGTTTAGTGATTGTTAATGCTTTAAAGAGCAATGTTTGATTGTAATGTTCTAATGCTATCTGTTCTAACTATAAAAGGTACAGCTTTTATAAACCAGAGAGAAAGGCTGCATGGCTATGATAGTATGTGAGAGTCCGTGGTGTAGGATCTCTGTACGGTGAGACAGGTCACCATGTGAGATATTGAGCCATTGAACTCAGTCAAGAAGAATCCCCCCCCCCCCCCCCCCGCCCCAAAAAAAACACATTCATCACGAGGGCTAAAACTAATCACATGAGTGATAACTCCAATGCAAGTAAACAAACAAATCTCCATTTTGCTGGAAACTGGTCGAAGTAACCTTTAAAAGTCAAGATAGTAAAGTTCTCTGCTTGTGATTTTCCTCAGGTTGAATTTAAATATCTGGTCGCAGATATTAGAAGTGTGAGAACTTTCTTCAAATCAAAATAACTCATTCCCTAAAATGTTTGTTTGTGTGTGTGTTTTAGTTTAGTACTGTACAGTAGAATAGCAAAATAAACTGGTTTCATTTTACAGAGCAGTGTTTGTGTTTTGTATTTGATAAGTTACTGCCTTGAGCGGTCGACCCTTTGCTACATTGCTCAAAATTGATAAATTAATATTTAGTTTGTTTTATCGTTGGCCACGAAGTAAGAAACAAAATTGTTAAGATACTGATTTTAATGTTCGCTGGACGAATCGTTAATAATGCATAAATTATATGTTTTGAATTAACATCAATTCAATCAAAACAACCCGAGTCTTTAAGACCCGATAAGAATAAGATAAGAGCTAATAAAATCCTTACAGTGGTAATGTCATTGCATTCCTATTGGTCAGTGAGCTCAGCTTAGCCTGACAGTTTGCCTGCCCTGGACCAGGTTAGCTTTCCAGCATAAGTAACCACGGTGACTAAGGTTGATCTTTGATAAATTTTCTCTATAGAACCAAATCATTTGACAGTGCACCAGACTAACTGAAATGAGCCTGGCCTATTTGGTAAACTTGTTTTATGAAACAGGCCAAGGAGTTAGAAGTCAGAAGACATAAGTTAATTTGTTTGCGCAGTGTGGTGGTCAGGTACTCTGCCACGGGACGCAGCACATGTTGCAGGCCCAAACCGTGGTCATTGTTCCTAAACAGCACTAGCATCGCGGTCGTCTCCAGGAGCGTGACTAGCGAGGCCAAGCTGAAATAGTGTCTGTGTGGAAGTTGTTAAGATTTGCCTTGGTAATGGTGGGAAGCTGCTTGTCATCCGGTGGCAGCGCCTTGAGCTTCTTGGCGAAGATCTCAAAGACGCCATTGATGACTTCCGCCGAGTTGACCATGGCTGACATCTCAGACCGAAAAACGGGGTGCGGAGGCGTTTTTTCCACCGTGACGCAGCTCATATTCAGCTGGTATCCCCCATCCACGTAGCCCAACGAGTGACCGTAGGTCTTTGCCAGTGCCGATACCCCCGCGGCGCTGTAGTCGGTGAGTGGTATGTGTTTTTTTAGCTTGCCAGTGTTCCTGCAAATTTGTTCCCACCACCCTGCCCAGAAAGAGATAGTGCAGCCCCGACTTCACCGCCATCAAAGTACTTATCTCAGGGCTCTCAAGTCTCACGCATTCAGAGTGAGACTCACGCATTTCAACCAGTTCACACGCTCTCACGCCACATCTTGTATTTCTCACGCTGAGAAGGGATAACTTGTCCCACTACAATTACTATACAATTAATAGATGAGGGAATACTGAGGTAAGTTTTCTGCCGAGTTCATAGCTCTCTCGACTCTGTAGTTATAGAGTTAAATGCCACCTACCAGCCAATCAGAAATTAGGATGTTGTTGTTTCCGTTTAAATTACGCGATTCTGCAGCAAGCAGGTTCGTTACTAAGCAACATGGATGTGCACGCACATGGAGTGTAAGTTGGAAGAAAAAGATCCGATGAATGCTGTAGGGAACCCCTTCATTGATTTTTTTTAAATTATTTTATTTTTTTTAAGATTCCTCTATGAAATCACTTGCCTGTGAAAAGACAGTGAGAGCTGATGTTGGGGAATATAGCCAAATTCTTGCTAAAGTATTATTGATGCTGCCAAAAAAAAAAAAAACATAAAAAACTCTCCAACTGCTTTGCAACCAGAAGCTTTAACTTAGCTTTGGCTTCCTGAAAGGAAAGTACTACAGATGTTATAACAGTTGGTGAATCTGATAAAAAACAGACAAATTCATCCAAATAAAATAAATTGTTTTACATATTTAAAAAAGGATAAAAAAAAATACAAAGAAATTTGGCCCCAAACATGCCAACTGAACAGCAGTGCTCAATGTACATACTGTGCACACACAGTAGGATTACAGAACTTGTCCTGAACATGTATGTCAAGCTCTCTGTGTGTGTGTGTGTGTGTGTGTGTGTGTGTGTGTGTGAGAGAGAGAGAGAGAGAGAGAGAACACATTTCATGAATTTTGAAATGAATGAATTTATTTTTTTTTTTCTGTTGTGTTTGTTGCACATGATGACAGGGGTAGGGGGCTCCCATATAAAGCACTGAGGCTTCCCCAAATTCAAATTCAGATGCAGTGTGTTTTCAATGGTGGGTCTGAACAAAACCAAAACTAGAAACAGTTTGGCTCTGGATGGAACGCTATTATCATGACAGTGCTTTATGTGGGAGTCCTCTACCTCGGTCATCAGGAAAATGTGCAACAAACATTTACAACAGAAAAAGAGATACATAAGCTGAAATGTGTTCTCTCTCTCTCTCACACACACACACACAGTTTAACATACATGCTCAGGGTAAGTACTGTAATGTATGTGTGTACAGTATGTACATTAAGTACAGCTGTGCAGTTGGCTCGTTTGAGGCAAAATTTCTTTTTATTTTTGATACATTTGTATTTTTAAATACATAAATCTTTTTATTTAATTAGAATGAATTTGTCTTTCATCAGATTTACCTAATGTTATAACTTCTATTTGTGCTGGTCAATTATGAATAATAGGTAAAATTGAACTGCTAGCAAAAACTTGTGCTGCAAATATTTGAGTTGCCCCTCTCCTTTGAGTGACTCCTCCCCTTTGTGTGGCCCCTCCCCTAATCTCCCTCCAAACTTTCGCTATAACTTGAGAGCCCTGTTATCTCAAAGACGATTCCAAACTCAACGATTCGAACTCAACGCTCAGCGTCTCACTGGCCTTTTGGACAGCAGTGGGGAAGAGCGGGATCCTTACGTCGTCATTGCGTAGAAAGTGTTCGGGTGTGTCGTGCAAGTAGTAGGCGTCAACAAGATTCCTGGAATTTTCCTCGGAGGCCCCGTAGAAGTTTTCCTGTTTTTGTTGTTGTTCTTCATCTTCATCTTCCTCGGAGTACATCGTGTGCAAACTGGGGTGCAAAAAAGAGGAGTAGGAGTCAAGAAACAGCCTCAATACGCCAATAAACAAAACATTGATTAAAAAAAAAAAACGTTTCTACAGTAAACAACACTGTACTGCACATCAGCAGTTTAAATCATTCAGTTTAAACAAAAAGATAGATTTTTTTTTTTATCAACACATCCCTAAACAACACTGTTGCACGGCAGCTCCAAACTCTGTCAGTTTATTTATTTATTTATTTATTTATTTTTTCCTCAAAAAGTCTCTAAACAACATAATATAGCACATCAAGGCAAGGCAAGTTTATGTATATAGCACATTTCATACACAGTGGTAATTCAAAGTGCTTTACATAAAAGGAGGTGAAATAGTCATTAAAAATAATAATAATCACAATAAAAACTAGGAATTAAAATAATAATAATCACAACAATAAAAACAAAATGATATTAAAAAAGAATTTAAAACAGTTAAGGCCGTGTTCACACTTGGCGTCTTTTTTGAAGCTGCCAGCGTCTGTTTTATATTATAATCCTATGGAGTAAACCGTGTTTTCAAAAAAGTCCTTAGCGCTTTTTAAAACGCCACCGCCGTCGTCTTTTTCTGCAGCTCAGAGCGTCTTTTCAAGTTGAAAAAAATTTAACTTTTCTGAAAAAAAAACGCCCTACGTCAAGCGCGTTTTTGACAGCTGACCAATGACAAGCGAGTGGCGAGTCGTTTCCATAACAACAAGAAAAAAGGAGAAGATAGCCAGTAGACAGATCGTACTAGCTTCGGAGCACAAGGAACAGTATGAAATGTGCATCATCCAACCGGAGCTCCTGGACTAAATTGTTGGAAGCACCATACAGTTTCCTTCCCCGTATAATGTCACGCTCCCACAAACGCCGTTGTGAACCGACACCCTCCCCGTTAACTTCAAAAGCCGACGTTTCTGCAGCACACAACGCTAGCTACCGTTGCAGCTGTTGTTATAGCAACAAAAGACACCCTCGGCTGCTATTTGTAACCAAAACGCTGCCAGCTTTTTATTTTACTAAAGCGCTCTTTTCGACTTTTTCTAGTCAAAAAAGACGCCAAGTGTGAACACAGCCTAAGAACAGAAAATGTTTATACATAGTCAGAATCCTGGCAGCAGCGTTCTGGATGAGCTGCAGCTGTCTAATGGTCTTCTTTGGAAGGAGACCATTACAATAATCCACCTGCTGGTGATAAAGGCATGAACAAGTTTCTCCAAGTCTTGACTGGAAACAAAACATCTAATTCTTGCAATGTTTTTGAGATGATAGTATGCTGATTTAGTTACTGCTTTGACATGGCTACTAAAACTAAGGTCTGTCTCCAGAATCACCCCAAGATTTTTTACTTGGTTTTTAGTTGATTGACCCCTAGAGTCTAGTGTATGCATTCACCTTGAGAACTTCATCTTTGTTTCCAAATACAATGACCTCAGTTTTCTCCTTGTTTAACTGAAGAAAGTGAAACCTACTGGCAGAGAACGAATCTGCATTTTCAATAAGCCCATCTGCTATTTTTGCTACATATCTTAAATGAGAACCAGTGGATCAACAAAAAGCTAATGCATTATAAAAATCTAAACAATTAAGATACTAAGATATATTTGTTATTTAATATAATAATTGATACTTTTGACTTATCCCTTTTCTTAAAAATTGTTTAAAGGCTGAAATTTGAAGTGCAGGTCTTAAAAAGGTCTTTAAAAGTCTTAAAGGGATCCCCGGGTATTAAGACATGTATAGCTTAATATAACATCAATGATGTCTCTGTAGTTAAATCTGTAGTAAAAAACCCCATGAAAATGTATGTTATTTGAAAAAAATCAACATTGTTTTTGGACTATGGGGGGCGCCATTATTTTACATGCACAGTACATTCTGCATCGATGACGTCAAATGGTTGCACTCAGTGAACTACTAGCGCTTTTTACCGCAACACAACACGGAATACACAACTCAGAAAATAAAATACTGATACGATACCACATTGTGAGGCTTTTGGTTGTAATTTTCAGTCGAAGGGCAACAAAAGAAGCGATGTAATGTAAGACTTCACTGCTTTCCTAGCGATAAGATGAGGAGAAAAGAATGGGAAGATGCCTGTGGAGGCATAAAACTTCCTAAAGACCCGCTTCTTTGTTCTGTCCACTTTAGCCCTGATGCCTTTGAGTCTTTTAGACCACAGCTACTGAAAGAGCTTACAAACGGCTGAGACAAGAAACGCTAGATACCATCTGTTAGGATGTAGACATGCCGAAGTGCAGCCGCTAGAGGAGTTTCTCGGCGCGGATTTCCCTCGAGATCCGGGGAGTTTACACTCCTTGTAGGGAAAAATCGATGGTACAGCATTTGGTTTAAACCTATACTTATATCCATCGCCACCTGTAAGCTCTTTCAGCAGCTGTGGTCATCATATCAGTATTTTATTTTCCTAGTTGTCTATTCCGAGTTGTGTAGCTCACCGAGTGCAACCATTTTACGTCATCAGAATAATGGCGCCCCCTATAGTTCAAAATATGTAGAAAACTATGTGATTTTTTTTTTTAAATAACACAAATCTTTAATGGGTTTTCTACTACATATTTCAGTAAGAGACATAATTTACGTTATATTAAGCCATACAAGTCTTAATACCCAGGGATCCCTTTAAATTTGATATTAAAAATCCTGCAGATACCCGGTTATTTTATGGTACCATTTGAAATTCTTTTTTTTTTTTTTTGAATAAGCCCTTTTTAACTGTCCTCTTAGGTTGCTTTGATAATGTTCTGTAGGCCACTTAGGACCTCTGTACATTTGTTTATTGCAAATTTACAGACAGTGCCTTTAAGAGGTTTACATTGGCTTGTTGGGGTAATATTGCTGTTAACTGACAACAAAGTTTACATTCTGAATTAGCTTTACTGCACAAGTTTTATAGTTAAAATCTTTAAAAACAAATTACATTTAATTATACTTTAATTCCCTTCAATAAAAAGGAAATTGAGTAAAACGGTGTAAAGCTGTGTGGATGTGGATTAGTAATCTGGCCCCTTGATATAAAGGAGAACAAATGCTGGCCCTCGTCACTATCAAAGTTACCCATCCCTGGGCTACATGTTGTGCAAAAAAACTTTAACCCTATTTTCTCCCATTATTTTCTAAACTACACATATACAAACCAATAACCACAAGAAACATACCAATTAAAATTATCTTTATTTTCTAACTAAATCAAATGTATTTTATATCTTCTTCTTCGCCACATCTCCATGCAGTTTATTCTCATTAGAGCTTGTGGTCCAGCATCATATCTCGCCAGCACTGACAACATCCACGTTATTCTTGGACGTCCTCTTTTTGCGGTACCTTCTACTCTTCCATGCAATGTGATATTTGCAATCCTGTTTTTATCCATGCGAAGTACATGACCAAACCACTGGTTTTGTCTCATTTAAAATCTTTCTATTTCTTGCTATGCTATTTCACTAAGTGCAAATAGCATATTTTTTTGCGATAGATGCTATTTACACTAAGTGCAAATAGTAATGGATTCTATTTACACCAAGTGAAAATAGCAGTATTTTTTAAAAATATGCTATTTATACTATGTGCAAATAGCTATAGATTATATTTACACTGTTAAAATAGCAAGATTTTCTGCTATTTATACTACTTATTGCAAATAGTGGCAATTATCTGCACCTCAGTATTGTAGTGCATTATAAAACAGTATTATAATGTAAATAAGGTATTGAGTGTAAATTATAGTTTTAATTCAAATTATTAACTGGATGCCACCTTATTGGGACAATAAAGCCCTCCCTACACCTGCCCTAACCCTACCCGATACTCTTATTTTCAACTTTTTGATTATTTCCTTTTTTACTTAAAATAAATGCCTTTTTGATGCAATATGAGATTTGAAAAGAGAGAAAAAAAAAAAGTTCGGTAAAAGGAGGGCTCAAACTCAGGTCGATCACGTCAAAAAGCACACTTCTTACCATGTCCGCCACTGATATTGATTTAGTGTCTTTTTTTAGTTTTGACTAACTCAGTCACGCGTTAGTGGGCGGAGTTGGTATAAATAGCCTTTGCCAACAAGACGGGCTATTTGCACTTAGTGTAAATAGACACTCCATTATTTTACATATTGATTAATTAATCCCCATTACCCTCATCCCCATGAATTCTTCACTGATCTTCACAGGGTCAGTTTGAGTTCTAGCCTCAGTCACATAAGCATAAAAATACTTACCATCATGCACAGCTGAATGATGCTTGGGCAACCTCCAGCTGCTAAAGAGCATTTTCCAGTTTGCTCTTTGCACCCTGGAGCTCGTTTTTTAAAAGAGCAACTTTTTGCTCTGCAGAAAGCTTGAGGCGCACCCGACGGACTAGCAGATCCATGGCCCTTTTACTTACCCACAAACTCTGCGAGTATACCTCCTGGCAGGGCATTGCGGTATCCAGGCATGCATACTGCAAATACAAACAAATATCAAAACATGAACAATACATGAACGGATAATTTAGAAAAGTGACTATTTAAATAAATACCAATATAACACCTCCAGTAGTGACTGACAAATGAGTTGCAACTATACTGACGTAATTGTGACACAAAATCCTAAATAAATATCCTAATTTAGTGATATTTTAAAATAAATATAAATTAAACGCATTAGTCGATAATAACATGTCAGTTTGTGACACATCTGTATTTGAGTGCCATGTGCCACTGAATTTGTTTTTTGTTATACCAGTGCTATTGTGTGTTGTTTATCGCGCAAAGTCCCAAACTGCCCATTTTAGGAAGGACGCAAAATAAATCTATAATGGATCACTGAGAACAACGCATAAACAGTCGCATTTGTAAACAACGCAATTTAGCCTCTCTGTTTTTGAAGATGCAGGATATACTTCATGTTTCAGATACAGCTGCACAGGAAATTGTAGAACATTTGTATCAGCTGTTTTCTTTGTCTAGACCTCTGCTGAGAGAAGCAGTTAATGATGTATTACAGAGACATTGCAATGCAATACTGTGAGTAAGGATGTAACGGTATGAAAATTTCTTATCACGATTATCACGACCACAATGATCACGGTTATCAGTATTATCATGGTGAAGGAGTGGATGCCAAGCTGCCATATCCTTCATATTGATATTAATTATATTATTATATTATTTCTTGTTTGACTATTAATAAAGTTATGGCAAGAGTGAAATGTGTAACCTTATGTGCGCTTATGAGATATTAAAGAGGCCCACCACAACTGTGGTGGGCCTCATCAGCAACAACGATGAAACGCACTACAGAGAGGAAGTGGCACAGCTGGCTGAATGGTGTGGTGCTAACAACCTGTCCCTCAATGTGAGTAAGACAAAAGAGGTTGTGATGGACTTCAGGAGAAACTCTGTTGACCACCCCCCACTGACCATCGACGGCTCAACCGTGGAGAGAGTTGGTAGCACTAAATTCCTGGGGGTGCACATCACAAAGGATCTCACCTGGACCACCAACGTCACGTCACTCAACAAGAAGGGACAACAGCGCCTCTACTTTCTCCGTCGGCTGAAAAGGGCAATTCTCCCTCCACCCATCCTCACCACCTTTTACAGGGGCACCATTGAGAGTGTGCTGACCAGCTGCATCACTGTCTGGTATGGGAACTGCAGTGCTGCTGACCGCAAGACCCTACAACGGACAGTGAACACTGCCGCAAAGATCATCGGTGCCCCTCTTCCCTCCATCCTGGACATTTTCCTTGCACGATGCTCCAGCAAGGCCTCCAGCATCGTGAAGGACCCCACCCACCCCTCCCACAACCTCTTCCAGCTCCTGCCATCAGGAAAAAGGTACCGGAGTATCAAAGCTCGTTCTGTCAGACTGCTCAACAGCTTCTTTCCCCAGGCTGTGAGAGCTCTTAACTCCAAATCTCCCTGTCCCCGCTCTGAAACCATGAACACCTCAGCCCCCCAACTCATAAATAACAACTGACAAATTTCTCCTAAGTGCAATTCTGGGTGTGCTACACACAGGTGAGTGGGCTATACAAACCACCTGTAGTAACGCACTCGTCCCACTATATGCACACTAGACACTTTCTATAAACACTCCCTGCAACAAAGACTCAATAAGATAATATATGTTTACTTGAATATTGCACTACAAAAAAATGTTTACTGGAGCATTGCACTACTAACTCCTTTGCACTATGCGCTGCTTCCCACAAAATCTCTCTTTCGAACAATTTAATGTAAAAATATATATTTCCTGCACAATTTCATGTACAAATATCTCTTTAGCACTATTTCATGTACAGTATTTATGTAAAGTTCTTGTACAATCTCAGTTTGGGTATGTGTAGTCAACTAGGTATAGTAGTTATAGTATATGTATAGTCAGATGGTTAAACTGTTGTATAGCCCTATTGTGTTTATTTTATTTTATTTTTTTCCTATATTTGCATTGCTGTATGTGTATCTCATGTCTAACTAGTATGTAGCACCGTGGTCCTGCGAGACACGACATTTCGTTCCACTATATGTCCACACATGTAGTAGAATGACAATAAAGCTCAACTTGACTTGACTTGACTAAAGAATCCTGCTTTATTCTGTACTTCCACTCTCTAAGATGATGACTTCATAGTGTGTGTGTGTAACGAAGGCAAGGCAAGGCGGCCTTGAAGTTCTGATAAGTGTTCTGTGTGTATGTGTGTGTGCTGGTAGCTCTTTCTCTGTGTGTTAGAAGACTGTCTCTGTCAGCTGCCGCCATCCTGACCAAAAATAGGTGTCCGGAAGACACCTATCTTGTATGATCCCTAATCGCTGACGTCTACCCAATCTGATGGAGATATGTTTGAAGAGTTTACGTCCATATGTGGAGATTGTCTAAGTTTATCTAGGATTTGGAACCTATCAGAATTTTGATGACTTATGCATTGACGCAATTAGCAACCTCTGTTAGGGTATAATTGCTGGTGTTTTTGAATTGTACGCAGAGCGGCCTACGAACTCAATTGTGAGTCTTGAAGCTGACTTCTGCTGATGAAACTGCAAACTATCTTCAGTAAATTTTCTTCATTTTTGAATTGCATGTTAACTTTTAATGGTGTGCTTGCCCTTAGGCTGAGGTTGCGTCAATGAAAATGTAAGTTTCAAAAGCTGGAATATTAATGTTTGATTACTAAGAACTACTTCATACTTTCAATCTATTTTAAGTTTGTTTTTTATGTTAAGATCTTAAGCACAGAAATAGAAATATACATATTATTCAGAGAACCTTTAAAATGGAGAGTAAATCAAAAATATGTTCACTTTCCTTACTAGTAATGTTGACAGGTGTCGGTAGGAAAAAAAGAACCAGTATGTACACTTTGTAAAACAACTTCCAGTACTGCCAGTCCTTTCAGAACCACCAATACATAAATTCACAAAGTAAAGCTCATAGCAAAAATAACGACTTTATTCAACAATTCTTCTCCTCCTCATCCAGTCTGCTGTGGCATGTCGCGTGTTGACGCACGTGTGTCGTGATACTATCTCCACAATCACAATACTATCTCTGGCGACATGCAACACCATTAAAAGTTAACATGCAAAAGAGAAATGCAAACAATATGCAAACTCAGTGCTAAAAACCTGAAGCAGGGCCTACAGGGCAAACAGATATACAAATAACAATGCGTCTCTTTGCTTTCACTTTTTATTTTTCCCTGCATTCATTCAGCTCTCATTTGACTAAGTTCATTTTTTTTTCTTTTTTTTTTCCTCAGGTAGTTTTCAGTTTTTCTGTCTTTTCACAAAAAATATAGTTGATCATGATTGAAACTTAATTTCATATATATATTTTTGCTATATATACAATATACCAAACCAAATGAGAAGGCTATAAATACCCAAAAAGTGCAACCTGACCAGATAGCCAACCAGTTCATTATTTTCTGCACCGCACACAAGGCACACCTGAACCACACCATTAGAACAGGGTCAGGTAAACTTTGAAAATAAAAGATTAAAAAAAAAAAAAAAGGTAATCCATATGACATGCACTATATTCCAAGAATGTCGCTCAAGTCTGTGCATTGTGCCAGGCGACAATGACATCTATCAGTGTATCTGCAGAGTTTTTAAAACTGGAGTCAGATTGAAGACTTTAAGACCTGCGCAAGTAAAATTAATATTGTAAGTCCATATATAATAAGCCCATACAATTTCAAAATAAATCATGTAACTCAAATTCTTTTACTTAGTTCTTTTTCAAATGTGTACCCCAGTCTATTTAACTAATACTGCTTAATAGCAAAAAAAATAAAAATCCACTGTCAGGGTGAAATTGCAAGCTCATATACTGAAGTAAGACCATAGGTTTTTCTTGAGCTGTCGTGATCTTTTCCCCAATAAAACATGTTTAGTACAGCGCCTCAGGTCATCCAGAACGAAGGCCATCGTCTTTTCCCATGGACTACTTTTCATTGTGCTGCAACAATTCTGAGGTATGTTTGCTGCCGTTTCTCATTACCAAATACAGAAACATTATCATTTAAAATATAATTTATTGAACAATAATAGCCATCATAAACTTTATATTTAATATATTATTACAGTTGTAAGTTATATTTTGGATACTATATCTCTCTAATTTGAATATAAAATCCTTAAAGTAAATAATATTTTTAGTGCAAACAAGTCATTAGATTGCATTTTTTTGCTTTGTATTTTATTAATATGAATGTCAGACAGAACGAATATTGGACAGCTTCCCCTTTAAGACCGAAGTCCGGATACAATATACGGTTACATATGCGTTTTCTCTTTCAGTTGTTTCCACTCTCTTAAGACCTAAATCGCTGTCTTTATGAGGATACTTGCAAAGACGGGGATTCTGACGCATATAAGTGTGTTTATGTAATCCTTCAAAGCCAATAAAGCGGCAAAAAATAAATAAAATATATATATATATAGCTCTGTTGTTTGTGTTTCATTGGCTTAAAATCGGTTGTTTTAAAACTGCAGTGCTTAAAAACACGTGTCCATGCTACAGATGTGGTCCCTTGTTTAGGAACGAGCTCCTCGTTTTGTTCTGGTTCTGTCTCCGCTTCACGCCCCGTGGTGGTGTGTAAAGATCTCAGTCATCCAAATGATTAAAAAGTATTACCGTAAACAATGTATTTTGCAACACCACGAAATAAACGATAGAACATAATATGAAACGATAGACTTTTTATTTCATCGATCAGATATATATCGTCATATCGCACAGCCCTACTTTACATTTTACAAGCGAGATCCTTTGTTTTCTCCTGTTATTACATTTTGTAATAAGAATAATATAAGAAATGTATTGTAGCGTTCGCTACTATTGGAGCCAGGCGTTCTCAGTCGCTCTGTAACTTTATTAAAGCACTGAAGGGGTTACTGTTTTGGCCGTAACCCTCGCCGTACACAGAACAAAACAAGGAAGAGTAACACTTACTGCTCTCAGCTCTCACTCTCCCAAATAACTCTGAACTCTCTCTAGTCCGTCCTCCACCACGCGCCAGACTATTCCCCGCCCCTTAAAGTGAACAGAGACTAACAGCTATAACCAGTTATTGCTAAATTGAATATTGCTAACATCATGACATTAACA
The DNA here is from genome assembly GCA_036784905.1 of Acrossocheilus fasciatus. Classification (NCBI taxonomy): domain Eukaryota; kingdom Metazoa; phylum Chordata; class Actinopteri; order Cypriniformes; family Cyprinidae; genus Acrossocheilus; species Acrossocheilus fasciatus. Next base: position 31,744,620 of record CM071941.1, on the reverse strand, counting down.
AATGTCCTTCAACATTTATAGCAACATCACAGTATGCACTCTTTTTATTTGCTCTATTTTCAGTTTGGATTCCCCCAGACTCCCTAGAAAGGTTTAATAACCAGGGAAAAAAAAAATGCATAATTGTAAACAAGCACGAAACACACTGGTTTTACTTTGACATGAAAAGTGCTAACATTTAATTCATAGCCTTTTGAAATTTCCCAAAATTATTTTACATCTCTTACAATGATATTTAAGACTTTGTTATCTTTTTTAAGATATGTAAGATCATTTATCACCTTAAATTTGAACCGCTTTAGCTCTAGACATTTTTTTTTAGAATAAATGACCTTCAGGTTACAAATCCGACTTAATAACGATTAAGCGACTACTGCCAGTAAATGGTGTCTCTTACTGAAATATGAAGTAGAAAACCCATGAAAGATTTACATTATTTAAAAAAATTATCTCGATGATGTGAAATGGTTGCACTCGGTGAGCTAATGGCGCTACCTGTTGCTAATTTTACTCGGAATACACAACTCAGAAAATAAAATACTAATACGTTGCCACATTGTCGCAGGGCAACTAGAGAATGCTTTTCTAGTGATAAGAAGAGGAGAAAAGAATGGGAAGATGCCTGTAGACAAATAAAACTGCCTAATGATGCCATTGAGGCGTTTAGCATACCACAGCTACTGAAAGAGCTTAAAAACAGCATAGACAAGAAATGCTAAATGCCATCCAGGCAAGAAGTTTTGGGTTCACTAGGATTGGGCCCTGAGCAGGAAAGAGCAAATAACGTGGTTTTATAAAGAAGAAGAAAAAAAAAAATTAAGAAAAGGACCATTCAGTGACAACAATAACATTTAATCAAATGGATCTTGTAATGTGTAATATAAATGTAAAACTGATGCAGCTCTTAAAGGGAACCTGTTATGCAAAATTCACTTTTCTAAGGTGTTTGAATACAGATGTGTATCTACAGTGCGTGTAAACAAGCCTGTAATGGTAAAAATCCACCCCCTCCTTTTTTTTTTTTAAATAATCCCCATAGATCATAAACAGTCTCTCCAAACGAGCGGTTCCAGATTTCCTCCTGCTCTTATGTAAGAGTAGGGAAGCCCCGCCCATGACTGGTGACAATCTGCCAATTAGCATAGATCCCACCCTAAGACCCTGTTTACACTAGTGCGTTTTCATTTTAAAATGGCGTTTTAAAATGAAAATAATCCCCATCTACACTGGCGTTTTCACTGCATTTCAGAAACAATCTCTGTCCACACTACACGACCGAAAACGCATGTCACATGACCTTTCATGCACACTCTCTCACGGACTTTTTCATTAACTGTTCCCATCTGGTGGAATGACCTGCCCAACTCAATCTGAGCAGCTGAACCCTTACCCATCTTCAAGAAACGGCTAAAAACGCATCTCTTCCATCTTTATTTGCCCCTCTGACTCTAGCACTCTCTATTCTAATTCTATTAAAAAAAAAACACACACATACACTTAACCCTATCAATTGCTAATTTAGTCTCTAACTGCTAGCTTTTTTTGAAAAACTAACACTAGCTTTCTTTTTTCTATTTTATCTACTTGTTTCTTATTAAAAAAAAAACACTAGGTTTCTTTTTTTTCTATATTCTATCTACTCGATTTCTTAGAAAGGTTTTTTTTTTTTTTTTTTTTTTTTTTTTTTTTATATGTTTACTGCGTTAGGCTAACCAAGACAAAAATGCTCACCATCTGTATACTCCATAAACGCAACTTTATTTCTTCTTAAAAATAAATAACGGCATTGCTCTGGTCTCCTTTAATACAGTCAGAGATGACGGTAACCTTAGCTACTTTAGCCGTACTGCGTGCTACCAAGCACATTCAGAAAGACAAACATTCACAAAATATAAAGTGTGGTACTTACGTGTTCTGGATATGAAGTTGGATCACAAACAATTGGTACTGACCCACCTTTGATAATTCTATGGACTCTGTGCCAAGCGTAAGGCAAGGCAAGTTTATTTATATAGCACATTTCATACACAGTGATAATTCAAAGTGCTTTACATACAAGGAAGTGAAATAGTCATTAAAAAATAATAATCACAACAATAAAAACAAGGAAATGACATTTATTTCAAATGAATTTAAAACAGTTAAGAATAGAAAATGATTATACATAAAACACTGTGCAATCAGTTGGGACGTAGCACAGCGCTCATTCAACAAATGCACAGCTAAACAGATGAGTTTTGAGTCTGGATTTAAATGTGGCTAATGTTTTAGCACATCTGATCTCTTCTGGAAGCTGCTTCCAACTGCGGGCGTCATAATAGCTAAAAGCGGACTCCCCTTGTTTTGTGTGAACCCTTGGTATTTCTAACTGACTCGATCCTAATGATCTGAGTGGTCTGTTAGGTTTATATTCAGTGAGCATATCTCCAATGTATTTAGGTCCTAGGCCATTGAGAGATTTATAAACGAATAAAAGTACTTTAAAATCAATCCTAAATGTAACTGGAAGCCAGTGTAAGGACCTGAGGACTGGTGTGATATGCTCAGATGTTCTGGTTCTAGTCAGAATCCTGGCAGCAGTGTTCTGGATGAGCTGCAGCTGTCTAATGGTCTTCTTTGGAAGGAGACCATTACAATAATCCACCCTGCTGGTGATAAAGGCATGAACAAGTTTTGACTGAAAACAAAACATCTAATTCAAAATATTCCCAAACAATAAGCCATGGTTCACAAAATCCTTGAAAGCACTTATGAATGAAAGATGAGAAAGAGCATTTTATGAGGGCGATTTAGTAAAAAGATTGGAATTGCAGAAAGAGATTAAAATGGAAGTGAGGAAAGCAAAGTTAAATTATAAAATAAACCTAGAGAAAGAGCTGAGTAGAAATAATTTGGGGTCAGTTTGGAAAGGAATGACAGTCATAACTGGATCTAAAAGGTGTGAGACTAATGGTGCGTTCAAGTCATGTCGGATACATCGTATTTACGAGCTGAATGCACATGAACGCCACCACAAAGTCGTTATTACGAGTGGGAAACTCGGAAATTTCTTTAAGCCACGAGTTTCCAAGTTGGGGGCGTGTCAGTGAAAAAACATGTCGGATGCAATGGATGCAGCCAAAGACTAAAGATATGCAGCGTCTGTAAAGTTGTTGAAATGAATACAATTATTATTTTTTGTAATGTACAATAAAACTATATAAGTTACATATACAAAATATTATATTAATGTATAATTATAATAGAATATGTAATTATTCGGTTTACATCACCTTCACGATGCACATTCTTCTTTCAATATTCTGTAGAAAAAATAGTTGAATTGTGTAGAAAAGTTAAATCGCCATCTTTTTCCGACCAAAGTGACATGAACGCAACCGACGTCGTAATAACGACTTGTCAACTCGTAAGTACGAACGTCCCAGGAGCACTTGAACACAGCATAAGTGAATTCAGTTACCTGGGTATGACTCTAGTAGTCAATTGGCTGAGGAACTAAATAGTGTCACAGATTGGCCAGGCCAGGTAACTACACACACCTGATTGAAATCATCACCCTCATCAAGGACTAGCTCATAAGCACACACCTCACTTCACTATGGCTGTGTTCGAAATGCCATACTATCATACTACTCTTACTATTTCTGCAGTATCCAGTATGTATGCTGCGCATAGTATGCAAATTTTCTGTATGCATGAAATACCCGGATTACCTGCTACATTTGCTGAAATTTGATGTATGCATCTGAAGACACTGCGTGGGATACTGTTTCCCAGAACGCAATGCGCTCCACGTGACGTTTCATCTTCAAACGCATGAGTGAACTGGAGGCGGGGAATAGTTATAAATGTAAGACTTGTATATGTATGTATATACATGTAAACTACAAACCATCGCTGTGCATGTAAAAACAATATCATTAGTAGGACATACATTGTACTTTAATCTCTACGGCACTTTTCCGATCAAGTCAAATCACGTCACCTTTATCTCTGTAGCGTTTTATACATCTTTTCAAAGATATTAAATAGTAATATTAATATTGCAGTAATATAATATATAAATAAAGTTAATATTTCAATTATGCAAACAAAATTAAATTCCGCTGTCAAGCAAAAGAAACGAGTGTATTTACCAATTTGTTAGCCGAGGCTTTTTACATTAACTCCGCCCACCAAAGCCTGACTGCGATAAACAGCACTGCAGAAGACACGTGTATTCCTATAATAGCAGTGGCGTAGCGAGTAAAAGACACGAGATGTGTGTTGTTGATGCGAGCGATCCGAGTTCGAGTCTGCCTTTTGTCAATCTCGTGCAACTCCTTTTCCCATCACATACCAGATCAGAAAGGCATTTGTTTTCAATAAAAAATTAAGTAAATATTTGAAAAGTGGAAATTAAACGCCTCATTAATAATAACACTGTTTAGCTGTAGGTAGGTTGTCCCAGTAAAGTGGCGTTCATCAAATAAAATGTATGATAATTTACGCTCAATAAGTTATTGCACACTGTTTTATAATGTACTACATACTGAAGTATAAATATCTGCCACCTAACTACTATTTACACACCTTTTGCTAAAGAAAATGCTGCTATTTTAGTGTAAACAGAATTTATCATTAGTTGCACTTAGTGTAACTAGAATATATCACTTTTTCCAATTAGTGTAACTAACAAAAATATCAATGTTCAGTTATGTAAAGTTCTTAAATTATGAGTGAGTTCAACTGGTCAATATAGCATTGTTTACTAATATGAAGCCTTCTTAACAAGCCTTTGTAAAAAGAATAGTTAGCACGTTTGTTAGTAAGGTAACAACCTTGACAGCTGTGCTGAATTAATGTTTGTGTCTGTCATGTGACAATTAAGCATACTACTCTGAAACATTTGTTGCTTATTGTATACTGTTTCACACACTATTCTTTAAAAAACAGTAGGCAGTATGCACTGTGCAGTAAGCAGTAAGTAGTAAGCAAGTATGCCATTTCGAACACAGCCTATGTGTCTGATCTCGTTCATTCAAAGTGGATGCTCTCCATACTATCCAAATGATGCATTGAGAAACCTACCTTTTGTGTCTACTCCAGAGTTACCTTCTGCTCCTCGCTCCAACGTCTCTTCCAGTCATCTCCTTGTGAACCGTCATCAGAGGTGTGTGCTCTCTTCCGTCTCCGTCCCACGATCTCCTGCGAAACAAGGTTATATACTCCATCAACCCAAGAACTGTTCTATTACCCAAGATACTCACCTGCCGCTTCTATCTGCACCCATTGCTGTAAATATACTTGCCTGTTAATCCTCTGTCTGAGTCTCCTTCCGTAACAAATAGGTTTTATCTATGCTTTGATGCACCTGAATTTGGTCCCAAAATGGCGTCTGTGAATTATAAAATGAGCTGGTGGTGGTGACTATAATAACTTTTTTTTGATGAATTAGATATAATTAAAGTTTTTGAGGGTTGTAAGAAGACCGACTCCTGGACCAGACGATATTGGGGGGCATTTAATTAAGGTTTGTGCTGAGCAATTGGCACCAGTGTTCCGTAAGATTTTTCAGTGGTCTTTTGCTCTTCAGAGAGTCCCTAAAGTGTGGAAGCAGGCTATTGTGGTGCCTGTGCCTAAAGTTGTAAATGCAGTAAGATTAAATGATTTTAGGCCAATAGCACTAATATCTCTTATAATGAAATGCTTTGAGAAATTGGTAAAAGAAGAGTTGTTGGCTAAAACTAAATCTTTTAGACCCCCTTCAGTTTGCTTATAGAACACAGCGAGGTGTTGAAGATGCAACAGCAACTTTATTAAAGCACTTGGAAGAGAACAAAACACGTCAAACTTTTGTTTGTGGATTTTTCATCTGCTTTTAATTCTTTACAACCTCATATTTTAGTAGAGAAGTTAATTACTGATTTTGGTCTTGATTTTAATTTAGTGGGCTGGATTTTAGATTTTCGAACTGACAGAACTCAAAGAGTGAGAGTAAACTGTAGTTTCTCATCTCCCTTGATAACATCTACAGGAACTCCTCAAGGCTGTGTTTTGTCTACTTTATTGTATACTTTATATACAAGTGATTGTATCATCAGCAAACTTTTAAGAAAGATCTATTGCTGTGTTTACTTATATTTATTTTTCACCTGGGTTATGATGACTGTATATTTAAATTGTGATTTTTCAGACACACAATATATTTCTTTTATACTGTACTAATTGCATATTAAATGTATTATTTTGGAACAACTTTAAGTATATTAAGTGTATTTCAAGATGTGCTTAAGTTCAATTTTAATCTATTTGTAATATTTAATATATTGAAATTGTGTTAAATTGGAACCACTTTAAGTATATTTAGTGCAATTTAAGTGTATTTTTAAAAATACATTTAAAATGTACTTTTAATACTTCATGAACTACAGGTAAGGTATATTTGAAGCATCGTTTTAATGTGCTTCAAGTACATTTCAATTGTATTTCAGCTTATTAGAAATGCATTAGCAGTACACTACTAGTATATTATTTATTAGTATTATATTTTTCAAAATATACACACACATACACTTTGATATTTAGAAAACTTTAATGTATTATATATTGTGTACATTATAAATATTCATAAAGTACATTAAAAAGTATAGCAGCATATATACTTTGGTGGAAAAAAAACATACTATTAAATGTATTTCAAGTACATTTTTAATACAAGTATGTTTATAGTATTTTTGTATTACTACAAACATACTCAAGTACATTTTAAAACATTATAAAAAAACATAAATGAAAAAAAGACTGAAATGCTATGGAAGAGCCAACTTATCCATTTGTAGAACATTTCAGTTATACCTGTATTACTGAAAAGTAAAGAATTTTACATCAATGAATAAATAAAAATTACAATGCAATTTTCTGAAGAAAAAAAAAACATGTAAAGTGAATAGATGTGTGTGCAAAGACTGAAGATGATAAAGTTCAAGCAACAGAATAGGGAGGGATGGAGGGGTTTTGGAGGTGGACAAGGAGATGGTGTAGGGATGGTGATGAGAGCATGACGATGATGCCCTGGCGGCTTAGATGGTGTTTGGCACATGGCACAGACCCAGAGCATCCCAGTGCTGACAACACACGGCGGAGTCGAGGGAGGGAGGAGCCAAGATGTAGATGTTGTGGCTGCCGACTTCTGGGAGCTGACCGATGGAGACAGAGCTGGTGGATCCGAAGCCGCAGACTAAGGGCCGATGGAGCCGAGCGTCGTCGCAGGTTCTGGAGACCTGGGCACAGCCTAGTCAGTAGTGTCTTGCAGCTTTAGAAAGAAAAAAAAACTAACAAAATTAGATAACAAATTTTTACATGAATGACTTGAAAAGAAGCGCAAATTAGCTACCTGGAATGAACACTTCGCTAACGTTTTTCTTCCAAGATTGACCGAATCCCCCTCCATTAGGCCTGATTCAAAAATCTCTAGAACAGAGGTGATACGACATTAAAATATACTTACTATTCCTTTGCTTGTCTCTGCACTCAGATTTCAGTTTGTCTTCTATAGCAGCTGATCTAATAAAATAACAAATGTTAATATTTCTTACACGCGCACACACATTCTATTTAAGAATGAGAGAAGAATGTACCTGGTTGGAAATGTAGTCAAAAACCTTACCAGTCTCAGCAGTTTCAGATGTACTGAAAGCTTTTATAAGCAACCCTTCTTACAATTTAATCTTTGTTCTTATCTGTAATGAGAAATATATATATATTAGAAAATAAAGTCATAAGGTTGTCAAGCTTGAACAAATATAGACACCAATCAACCAACACTACCACAGTTTGCTGATCAGCTCAAGACAAAGTAACTGTACGTTCATAATCATGGTTTTTCAAAGATCATTAACCTCATTACAATGAAGCCAAATTGTTCAGGAAATCAGAAATATATATGCTTTATGTTGCAAATAAAAGGATGTTAATGTTAACTCATTTTATTTATTTTTTTTTCTGCCAATGCATGTGTCAAAAACATGACTGGTACAGACAAATAACGTTAATTAAATACAAATCTTACCTGAAGTCACAGTGAGGTTCTGAAGCCAGACGCCATACACGCTCGCAGAAGCTGGTGAAAATAAGAACATACCACTTTATGCCATGGTCTGTCTGAATACTGGATTCTGATTGGCTGGCACGTGTTGATTAAATTCGTTTAACTGCAGGTAGTTCCAGGTCAGTTTAATCACGTTCTATATTAATGTGCTTCCTATAAACATTGGTAACCATAGTAACATACAGTTACAGTTGAATAGTAATACAGATGAAAATAACCGTCATTTTTATTGTTCCGGTCAAATATTGCAGCGCAAATGTTATTAACATCTTTAATATGTGAATGCTGGCAAATGACTATGGCATAAACGGGATAATCAACGGCTAGCTGTGCATTAAACGATTTGAATGCACTCCGCTGCACGTCGGGTGGTTCTTCGCCTCCACGTCCTGCATTCAGATCGTTTAATGCACAGCTAGCCGTTGATTATCCCTTACATATTTTCTAATTAATTTCATAGTTCCCCCAAAACAATTTGAATTCTGCCATCACTCACCCTTAAGATGCTCCAAACCAAGACTTTCGTTCATCTTCGAAAGAAAAGCGGAGATATTTTAATGAAATCTGAGAGATGTATGTTCCTCCGAAGAGAAGATGTTCACGTTTCAAAAAGTTCATCGCAAAAAAACATCGCCAAAGTAATCCATATGAATTGCGTGGTTTCCTCCAAGCGCCCTAAAGAGACACGATCGCTCTAGTCTATATAATACTGTTTAAATTTAGACTTATATTCACATTCAAGGGACATTTGCACGCACATCATATCTAATTTACGAAGCTCTCTGCTGCGAGCTCATTATCATACGAACCAATCAGAGCTTGTTCAATGGCTCTGGAACCAATCAGGTTCAGTCTGGGTTGTTTGAATTTAAACACAATTAAACATGTTTTTTTCTCATTAAGTTGGCTTGAAAAAGCCTGGCTGTTTCTCAATACCAAGTGCACAAAGTTTGGACTTTGCAAGTTCGACTCGAGAGTTCGCACTCTCGAGGACGGAAGGACACAAGTCCGGTAATTCTGCAAATAGAACAGCAGCGTACTTGATAACGTCAGTCAGCTCGCCTAAGGTATCTACACTTGTTACAATACGACCAAATCCGATATTAAACACCACTGCCTCTTTTTGTTTTCATGCCCACTAAACATTGGACGTCGGATAGACGTGCAGATCATGTCTATATTGGGTCCGTCGGTCCATGACCAATTCTGGACATCTATTCGACGTCCAAACTAGGTCCTCTATTTGGACGTCTAACCATGACCCAAATTGGACGTCAGATTGACGTTCAACATTTGACCTTTGAACTGGGTATTTTTTTGGACGTCATTTGGACATCTAGGTGCAGGAAATATGATTGTATAATATTTTTTTTATTTACAAATATCAACATTGTTGTTATCAACATGATTGACACATATGAATACAGATTTTTTTTAATAAACAGTCACGATTTATTATGTGTATGCCAAATATTTTTTACATTTTCCTGTTTTTCTTTAACTGGTTTATTTATTCTAAGTAGCCTAATCAAGTTATTTATTTATTCATTCATAGATGTATTTTGCATGTATATGTTTATTTTTGTGGAAATGCAATTTGTAGGAAAATAAAGTTCAGAAAATAATTTAATGGTAGCATATTAGGCCTATTCACCTTATTCCTAACTTAAAAAGAACCAACAGCAGCAGAAAAGTCAAGGACACGAGGACAGGATTTCAACCATAGACTGTAAAAAATTATTTTACAGGATTTCAACCAAAGAAGAGCTATTTTTTACAGTCTATGCCAAAGAGTCAAAAAGCAGTCAACGTCACTCTGATTGGCTGAGGCAGCATATCAGCATAACCCAACCAGTAAACGCCCCTCTAATTGGGCGAGGCAACACGTCAGGCATTTTGGCGCGATTCAAGCATTGCAGAATAACGGCACTGCACACAGCTCTTCAGCCTGCATCGCTGGTGAACCCATCGATTCCTCTAAATTGAAGGTAAGTTTGGTCAGCCTAGTGAATTCTATGTCCATGCGTACATATAGTGTTAGGTAGATTCGCGTTATTGTCTTAAACTTCACAAACCTGCTGTGGTTACAGCCGCGAATGGTCAAGGGCATTAGGCACACAATTTTTTTTTTTTTTTTTTTGCGTTAGCTTGCTGCTCTTGGTTCATGTTCAGTTTCGATGTTATTTTAGCTGTCCACGAGAGAACATGTCAATTTGAACAATTTGGGACACTAAACTGCACATATAACGTTACCGCTAGCAGAATGGCCTGGAGTTCTGACTGACTAGCTCGTTGCTAACTAACGGTAACTAGCGTCCGTACGTTATACGGGGTGTACAGATGATGCAAGGTTGGTTGATACCCTCAGTCACTTTTATCGTCCATGAAAGGAACATGATACGTTTTATTGTAAACCATTAGAGGTGTTTTGTCTCTGATACCACCCCATTGGTACAAGAAGCAAACACATAACGTTAGGTTGCACGTTTAGGTTATCTGTCTGCTAGCTAGCTAATGTGCCATTCTACGATTTCGTTTTGGGTGTTCTATGGGCTTTTCCCAACGCATTCACTCTTGAATATCGTCAGAAATTAGGAAAATTAATATGTAACGGGGTCATAAACTCAAAGCGCGTAATTTGCGTGTATGCTCTAGGCCAGTGGTTCTCAATGTGGGGCGCGCCCCTCAGGGGGGATGGGGTTTACTGAAGGTTACTGCGCGGGAGATCAGCAGAAAAAAAGGGGGAAAAAAAATAGGCACTCTCCAAAGCTGCTATAGAGCTCCGGAGGCTGACGTCACGCAATCTAAACTCCGCCATTTTGGCAGTCAAACAAGAGAGCGCCAGAGCGGCTGTAGCATTGGTATCGATAGCGGTCGAATGATTATTTAAAGCCAGACTGTTTAAACCTAAATATTTCAACATAGTGGACAGCTGCTGTGCGCCTGGATGCCATAACAGAAACATTTGTGATTAAAGGGTTAAGATTTCATGACATTTATTGTGTCTACTGTACTCACAGTGATATAGCTATGCTGGTTAACGTTACCTACAAACAAGGACAGCTAGGGTCGATTACGTTAGCTAATCGTCTAATTATGATTACGTCTGTATAAAACGTTACTCCGTTTGCAGTGTGTTTGTGGTGCGTGAGCAGTGGGCACTAACGTTAGTGCTTTCACATGCTGCGTTTGATCCACGGCTGTACCACAAACAACATTTATTCACACATTTTTATTTTAAATAACTTTTTATTATCAGCATCTTTTATAAATAATATTTAAAATTGTTGATAACTCGGAGGTATCGCACATTGGACCGCACTTTCTCAGTTTATGGACAGCAATATTGTTATGGTTAAGGACATTATGTAATTAAGATAATATATTTACTATGTTATGATTGTACTGTACAATTAAATATGACTGTACTGTACAATTAACTACAATCGTTGCTGAGTCTGCAGTCTGAACACTTAAACTTACCACAGAGCGTCCATCAACTGAAAGAATTGAGAATATCACCTGAAAATCCAATAACTTAAGCAATTTTCATTCAAGCAGCTGATTTCTGTGAATTAATGTAAAACTAAATGTATATTACAGCACAGGGTGAAGTCAGTATATACATAACAATGATTTGAGACAAATAAATGTCAATTTTATATAAAACTATAACCTAGATTATTGGTAGCATAAAAAAAAAAAAACTATGTGACAGCCATAGGCTGAACAATACAAGATTTTTTTTTAAAAGGTTTAAAGGGGTGCGCTACCAAAATCGTTCGAGAACCACTGCTCTAGGCTTTCTTAGTTTGTAACACTGCAACACTTAACTGTTGTGTGATGGAGAATGACAACTTTAAGGTTTTAACCCATTATTTTTGTCTCTCAGGTGCTGTAAGGAGTGAAGTGTTATTCCCTGTTAGGAGATAAACCACCTAAACAAGGTACATGTTGTGATCTCATCCTCTTTTTGTACAGGCCCCAGTCAAATAAACAGTAAAACTAAAATTTGGATTAATGCCTGTGTTTACAGATGACTTTGAGAGTAAGACAGTGGCGAAAACGCCAAAGGGAACTGGATCAACTACTATGTTATTCTGGCAGTGATGAAGAGGGCATTGAAAATAATTGCAACAGTGTGTCTGGGACTCAAAGTAGTTTCAGCAGTGACGGTGTGCCTGGGACCCCAGATAGTTTAATGAGTGACAGTGTTCTTGGGACATCAGATGATTTTGACTTTGACACTGATGTGGACTATTGCTCTACTGACTCTGAACAGGAACCAAATGAAACTGAAGTGACCAGCTTTGAGGACGAACTGAGACAGTGGGCCTTAGAGTACAGATTGACACACAGAGCGCTTAATGGTCTATTGTCCATATTAAGAAAGCAAGGGCACTTATTGCCCGTGGATTGCCGGACACTCCTTGCTACACCACGGCATAACACAACAGAGCCTAAATGTGGTGGGCAGTACAAGTACTACGGCTTAGAAAAGGGTATCTGTCGTTATTTAAGTCAGATGGAGAGCAATGAAGTGCACCTCAACGTAAACGTTGATGGCATCCCACTTTTCAGAAGTAGTGGTGTCCAATTCTGGCCAATACTGGTGAAGTGTGGCCATTTTGATCCATTCATTGTAGCCATGTTTAGTGGACAAAGTAAGCCAAGTCCTCTTGATGAGTATTTAAAAGACTTTGTGACTGAATACAAACATCTGAAGGACAATGGAATAGTTTTTAAAGGCCAGACTTACACTGTCAATATTGATGCACTGATATGTGATGCGCCAGCAAGGGCATATCTGAAGTGTATTAAGGGTCATACTGCCTATGAGAGTTGTGAAAGATGTTTAATCAGAGGTACTCGTGTTGAGAGAAGAATAGTTTTCAGTGAACAGGAATGCACTTCTCGAACAGATGACGGTTTCTCCAGAGTGGAATACGGGAACCACCAAACCGGTATCAGCCCCTTCATTGCTGCAGAAATTCCTTGCATCAGCTCTTTTGTCCTGGATTATATGCATATCGTCTGCTTGGGAGTAGTTAGGCGCCTGTTAATTTACTTGACTCATGGCCCAAAAGTCTGCCGTTTATCTGTGAGGCAAAAGGATGCAATTTCTCAAAAACTAATTGCACTGAGAGGGAAGATGCCAAGTGAATTTGCTCGACAACCGCGGGGTTTGCACGAAATTGTTAGGTGGAAAGCCACTGAGCTAAGGCAGTTTTTGCTGTACACAGGTCCTGTGGTTTTAAAAACTGTGTTATCCCCTGAAAGATACAAACATTTCTTGTCCTTGACCGTATCCATGTCGATAATGCTGGAGTCAGATGAGCGGATTCGAAATGCCTATCTCCAATATTCTCAAGAACTAATCAAACATTTTGTCATGACCTGTTCTGACCTGTATGGCAAGACCTTTCCTGTATACAATGTACATGGACTAATTCATCTCCAAGAGGATGCCAGCCACTTCAACTGTTCCTTAAATGACATTTCCTGTTTTCCATTTGAAAACTACCTGCAGCAAGTCAAGAAACACATGAGGAGCGGGAGAAGTCCCTTGGAACAAGTGACTAGGCGTTTGTCTGAAATGGAGCAATCAGAAGTGGACAATAGCCAAAGACACCCTAAAGTGTTTGCCTCTGTTAAAGAAAAGGACAGTTGTTTTCTTTTGAGGGACAACAGCTTTGCTTTTGTTCGACAGAAAAATGAAGACAGGACTTTTGCTTGTGACATTCTGCACCAGCGCCACACTTCACCATTATTTCACCAACCGTGTAGCTCTGGACTTCTGAACATAGTGTGCATAGGAAATGGTCATGTCAGGATGAAAAATGCACTACTGCAAGAAAGGGATCTGTTCCGGAAGGTGGCCTGCCTGCCACAAGAATCTGGTGGTTTTGTCCTTATACCCCTTCGCCATGGTCTGGAACACACATATTAAGGTTACATTTTCTTATTCTTTAAGCTAGATTCCATCAGGGATCATATCTGATCACCTGTTTCCATCCGTTTGTTTACTGTATCTTCGGTGACTCCTGGATGTCCTTTCTCGCTTTATCCATAAACCTCCCCGAGCCTCTCTCTGTCCTCTTGCCACAATATCCTACTCCCAATGTAACCCTCATCGCTCTTCCATTCATGTCCAAACCCTCTCAACCTCTAAACTTTGAACTAAAATGTTAAAAACGTCTCCTTTCCAGGTCATGTACACGAGGGCTGTTTGGAGGGAGGGTACCCAAGAGGAGGAGGGTGTAGTTCCTGACAGTTGGATCGACAGAGAAATGAGAACCGTCAGATGGCCACGTAAAATGAGCGTTACAAAAACAGAAAAAGCCAAAGACAAAATTAACCCCCATGATGACTGGATGACATTCTCATTAAGATAAAACTTACTTCAGGCAAGTTTTGCGTAGATTAATAGAAAATGAAATGCATTACCATGTCATACCATTTTTTGTGTGTTTTAAGGTGAATGGTCTAATTTCTAGATAAGCGTCGTGAATGTGACGCCTACAACCTGACCAGCCAGGCAGAGGAGGACGATGAGGTGATTAGATCAACGAGGAAGCGCACTAAAAAAGTAATTCCAGAGGGTTTTGTTAGAAATGGTATGTTTCTCATTCTCAAATACTTTATACATTTGAAATATAAAATTGGTTGATACAAATTGGGCCTGAAACTTAAAACATCAATGTTTATGAATTTTTTGCAGAATTAACGGATTCGGATGAGAGTGTCAGGGGTAATGGTTTTCTCTTAATGAATTTATAATTCTAGTTTCAAAATGAATAAAATTCTTTACGATTATATATATTTTGGAAATGGATATGCTTAGTTTTACATTATTACCTCTGTATAGGCGTCAAGCTACCCACCTTCCCTGCTGCACCAAGGACGCTGCAGCCCATTGAGGACACCAACATGTTGCACAATACTTGTGAGTACTGATAACTTAAGAAGCATGAAAATGTTTTGCGTACAACATGAGTCACATGCTCATTCATGTATTTTAGCCCATGAAGATGGAGCCATGTCTGGCCAAGTAGAGCGTGCGGACAGTTCAGGCAGTGAAATGTCCACTCCCAGTGAGTATTTACTTTTCCCTTAACACCAAAGATTGCACCGCACAAAGTCATATTCCATTCAAGACGAGCAGTTTCTCACTGCTTGTTAATTAAGGTAATCTCTTTTAAATATACATCATGTAAGTAGTTACAGGCTCATTCATGCGTTTCAGACCATGAAGATGGAGCCATGTCTGGCCAAGTGGAGCGTGTGGACAGTCCCCGGGGCAGTGAAATGTCCACTCCTAGTGAGTATTTACTTTTACCCTAGCACCAACCATCGCACTGCACAAAGTCGTAGTCCATTCAAGACGAGTAGTTTCTCACTGCTTGTTAATTAAGCATAGTAATGACTTAAGTATTTCATTATTAATTTAGTACATGCAACATGACCATACTTACATGCTGACTCATGTGTTTCAGACTCTGTAAGTCAAACCTTGGATGGCCTGATGGAAGCCCTCTCTGGCCCAGAGAAATGCGCTGCCAGATCTCGGCGCAAGGAAATGTCCAGTGAGTATTCACTTTATCCGTTGCACCAACCAAAAGTCTATTCAGTCTAGACATGTTTCAGACTTGTCTGGTTTAGAGGAGCAGAGTGTGCCAATTCTTACCTTTTTGTTTCATTTCAATAATTGTACATCTTTGAATATTCTTTGTTTTCTTTGCTCTCAAGATGCAAGCACAGCACCTTGGATCAGAGACCCGTCGACACCCAGTGAGTATTCATCATATCACACTTTAAACAGTCACTTTTGTATTTTATCAGGCCTTGTGAAATGTACGAATATTCTGTGTTTTTCAGGATCTCGTCATGCAGCAAGAGGTCATGCGAGGGATGGCTATCGCTCCAGGTAAAGAAGCAGGACAGGGCACAGCGTCAGTAGTGGCTGGCTGGCTTCTACTGGTTGGTCTCCAGCCCTTATTTTTGGTCAACCAGTAGGGGTTAGTCTGTTTCAGTGTTAAAACATGTTCTTGTCAGTTATAAATGTATGGACAAGTGGTTCAATTTAAATGTTACTAGGTCCAACAGTGGATCCACCATCAGGTCCTGGCACAGTGATTGTTCGAGACCCACCTTCAGGTCCAGACATGATGGGTCACGGCACAGTGATGGTGCGAGGCACACAGTCTTCATATCACTGCTATATTAATTTGTGTTACGACCCCTTAAGATGGTCTAGGAGGTAAAAGGAGTAACATTGAGACTGTGGAAAGTTTGTACAAGGATGGATGGGGCAAGAGACAAAGCAAGGACATAAACTGCCAACGAAAGTGATTTATTATACAAAGTGAAAAAAAGAATCCATAACTACAAAGTATATTTACAAAAGTATAAGTCATTTAAAGAGAGAACCAATATGTACAAACTTACAATTCAGAAAAAAGAAGAAAATGAACAAAAAAAAACTACACAAATCAACCCAAGAGAAAGGGGACGCAAATGACGCCAAAAGAAAGAAAGAAACAAAACCAATTCTACCTTATTTAAACCTCTATCCTAACTAAGGGAAATAAAAGAAAAGAAATCTTCAGCGCCATGCGCCGTATACTTCCCTACTCTTAACTGACAAACAAAACATACAAGGGATGGCGTTCACCTCTTACCTAAGGTTTCTATACACAGAGTTACCTAAATGTTGCACAATGGAAGTCGTACGACATCTTCCCTATCCACCTTCCTCTTGAGTAAAGAGTAAACGTCACAGAGCATCAGCTCATCAAAGTTCAAAAGCAATGCCATCCGAGTTAACAACAAAACAATCAAACAAAAATGGTGAATAAAAAAAGATGGTAGGGTTTAACTACTGTCAAACAAAAACAAAGGGTCTTGGCATAAATCAATAATAAACAAAGCAAAAACAAAACGAGTACAATGACAGCAAAACACAGTGAGCAAAAGAAGTCTCCATTTACTTCTTTCAGCGTCCTTATATCTGCCAGCAAGAAGTTTTCTGGCAGCTGATAGGTCGGCGTCATGTCGCTTAATGATGACTGACAGCTTCATGAGCCAATCAGCAGTCAAGGAAGGCGGCCTAAAAGATCAACAGGAAACAGAGAAAGAGCAAGCAGGAGAGAGAGAGAAAAAGAAAACCACAGGCACTCCCACAAGGACATTTATGGACGTAACAATTTGTATAACCGTATGTGACTAACAAATTGATCTTGTATCTTGTACAGTCAGGTCCAGACATGACCGATCCCGTAGTGATGCCCCCAGTCCCCCGGCCAGGTCCAGACACAATAAAAGAGCACAGCGATGTGATGACCAATACCGTAGTGATGACCGATCCCGTAGTGATGCCCCCAGTCCCCCGGCCAGGTCCAGACACGATAAAAGAGCACAGCGATGTGATGACCAATACCGTAGTGATGACCGATCCCGTAGTGATGCCCCCAGTCCCCCGGCCAGGTCCAGACACGATAAAAGAGCACAGCGATGTGATGACCAATACCGTAGTGATGACCGATCCCGTAGTGATGCCCCCAGTCCCCTGGCCCGGTCCAGACACGATAAAAGAGCACAGCGATGTGATGACCGATCCCGTAGTGATGCCCCCAGTCCCCTGGCCCGGTCCAGACACGATAAAAGAGCACAGCACAGTGTTCTCAGCATCCCCCCCTATGACAGGCTTGGTGAGTTGTCAGCTGCGTTCATACTACACTCATTTAGGATTATTTAGCTATTTATATAAAAATAATAATAATTTAAAAAAAAATCTAAATTACTTGATTTCTTGTTCAAAGCAATGTGTGCATTGTGTAACAGGCAGTAGGTGGTGATCCCATCACCCTGCTGCCTGTTACACAATGCACACATTGCTTTGAACAAGAAATCAAGTAATTTAGATTTTTTTTTTTTTTTTTTTTTTTACACAATTAAGGCCGTAGTTTTCATCAAAGTACTTTGCAATTCAGCAAGTTTTATAGATGCACCTGTAATCGTTGAAACTTAACAGATGTATTAGAAGAGAAATATATAATTTGATAACTTCTAAAACAGATTTTTTTTTGTGGTGCAGATGCAGTGACTGAGACTGGGAGATGGGTATTCCCATTGCCTTTGGGTGGTAAGTATTGATCTATTGGCAGTGGAGAAGACACTTTTAATAGTACCACCTTCTCTCTTCCTGCACTGTTCTCTCTGTCCACAGAAACTACTTTTCAATTATAGCCGTGGCTTGGTTTCTATCATGTCAGATGATGACATTTTTTTGGACTTTTGTTTCTTTCTCCAACACTGCTGTACTAATAACAAACACTGAAGCTGATTACAAAAACAATTGTGAGCTAGCTAACCTTGCTATTCTAATTGGAGCATTGTAATCAACAAATATATTTATTTATTTCAGTGTTCCAGAAAAAGGTCCTGAGCCTACTGGTCGACATCCGCCATCGCCTGAAGGAAACACAGCCTGCCTCTTCAGCTGTCCATATAGAGAGAACTGACACCATGGAGGACTTTGAGTTACAGGAGCAACACCTCTCTGATGCACAGGCCTTTGATACCCTGGTAGGTTTTACAGGTCTGGAAGTCAGGGATGCAAACAGCGCGCTTTTCGTCGCCTCCCGCTTTTTTCACGTCTGTTTGGGTGACTTGTGGGTTAACAGGTTAGAGCTTGCACATTCAATAATATAGAATTCATAGACAATTGGAAAAGTTTTTGGGGCAGTCCTGACCTGTTGAAAAGAGATGGTATTCATCCTTCCTGGGATGGTGCCGCTCTTCTCTCTAGTAATATGGCTTATAGTCTTAGAGCACAACCATGACAATATGGGGCTCAGGTCAGGAAGCAGACAGACTGGCTTAACCGACCGTCTGCTAGCTGTCTCCCGTCACCAAGGTCAGATAAATCTCATCACATGGAGACTCTTACACCTAGATATCATCATATAGAGACTGTGTCTGTTCCCCGAATTAGGAAATATAAAACATTTCCAAACTCATCTAAGGGGAAAAATTTAATCGATGTTCAACAATTAAAAAACAGATATAATACAAATGAACAAATTATAAAGCTCGGGTTGCTGAATATTCGATCTCTTACTTCAAAAGCACTTATTGTTAATGATATGATTACAGACCATAACGTAGATGTGCTGTGTTTGACAGAAACCTGGCTAAAACCAAACGATTACATTACTTTAAATGAGTCCACCCCCCCAAGATTTCGGTTATAAACATGAACCTCGTCTAAAAAGCAAAGGAGGTGTTGCTGTAATTTATAGTAATATTTTCAGAATTACTAAAGTCTAGTAATAATTATTTTGAAGTATTGGTGCTTAATATAACAATATCTAGCATAAAAGACAAAACACGTTTGAGATTTGTGCTGGCTACTGTATACAGGCCACCAGGGCACCATACAGACTTTATCAAAGAATTTGCTGATTTTCTATCAGAGTTAGTACTGGCTGCAGATAAAGCCCTAATTGTTGGTGATTTTAATATCCATGTAGATAACGAGAAGGATGCATTAGGATTGGCATTTAAGGACATTCTTAACTCCATTGGTGTTAGACAACACGTGTCAGGACCAACTCATTGTCGTAATCATACTCTAGATTTAATATTATCACATGTAATTGATAATAACACGTTGAAATTCTGCAGCAGAGCGATGACATCTCAGATCATTATCTAGTCTCGTGTAAATTTAATTTAGCCAAGGCTGCAAAGCCGACTCAGTGTTACAAATATGTTAGACTGATCACTTCTGCCACTAAAGATTGCTTTATTAATAACCTTCCTGATCAGTTTCATCATCTCAGCATCCCAGATAGCTTGGATGAACTCGATATTGTGACAGAAACTCTCTTTTCCAGCACTTTAGACACAGTTGCTCCTTTGCGCTTAAAGAAGATTAAAGAAAATAGTCCAACGCCGCGGTACAACGTGCACACTCAGGCCCTTAAAGGGATACTCCACTTTAAAATGAAAATTCTGTCATCATATACTCACCCTCATGTTGTTTCAAATCTGTATGAATTTCTTTCTTCTGGTGAACAGAAAGGAAAATATTTAGAAGAATGTCAGTAACCAGACTAAAAAAATATACTATGGAAGTCAATGGTACCAGAAACTGTCTGGTTACTGACATTCTTCTAAATATCTTCCTTTCTGTTCACCAGAAGAAAGAAATTCATACAGATTTGAAACAACATGAGGGTGAGTATATGATGACAGAATTTTCATTTTAAAGTGAAGTATCCCTTTAAGAAAGCAGCCAGAAAAATGGAGCGCAACTGGAAGAAAACAAAAATAAAGGTATTTCGCATTGCATGGAAAGCGAGCTCGATCTTATACAGAGAGGCATTAAAAGCTGCTAGATCTGCTTATTTTTCAACCCTATTACAAGAAAACAAACACAACCCTAGGTATTTATTTGAAACAGTGGCAAAACTAATGAAAAATAAAACTCTAAAGAAAAACTATCAATTTTATGAATCATATTGAATGTAAACAGTGAAGGCAGTGTTATTTTACATTTGATTATTCAATGTCTGTAACTTAATAGTTAATTTACCTGATAAACATAAAGCACTGCTTTATTTCACGTGTATTTGTGTTTTATTGTATTTATATATGCTTGTAATTTGTTTATTATTTTCTATGCAGATGCTATAGGCCTACCCTACAAAATGACCCCGATCATCCTAGAATTATTAATTCTTTACAAAAAGAGCTATTCAAATCATCAGGTGAAATTGTTTTCAGGAAGGAGTAGTAAAGCAAGAAGAAGTGGTAGATAGTTTTTCAGAATTTCATTTGACTATATGTGCCTATAGGGGTGGGCCGGGGATGGTGGCAATGTAAGTATCTGGATATTTTCCGCGGGACGAGGGCTTCGATTACCTCTCTTTTTTGACCATACATGTGTTTGCACCCCTGGGAAGTATTGGATAGCCTAGAATAAAATACAGTGCACACTGTTACATTCTGAGTGTCAGTTTTAAAAAATTATAAATAAATAACTTTATTATGGACTTATGCCAACAGGTGCTGCAAATTTCAAGAATTGGTGGGCGGAACACCAAGGACTGTGTCCACAAAGTGTTGGACAGGTATCTACAACATTTTTAGCGTGTTCTCATTTGCCTTCTTTCTGAGCATGTCAGAATAGGTGAAAATACATGTTCACAACTAAATGCATTGTGAGATAGACCAGCTGTGCTTAAGGAGATACATTGAGGGATAAGGACACCCTAGGGGACACTGATCAACTAGTGTAAAGGGTTTATTGCATGTGTAATGTTGTTCCTACATATCCTTCACATTCATTTACTGAATTTTATTTTTCTTTAGGCTCTTCACCAACAGCCTCATGGCCGAATTTAATTTGAAGGGCAAGGGGAAAAGGAGGAAACGCGCTTTAGAGGGATCAAAGGTTTATGTAGCAATACAAGGTAAGCCCAAGTTTCATGTTGACCAGTCTATAAATAACTTTGGACAAAACATTTCCTTCCGACTTTTAAAAAAAGCAATGCCAATTCTCTATCTTGATACATGGATAGACCTTATTCATCCACAAGAAGAAATTAAGGTGTTACAGCATTAAGAGAGAAACAAAGACAGCAAAGTTGAAAGTAAAAGATGGTAAATAATAGTCACAATTCTCAAATATTCACGGCACAAAGTTGAGTCATTACAGTGGGTATGAATGACTTCCTGTGGCGGTTCTTATTACATTGAAGCTGAAGTAGCCTCCAACTGAAAACAGTTTGCTGTCTGACAAGTAGTACATGTAGTTGATGTGTTGTATTATCCAGAATACTTAACTTTTTTTTTTTTTTTGCTAAACTCTTACCAATCGTAATTTCTATGTCTTCTGAGTCTAATGTGTTTCCAAGCACAGAGCCAGTTTTTGTAAATTGCACTAAGCACAACAGGCTGATAAAACACTTAACATTCTAATGCACACATTAAAGGATCTAAGCTTTCTCAAGGTACAGTCTGCTTGGTCCCTTCTTGTAGACCGCCTAAGTGTTAGTTAACAGTTGCTGCAATGGCTTTGTATTAATCCAGTATTGGTAGTGGATGCACAGGAAACTTACAAATGTGGGGACTGGGGTGTATGACTGCAGATGGCCTTTGCATATATCTAAATCATTTGTCTTTTTTTTGCTTGTGTAGATGGGATCATGAAATTTGATTCCACAGCCACTGAGGACTGCATCAAGGTGAACGTGTCTGAGCACCTCAAGCACGCGCCGCAAAGACTTGGAGGTGGAGGATTCACTACGCCCTGATGAGCCAAGCCTATACAGGACTTGAAATAGAAGTTCAATTAAATTAATTAAATATTTGTTCATAATTATGCCTCCATTGTGCTTGATATGTCTGGCGCCCTTGTGATGCCACTCAGGGCAATTTATTTTTGAATAAAGATGGTAAAGGCAAACTTGAATTGTGATTTATTTGTATGTGTATAACTGTAGTGTTGTATGTAGTCCTATGTTTCCAGAGGGTGGATTACATGCTTTCTGTGCCAGTTAATTTTCCTGTAGCTTTGTTTGGCTCAGCAGCTAGATTCAACAGGAAATGTGTCTCCAGTTATCACCTGATGCTGAGACAGTCAAATGGAGTTTTTTGAAAATTATCTAGTCCCATTTCAGAAGGTGGCATACAGTTCCAGATAATTTTCCAAAAACTCCATTTGACTGTCTCAGCATCAGGTGATAACTGTAGACACATACAAAGGTGTAAAGCATTTCCTGTTGAATCTAGCTGCTGAGCCAAACAAAACATAGGACTACAGTTATAGAAGTTAAGTAAAAATTATATATAAAATAAGTCTAAATTTGACGTTGAAAAGACGTCCACAAACGACCACATTTGGACTATAAATAGCCCTTACACGGAAGTCCCACGGACGTCGATATATGACGTGCTGTAGACGTCGAAAAAAGACGTCGCCTGGCGTTACAAAACTATGGAAGGCCGTTGGGGCCAAAACGTGTGGTACTAACGCGTTAACACGTATTTACGCGTTAACACGTGATTTACGTGTTAACGCGTAAAGTACGCGTTAACACGCAATTACATGTTAACACATACCTAAATGGTAGATGCGCCAGATGACGTTGGCTCAACGTAATCATTAGGTAAGTGCTCATTCACAATATCATGAATAATTAAAATAAAACTAAGATGTGCATCAGCACATTAATATTCATAAAAAGGATTACAAGCTGTTACGACAGGCAGTGTCAACGTGACATCACCCTTTCGTTTTATTTGAATTATTCATGTTGTTGTGACCCAAGTACTATACTGAGCATACCGTGAGTTTACTTAAAGCAACCATCACGTGCCAGGGGAAACATAGTCTCATGTTCTGTATTTTAATATTAAAATATATTTAATTTCCTTGTTGATACTACCTTCAATGTATGATTTTACATTTTCACAAATTGTATTATTATATGTCAAATTCTATTTAATCTGTCTGATTTCAGTTATTACTAATACAAGCCAATCTTGATTAATTTCTTTGCGTGTGTCCTTTCATCATGTCTCTGCACCATATAATGGAGGGCACATTCCTTATCACATGTGGATCAAGGTAGGGGTTGGATGGCTTGTTCAATTATTAAGTGAAGATACTTAATAGCTGTTAAATATCTCAATTAGTTGGTTTTCCTGGGGCATTGGGGTTTAGTAATTATTGATTTATTGCATGAAATTAGTGTATCCAATGTTATTAAGTAATTTTAAGGTATTAGATATATCTTTTTAATGTATTTCCAATTCTACCCAGTGGTGTGTCAGGCACATCTTTAGCAAAGAACTGCTCTCAATTGCTAAGGTGTGTGTGTATTATATACAAGAAAAGAAGTGGTTCCAGCCATACACAAGTTTAGTTCCTAGATTGAAGTAGACTCAATACACGTGCTTTGATGTTTTAAGCGAAGAACACAAAAGACTCCCTATGTACATTTACATACTTGCATATCATTGCTCTTTTGTTGATTTTCAGGGGTTGAACAGTTATAATTTAAAAATACTTGAATACTAGTTGTGCTATAAGTATTATATGTAGTTGTAGCCTACTTATACCTGAAAATACATTAAATTAAAATTCATTAAAAACCACCAGTAGATGGTGCTAAAGCTCAATGCCAGCACAAAATGACGCGTTAACACGCGAATTACGCGTTAACACGTAAATTGCGTGTTTACGTGTTAACGCGTTAATCCCACACGTTTTGGCCCCAACGGCCTTCCATACAAAACAACCCCTTCAGTGGACCTAAATTGGACGTCCAAAAATAACATGGAAAAGACGTCACTCCGACGTCACATGGCGCAGTGGGTGTAATCATATTCATAGCAGCAAAAATGTAATTCAGGGAACGCACATATTACAGTGAAACGAAATATATCCAACAGCGTTGCCTCTTTTCTGTTTCATTTAAAATATTAATAGCCACAAAAATGTAAACGCATACTCACATTACAATAAAACAAAATTATATTAAACACCTCTGCCTTTTTGTTTTCTTCAAAATCTAAAATACAACCCTCTTTTCGTTTTCATTTTAAAATAAAAAACATTAATACGTGGTTTAATATGTGCACATATACTCTCACTATGTATAATGAAATGAACTATGACAAGCACAACTCTGCCTTTTTGTTAAATGTCAGTTTTAATGAACAATATAGCCATCATAAAAGTATAAGAGACGTAATAGGAAATAAAGACAAAAGCAATCAATTCAGTCACCTTAAAGTAAGCGCTGTATTATGATTAATAAATAATTTATGAAACATAACTTTGTGTTCAGCCAAAACGATATGACCTGGAAGAAATAATAGATTCGTGAGACTAAAGATTGTCTGTTAGATTCACCCAAAACATTTTACCTCATGTTTAACCACTACAGAGACATCAGAGCCAGCGGCGAGTGTCGGAAGGACTAGCCGGGGTGAGGCTGCTCTCGGCGGATACATGAGCACTGAGCGCCCGGTGATCGCATGGAGCTCACGTCTCCGAAATCGGCGAAATACATTTTCAAATTGGCGCTATCTTTGTAAATAAACTGCAGATTTGAGTTTTAAACAACTACATTCTCGCCTGAAATACTCTTAGAACGGCATTTCATGACACAATAACAGTAATATTTTGAAAATTTTGCGGTTTTCCCCTCCGCCATTAACGCTCGCTGATTGGTGCGAAATGCATTCTTTGAACTGTACTTGGCTAGATGTGAACTTTGAATTGGAACAGTACCTGGGGCGACGACTGATGACGTTTCACAAGTCCACAAGAACACAAGTACAGACAAGAGCTGTGTCTGAAATCGCTCACTCGTTCACTCATTCACTAATCCCTATATAGTGTAAGGCAGTTGAGTGCACTATATTAGAAAGGAGTAAACGAAATGAAGTGAACGGATTCGGACGGTGACGTGTACACTGCGCGTGAGACTTGGCTGTTGCAAAACCATCTTAGATGTACTTTTATATTTCATGTACCTCATTTTAGAAAATAATATTAATAGCAACAACACTTAAAATGATTATTGTAATCAGCTTTGTGGTTTCATTGATGGTATATTATTCATTTGTTCTGTAATATGGTCATAATCATTAAATACTATTAAAATATTGTCAATAAAAATAAACTCACATCAGCACATATTAATAATTCTATGTATTTATTGTTTGTAGTATCTTGAAATTCTCCCGAGCAGCTTTTTGCACTCAAATAAGATGACCGTAGAGCGCCCTCAGGTGACCGTTAATTTGACATCAGAATGAATACACTACCAACGAACATTTTTAAAAATCCATCATTTTTGCAAATTAAACGGCATCTCTCGTTCAAACTCGCTCGCTCCCGCTCGCTCTAACAGCTCGTCGGTTCTCCGCATTGGATTGTGGGAAATAGTGCTTCAGCGAGTGTACATCGGTTGTACCATAGACATAATATACGTAGACGCCTCATAGACTGGCGCTGCCTATTGGAGCTGACGTACAGCGCGGCCGCCATCTTGGTTGGGTCTCCAGTGCGCCCCCCCTGCATTAATTTCTACTGTGAGGAATGTGTATCACCAACTACAATAATCATAACTCCCCGAATTTTTACCGGATTTTCACACGGTTTGCTTTGTTACAAACTGCAGATATTTAGTTATGATACAGGACGCTGTCACACATTGAAAAATACGTGCTTTCATGCTAAAAGACTTTGTATTATGCTCTTTAACAAAGACATGGCATGTTATAAATGAATGAATATTTTATATTTTAATAAAGAAACAAGTTTGATTGTTCTTTTGAATTTATTTCTCTCTCTCTCTCTCTCACGCACACACTCAAACAAACACACACACACACACACACACACACACACACTCACGTGAAAAGAACTTAAAATAATAGTGGAAACAACTTTAAAATACGCCATAATGTTTGCTCATAAATGTAGGAGTAATACATCATTTGGAACTGTAAAGGGTCTACTTTTATTTGTGTGCATTCACAATATCAAAAAAAAAACGT
This sequence comes from Acrossocheilus fasciatus, assembly GCA_036784905.1. Classification (NCBI taxonomy): domain Eukaryota; kingdom Metazoa; phylum Chordata; class Actinopteri; order Cypriniformes; family Cyprinidae; genus Acrossocheilus; species Acrossocheilus fasciatus. The sequence continues at coordinate 31,717,946 of CM071941.1, read as the reverse complement.
TGTGCTTTTATTAAAATAAATAGGAAAACAGAGGATGGCTTGCCGTCTAGTCTTTAACAGGAGCGCTTCACAATGATGAACTGAAACTCAACGAATTGAGTCACAAATATGATAAATATATCTATAGAAAGCTTTAAATGACTACTTTAAAAACGAAATAATTCAAATCGAAAACACAAACTCTTTCATTATGTAATGGTAAAGATGTATTTCTCTCTAAAGGCACGTTCAGTGACAGTGAGGAGATGGCGAGTCATTTTTCATCACCGTCTAAAATATAAAAATAAGGAAAAGCCTAAAACAGGCCCGATTGTATTTTTTTCTGATTTTTACGTTGCTCTGCTCTTAATTCCTTAACATTTAAAGGGTTTTCTGCAACGTAATTTTGTCTGCATGATATGTGAATTATTTATTAGCCTATTTTTTAATCCATGCAGCAAAATGCTTTAAAAACAGCTGTAAAAATGACTTTATTGCATTCCAGATGATTTTAAAGAACGTTTTCACTATAAATTTTACGGGTAGATTGAATGTAACATTGTCATGACTTTCGTTGTATTCCCATTTGTAAAATAGGCTACAGATTAATTGTGGTAGTCTAACCTGACCTGTTTATAAGCAGAAATGGACTTTGGCATGCAAAAGACTGATACGTTCATTATTAATGGGCTGGTTCAGTCGATAGAAATACGGCTATAATTTACTGTTGAAATGATTGCGGGACAAATCTCAGGTCGGTCTGAGCGCTCATGGTACGCACAGTGCGTCCAGCCGTACACCTGCAGGCGCCACTGACCACTAATGACACAAGCATGAAATGATGTGCTCCCCGAGTAACACATCCTCTGAAAGCTGAAGAACAGAAAAAAAACAGCAAGAGATAATGAGAGAGTACCAGTTCCTGCTGTAATAATGTTACACGTAAGTAACGTTAGTTGCGATGACATAATATTATAAATGGTAAAATAACCAAAATTATTGTTCAGTATTACTTGTGAAAGGTAATCCCACGCGATCTGGTATATTGCAACAGTAAACTGCACAAAATACGGGCATAAATTGCTCGCTCTCCATTGACTCCGATGCTAGTGTAGAGTGAGGAGACCCAAGCAATATGGCGGCGATGCTGGGTTACGTTCCAGCATGTCATGAGACGTCTACGTATATTATGTCTATGGGTTGTACACTCGAAATCAGAATGCATTGTGGGTAAAAAGTAGTGAACGAATGTAGGGAATGAAGTCGTTCACTCAGAATTCAGACAGCACTACAAAATATATATAGTGCACTATATAGTGGATAGGGAGCGGTTTCAGACACAGCTAAGAACGCATATTGAGAAACGGCACCTGTCATCCACACATTCTCCAACGTCATCATCCATGGCCTGTAAATACTTCATTGGTATCAGATATGATGTTGAAATCTTTTTGGGAATTTCAGAAATGTGTATTAGAAAATAAAGGCGTCAAGCTTGAACAAGTTTCTAAACACCTAGCTTATTACAATGAATGTATCATGTAATGAACAACAAACTAATAAACCAAAGTAGCATAACACATATTAAACAACATATTTTAAATACTGCAATGTTTAATAATATTTGACAAAGGTTTGTACATTGTAAATGTAAAAAATGTTTTTCAAAATATCGTACTTTTCCAAATATTAAAATTATAAATACATAAATATTTAAAATATAACCATGTGTAGGCCTACTGCAATATAAAGTACATTAAAAAATTATGTAAGAGTAACATAAGTGTGTTTTCTGTAAATACACTAAAACGTCACTAAAAGTATGCTTGTGTTTAGTATATTCCTTAAAAGTGTAATTAAGCATATAATTAATACAAAAGTACTTCAAGCATACTTTTTAGAAATATTGTGATGTTGCTATAAATGTTGAAGGACATTTGTTAATTTCATGATGTTAGCAATGTTCAATTTAGCAATAACTGGTTATAGCTGTTAGTCTCTGTTCACTTTAAGGGGCGGGGAATAGTCTGGCGCGAGGTGGAGGACGGACTAGAGAGAGTTCAGAGTTAATTGAGAGAGTGAGAGCTGAGAGCAGCGTGTGTTACTCTTCCTTGTTTTGTTCTGTGTACGGCGTGGGTTACGGCCAAAACAGTAACCCCTTCAGTGCTTAATAAAGTTACGGAGCGACTGAGAACGCCTGGCTTCCTTAGTAGCGGAACGCTACATTTGATGTCAGAAGTGACGGACTTGACGTGAAATCTGAGCATTCACCCACGAGATGGATTACGGGGCTCGGGCGAAAGTGAAACAAGAGGTGCCGGAGGAGATTGTAAGAGAGGAAGGCGAGAGTTTGTGGACACACGGGCCGGCGGCAGATCCACACTGGGCTCAGAGAGAAGCGGCCAGAATGAGAGACACTTTCATGCTACAAGCTGCTGAAGCTGGTTTCGCGCCTCCCTTCCCTCCGCGCGCTGAGTTTTTCTATAGACAAAATGGCGCCGACATGACTGCGCAAGTGCGCGCCGGCACGACGCACTCTTGCGATGACGGGAAGGCACAGAATGTAAACAATCATGGCGGCTCCCAGACCCGCAGTGAATTCACCAGAGACTGTGACATGCACGCTATAAAAACACCACGGTTCTCCGGTAAGACGGATTGGAATGCATTCAAAGCCCAATTTGAACTGTTAGCTGATGCTGCAGGCTGGTCTGAAAATCATAAAGCTCTGCAGTTAGCGCTGTCCCTCACTGATGATGCGGCTGCCTGTCTCCTCTTATTGAGTCCTGCTGAAAGGAATGATTATAATTCATTGGTTGGGGCTCTTCACAGACGATTTGGACAATGTAGCCAGCCTGTCCTTTTAAGGACAGAATTTCATAACAGACGCAGACGACAAGGTGAGCCCCTCCGTGTTTTAGCTAATGACATTGAATGCTTATGCAAACGTGCCTATGCTGAAATGCCGCCATCAGTCCAGAATGAGCTCGCTAGAGACAGATTTATCCAGGCGCTAACCCCAAGAGAACTCCGTGTGCAAACACAGCTTGCTCACCCGACCACACTGAGTGAAGCGCTAGACCTGGCTATTGAAAGAGAGGTATTGGGGGCAGAAATGGATGCTGATGTAATGATGCCAATAGTGAGAGCTGTGGAAATGTCTGAATCGCGCTCATGGGCACCCGCATGGACGGATAATTCTACAAATGCTGTGACGCTGCACTCCAGCCGCTCCACCTCAGAGCCCCGCACACGCCGCCGACCTTCAGTTTGCTGGGGCTGTGGCCAGCCAGGCCATCTGATCAGACAGTGCCCCAGGTTCAGTCAAACGCAGGGAAACGCCCAGGGGCCCGTGTAGATGGGGGGACACGGGCCCTTGATAACATTTCGCATAAGTCACCCCTGGCTGAGGTTGAGGAGAACGGGGTTGGACCATACCCTGCAGAGAATGTTATGATAGTGGGCTGGTCTTATGTGGGAAATTTCTGCCACATTCCCATTCTAGTGGCAGGAGTCGCTTGCACGGCCCTTGTTGACACGGGTTCGAATGCAACCCTGGTTCGGCCTGATCTAGTTCCACTGGGGACAGCTTTGGACCCAACAACCGCTCGTCTGAAAACTGTGACTGGTGACTTTGCACCAATAAAAGGAAAAGGGCTCTTCCTGTTTGACATAGGAGGTCTGTCTGTGTCATTCCATGCATGGGTGGCCGAAGTGCAGGACCCATGCATTCTGGGGCTAGATTTTTTAAGGGCCATCGGTTGTGTGTTGGACCTATGTAGAGACTCAATTACCCTCCCTGATGGACGTTCTGTGCAACTGACCCATCCTGCTCCAAACCTGACCTCAGTGTCCCTACCTGCATATTCGGCAGACATATCTAGACATGCCCTTGCTGTGGAAAAAACAGTCTGCGAGTCACCGTCTCACACTGTAGAAGCCCTGTCCGTTAGTCCCAATTGCCACACACAATGCTGCCCTGATTGTGATATTACACCCCCCTTTCCCCTTGGTCCGTTAACGCCCATTGGCTCTTGTACAGAGGATGGAATGGGAAATGACGAGAGAGAAACTAGGATCTCAGCTTTGAGGGACATTTGGTCCAAAAACTGTGATGGCTTAAGTGAGCAACAAAAAGTGCGCTTGTGGGAACTCATGGAGGATTTCAAGGACATTTTTGCTCTCAGTGAGACTGAAGTAGGCCTAACTCACTTAGTGCAGCATGTTATTGACACGGGAGATGCCCGCCCGATAAGAGCAAGACCTCGCCGTCTCCCTCTGGCCCGACAGGAAGCTGCGGATAAGGAATTGGAGGAAATGCTACAGGCGGGTATTGTTGAGCCGTCAGAGAGTCCGTGGGCTTCAGCAGTGGTAATGGTGCCGCGGAAAAATAGCTCCAGATGGCGATTCTGCATAGATTATAGGCAGCTCAACAAAGTTACGGAAAAAGATTCATATCCCCTACCTAGAGTAGATGAGACACTTGACTTGGTAGCTGGTTCGTCCTGGTTCTCCACCCTTGACTTGAGGAGCGGATACTGGCAAGTGCCATTGTCTCCTGAGTCTGCTCCCAAAACCGCATTCCGTACAAATAAAGGCCTCTGGCAGTTCAAGGTCCTTCCGTTTGGGCTCTGCAACGCTCCCGCCACGTTCGAACGGCTCATGGACAAGGTGCTGGAAGGAGTCCCTCGCCGTGAGTGTCTTGTATATTTGGATGATCTTCTAATCCATGGTGAGTCTTTCGATGAAGCACTTGAATCCCTTCGTCGGGTGTTGGGAAGAGTTGCAGCAGCAGGTCTGAAGCTGCATCCAGATAAGTGCCACCTTATGAGGCGGGAGGTTGAATTCCTCGGTCACAAATTGGGAAGGGAGGGCATAGGCACCCTGGAGGAGAAAATTAACACCATCAGAGACTGGCCAACCCCTACAGACCTGAGACAATTGAAAAGTTTTCTGGGACTAGCCTCTTACTATAGGAGATTTGTAAAAGGGTTCTCATGCATAGGGGCACCACTCTTCCGTCTCCAGCAGAAAGACCATGCCTTTGTCTGGACTGACGAGTGCCAGAAGGCGTTTGAGACCCTTCGGAAGGTGTTGATTGAGGCTCCGATCCTTGTTCCACCTGACACCGCACTGCCTTTTATTTTAGACACGGACGCAAGCAATGTTGGCATGGGAGCGGTGTTATCACAGGAAGGGCCTGACGGAGAAAGGGTGGTGGCATACTTTAGCAGGGTCTTTAACAAGAGTGAGAGGCGCTATTGTGTCACCAGACGTGAGCTCCTTGCAGTGGTAATGGCAGTGAGGCACTTCAAATACTACCTGGGTGGCACACAATTCACGATAAGGACAGACCATGCGGCGCTCCAATGGCTGATGTCCTTTAAGGAGCCGGAAGGTCAAGTGGCCCGGTGGCTGGAAGAACTACAGTCCTACAATTTTACAGTAGTGCACAGAGCTGGGTCTAGCCACACCAACGCCGATGCCTTGTCGCGTCGCCCTTGTGCTGCTGAGGGCTGCCGTCATTGTGAAAATAAGGAGGCTCGGGAGAAGGAGCTGGGTCAAGTGAATGAAGCAGCACAACCTGTATGTGGGGCACTGAGGGTGGTTGACGCACCAGAGTGGCAGTTGCGGCAGGAACAGGATGACGACCTGAGGCCTGTGCTGCGTTGGTTGGAAGCGCAACAGAGACCTGAGTGGGGAGATATTACGGGGTGCTCGTTGGCCACAAAAGGACTGTGGTCCAAATTTAGCTCACTGCGGCTCAGCGAAGGAGTGCTCCAGCGGGCATGGAAAGAGCCTGCCACGGGGGAGGACAGATGGCAAGTAGTAGTGCCCAAGGCACTGAGGGAAGCAGTGCTTACAGCTTGTCATGGAAGTACGGGGACTTGCCATTTTGGGGTGTCCAAAACACTCCGCCGACTTCGCCAAGGATTCTACTGGGGTCGGCACAGAAGGGATGTAGCAGATTTTTGCCGCAGATGTGATGCCTGTGCAGCCTATAAAGGCCCTCTTGACCAGTCCCATGCTGAACTTCAGCAGCAAGCTGTAGGGGCACCAATGGAAAGAGTAGCTGTGGACATCATGGGCCCCTTTCCCGTCACAGAGAGAGGTAACCGTTTTGTACTCACTGCTATGGACTATTTTACAAAGTGGCCCGAGGCCTATGCGATACCGAACCAGGAGGCAGAGACGGTGTCGGACGCACTGTTGGAAGGGATGTTCAGCAGGTTCGGTATGGCAGAGGTCGTTCATAGCGATCAGGGGAGGAATTTTGAATCCAAGCTATTTGCGGCCCTGTGTGAACGGCTTGGCATGCAGAAAACACGCACAACACCATTGCATCCACAAAGCGATGGCCTTGTTGAAAGATTTAATAGGACCTTGGCCCAGCAGCTAGCCATACTTACAGCAGACCATCAGCGGGACTGGGACACTCACCTTCCTTTCATTCTCATGGCCTACAGATCAGCGGTACAGGACTCCACTTTGTGCACTCCTGCTTTGCTTATGTTGGGGCGTGAACTCCGGACCCCTCCAGAGTTGTTGTTCGGGAAACCCCCAGACACACCAGCTGTGCCAGCCGGGCCAGAGTATGCAAGGCGGTTACAGGATCGAATGGAAACCACCCATGCGTTTGCTAGAGATCAGCTGGGAAAGGCCGGTGTGAGACAGAAGAGGAACTATGATGCCAGGAGCAAAGGGAGGAACTTCAAGGCCGGCGAGTCAGTTTGGGTGTACAGCCCGAAAAAGAAGAAGGGACGCTCCCCTAAGCTGGACTGCCATTGGGTGGGCCCCTGCCTGGTTCTAGAGAGGGTAGGAGAGGTAGTGTATAGGGTCCAGATGCCGCCTAGAGGCAGGAAGGTAGCCCTGCATAGAGACAGGCTAGCCCCGTACAGAGGTAACCTGTCCATTTCTTTTCAAATGAGGAGGCCCAACCCCCTGGCCTCACAAAACGACATGGACAATGACCCCAGGCCCAAACTACACACTCCAGTTGTTCAGGAGCCCCTTTCCCCAAACACCCCACACCCAGTCACTTCTCTTGGACTCTCCCCTGTGTCACATGTCCCTACCCCCGATTTCCTTACAGGCTCAGATCCCCAGCCTGTTGTGCGACCGAAGAGGCAGAGGCGGCCGCCTGGGCACTTTAAAGACTTTGTTTGCCCCCTCGTGGACGAGGGTTCTTCTTTTTAAGGGGGGGCAGTGTGATGTTGCTATAAATGTTGAAGGACATTTGTTAATTTCATGATGTTAGCAATGTTCAATTTAGCAATAACTGGTTATAGCTGTTAGTCTCTGTTCACTTTAAGGGGCGGGGAATAGTCTGGCGCGAGGTGGAGGACGGACTAGAGAGAGTTCAGAGTTAATTGAGAGAGTGAGAGCTGAGAGCAGCGTGTGTTACTCTTCCTTGTTTTGTTCTGTGTACGGCGTGGGTTACGGCCAAAACAGTAACCCCTTCAGTGCTTAATAAAGTTACGGAGCGACTGAGAACGCCTGGCTTCCTTAGTAGCGGAACGCTACAATATATTAAAATGCAATTCAGTATACTTTTAATGCACTTCAAATAAGCATGTTGGTAATACAAATGTATTATAAACATACTACTTGAATTTCAAGTATATTTTTAATACATTTAATACTACGTCTCCCGCGTGCTCGGTCTCCAACTTTGCTCATGCAACAAAAGAAACACTAACTTACACAAATGAACTTTAAAGACAATCATTTATTTCCATTGCCATTGATGCAAGTGTATGAACAAATAACATGGTTGACGTCTTACATATATGCTTTATGCTTACATACGTTTTATGTTATGCGTGGTGTGCTATATTTCGATCTTTACCTTATAACTTTCTTTTGAATAGATTGCCATGTCTAGTATCATATTAGAGCGTATTTCAAAAGCAGGAAGTTGGAATTAATGTTATGTCAATGTTCAGTTTCATATGAAGGGTGAATACTTTTATAACCATTTATTAGAAATATCACTCACATGATGGACGAAGCATTATGTTAATATATCCACGGAAAGAAGCCGTGCGGGGCGTGGCTTCGCCCTGTACAGACAATCTGATTGGAAGATGCCTTTAGTGGGTGGACAGAATCCAGCCCGTTAAAACTACGTGACACAAAGCTGCGAGAGCTTCTAAAATGAACTGAGCAAAAAGAACTGGGCTGCTGCTGCTGCTGACAACTGGGCCGCTGGAAGAACTTTGCTGCTGGAAAGCCTACAGCCTTAACATCAGGTTGACCATCCAAGACTTTCACTATCAACTTCTGACAAAGGAACTTGCAAAGCCTGCAGCATAAGGACTTCAAAGCCTTGCCAGTTGCGCGCGGCCAGGAAGCCACCAATCCAAAAGGATTCCCAGAGTGACGTCATGCAACAGAGACACCGCAACAGCAAAATCAGCTCCGGGATTCCCTCAAGCAACCATACAGAGAGCCAGCTCAGCCTTCAAGTCAAAGTAACGCAAGTAACCAAACAAAACATCTCTATTTTGCTAAAGCTGATGTGCATTAATCTTTAAGAGTAAAGTCAAAGCCTCTGTTTGTGACTCCATCAGGTCTTAGAACCTTAGACTTTCTTCAAATCGCAACCCTCTTGCCAAACGTGTGTATGTGTGTTTGTGTGTGTGTGTGTGTGTGTATGTTTTGTGTTAGTATTGTATCATAGAATAGTAAATAAACTCTTGTTTCATTTATGAGGAATGGTTTGGTGCTGTGTTTTTCAAGTTTGAAACTATTTGCCGAAGATCTTGTTACCTGTTGCTCAAAATTGCCCAACAAATTCTGTATTATTATCGTGGCCACGAAATAAACAGAATTGCTAAATATACTGGTTTAATGCTCGCTGGCTCGAGTCGTTAAGAAAGTATAAATTATATGTTTTGATTAATACCAATTAATCAGATCCAGCGAATCTCTATGATGAGTGGTGCAAGAATTGAGCCTTGTGGGACTCCGCATGTCATGGACGTCCACTTAGAAGGGAGAGGTTATTATGCGAGTATAGGTCTAAGTATGACCTGAACCATTTGAGTACCATCCCAGAAAGCCCGACCCAGTTTTCCCGTCTCTCTAGAACTATGTTATGATCGACAGTGTCAAAAGCAGCACTAAGATTTAGTAGTACCAGCACTGATATTTTGCCAGAATCAGAATTATCTTGATGAATGCTGTCTATGTGCTGTGACGCGCTCGGACACCAGATTGAAAACTATAGTTTATATCTATGGTCTATAGTTGCTCAACACAGCGCAATCTTGATAACGCCTTTTCAGAAGGGGCTTAACAACTGCAGTTTTCAGGGATTTTGGAAATGTCCCACACTGTTAAAAATTGTCCTGTTAAAAAAAAAAAAAAAACGGTAAATAACTGGCAGCACGGTTGCCAGCAAGTTACTGTAAAATTAACTGTCTTACTGTTGGTGAAATTTACAGTTGGCTACTGTTTTTGCAAATACAGCATAATACTTTTTGCTCTTCACAACTAAACTAACAATGTGTAAACTACAATACAAATATACTATACTATTGTGTACACCATTGAGTAATGGCCTGCTAGTAAAAAGGACAACATTTTCTTCTTGGTTTTTAATATGTATTTGTACCCTTTGAAATAGTGACTTGAAATGAAGCAAGTAACAAAGTGTAACTTGTAACAAAGCAACTTTAAAATGTTGATACAAAACTTGTTTTGCTTCATTAAAAAAAAAAAAAAAAAAACTTTCTTAGAAAAAAACATTAAAATAATAATCGAAATTTAAGGGGAAGAAGTGGTCATAACATAAATAAACTCAAAATATTCCCCAAATCAGATTCTAACTTACAGAACATTGGTACAAAATGAAAACAAATTGTAAAATAAAGCCCAAAGCTCATTACATTTATGACAATAAATGTACATTTCAGCTGTATAAATGATAGATAAGTTGCTTTAACAACTCTTTAACAATTCATTCTAGTAGGTCATTCAGGCTGTCCAAAAAATTAACTCTGGACTCAAAGATTAAGTGAAAAACTTAGAGCACACCTGAGTAAATGTTTTTGAGTGAATAGAAATGAATGAATACCTGAAAAAAAAAATTGGAGATCAAGAGACAGTGTGTGAGAGTGCGTGTGTGTGTGTTCGCGTGCATTTTTGTGACAAATGGGGACATAAATGTGTATAATGACAAGGGTATGACAGGTATTACAAGGAGAAGGTGACTTTTCAGGACATTACTCCATGTCCCCACTTTTCAAAACGCTTATAAATCACACAGAATGGAGTGTATTGAAGATCTGAAATAGCAGAAAGTCTCCTGTAAGGGGTAGGTTTAGGTGTAGGGCAATAGCACATATAGTTTGTACAATATAAAAACCATTACGCCTATGGGATGTCCCCACTTTTCACAAAAACAAATGTGTGTATGTGATGTGAGTGTGTGTGCGGTCTGTGGTGTGTAATACTTGTATAAAGTCCCACTCAAAATCCATCAATTTTTTTTTAATCAGACTGGAGACACGAGGGTTCACGGTTTTCTTTTTCTGGGTGACGCTATTTTTAAGAAATTTTCAATGACAAAATATTTGTCTTAATTACAAAAAGTAAAAATACTGTTTTATTTTGAAATATTTTAAATAATCTATGGCTGTAACTAATGATTATTTTGGTAATCAAGTAATCTACTGATTATTTTGACAATGGAGTAATCTGATATTTTTATTAACACAAACAGACCTAAGTGAAAACCAGGCTGTATTATGATTATTTATATATATATAAACTAATGATGAGGCAATAATAATTGGCTCAAATGTAATATCAAAACCAAGTAATTACATGGTTTTATTGAACAACAGTTGGGACATTCCACCGAGTGGGTGACATTTGCTTCCAAAACTCTTTAAAAAAAAATAATAATAATTAATATTTTTTAAAGACTGAATCTAGTAATACACATATTTAACTATCCAAAATCTGTATTGGTCAATCTCAGGTAACTTTATTCAATTTTTTGTGGAAGATGCATGCATTTTTCTCAGTCCTGTTACCAAAATTCTAATGTCTTTTAAAAAGCATGTTTAAAATGATGTCAACAAATTCCTTAATTTTCCCCTCAGGCAGGTGTTTATTTTAATTAAATTGTTGGTTTCATGGTCAAAAAACATTATTTTTTTATCATAAAAAGTCACTATTTATCTACAAAAGGTGTATTTTTCTTAAGTACACAAACCCATTTTTTTCATTTTAAAGGCAACTCAAACCTCAAGCTTATCAATTTTCTATGATGCAATTTATTAAACAATAGGATCAATTATGAACCAAACTTAATTTAAAAAATAATGGTTTAACTTTATTTTTTAAAGAAAAAACTATTTAGTAACAGGAATGAAACTGGTAACAGGAAGGAGTATCCATTATATTATTATACAGGTTTGACTACACATGTGAGGTGGTTAATGTTCGCACTGATACAGTGAAAGTGTTGAACACTGACTCGTGAGCTGACCTCACTACTAAAAAAAAGCTAAATCATGTTTCTATTTAAATGTTGCAGTCTGTTGAGGTTTTTGTTAGGGTTATGTTTAAGGGTAGATGATAGGTTATAAGATAGTATATAAATAACTAAAAAATAATACATATTAAATTAAAATTAATATTAAAAATAATAAACATAAATAATATCTTTTCAGTTTTTCTGTGGAAATTGTTTTCTTATCACAGCTCACACTCAAACACCATTCCATATATGAGTCTAATACATAATTGCCACAGGACAGAAATCATACATTTTCTGTCATACTTGCAGGAATGTAATATAAAACAACAATGTAGGAACAACCATAGGTTTTCTCTGGGCAAAAGCATTGTCTCAGTGTGGATAGAAGGCCAAAACGTTGAGAAAAAGATGCATTTTCAAATGTAGATCTAGATTAATATGGATGTAGCCTAATATTTACATGAATAATTCTGATGACACTACTCACTCCTGTTACTTTTACTCAGTTACTATATATAAGTATAGGATATGAGTAACAGGACTGAAAGTAACAGGATTGAGATTTTAGGATAAAATTAGCAAATACATATAATCTAGTCACATTATGACAAAATTAAATTATGAGAATGCTCAGCAAATTATTGTAATTCACAAAGATTTGTATTTTTAAAATAAACAAGTAACATCTAAGAAATAATTTAGGTAACAGGACAGTATATTTATAATGACGCTCCCAGCCACCGTTACAATATCATCAAATATACAGAAAAGAAAATAAGACCACATGCTTTCGGTAATTTCATTGCCTTCAGAAGATCCAGATGTTGCAATATTATGTTGAAAATGTGTCTTGTGGAATTTTCCCAGTTTTTTAGAGGGGGGAATGTGTTGGGGTAACAGGACTGAGTGAAAACTAGGGGACACGACTAAAATGTGTATTTTATCCAAAATATTATACATTTATTTTGAAATAAATGTATGTAAAGCACAGATGGGATATGGAGGTACACAAAAATGCGAAACAAACATGATTTCTAAAGGATTTTAAACATTATAGTTAATGTTAAAATGTAGCATTAGACACTGGGGACATGTACAAATGCTATATTTTCAGTGTTTTAGGTAGTTTTTAATAATTTTTTTTAATTATATATTTTAAATTTACAGTTAGATTAATGTGCAGGACACTTTGTTTAATAATAAAATGTATTTTATAGGTAATTTTTATGCATGTTTGTACCTATAATGCCCTGGGGACATAAATGTTCCCCATTCGGTGGAATGTCCCAGTTAAAATAGGCTACATAATGTAATATGCCTATACATATGAACATAACCAATTTAAGTAAATTATGTATTATAACAAATACCTGCAAAGGCCTGGTGACGTTTCGCTTTACAGCGCGATTAAATTATGTTTTAATCCAATAAATTTTAATATTTGGCCACATGCAGAACCTTTTATTTTGAAATTGCGATGTAGAACATGGCATATTTAGACATAGGTTAACCTATTCTCCTGTGTTGGCAAAGGTTTATAAATGATTTACGTTACAAATCTAGTGAGATAATACACATTGTTTTCCCAGCTTGAACTTTAAGCAATTCTCACAGCATATAGAGGAGGAGTTTAGCCCCTTTCACACATACAGTCTTTACTGGTAAATTACCGGAATAATTACCATTTAAGAGATCATATGTGAACAGGACCTTTTCAAAAAGCCTGGTAAATTTGTTCTGGCAATCATATCGTTCTTATGGAGATGACATGATTATTCTGAGCTGTTTACAAAGCTCCGCTGCTTTTTAGTTAGTTTTTCCATGTAAATATGTGCTAAATGGACCTCACAGCTTTTTGTCGCGCTTCTCCATTCATCAGGGCTGCGACTCTGCCTACTATTACGCGCATCTCGTGTTTATAAGAGCAGAAAATTCTGATTGGGTAGTAATGTTAGTTTGGTTGAGAGTGAAAGCTGTGCTCCTCTCATACCATTGGTAGGCAAACTCATGGACTGGACAGTGATATCAACATGTTTTTTTTAAATGTAGGATTTTTGTATTTTTTTTTCCCGCAGCCAAACGCTGCACGCTGGAGATCCTGCATGGTGCCGGAGAACTTTAAGCCCTGGTACCCACTTGCAAAGGTCAAGGATTTCTGAATACCCACTTAAAAAGCACGCCACTGCTGCAAATCGTCATGAAAGCTTATCATTTGCATGCGTTTTTATGCCTTGCCCATTTAAACATTCATAAGAGTTTATATGCATTCAAACACAGGACGCGGAAGAACTCAAATGAGTACTCGCGTGCCGTGTTCGGAGCGCACACAGAGAGCAAATGTAAACTTACGTGAACATAAACAGTTGAGAAGAAATCGGATGTGTATTATATTGGATGTATTGTCTCTTAAAGTGATCGCGCCTAATTTACTAGCTGCTGTCGGTGTCCTTAATGTTAATCCAAGAAATGAAATCGGAGAAAATCACTCACAGCTCTTTACTGAACTCTATATTTGTCTAGACTATGCAATGCTATTTTATATTTGATTATTCGGTTTCTGTACCTGGACGCCTACAAACTTGGAAGAGAAAAAAAAAAGTAAACATTGTGTAAATAGCACAAATAAATATATAGAACAAACATATATTAAACTATTTCAAACAGGGCCCACAGGTACAACCTGCACCAGGGCCCCGCAAACCCCAGCTACGGCCCGGGGAGCAGTGACAGATCAGTCAACTGTTCTAAGCATCTTTCACACAGTCAACAGTATGTTGACTTTCTCAGGCCAACATAACTAGCTAATAACTTCAGTAACATTAGTGTACGGACCAATGAATGCAGGAGAAGGGGAGAGATAACACCGATATGTGCGTGTCTGTGTACAGCAGTTAAAATGAATGTGCTACATACTAGTTAAACATGAGATAAACATACAACAATGCAAGTATAGGAAAAAACATTGGGACGCAGGGCAAGTTTCTGGTCGTGTATTGATGCCGTAACCCGCTGTCGGTGAGTCTAGTTTGTCCATGCCAAGTCAAGTCTCGGATTATGTTTGTATTTTGGATCACTTTGTAAATAAAGCTGCACATGGGTTCTTCACTACGCTTGCCTTCAGTGGACTCCTCATTACAACAGTTATGTCAAACTATAAACAAAATAAATATATTAATAAAAGTGATCAATATGTCTTGTGCACTATATTCCTAGAGTGACGCTGATGTTTATAGGTTATTATGATTATAGGGCTTTGGATCTTTGTGTACTAATAATTTTTCTAAATTTACTAATCAAATATTCAATAGTTAAAAGTCCTCACAGCATTTTGGAACTGATCATGGCTAATTTTCATTGGCTTAAAACAGTAGATTATGGCTGAAATGCAGTTTATTATGATTTTAATGCACACAATCTCAGAGTTTAGATGCAACCCTAATTAATCAACTCATCCATCTAATCAAGTCCTTCAGACTTTTTTGAAAACTACATGGTTTGTGTGTTGGAGCAGGGTTGGAACTAAACTCTGCAGGGGTGCGTCTTTAACATCCGTCTTTAACATCCCTGCCTTAAGGGCAAACACAACGATGTAAATGATAATGCAAAAGAGAAATGCAAACAATATGCAAACTCTTGTGTTTCCTGATTAACACACTTGCATGCTATGAGTCAACAACAAATCTAGATGATGATGATGTACATAATGTCCCACAGAGCAGAGAGGTTTTGTAAAGTAACTATCCTCCTCCTCCTCCTCAAAATAAAAAGTACAGGTGAAGAGATTTAAGATCAGACATTTTACTCTGCTCAACCTGACATCTGAATCGACAACAATCTCCGGTCCTACAGACAGTCTCCTGAGAGATCTACGGTAAATATTCCTTCAATTTATTAGTTTGCTTTAAATGAACTAAAATTGTAAAACTTAGTTTGTCAACTTATTTGATCTTATTTAAGGCTACTTTTACAATCCATGGGAAAATATTTTACTATTCTTGCCTAATTTATCAAACAAGCATTTGACATCTTTATATATAATTTGATTTATTTGTATAAGGAAAGAAATTCAAGGGATTCATGGGGGTATAAGATTAAGGCCTTTATTTAAAAAAAGGGCTATACCATCACAAACTATAACCAATGTGTTGTATTATCTTACTAATATTGTATTGTTTTACTATTCTTATTGTTGTTATAGTTTTTCATTTTTAGTGCTAATTTTTCTTTTTACTGTAAAATGTACATTTCTAAAAAAAAAAAAAAAGAAAAAAGAAAAAAAAAGAGTATTTTATTTTAATAATAATTTATTTGTATAGCACTTTTCATACATAAAATGCAACTCAAAGTGCTTTACAAGCATAAAACAAATATTAAAAACAGCATCAACATAAGATAATCAAAAAAGTATAAGCAAATAAGGAAATACGTTAAAAAGAAGTCATATAAAACAATAAAAGATATGCACACACTATTATGCTCATAAGCAACTTTAAAAAGGTATGTCTTAAAGGGATAGTTCACCCAAAAATGAAAATGTGATGTTTATCTGCTTATCCCCAGGGCATCCAAGATGTAGGTGACTTTGTTTCTTTAGTAGAACACAAAGGTTTTTAACTCAAATCGTTGTAGTCTGTCAGTCATATAATGCAAGTCAATGGGCACACAATCTTTGAGAGTGGAAAAAAAACATGCACAGACAAATCCAAATTAAACCCAGCGGCTCGTGACGATAAATTGATGTGCTAAGACATGAAGCGATCGGTTTGTGCGAGAAACTGAACTGTGGTGTATTAGAGGTAAAAAATTATAAAAGTACTGTTCAGTTTCTCGCACAAACTGATCGTATCGTGTCTTAGGACCATCAATGTATCGTAACGAGCCGCAGGGTTTAATTTGGATTTGTCTGTGTATGTTTTTTTTACTCTCAAAGATAAAAAAAAAATGGATGCCTTGGGGGTAAGCAGATAAACATAAAATTTTCACTTTTGGGTGAACTATCCCTTTAACACGCTTTTTAAAGATATGAATACTAGTGGACTCTCTCACTTCATTTGGAAGACGGTTCCAAATTTTTGGAGCATAGTGACTAAAAGAGGTACCACCCGATCGCTTGAGACTTACTGTGTAATGTGCTAAAAGTCCAGCACTAGAGGATCGTAACATTCGATTAGGATTATATCTTGACAAACAATCAGAAATATAAGAAGGTGTCAGGTTATGCAATGCTTTATACACTAATGTAAGAATCTTATATTCAATCCTTTGGTGCACAGGTAACCAATGTAATTCCATTAAAACCAGTGTAATATGTTCTCGTTTCTTCAATTTCATTAATACTCTAGCTGCTGCATTTTGTATCAATTGCAGCTTAACTATAGAACCCTTAGGTAAACCAGTGTACACAGCATTACAGTAATCAAGTCAAGAGACGATGAATGCACAAATTAGTTTCTTAGCATCATTAAAAGATAAAAAAGGACAAATCCTGGCAATATTTCTCAAAGGATAGAAACATGTTTTTGTAACTTGAGTAATATGAGACTTAAAACTCGGATCACAGTCCAAAATGACACCCAGGTTCTTTACCTCTTTCTTAGATTTTAAAGCTAAGGAACCCAATTCTGCTTCAATCCTCTCCCACTCAGATTTTTTACTCACAATAAGAGTTTCAGTTTTATCTTTGTTCAATTTAAAAATTTTTGCATTCATCCATTTTACAATGCTGGACAGACAGTTAGACAATCTTTCTATTACAACAGTGTCTCTGGGTTCAACTGAAATATATAATTGTATGTCATCAGCATAAAGATTGTAATTCATGTCGTATTTCTTAAATAATGCTACCCAAAGGAAGTATATATATAACGAAAACAAAACTGGCAAAGGATAGAACCTTGTGGAACACCATATAAAATATCATGATTCTTTGATGTACAATCACCTATATTCACTGAAAATGCCTTTTCTGTAATATGTTTTGAACCCATTTAAAATATTACCTGAAAGACTTGTACGTTTTTCCCGTCTGTTTATCAAAATACAATGATCAACCGTGTCAAATGCTGCACTTAGAAGAATCTTAATCCAGAAGAATTAAAACCGATGCATTACCTTTGTCTGTATTTAATATCAGATCATTTACTACTTTTAATAACGCTGTTTCCATATTATGACCTTGTCTGAAACCTGACTGATATTTCTCCCGAATACTATATTCATCTAAAAATTGATTAAGCTGTTGCATTACAACTTTTTATAAAATCTTACTTAAAAATGAAATATTAGAAATTGGCCTGTAGTTATTAAGGAGAGAATAATCCAAGTTCGGTTTCTTTAAAAGTGGATTCACGACAGCTTTTTTAAAAGCGTTAGGAAAAATGCCAGTCTCCAGTTAATTATTTACTATGTCAAGGACATAGTCAATCAAACTGTGCGAAACCTTTTTAAAAAATACTGTTGGTATAGAGTCGAGACGGCTAGAAGAGGAATTTAACTGAGAAATAATTTGTAAAAGATTCTCTTTAATTACTATCCTGAACATTTCCATTTTGTGGTATGGATAACAATCCACAAAAGATTGATCAGTATGAGCGATATCAGTTCTAATCTGTGTTATCTTATTAAAAAATGTAGCAAAATCTTCACACATAATTATAGAAGGCTGATCAAGACAATTATGCTGACAATCTATGGTAGAGAAGAGTTTTCTAGTATTATTGCCATTTTCGTTAATAATTTTTCAATAGAAAATGTGTCTTTCAGAACGTACAGTTTTTGTGTATTCGGAAATATTAGAAAGCAAAATCTCAAGATGAACAGTTAATTTAGTTTTTCTCCACAGACGTTCTGATTTTCGGCATTTCCTTTTAAGCTGACAAATGCGATCATTTTTCCATGCCATATTCTTCAACCGACCTTTTTTTTTATTTTTCTGGTGCCACTATATCAAGAGTTGATTTTAAAGGGGTCACATAATGCTATATCCACTTTTACAAGTTGATTGTACTGAAATGTGTGTTGGCAGTGCCTGTACACAACCATCCTATAATGATAAAAATCCATCCAGTGTTTTTTTTTTTTTTTTTTTTTATCTCCTAATATATTTTCCCGTCTCAAATTGAGCTGTTCGTCTTGTGACGTCACAAGATCGGAGGCCTCTCCCACGATTGTTGATTGACAGGAGCGTTTCAACACAGACCTGCCCTGAGCGAGCTGTCATCATAGTACGCCATTGTTGATACGCTTGAGCAGAATGGCGTCTAAGCGATCGTGGTGTTCTGTTCTTTGGTGTAATAACAAACACAGCAGTCGTTTTGATGTTCCTAAATCAGAACCGCTGAAGACGCAGTGGCCGAGTTTTGTTTTCGAAGGGAATAGTCCCCCAGATCAACCTCAATTCTTTCACGTTTGCGCGAATCATTTCTCACCAGACTGCTTTATAAACGAGGGTCAGTTTAAAGCTGGTTTTGCCAAGAAGCTGCTCCTGAAAAAAGGATCGGTACCAACTATTCGTGTTCCTGCTGTACCTCCAGAAGAAGTGAGTGTAACGTTTAGATGTACTTGAATGTTTTCGTACTGCACTGGACGTTAAAGTACATACACTGCACTGCATGCTTCAGCCCTGACAGTTGTACCTAACACTGCATAGAGAACGTTACGCATCACTGACAAGCCTACACTGACCATTAGCTGTAACATCAATCTGTCAATGAACTATACATCAGTAAACACATAGCGTTCGTGTCTCACTATGCTACCCTGCCAGTACATACAAAGATAGATCAAAGTGACATTATGTTAACCAACCATTCAGAAATGTCCTGTTCGAGCTTTATTTGTCAAACTTCTTCGGGGCCATCATCTTGTTCCGGGTCCAACTTTGGTTCAAATCGATATGGTTGCACAGTGTCCTCAGAAACTCCCGCTGCCATTCTTCCACCAAAAGATACCCTCAACTGTTGTCAAGGCAACACTCCACCTGTGTTGCCACACCCCACAGAGCAGAGGGGCGGGGTGAGCAGAGCTCATGGTAATTTAAAGGCACACGCACTGAAATGGCGTGCTGAAACAGAGAGCTGTTTTTGACCAGGTGAAATGAGTGTTTTCTTACAATACTAACGAGAATTTTTAATTAAAGTATATTACAAACTTTTCATTAAGACCCTAAAGAATCATATTAACTTATTAAAGAGGTCATATAATGCCATTTTTGTACAAGACATTAAAGCTATCAACTTTATCGTGTACATTAAGCAAATCCCTCAAAAAAAGAACCACTTTCTAATGAATCTTTCTTTAGAATGGAATGTAATATTAATTTTACAATCAAAAAATAAACAAAAATGATCAGAAATTGCTAAGTCAGTTATTTCATTTACGTTAACATAAACACCATATGAAATTATAAGGTCAAGCGTATGCTCTTTATTATGTGTAGTTCCATTTACGTGTTCATTTACGTGAAACTAAAGGAATGTAATACCTCTACAAACTCCACTGCTTTACAGTCACCTTTGTTATCAACATGAATATTAAAGTCACCCACTATTAATATTTTATGGTAGCTAGTAACACACAAAGTTAATAGTGCAAAGAACTTAGAAATAAAACCAGGCTTAGGCAGTCAATATACTATAACTACTAGACATTTACTTTCTATTATTTCTATTGCCAAATACTCAAAAGTAGTAAAATCATCAAAAACAATCTCTTTACAAGCCAGTGTCTGCATAGCGGCTATCCCACCACCCTTCTTGCCATAGCGAACCTTTTGCAAGTATGTATAAGGTGGTGGGCATGCTTCAATAAGAGATATAGCCCCATTTTGATCAAGCCAGGTTTCCGTAAAGAACATAAAATTTTACTTTTTCTCAGATAAAATATCATGGACGAAAAATGCAGTTCTTCCATGGTGCCGCCGCCATATTGTCTCATCCAGATGTAACCTTTGCTGTCGTGTGTGAAGGAGTTCAAAGGTGGTGCATACCAGAGGTGTTGTGGTCTGTTCAGAAAGTGGCCATAAACTATCCTTTTTAAAATAAAATAAAATTCTATTTTATTTATACTTCGTTTTCTTTCATGTTTGTTTGGGTTTTTGTTTTTTTGTTTAACTGAAAGAAGAGGGAAAAAATTGGTTATGATACTTAGAACAAAGGTTATGAGTTCCATTCTCAGGGACTGCATGACCTGATAATATGTGAAACTTCAATACAATTGAAATCACATCAAATAAAAATGTCTACAATGGAAATGTTACTAATTCACTCAGAATGCAAAACAAAAAGTTCCTACCCACCATTAATATTTATTTTTTATAGGGAACTTACTAAGCTGATGACCTTTGGTCTTTGAGAGCAGATCTGTCAATGGCTACACAGACCCTAAACTTCATCACGTGGAATGTTAATGGACTTAAACGACACCGAGATCAGAAAACTAAAGAACTACAAAATGCTGATGTTGTTTTCTTACAAGAGACGCACATTGGAATTGGAGATGAAAATATTGTAGAAGACTATAAAGATGAGTGGTATATTTTCTATACAAAATACACCTCCTCCAGCAAGGGATCAGCCATACTAGTGAGGAAAAAAATTGATTTTGTATGTATACTTAATGAAAAAGATCATTGTGGAGCTTATGTTGTGCTCAAATGTAAACTGGACAGTCAGCTGTACACTCTGATTAGTGTTTATAACCATCAGACAGACACAAAAACCCTTGATAATCTTTCAAGGTACCTACAGTCAATGACGACAGGGATACTGGTGATTGGTGGAGATTTCAACACAGTTCTTAATAGATTTATAGACAAAAAATGTAATACCAACAACATGACAAAGAACAGAACTCATAATAAATTGCTCTCATTTGTGGAGAACTTCATGAAATCTCTTCAGTTGGTTGATGTCTGGAGAAGAAAGAACCCCAAAAATCATGATTATACATACTACATAAAAGACGATCCTGTGTCCAGACTGGATTACTTCTTTGTTCCAGAAGAATGTATGTGGCGTGTCAGAAGTTGTGATATCAGAGACTCAAAAATTACAGACCATCGGCCTGTATCTTTGGAGATCAGCAACATCCCCGCAATGCCTTTTCAGAAAGATCCCCAAATACAATTATTCTTCCAATTATTAAATTGTAAAATGGGTCTTTTGACAGATGAGACAGGTTCATCACTGTATGAAGGAAGCGCACATGCAGTCAGTGAGGTTGACATTATATCAGCTGTAAATTCTCTTCAAGTGTCAGTCACACCAAGACCAGACGGCATCCCGGTTTCCTTCTATAAAGACAAAATCCAGGATCTAATCCCATACATAAAGATACTTTATGACAAAATCCACAGAGGTGCATTTAACTGCTCTGAGAGAGATTTTAATGAATCTCTGAAAAGTCCAATTAATGGCAGTCAATACTTTTTTAACGTTGACTACCTCATCATTGCAACTATTCTGGCAGGATACCTAGATGATTTCTTGAAGCCTGAGTCAAAGGGGAAGCTAAAAGATTCAGCTACTGTCATGATCAGTTCTAAAACACTCTGCACTCAAACAATGCTGTGCTGTCTTAAGGATGAGATAGAGGAGCAAAAGCAAACAAATTCAACTCTTTATCAGGACTTTCTCACCATAGAAAATTTCTTTAGAGATGCAGAACATTTTTCTGCTCCGAAAGACAACTTGCTATGCCAGGGCTGCCCTTTGACCCCAGTACTCATAACTTTAACACTAAAATGCTATGCCTTAAAAGCATGTAAGAGTTTAGAAAATTATGCAATTCATGTTTTTAAACCAAGTGTGATAGTTTGCATTCTACCTGAGGACCTAGATAAGGTAAACACTATGTTAAACAGCACCAATAAAGAATATGATACGGAGACATTATCCAGGGGAACCATAGATAAACCATTACATCAAAGCGGCATGCATAATGAGTCTTCAGGTGAGGATTGTGATGGACTGAAGGAAGATGCAGAAAAACATAGTCCTGAAAGTGATATGGAGCATGAGATGTGTGAAGAAAATGATTATGGGTCTAATGGACAGGAGGAAAAAGATAAATCCATGGAAAGTAATAGATGGTGAGGATCACAATAACAGTTATTATGAAGATAACTAATAATATTTGCTGGACTTTATTATTAGAGATATAAAACACCCAATGGATCTAAATCACACCATTTGATCTGTGTGTGTTTCCGTACAAATTTATTTTAAGTTTATTTTAGTCTAAACTACTAGTTCCCTATGCTGGGCAAAATTTGAAAGTAAATGCAACGTATGATTTATTTATTTATTTTTTCCCAGATGGCAAATGTTGTACTGTTTTCTTATTACTTTTAATTAATTAACTTGTTTACATATTTACTTATTTATTGCAGGACGACCATGTATGCAGTTGTTACCTTAAGAGACTCAGATGAGGTGATGGTGGTACCATCAAACTGGTTGAACGAAGACAAAAAAGAATGTTACTGGCCACCATTCAAATCCACTGTGAAATGTTTGGAAGCTGTTCAAAATAGATATAATCCTGCAAAAGGAGACAAACCATGGGAGAAATTAGCTATTCTGTTTCACTCAGAACATGGTAACAGTTACTACTTTACATCTTGCATGTAATTTGTACCACTTTTTGCTTTAATTGTCCTATAAGGCTGAAGACATGACCAATATATCTATATCATATAAAGCAGGGGTGTCAAACTCAGTTCCTGGGGGGCCAGAGCCCGGCAGAGTTTAGATGCAACCCTAATTAAACACACCCGATCCAGCTAATCAAGTCCTTCAGGATTATTTGAAAACTACATGCCATGGTATGTGTGTTGGAGCAGGGTTGGAACTAAACTCTGCAGGGGTGCGGCCCTCCAGGAACTGAGTTTGACACCCCTGATATAAAGGGAAAACTGGTTCATGTCAATGGGCAAGTTGAGTCATTGGGAAATATAGCAGTTTGCAATTTAAATAAAAATAGAAACATAAATGAGCTGTAGGCCTATACAGAAATAGAAATTTGTCATGTGTCTAATAAATCTCTGTTTAACTATGGTTTCAATAATAATAAACATACACATGCATAAAGCATCCATATTTGTCAATGCCCATGTTGATTAGAGTATTAAAAACTCAAAAGTATTAATTTTTAGAACAGATAATGGGTACATTTAGAACAGATAAAAATGTGCAATTAAGTTGCGATTAATCATGAGTTAACTCATGACAATCACATGATTAATTGCGATTGACAGACAGTATATATATATAAATACAGTGTATATATAAATATAAATTTACTTTATCCATTTATGATCTAACATTCAGAATAGTTCAATAAACATTTCTGTTTCATTTCAGAAATATCAATTAAAACTATTCCTATTCATGGAAAGTTCTTTAATATAATATTTTCTTACTGTAGCCACTTATGACCAGGCCAAGGAAAACCAAGAAGCAATGACTGAGCAGAAAGAACAGTAAGTATACTTTTATTGTGATCAGTTTTCAAGTATTTACATAAAAAAAATAAAACGCATGTCTCTTTATTAGTGTAGGCTAAGTGGTGCTTTCATATTTTCATATTTATGTAAACAGACCAGTGCCATCACATTCTGCTCTGTCAGGAATTTCCACTGATGGTAAGCCAACTCATTTTGTAATCATTTAAAATGAGAGATTGTATTTTTTTTTTGTTCATTTTTATATCCCTACAATTTATTTTACACAACTGAAAATTATAAACTTTGACAATTAGCGAAGAAAACAAAAAAACATAAATAAGTAAGCAAGCTTGGAACAAGAGTGGATCAACAATAATTCACAATGCTTACATCTGATTAAAATCCACTCCTAAATATAATCATAACTTTCCGATGTACTGGAGTGGTGCTGCTACAATTTATTCATGTACACAGCTACAATTATTTATATACTGTAAATAAACAATCAGGCTACATTGAGGCAAAGGTTAACTAAGAGCTAACAGCTTTTTTTTTATTCACTTTGAAATCCTTGAAGATTGTTTTCACTTATAAGTAATTTTTATTTATTTTTTTTACTGCTGTTGAAGGAATTCAAGAATTTGTACTATTGTTGAAAGTCGACAAACATTTTGGCCTAACTAAAATTTATTTAATTAACTGTAGCAAATACCTGGAAAGATAAATGGAAATTCTTGAAAAAGAAAACTCATTATAAAAAATTATCTTGATTTAGTACAAAAGTAATGTGAACGAACTCTGACAGGTACTAAAAGAAAACATGAAGCATGTGATTTACATACCAGCACGAAGTTACATTCAGGCAAGTAATTCTGAGTATGTTTATACCAATAATTGCAGATTTGAGATAAAAAGACCAGGATGGTTGTAACACACAATGTGGAGTAACACTGTCAGTTTAACTATTTTAAAATTAGGTAGAAGGATGAAAATCATGATCACAAATTTGCATTCAGTGTTTGGGGTGGTTGTGGGGGGGGGGGGGGGGGTGTCAAAGAAATGTGGGAATGTCAAAGAAAAAAAGTGTTACAACCAACCTGAGACTGCTTAAGTGTACGTTTTTGATGATTATCAATTTTCAGTTGTACTCTATGTACTCTATCTTACTATGTACTCTATCTTACTATGTACTCTATCTTAATTTTTTTCTAATTTTTAATTCTCATACTTTTACTGAACACAGATACACTTATATCGAAGGTGGCAAAACAGATCATGACAGAAGTTAAAATTAGAATTCAAAACATTAACAGCACAGACCAAATAACATCTGAACTAAAAAACAACATTTTGTAAGTACTTATGAAACATTACGTAAATTTGTGTGTATAATTTTGAAGTAGTGATTTGTTACATTTATTTGTATCATGATATAGAGATGCCATTGCAAAAATGGATGAAATGGATAAAGATAAAAGAAGAAAGGAAACCATAGGTGTTTTTGGAAAAACAGGAGAAGGAAAAAGCTCCCTATTAAATGCAATCTTGGGATTAGATTATTTGCTGCCATCTGGTAGTTTTGGTGCCTGTACATGTGTTGTTACTCAGGTGGAAGCCAATCTGAATGACTGCAACTACACAGCAGAGATTGAACTCATCTCTAAAAAGGTTCCTTATTAACATTCATCACACACACACACACAAAAGTATTCATACCCCTTCATTATTTTTCACATTTTGTTAAATTGTTACTTTTTTCCACATCAATCACGCCATATATCATAATTGGGGGGGGGGGGGGGGGGTATCCTTATCTCAAAGGGGTTTCCTGAGATAAGGGAACAAGGATTATGGTGACATGGTTATGGGGAAACTCATGTTTACTCTGATACTAATGCCTGATTAGTTCACATTCGTGTAGCTGCACAAACCAATGGTGCATCAACCTGCCAAAAGGGGAGGAGCCAACTTCTATCGGCTCTGAGTGCCATCTCATAAGAATCTTTCAACTGAAGTGACAGTCATCAATTCGCTTGCAGCCTTATAGCACGGCAGCCTACACAACACTCATTTCCTTATATCAGAGAACCGAGGTTACATTAGTAACCAGAGCATTCCCTTTTGAACAGTCTCTCCCGTTGTGTTGACATGCTTATGGGGAACGCATCCAATAGGGCCGTGCTATAAGCAAGTGCAGAACAAAGCCGCTCTGCAAACCCAGCCCTGGAGCACCCATACTGAGGGCTCCTGTAAGCATGAGCCAAAAATGAGAACCAAGTCATTCAGGCTGAGGACTACATAACATAACCTTCTCCACTCACAGAGAGGATTAGGAAAAATTAAGCGGACAAAATCTGTGCCTGCAAGGCAGGGACGTCCAAGTTATAAAACCTGGTGAAAGTAGACAGCGATGACAAGCTGGCGGCCGTGCAGATATTACCAATAGAAATCCCGCTGGACCATGCCCAAGAGGAGGCCATTCCTCTAGTGGAGTGGGCCCTCACACGTATAGGGCACTGTAAGCCTGCTAAGGCGTAAGCCAGGGCTATAGCATCCACTATCCAGCAAAATAATCTCTGCTTTGTAACCGGCAGCCATATAGAGCGGCCTCCAAAGCATACAAAGAGGTGCCACCTAAACAGGCCAGAGTGCTCAACATACACTCTAATAGCCCAAACTGGGCAGAGTGGATTGGGACCCTGCTCACCTTCTGAATTGGGGAGCGCTAGAAGGGTGATGTCTTGTGCTCTGAATGTAGTGGAAAGTATTTTTGTCTCAATTTCAGGACGACCCTCTACATTCTTTAGGTTGTTTCTGCCAACTGACTAGCCAGCAACTAGATAATAATTTGCCACGATGGCTGCCACATATACTTTGAGCATGGAAGGGGTGCACCCCTTGTCCAGCAGCTCTTGTAGAAAGGTTAGCACGTAGGACACATCACTAGAGGAGGGGTCCTCATTCCATGCTGCATACCAGTCAGAGAAGACTGATCATTTAAGGGCATAGAGACATCTCGTAGATGGGGCCCTAGCCTCCAAAATGGTGTCAGTTACACTCGAGGGGAGTTGTACAGACTCCTGTCGAGGGTAGTGTTGTCAAAAGTACCGACAACACTTATTTAATTTTAAAAACGTCCATTTCCTGCTAACATTTGAGCAGTATTGAGCGGATTCTTAAACACAGCTGATTTACCATAGTGTTCACACACTCAACAGATATGACTGCGATTGACTATGTTTTTAAAATTACAGTACCGACTGGTACCGAAGTCAGTACTTCTAGCGGCCAGACATAACGGTTTTACAGCTCTGGCCGGGGATGCCAAATCTTGCCCTTCGCTTGCAAGAGAAGGTCCTCCCTCATTGGTATCGGCCAAGGGGCTGCCGATAGCAGCTGGATTAACTCAGGGAACCACGTCTGATTCCTCCAGAGTGGGGCCACCAGGAGGACTGAGCGTCTGACTTCCCTGACTCGGCTGATGACCTGAGGAACCAGGGCAACCGGGGGTAGGCGTACATGCGAGCGATGAGCCAATCGTGGGCCACGGCATCTTATTTTCTCAAAGTAGATTGGGCAGTAAAAGTTGTCTTCTGAGGCAAAGAGGTCCACCTCTGCCCTCATGAAGACAGACCAAATTGTTTGAACCATTTGGGAATGTAGTCTCCATTCCCCTGGAACTAAATTGTCCCTGGACAGCATGTCTGCCACCTGGTTCAGTCTGCCCGGCACATGAACTGCTCTCAGTAAAAGAGTTTGCCTTGTGGCCATAAAAGGAGGTGTTGAGCCAACCTGTAAAAGGAGTGTGACCTGAAACCGCATTGATGGTTGATAAAGGCTACCACCGTAACATTTTCTGAACGGACCAGGACGTGGTTTGACCAGGAGCCGAACGCCAGTCTGCCCCCGTACTCTGATGCAGCTGTGGGTTACCCTGAGATGAAAGCGTCCCAGGCGCCAAGTGTGGAACGGGACATGGGCTTTGAGCCAATACTGTAGGGCAGGGCTGCCCAACCCTGTTCCTGAAGATCTACCATCCTGCAGACTTCAGTTCCAGCCCTGCTCCAACACATCTGTCTGTAATTATTAAGTGGTGGCTAAGAGATTAATTAGCCAGTTCAGGTGTGTTTGATCAGGGTTGGAGCTGAACTTTGCAGGATGGTAGATCTCCAGGAACAGGGTTGGGCAGCCCTGCTGTAGGGGCTGCATGTTGAGCAGGACCAGAGGAATCACAGAAGCAGCGTCCGACATGAGGCCGAGCATCCTCTGGAAAGCCCTGAGGGGGAAGTCCCCAATTTGAATGACGTCGCTAGCCGCTGTCAGGGACCGTTCCGGCGGAATCCATGCCTGCATTCAGGCAGAATTGAGTCCCCAGCAAGACCACTTGCTGGCTGGAAGACAAAGAGCTTTTGGCTAAATTGATTCTCAGCCCAAGGCGCTTCAGGTGGCTGAGCAGAAGCGACCTGTGAGTGGTGAGTTCTTATTCTGACCTGGCTAAAACCAGCCAGTCACCGAGGTAGTAGGGGTGGATGCGGATTCCCATCTGTCTCAGAGGGGAAAGAGCCACATCTATGCACTTCGTAAAAGTACGTGGGGCCAGAGACAGTCAGAATGGCAGGACTGTGTATTGATAGGTCACTTCCTCAAATGCGAATCTCAAGACCGGTTTATGATGGGGGCATGTGACATCTGGATGTGAAAGCAAGCGTGTTTCAGATCCCCTGACAGAAACCAGTCCTTACATGTTTGTGTGAGGATCTGTTTCAAAGATAGCATCCCATCTGGTTGAATGACCTCCTGATCTCAATTCGTACAGCTGAGTCTTTAGCCATTTTCAAAAATCATCTAAAGACGCATCTTTTTCGCCAGCACCTGACCAACTAATACTAACACTTACCTATTATGTCTGTCTGTTATTTAACTGCTGCACTCTCGATGGTCTGATTGCTTCTAATGTTCTCATTTGTACGTCGCTTTGGATAAAAGCCTCTGCTAAATGATTAAATGTAAATGTAATCTTGAATGGCCATCTCATACGCAAACGGTTCAAGAATAGGTCTGAGCCCGCCATCTTTCATGGGAACAAGGAAGTTAAGGCTATAAAAACCAAACTCGCTGTTTACTAGAGGAGCCATTTCCATGGCTCCTTTTGCAAGCAGTGTTTGTACTTCAAAATTGAGAACGTGAGCATTGTTGTCCCGTACCTTAGTCTGAATAATACCTCTGAAGTGAAGTGGCCTGTGAGCGAACTGAAGCGAGTAACCTCGTTCTGTGGTTTTTAGAAACCAACTTGACACATCTGGGATAGCCTCGAGCCGGATGGCAAGTGATTCAAGTTTTTCGAATGGTAGTTCGCTGCATAGGGGTGGGGAATTGACATTCATGGTAATGAGGAGAGAAGTGCTCTTTTGAGTATGTGGGTCCACTATCACAGAGGTAGTTTGCTTGGGCGAGCACTGAATGAGAAGGACAGGCCCAGCTTGAATGGAGGTTCCATCAGGACGGCTTCTGAGGCTCAGGGTCCAATGTCACTCTGGGGCGGGGACCTTGACGCCTAGGAAACAGGTAGCGTTTTGCCGTCCGGTGGCACTGCTGAACCACAGGCTTAGATTTAGGCTGGGGCTGAAGTCGCGCTGGCTTGGAAGGCTGCTGAGAGAATTAAGCTTTCTGGCGACTTGAACCAGCTGCCGCACTTGAGCACTTTGGCAGAAAGTGAGGCACTTCCTGAGATGACATATTTCCCGATG
Source organism: Acrossocheilus fasciatus (assembly GCA_036784905.1). Lineage (NCBI taxonomy): Eukaryota > Metazoa > Chordata > Actinopteri > Cypriniformes > Cyprinidae > Acrossocheilus > Acrossocheilus fasciatus. The sequence continues at coordinate 31,688,281 of CM071941.1, read as the reverse complement.
TAAACCGCTCAGCAAACCCATCCACGGCAGGGCCAAACAGTCCCTTAGGAGAGACTGGCGAGTCTAGGAAGGCGACCTTATCAGCATCCCTCTTCTCAGTTAAATTCAGTCAAAGGTGGCACTCCAGCACCATCAAATTGGCCATGGCCTTGCTGATTGCCTGTGCAGTGGTCTTAGTAGCATGCAGAGCCAGGTAATTTGGTGTGCACAGCCCTCCAAAGGCATCAGAACTCTGGCCAGACTCATCTATGGTGTGAAGAAATTTGGCCTGGAACACTTGGAGCACAGCAATCGTGTTAAATGCTGAGTCAGCCTGGCCAGCCGCTGAATAAGCCCTGTTTGCTAGGGATAAGGTAGTCCTGCAGGGTTAGATGGTGCGCTGCATTGGCTTTTAACCCCAGGGCCGATGGAAGGCACAGATGTGCAGCAACCGCCTCTTCCAGACGGGGAGCTTCCTATAACCTCCTTCAGTGCCGTCAACAGTGGTGAGAGCGACAGAAGTAGAGGGATTAACATACGCTGAGTAGGGAGCATGCCACATCCTGGTAAGTTCCTTGTGAACTGCCGGCAGTAACAGGGCAGGCTGTTGGCGAAAGGAATGTTGACAGCATCCCTTAAGGTACCACTCATCAAGGAGGGGGCTCTTCAGGAGCTGACCAAGCCAGGCCGAGATCCTCCACAGCCTTAGTCAGAACACTGCTCAGACAAGCAATGCACTCACTGTGTCCATCTGCATCATGCAGGAGTTCCCTGCACAAGCCACACTTGCAGTGCAACATTTGCAACAATGTTGCTTGGAAACTTGCTCCAAAATTTGTCCTTAAGGGTGCCGGATGGCCGCAGAGGAAGGCTTCGGGCTTCTTCCACTGCTGGGGGCTCCTTCTGCGGCGCCGAGCAGCAAGTTGAGTTGACCCTTCTTCTTGCATGTAAAGTTAGCGAGGAGATGATCTTTTACTGAAAGAGAAAAATTCTGATAAAATGGGGCCCCTCCTCTTTTGGTGGGTTGAAACTCCATTGGTTCATTCAGCTACACAAACGTGAACAAATCAGGGGCTTGTTTCATAAAACAAGTTTACCAAATAAGCCTGACTTATTTTGAACCAAATCAACTGACAATAAATCAGACTAACTGGAATGAACCTGGCTTATTTCGTAAACTTGTTTTATAAAATAGGCCCCAGGCTTTAGTATTAAAGTAAACAGGCGTTTCCCCATAAGCATGTCAACATAATGGGTGAGACCATTCGAAAGGGAAACATATTTGTGAACTTTCCAAATTCATTATAAATAAAAAAAAAACTTCAATAATTTCATTTCACTGCATTGACGTAAAACTTTTATTTTAAGGTATATTAACATAAGTCAGTAACATAAAAAATTTGAAATAAGAATAGTGTTTCAAGGCACTTTTATGTTGCTTTTTCCCCACATCAGTCTACAATTTTTCAAAAATCAATCGATAAAATAATATTTTTAGTCATTTTTTAAGTAGTTTTCATATTGTGATATTGCATTTATACAACAGTTTGATGCCACAAGTGTGTAAATAAATAAGAAACAACCTTAGTGTCTTAAAAAAAAAATATATGCAGAACTACTTCCTTCCGCCATGGATTTAAAGCTCAAGATGACAGTTTAAAAGATGAGCCCAAGCCTAATTCAAAAAAGTAATTTTAGAACTAGTAACAAAGGAACATTGAGTTGCTTCACTGAAAGCTTTTTGTATTACTGTATTAAAAGCTTACTGTATTATGCAGAGTCGAGTATTATGAGAGAGAGATAGACTGAGTAAGTGTAAATGCATCTGATATTCATTCTTCAGCTCAATTTCAAATACACAATAAAACATTAGTTTGAATGTCTGCTGAGGTAAGCAATATCTTTGTCGTGCTATCCTTTCAACTGTTAAAGTCCCCATGTAGTGAAAATAAAATTTTTTTATGTTGTTTATTTATCTATGTAGTGTTTTTAATTTGCTTTTAGACAAACCATATGCCAATCCATTAATCAACACCATTGGTGAGTATTTTCTCCTTAAAACTGTAGTTTCCCAAAGGCTGTCCCAGAAACGCGGTTTGAAACAGCCCTCGGTTTGCTACGTCACAAAATTCAATAACCAGTCAAGTCAAGGGATAGGGATATGCTAGGAATCTCTCCATTTATACAAACACGGCACACATAGAGATCATAGCATAGAGATTGCATGCAAATTATAGTATTAACTAACTTGAATAATAATCCATGGCAACAGTGTAAAAGTAGCCCGGTGTTGTGCCCATTTTCGACTCCCTGCCAAATTATTACCCCCTTCATTGAAATCGCTACCTGATTGCCTAATCCTAACCCCTCCCCCACACCTAACCCTAAACCTACCAATACTACGGGGGTAATAATCTGGCGGGGGTCAGAATTCGGCACAACACCGGAGTCAGACCCACCTCTCCCGCATTGGCGGCTGCAGCCGCACTTCACTCACGTATGCTCGCGGGCACGAATTAAGAATCACAAACTTAGCTGCTTTCGAGTCTTCGAGGCATTTTGAGGACACAACATCGACAAGTAAGTAACTTTAACGAATGTATCCACTGTAGTTGTCCGCTAGTAAAAACATAGTTATTAGTCATTATCCGTGGATCAGGAGGCTGGTGTGACTGAGTGGACGCGGGGCTAATTTGCATATTTATAGATCCGCGTATAGTAAATGAGACAAGGGTGTAGAGTTACATTCAAGCTATTTTAAGGTATGAGAAAATTATTTTCACAAGAAAAAACATTTAAATATGTAATTTTGATGATCAAAGATGAATTTTAAGGGATTAAATTTCTGACTACAGGGGGACTTTAAGGGTGATTTTTTTTTCTAAACAGTATTATTTCTAAAATTACAGTGGCGACTCACTATGAGAAATCAAATGACACTCGCTGTGAAAAATCTCAGCCAATCAGATTCGAGAAATATATACATACATACACACACACACACACCCACACCCACACACCCACCCATACACACATTGTGAACTAAAAAAAGAAAAAAGTATTTTTGTTTTGTTTTGCAGGAATGGGAAAATGACATTGCTTCTGACATCAGGACCGAAACAATTATAGAAAGAATCACTGCAGTGTATGGAGCTGCTGCACATAACAAAACTCTGGAAGAACTTAAGAAAGATGACAAATATGCTGAAATTGATAACTTTTTGTCAACTACGAAAAAAACAATTTCACAAACTAAAGTAAGGGCTAAATACATATGGAGTAGTTGTCACACTTTTAGTCTATTAAGGGTTAGATTTACTAAACGGCAAATTAGCCTGAGAGTGCAATCACATAAAAGCTCTGATGGGAGTGGAAAGTTCTGCAGGTGATTTACTGACATTTATTGATGCAAAATTAAACAACACAGATGCAGCTGGATCCTTTCCATAATGACCAATTCAATCTACCAAGAGTAGTGAAAATCTTTGGACGGTAAATAATGGCACCAATACCAGTAAAGTGACTAATGAAAACCTTAGTAAATCATATAGGGCCTCATTTATGAAATGAATGTACAACAGAAAATTGGGTGTACGGTTGTTTCTAGCAAAACTTGGAATTTATCAATATGGACGTGAGCACTGGCCACAATCAAATCTCACGTCAGGTCTCAGCTCGTGTACGCAAGTTCAGTTAGAACAGCATAGTCAGTCTGGCAGAAAATTGTATAATGACAGCATTTTATTCATTTAGATTATTTTCCTGACCAACAACCAAAGCTCATTAGTTGATCATTAACCAGTAAGATTGGAATGTCTTTTTTTTAGCTTTAGCTTTAGATGCACAAATAGCAGCATAAACAACAGGCCGTGAGAATTCTCACATCACACGCCTGGGGCCAGTTTCATAAAACAAGTTTACCAAATAAGCCAGGCTTATTTCAGTTAGTCTGACTTATTTTGAACCAAATCAACTGACAATAAGTCAGACTAACTGAAATAAACCTGACTTATTTGGTAAACTTGTTTTATGAAACAGGCCCCTGCAGTGCTTCTGTGAACGGAGAAAACAGAAAACAAGTATTAAAGGAATAAAATTAATAGGGCTACACTAATTATATTTCTCTTAAATAATTAACTTATTAATTTTTTATTTTTTTAAATTAAAAAAAATTGTGCGACAAGTAAAGGCTACGCTCATTTTTGTGGCACTCAATACATTTTATTTTTCTTTATATCTTCTCTATATCTTTATTAAAGTCCATATAAAGGCAATTCAGAGAGTTGTTTCTAAACGCATTATAAATGTTAGAAATGCATTGCTGAAACACATTACAAAGAATGAACTAGGGGTGTCCCCGACTAAGGATTTTCATAGTCAAATCAGAATTTTCTAATCTTGCTGATAGTCGACTGATAGTCTAATCATATGTTTGGGGGCAGGGGCAAAATACATTACCAAGAGTCAAGTCAGATATTCGACGGGAAAATTTGTAATGGACGCCTCGCAGATACAAAAATAATGTTTTAAGTTTTGATTAAAAGACAGAAAACATTAAACGTTGGTGAAACTCTGAGAATTTATGACATTTTTACAATAGTACCCTACTCTCATTATAACATTATATAGCCTATATGACAGACAGTAGTCTCATATAGAATACGCTTCGCTATTTATATAACATAACGTTAATATTTTACGACTTATAGGCTATCTGCACAAAATGCCCCGAATGAATGCACATGAAAGTGTCTGCGCGGCTCTGAATTAACTGCTTTTGTGGACGCATTCTTCAAGAAACAACGTGCAGAAACATGACAACTAAACTCTTAACTCTTCACAGCGTTTTATTATAATAGGGTTCTCATTATAATGTTATGTATATGACAGTCCCAGTCATAGTTATTAATATTCTGAATTGTTGTTTGTCCTGCTTGCGCTGTGCGCTGAAGAGATAATCACCGTAGTACTACAATGAAGCTGCAGCGCAGCTCAACCAAATGCATATTATACGAGATAAATAATATACACGATTAGGGGTAGGACTCGAATAAATCGATATGGTGATATGTCGTGATCCTTCTTCATACGAAACTAGAATCGATATCTGGCGCCCAATATTGATATTTTAATTAATACAATAAGGTGCTTTAGGCTAAATACAGGTGCTGGTCATATAATTAGAATATCATCAAAAAGTTGATTTATTTCACTAATTCCATTCAAAAAGTGAAACTTGTATATTATATTCATTCATTACACACAGACTGATATATTTCAAATGTTTATTTCTTTTAATTTTGATGATTAGAGCTTACAGCTCGTGAAAGTCAAAAATCAGTATCTCAAAATATTAGAATATTACTTAAGACCAATACAAAGAAAGGATTTTTAGAAATCTTGGCCAACTGAAAAGTATGAGCATGTACAGCACTCAATACTTTGTTGGGGCTCCTTTTGCCTGAATTACTGCAGCAATGCGGCGTGGCATGGAGGTGATCAGTCTGTGACACTGCTCAGGTGTTATGAGAGCCCAGGTTACTCTGGTAGTGGCCTTCAGCTCTTCTGCATTGTTGGGTCTGGTGTCTCTCATCTTCCACTTGACAATACCCCGTAGATTCTCTATGGGGTTCAGGTCAGGCGAGTTTGCTCGCCAATCAAGCACAGAAACACTATGGTCATTGAACCAGCTTTTGGTACCTTTGGCAGTGTGGGCAGGTGCCAAGTCCTGCTGGAAAATGAAATCAGCATCTCCATAAAGCTTGTCAACAGAAGGAAGCATGAAGTGCTCTAAAATTTCCTGGTAGATGGCTGCGTTGACTGTGGACATCAGAAAACACAGTGGACCAACACCAGCAGATGACATGGCAGCCCAAATCATCACTGACTGTGGAAACTTCACACTGGACTTCAAACAACATGGATTCTGTGCCTCTCCACTCTTCCTTCAGACTCTGGAACCTTGATTTCCAAATGAAATGCAAAATTTACTTTCATCTGAAAAGAGGACTTTGGACCACTGAGCAACAGTCCAGTTCTTTTTTTCCACAGCCCAGTTAAGATGCTTCTGACGTTGTCTCTGGTTCAGAAGTGGCTTGGTAGCCCTTTTCCTGAAGACATCTGAGCGTGGTGACTCTTGATGCACTGACTCCAGCTTCAGTTCTCTCCTTGTGAAGCTCTCACAAGTGTTTGAATCAGCTTTGCTTGACTGTATTCTGAAGCTTGCAGTCATCCTTGTTGCACCTTTTCCTACCGAAATTCTTCCTTCCAGTCAACTTTGCATTTAATATGCTTTGATACAGCACTCTGTAAACAGCCACATCTTTCAGTAATGACCTTCTGTGACTTACCCTCTTTGTGGAGGGTGTCAATGTTCGTCTTCTGGATCATTGCCAAGTCAGCAGTCTTCTCCATTATTGTGGTTTCAAAGAACAAGAGATACCCAGAATTTATACTGTAGGGATGGTCATTTATTCAAACTCAAATGTAAATATTCTAATATTTTGAGATACTGATTTTCTACTTTCATGAGCTGTAAGCTCTAATCATCAAAATTAAAAGAAATAAACATTTGAAATATATCAGTCTGTATGTAATGAATGAATATAATATACAAGTTTCACTTTTTGAATGGAATTAGTGAAATAAATCATCTTTTTGATGATATTCTAATTATATGACCAGCACCTGTAGATTTCCCTGCTCCCAGCCTATATATATGCGTGTGTGTGTGTGTGTGTGTGTGTTTATGGAGAGAGGAAAACTAAAAAACTGCCCCGGAATGGTTATCAGCGTGGCCCATAGGCACCGATCACTTTATTATTGCAGAGCGCATATTCAGTTCATGATAGCCTAACCTCTCCGCTCGGATCGCAGGTGGATTTCCCTCACTGTGCGCGCAGTTTTATGTGACCGACACTGGATGATCTCCCTCTCTCTCAGAAATTGCAAGTGCACGTTATGCAGTGTGTGGGCACTGACCAGCAGAAAAATAAATCTGCATGGATAAATAAATATGGCATGGAGCCTTGTCAGAGCCACAGTGTGGCGCAGAAGTGTGCAGTGTGTGTGTGCTTGCCGCGCGTCTACATTTGAAATAACGAGCCCGAGTCCGCAAAAGACGCGATGTGAATGGCTATTTTTTCGTGTGGGGATCCGTTTTTATGATGAGAGGAGTAGAAAGGTTGAGAAAGCACTCCAGGTAAATTTTTAAATGTACCAGGTTTATATTTTTATATAGCTGATAAGCAGTTAAATGTGTTTGTTTACACAGAGAAAAAGAAAAGCTTTTAATAAGTTCCAAGAATAAAATGATTCATTTAGCCTATTCAATTTACAGAATGATTACTATTTGATTTACAGAACTTTTTTTGCTGTTTTCTAAAAAGTCAGCTCCTATTAAGGTTTGTTTTAGAAAGTCAGCTCCTATTAAGGCACATAGCTTGAAGTCATGGCTTCAAAAAACTATTGAACATTTATACCGATATTGGCCAAGAAAAAGATTTTACAGTTATGACATCTAAGTTACTAATGTTACCCTGCTCTGGGACCAGAATGTGCACTTTTCCACCTCGTGGAGCTGGTGGTGCTCATACAAGCACTACACCCAACCAGCTGTCCAAACTTTACCTGTTAGTACAGAGAACTCAGGACAAAACTGGTTCTATGCAAAGTTTTTAAAAATCTCACAATGGTGTTGGGTGTAGCCCAACCTGCAGCTCTACCAGTGTCTAACAATGACTCTAGGGGAATGAGCTTTGAGCTCCAAGGGACAAGGTATGCCTTGGAGTTGGTAGGCCTGATGTATGGCCTCCACTACGCAGTGGGCAATTCTCTGTTTAGAGACAGCCTTCCATTTCTGCTGACCTCCAAAACAGAGAAAGAGCTGATCAGATCTTCTGAAGCTTTGTGTGCGATCCAAATATATGTTCAAAGTGTGAACTGGGCACTGCAGAGAAAGGGCTCATCAGAAGGGAGTGCTTGCAGGTTCACCCAGTGATGAAGTGGTGCCTGGAGAAGTGGATATACTATTAATTTAAAAGCAGCCCAGCAAAGGATGAACGCCTTGTGTTATAAACAGTGACATGTAAGACAAATATTGGATATTTTGTTCACCCCAAAATGGTACAGTAGTATTTGGACATTGTCACTTGACTTCACGGAGTAAGGATCATTTATGAAATTAATATTAGCCACAGAAGAGGTGCAGATTTTGCAATAAAGAAAAAAAGACTACATTAATTAACATTTTGTCAGAATCTCAGTAAATTACATATTTTGTTTAGTTGTCAGTTCAGAATTGTGGAGAATCGTGATCTCTATTTGAAACGACAACAACAAAAATTGTGATTCTCAATTTATCCAGAATTGTGCAGTTCTACTATATTTGACAGATTGTTTCTCCCATTACCGTGAAAAAAAAAAAATCGCTGGTTTTTTACTAGTGCGAAAGAAGAGTTAATGCGAATAATGGGAGATCTAAACACATTTACCGAATAAATTCCTCCATGCGCATCAGAAAAGTCATGTGACTTTGCGCTATGGGATGGCATAAATTTAATAACCAAAAGACTGATCTTGTTACACAGATTCTGAAATGTTGTTATGGTCATTCTGAAAAATTATTATATTTATTGGCTTCTCCTACTTTTCTTAGTGATATTTAGTGGCAGTTTATCAGGAAGTGACTATTTTGGCGATATTACAGTTTTGCGTATAAGTTAAATTTGCAACGTTTGATGGAAACATAGCTACTGTCGGCTTCTTCTCTGACTGGGGGCGTGGGAGCAATCATATTTCAAGGGTCCTGAATGCATCACACTAGGTGTTTTTAGGGAATATTTTCATTTATTCACATATGATTGGATTAGCTACTCATGTGACTGTCATGATCTTGGTTTATGCAGGACACTACTGAATGATGTGCATCAGAGGGGATTTAGATGTGGGTATACACAATGGCGACTGATAAAGAAGTGGGTATATGCCACAAACCTGCGTGTAACTTGCACTACACCACTGGGTTCACCACTTGGTCTCTGATAGGAGTTGTGGGTCTGTGCAGGGCCTATAAGCGCCTATATGAAAGCGCATTGGCTGTGCAAATTGAGGACGCCTGGAAAGCAAGTGGCAGTCCAACTCTAGGCAGTTGATGTGCCAGTGCAGACAAGGACCTGTCCAGAGCCCCGAGGTTGCATGCCTGTTGTGCACGCTGGCCCAGCCCAACTGGGAGGTGTCTGTTGTAATGAAAAGGGGGAACATTCTCATTCTAGGAGAACACCTTCCTGTAGATTTGAGAGGTCTGACCAGGGGCTGAAAGTGCCATGACAGATCAGTGTGAAGGTCACATGATGTGTGCCAATGCTGATGCGGTTTCACATGCATTAACCCCAGTGGTGTGACCATGGTTAAGGAAGCCATAAGCCCCAGGAGCCTCTGAAAGTATTTCAATGTTGCTGTCTTCTGCTTGAAATTTCAGCATTGACCAAACACAATCCTCCAACAGACATGCTGTCATGGTGACCGAATCCAACTCCAGACAGAGAAAAGAGATGCTCTGCACAGAGGAGAGCTTGATTTTCTCCCAGTTGACCTGAAGTCCCAACCGGGCTAGGTACTTGAGGACCAGGTCCCTGTGTTCGCACAGCACCTCTAACTAAGCTAAAATCAGCCAGAAATCAGTGCAGTTGAGTATGCGTATGCCCACTTTCCTGAAAGGGGCAGGGGCAGCCTCTGCGACTTTCATGAAGATGTGAGGAGTCAGGGACAACCCGAATGGGAGGACCTTGTACTCATATGCCTGACCATCAAAGGCAAACTGTAGAAACCATGGAAAGGTTGTGCCAATGAAGGATCAAGACATGAAAGTATGCATCCTTCAGATCGACCACCAGCTCTATTGTGTCCTATTTTAGAAGGACTGCAATCTCTACCTGATGGAAAACTCTCCTTGTACTGAGGTGTAGAGCACCTCATTGTACCTGGGAGATGCCTAGTGAACTGAATCACGTACCCAAGCTGGATGGTTCTGAAAAGCCAATGTGACTGGCTGGACTTCACAAGAGAAGACCAATGGAACGACATCCGGAGTACCTGGTTCTGCCGCATCGGAAGACCCAGCTTCCTGAAGATATTGTGGCGTGTGGTGTAATAACACTCCTTGTTCCTGGTGATGCAGGAGTGTGGTGACAGTAGAGGAAGGTGGGCTTTGTCACAGCTTGTCACAATTACCTGTTCCTTGGCGCAGATCGGTGGCCTGCTTACGAGCGGGCAGTGCTGCCTTGGGCTCTTTTGGTGAAGGGGCGGTTAAGGCTTCGCAGGGGGCCGCAGGGGCTGAGGCCTTGGGGACCTGGTGGTCAGTCTGCACCAAGGCAGGATGTGTCTGCTTTTTACAGCTTTTATACTTTTTTTATTTATTTATTTTTTTTATTGCATAAATGAACTGCAATCGCATACTCCACCTGAAGAACCTCCATGTACACTTGGTAGCCCCACCATCAAGGGCGGTGAGGAATGAAGAGCCCACTAGGTGGGACCAGCGGAGAAGAAAGGGATTGGGGCGGAGCACAGCTGTGTGTGCAGCGCTCCAAGCCCAGATACCAATCATCCCGCTACAAAAGCACGGAACAGGTTCCGTGATTCCACTCCAGCTTGACGCTTGCGGAGGGCTGGGCTATCATGGCTGCCAACTCAGCGTTGAACTTGGGCTGGGCCACCCGAAGATGAAAGTTTGGCTGAGCCCTCTGTGTCGGAAGGCATTAGCCCATTCCCCAATGCTGTGATAATTCACACTCATCTGGAGTACCACATGTCAACCTCATCCAGAAACTCCACCAGATGCAGCTTGTAAGATTCAGGACAAGGAATCAGTCAGTCGTGACGTATTGTCAAGTACTCGTACTCGAAATTGGTGCTCTGCATTTAACCCATCCAAGTGCACACACACACAGCAGTGAGTAGTGAACAAATGCGTACACAGTGAACACACATCCGGAGCAGTGGGCAGCCATTGCTCCAGCGCCCGGGGGTTCGATGCCTTGCTTAAGGGCACCTTAGTCATGGTATCGAAGGTGGAGAGAGTGCTGTTCATTCACAATCCCCAATTCAATTCCTGCCAGCGCGAGAATTGAACCGGCAACCTTCAGGTTACAAGCCCGACTCCCTAACCAACCATTAGGCCATGACTACCCCTTAAACTACCCCCCTCCTTAAACTGCAGAGCGAGCCAGCCAGGAGTGAATGTGAATGTTAATGGGAGATCCACAGGGATTTTCCTGACAGAAAAGCTCCCATTATTGCCTTCTAGTCGTTCTGATTGCTTGCTGTGTCAGCCTCATGCACACTGTGTGTAAGGGGGAGAGGTGCATGCAAATTCTTTCCTGTAGCTCAAATAGTAGAGCATGGCGCTAGCAACGCCAAGATCATGGGTTCGATTCCCAGGGAAAGCAAGAGCTGATAAAATGTAAACACTGTAACTTGAATGCAATGTAAGTCGCTTTGGATAAAAGCGTCTGCTAAATGCATAAATGTAAATGTAAATGTAAATTCTATTCGCCAATTCTCATTGGCCTTTATTATTATTCAAATATTGGCCAAATATTATATGAATATGAATTAGATATTTCACACCAACATATAAAACTGCTGCTAGACAAAAAAACACAGTTGTGTGATTGGATATTTAAAAACCTTATAATACTGCTGACAACTAGCCCCAGCCTACTGTATATTTTTTTCATATCTAAATCTTAAAACACTGTTGTATTGTTATAGAAATATGATTAAATATAAATATTGTGTTTTCTGATTTTTTTTTTCAAAGAAAGTAAATTTAAATCAGTTTTATTAACTTCAACAGTTCTCAGAATTTGCCAGTGATGTTGCATGTCACATACAACATAGTGAGTCAAGTCCTGGTGGCTGGTACTGGCCACTTGTGAAGAGTGTGACGATCAAGATTCCAAATTGTCGTGAACTCCTGGAACACATTATTCTTGTTGATCTTCCTGGGACAGGAGACTGCAATAAGATAAGAGATGACCTGTGGAAAACTGTAAACGCTACACTCTTTAAAAACACACACACACACACACACATTTTAAATATGAAAATTCTGTCATGATTTACTCACCATCATCCTCATGTCATTCCAAACCTTTATGACTTACTTTCTTCTGTAAAATACAAAAGGCGCACTGTAAAAAAAAAAAAGGGTCTTATAAGACTTGTGCACTATTTTATAAGTCTCATTAAGCCATATGACAACTTTGTGTGATAGACTAAAATGGTTATGTACTAAAAATCTGCCCTAGCTGTTCTTGGCTTGCAGCATTCATGAGAGAAGTAAAGATGTTTGATTCATGAACAAATCATTCTGTTGAGTAATGAGGGTGACAGTATTGGATGGCAGAGTTTTCCTTTTTGCTGAAGTATTCCTTTAACAGTGGAATATGTATCAATTCAACATGAACAAATGTGCAATTTTAAGCAATGGTACAAGTTTGCAAGATATGCATATTTTATTCAGTGTTTATCTTTCTAATTCCATAGAAACTGAGAGAGTGCTCTTCTGTGTGGATTGTAAGTGGCATCAAGCGAGCAATCACTGACAAAGACCCTTGGGGGATATTAAAGCACTGCATTCAAGACTTGGGACCAGGAGGAGAGTGCAAAAACATAAACTTTATCTGTACCAGTACTGATGACATTGATCCGAAAGAATATCTAAGGTTAGAATAAAGAGATCTTAATCAATTATCTGAATTTCTTTCAACATAATAAACATTTTAACATTCTAAGAATTGTTTTTACTTGCTTCTTCTTTTGAAATTATTTAATGTATTTATTTTAGATCTGCACGACTTTCTGAAGACCAAATTTCTTCAGACAAGGTTTGGTAAATTTGCAAGCGAATATAACATCTTTTTTTCTGTATTACTCTAATGCAGTCTTCTAAAACTTAAACTCTAATTGTCAGTTTTTCCTTCATTTAATTTGAGTTAAGACGTTTTTCTCTGAAAAATCAGTGAGGCAATTCCTGTCTGCCATTTATGACTTATTTTGATGAAAATCAGATTCCTGATGTATAAAATGTGTAAACTTGAAGTTAATTTCAATATACTTTAAAAGGCTAAAAGCCTGGTTAAGGAAGGCAGCTGCTGTCTTCCTAAGAATTAATAATGGATTGCTCTACAAAAACCCAGAAATGTCTGATCTGACTCATGGGTTACTTTTACATAATTCCACCAACTGAATCAGATATCACTAAGACACACTTCATCTGATTTGTATCATCATTTGCTTTTTTTCAGAACCTGGAAACAGGGTGCATACTTCATAGGAACAACTGTGCAAAGGAAAATGTAAAAAGGAAGTTTGAAAATCTTGAAATCATGGTATATCTGTGAACTCGCATTCTTATTCTTATTCTTGTTCTTGTTCTTGTTCTTGTTCTTGTTCTTACTCTTATTCTTATTCTTATTCAGAAATCAAATGCTAGATTCATCGCTGATGTTTTTACTGTCAGCTCCAAGGCATACTTAGATAAACATCCACATCTGGAGCCTAATAAAACAGGTAATCAAGTAAAATGGGAAAACTAAAATTTGTTTGTGTCTTATTACTCTTTTATTATTATTATTATTATTATTATTATTTAAATATTGAATTTTTGTTAATTATCTGTAGAAATCCCAAAGCTGCAGGACGTTCTGAAGAACACTAACAGGAGAATTAACCGTGAACTGACCAAAGATTATGTCAATGAAGCAATGGGAGTTTTGTCTTTCATCCAAGGTGTTCAGCTTGATACAGATGAACAAATGGTAGGAGTCAGAATTACTGATATTTCACTTAAAAGAAATAAGCCAATAGGTTTTTATCAGAAATTTGCTGCTCTGTTTTTGTGTGTGTTTGTTAGGTGGAGATCAAAGTTGCAGTCTATGAAGAGTTGCAAGAGAACCTTGTAAAGGCACTGAAGGAGTTGGATCGTCAGTATGACTCACTTTATAAGATTTTGGATCAATGTCTCACAAAAGGAGTGGAGAAATCAGTGGAACTGTGTGTTTATACCGCAACATCCATGATTGAATCTGTAAGTGTGATTCTGTTGTGTGTGTGTAATGTGGAAGATGTTTGAAAAACCATTTTGTGGGCTAACTGCAGTGATATTTTTGCTCTCTGAATCAGGTTGCACCTGTTGATAAAAGGGGATTCCATAAAACCCTTCAAGCACTGTACAAGAACAAAGGATACTATTGGCCAAAAAACTGGGATGCACCCCTAGATCTAAACATGTGCTTGGCCAAACACATGCATGACAAAATCGATGAGGAGTTTAATTTAATTTTTTCGTATGTTCTGCTGTCATTTTTTATTCATTACACATTCAGAGAAAAAACAACAACGAAAAACATGTAGCATTAGGTCAACACTGCATTGAAATACATAAGTAGATCTACATCAGCTAGTGGTATAGATATGTATACAAATATATAATCAGCATTGTTAAAATGGCTTTAAGAGAATGATGCAGGTGACCTAAACAGTCTGATTAAATTTTACCTATTAGTACCAATTTGGTCCTGTGTCATTTATATTCTACTTTTAGATTTATGTTTGTTTGTTTGTGTGTGTGTGTGTGTGTGTGTGTTACTACAGTGTTGATGCCAATAACAAAACAGGGATATCAGTGCAAGCACAGATTGATAAATTTAGTATCATCCAAAGTGGCACTGCTTCTTCCATGCTATACCACATTGAAAACTTCATTAAAACAGAGGTTAGTTGTTTCTTTCTTTCTAATCATTTATCCATCATTGCAAAAGTAAGACTATTGCAATGAATAATTACTAGTGTATAAGCTACAAAATGTCATTATAACAAATCTCTTTCACTGACTCAAAAAATAACACATTGTCAAGTCTTTGCCAAATTGCCAAAATGCAAAGGCCTTCTCAAGCAGGAATGTTCATTTCTGATGAATAATTTATATCTGCTTTAACCTTCTGACAAGGAAACCAAAGTGAAGGCATCGCTCAAAAGAGACGTTATTTGTAGAAAAAAGAAAATCTACTCATCAATCCAAACAACAATTCAGAATCAAATGACTGCTGGCTATGAAGGTAAGGAAGCATTTAAAACAACACACGCTAATTTCCATTTATTTAACTGTTGCCCACATTGGGTTGTACAAAGCCCCTGGTATATCTGTTATCTATACATTTTCTTTCCTATATAATTAATTACAATTTTTACACTCTCAGAGACCTTCTATATGTTTGTATTGCCCATGTTAAAGAATATGAATGAATATTAAATGTTACCTATTACAGAAGCTGCAAATGAGAAAGGAACAGGAGCCATGGAGAAGAGGCAGAAAATAATAATGGTAACAATTGAACTGTTAAAACACAACATGTTCAGAGATGCAAAAATGGAAGTGCTGAATCAGTTCAAAGACTTAAAGGTATTTTTATATCACAAATTCTCATAAACATATTTGCTGCTCCCTTCTGAAGATACTTACAAATTATATATTGACTATGTTTTCTGTTGTTTCTTTCTAAAGGAGCATATATGCAAGACCCTTGAATCTGAGCTAAAGAGATCAGTGGAACGCTCACTGTCACAAATCAGCAGAACCACCCTGATGGGTAAGAGAGAATTAAACAACAAGAACTGTTTTTAGAAATGATCAGGGCCCGTATTCTTAAAGCTTCTAAGAATCTTCTCAGAAAGCTCCCAATTTAGCCTAAAAATTTCTACATAGGAGTCTTAGCTTAAGAGTGATTCAGGACCAATCTAAGAGCAACTCCGAGTGAGGAAAAGACAAAAAGTTGTATCTTAGTGAGGAGGCGGGGCTGACCCTGTAGCTAGCTATGATACAGTTTTTTTGAAAACTGTGATTGGTTGGTTGTCCAAGAAGGAAATAAAAGAACACTTTTAAGTGTAGGGTCTAAGCCTTCACTTTGAAATTATAGGCATAATATTCCCTGTTTTACAGTACACACACACATCATATATATGTATACAGTATATTCTTAATTTTGTTTTATTTACCATGTTGCTAATGTTGTACTTAAACGTATTTTATAGGAAATTAACAGCGACATAGTATGGTTCTGAAAGTGCTGTAATTGTTTGTGCAATCACTTTGCTTATAGAAGGTTGTGACAGACCCAAATTATCGCTGCTGCATAGTTGTATTTTTCCAGTTGCCAAATATGTTAATGTAGTTAATGTGTTGATTACTTCTATTTCTGGCACTATGGCATTTCTGCGCGGTGTCAGAGATGTTAGCATGTCTCTAATAAGATCGGTCACAAACACGATCCCAGCACGATCTAATGTGTAGCGTCTTATTAACTCACTGTCATGCATTGTGTGCAACACATTTCATGTTTCGTCCATTTTCTCCATTTTTCGCCTCTTAAGTCCTCGTCCATACTCCTAGCAATTTTGGACCTTAAGACCTCTTTTAAGGGTTAACATGCGTTCTGAATTACTACCGGATCTTTTCTTTCATTTTAAGAGGAAACACCCACATTTCTAAGAATTTTCTTACTAGGAGCAACTCTTTTCACTAAGAATGTTCATGAATACGGGCCCTGATGCATAGTAAAGTACCTGAGTGATCTGAATCATGGCCTTGTCTAAATCATTACAAATATTAAAAATTAATACTTTAAAATCAGGCTGAACACCCAGTAATATGTCTTTTCTAGATGTCGCCAGAGAGATTGAAAAGCTGGAGAGTCTGTCAAGGCAGCTATCTGACTGAGGTCATCAATAGCAAGGACAAGAGAAACAGCATCTCAGCAGTAAAAGTTATTTTTTAGGATAAATGCATTTGTATTATAAAGCATGCTTAAAGCTCTATTATTTTGATTTATTTTCATTCACTTTTTTCCAATTCTTTAAATTGTTGGACCTAACTTTTGACTAACTTATCGCATGAGAAAATCTATTGAGGTGTAGACTTTTGCTGTTATTAAGTAGAATATTAAAATGTATCCTGTGTTACTTCATATGTATTGTAACTTGCTTGTAGTTCACTGATTGTGATTAAGTTTAAATTCAGTTAATACTCACTGAGAAGTAGTAAAGGGTGAGAAACATTTATTTTGTATAGGGTAAACGTACCTGTTAAGCTCACCAAAATCTACACTGAGACATTTTTAGTGCACAAGATATTGGTTTGAGTACAAAAAGTTACGTTACAATAAAATATTAATCTCTCACACAAAAATATTTAATTTTATTTTAAATGACAAAAGCATTTCAATTAAGATATACATCATTAAATTCAAGAAGTCTGGCTGTGCTTAATGAGTAAATTTTTGTACCCTTTAAGCGCACCCCTGTTCCCATTAAGCTCACATCAGGTTTTATTAAAAATTCTTGTTTAATTTAAGGAAAAAGTTTTAAACAATAATTGTAAAAATATATATTTTTTGAAGGTACAAAGTCAATCATATAAAAAAAAACAGAACACTAAAGTCAAGCAACAAAGCATTCAAGTCAATCAGTTATATATTCATAGTGAAGTGTCAATTAAGCACATTGCACCATCGAGACTAGTCCACGTTCAGCTAAGTAACACATTCAAAAATCAAATAAAACAAACCAATAAACATAGATGTTCAATGTGGAAGAGCTTAAATAGAGCACACTGAACTTAATTGGAGCAGCAACAATTTTTTATAAATTTAATGTAATATTTATTAAAATGACAGAATTTTGCTAAATAAATAGTCTAGGTCATGTATTAAGTTCATACATATTTTAATATGAACAACTATTAACGATATCTATGAAATTATACTTTTTCTTATTTATGTCACACTGAAGCTGTGTGATTTTCATAGTAGTGCACCTTTAAGCTCACCATAAAATAATATGAAATCTTTAAAAATTACAGCACTTTGAAACCACAGACCAGCAATAAACTGTCAATTTATAACATTTTGGATGTAAAAGTACAAGCCAGTAATGCCTGTGAAGTAATATATTAGCATAGCACACAATCTTCTACAGGTAGTCAGCTAACTGTGTTCTGTAGCATCTGTGCTGTGTTGCTATCTTTAGGATCTAATGTAATTATTTCCCACATCCAAGTTCCAGGCTATGATATGCAAAAGTCTGAACATTAATCTCTTAATTTTACAGTAAGTAGTGAAACTTACCCAAAATAAAGGCTTAAACATCTAAAAAATGCACATTAAAGTGGATCCTCTTTTGGTGAATGTTTTTAGACAGCTTTCAATATGGCCGCCAGACAGTGTGAACATATGGAGACTCGTATCTCAGCGTGCAATGATCTGATTGACTTGAAATTACAGGAGGTACATAGTAACAAACATATCAACTGGTTAAGACATCAAGCAGGATAATAAATTATTTTTTCTTTTTATAATCTGATCTCAAAAATGGAAGTGTGCTTAATGGGTACGTGAGCTTAAGAGGTATGTTTACCCTAATACACCATTTCAAGTTGTTTAAATTCACATTAGTTCCTGTTTTATCTGATATGTTCATTAGTTATTGTAAACAAATATTAATGAATTATAAACAATACTAAATTTAATTAACATTCATGTATGTTAAAAATGTTCATTTGTAGTTGTTGATAGTAAATGCATTAATGTTAGGGACACTGGTTGAAATGAACTGTGGTAGTTGTGCTTATGTACACAGACAGCATAATATGTATTCAGAAAAACAGACTAATGTCACAATAAAAAAAAAATAAAAAAAACTTTTTGTGTTCAATTATTCAGTATTTATTAAATGTGCTTCCTTTAATGCAGTGCTTCTCAATTCCAGTCCACGGTATCTGTGACTGGACAAACGACCCAACTGAATGGCCAGAGGTGTCGTTTCCCGATACTTTCTGTTACCTGATTGAGTCTCCAGGCAAGAGACAGCTTACTACAAGCCTATACGTGATGGCTTGTGAAAGTAAACACTAGTCGTTTTGTTTTGCTTAATCTTAATAAAGTGATAAAGACTAGAGTAAAAGCCTGCCATACTTTTTTATTGATATATTAAAAATAATTTTAACATTGACAAAACATAGGTAACATTAAAGGTCTACTGAAGTGCCTTGAAATGCACAGCATTATGTGGTGTGTGCTAAACGTAGGCCTATAGCTTAATAATTTTCACAAATACACGCCGTAAAATAAAAAGATATAAAATAACATGAAAATATCCCTTACGAAAATTAACCGTGGTTACATCCAAAAAAACATGGTTATTATAGGTAAACCATGGTAAAAACAAATTAAACATGTTTTGCTACACTAACCATAGTTTAACCATAGTATTTGTAGTAAAACTGTGGTTGTAGGCTACAACTGGTAATAAAAACGCCCAAAAAACACGGTTAGCCTACTATAGTCTACTTTTACTATAGTAATACCATTGTTAATTTTCATAAGGGATTGTATATAATAATATGAAATAAATGTTTTAATAGATTATGACATTT
Organism: Acrossocheilus fasciatus; assembly: GCA_036784905.1. Lineage (NCBI taxonomy): Eukaryota > Metazoa > Chordata > Actinopteri > Cypriniformes > Cyprinidae > Acrossocheilus > Acrossocheilus fasciatus. Next base: position 31,668,810 of record CM071941.1, on the reverse strand, counting down.
ACATCACAAAATATCAGGGAGTGACATTTATTTGATGTGAAGGAGGGTTACTATAAGCCCCATCAGAACTGGACTAATGACAGGTCATTGAAGGGTAAGTAGTTTATCTGGAGTGCATATAAATATGAATATTAAGCTTGATATGTTTCATACGTTGTATATCCATAATAACTGCTGTCGGAGTTCTGAAGTTGTGTGCTACCCGCTCAGATTGTGCTACCTCCGTCTGTTTATTCGGTAGTAGCCTATATAAATCTTAAGAGGTTTTTTTTAATTAATTAATTTATTTTTGACTTATTAGAGGTACAGAATGCCACACAGCAACTTTTCAGCATTGCACCAAGCAAAAATCAATCAAAATCATAACAAAAAGTAAAGATCAAGCGTCTAACAAGGTCTCTGCGCATTAATTCGAACAGTTTGTTTTCCCCCACGGCATAAGCGTAATTCTAGAATTGGGGGTACATTTTGCGTCTCCCAGATAAACCTTCTGTTAAAAAAAAAAAAACACTTTACTGAATCAGTTTTGAATAATAACTCAAAGTATATTAAGCTATTACCAAAACGATGCTTTTATGTATATTACGGGACATTTTGTCTTGAAAATAATAACTGAAAGACTGACTGCCACTACACCTATTATTGACTGTCCTGATTCATACATTCAGCTTGAATTATCATGAAATAATTAAACCTAATTTTCATATTTTTGTGTTTACTGTATTAAGTTACATACACAATTGCATAAAATATCTCTTTTTTTAATATTTGTAATGTCATTCATTTAAAAGAATAAATTTTGTGTCTGTCCCTGTGTTCTGGTCAACTCTGTTACCTCGGTTATAAAAAGGCATAAAAATCTTTAAAGCATTCTTAGAAAAAAACATGTGACTTGCAGCAAGTGATGTCACTTCCTCTGGTAGGAATTTTTGGAAGGCATTGATGTATGTCTTTATTCTCATTAATTTGTACAAAATGTTTAGGATACACCAATATAGTAGATTAATTATTTGTCAAATCTGTTATTTTGAAAACATGCAAGGCAGGGGCTAGGTTTTGGAAACGCTATTATGTAGTATAAAGTAATGCTGCTGTGTATTTATTATTTATTTTTTTGTACCAAGAGAAGCATTATGCAAAGTAAAAGTCTGGATTACATGGTCCATAATATTTTTATTTTTTTATTTTTTTCTTTAGGGTACATCGCAAGAATCACAACCAACCATCACCCACAAACATGTAAGCACCCAAACTGACCCCCCAAGAAGGGGGTTAATTTTCTATAAACAGACCCACCAGTAGCTACAAAGAGCCAAAATACATTGTTTATGGGAGCTGCCTCCTCAAGCTTTTTGAGACCTGTCCTGTGTGCCGACAAGTGTGTGACATCACCCCACGAAGACGTGGAACTTTCTTAGCAATTGACCAACTCTGCCCACACTGCCTGTACTCCAGAAAATGGAAGAGCCAGCCTGTCTTTGGAAGCAACCCTGCTGGGAACCTTCAGCTGTCCGCTGCCATTTATTTTAGTGGTGCATCTTTCTTTCAGCTGGAAAAGGTATTTCACATTACATATATTTTACTTTTCAGAAATTTGGCCAAACATGGGTATGAAATAAAAAAGACAATACACAGAATTTAAGATTTTCAAGGCAGTGCATATAGTGATGTTTACATATGACACTTTTAGAAGACATGCCCAGATATACCTGGAACCAACCATTATCCATAAATGGGGGAAGGACCAGGAGGCACTTCTGCACCAGCTCAGCCAAGACGATGAGGTCATTATTGGAGGTGATATGAGGGCAGACTCACCAGGTATAAAATTGTCAGCTTGATTGTACTATTTTTGCTGTATCTGTTCTGAAATATAAATGTTTTGTATTCATATGTTTTCTGTTATGTGGAAAAAACAATGTTGGACAACTTGATTATGAGGGATTTTTATGTACTAGTGCAGAGATGTCAGACAACCGTTGCTTCCAACTTGAATAACTATGTGAAATATCTTTTATGAAACACCTATATCTGATCTATACCACCAGAGCAAAGAAGTTGGAGGTAGCTACCATATGGAACTGGAGGGTCTGAAAAGGAACCTGGAAAACCTGACAGCACATGGTATCGTCTTGGACTACATAGTCACTGACCGTCACCCGCAAATACAGAAATATCTACAGGACACCAATATCAAACAGTTCTATGATATCTGGCATCTGGAAAAAGGTGAGTTGTTTTTAATTAGTGCTGTCAATCGATTAAAAAATGTAATCGCGTTAATCACAGTCATGGACTGTGATTAATCATGATTAATCACACATTTAAAATACTAGGATTTACTTGTAAATGTGTTGAAAAAGAAATGCATGACAAACTAGTTTAAGGAAATAGAACCTTTCACACTTCCGCCAGGTATGAGACATAATCCTTATTATTCTTTTATCATTATTCTTTTGTTTTTATTCAGCTATTATCAGCTTTTATACTGGCAATAAAACGTTTACCAAGCCACATTGCTTCAATCCCAGTATACATTTACCCAACTATTATCAAAAGTACTTCTATATAAATACAACAAAACATTTCTTGCGACCTTACATGAAGTATTATGACAAAATGCGTTATGAAGAAGAATTGGACCTGTTCTGCAGGTGCATTAGAGCTAACATTAGCATCATGCTACATAAGACAATTTATGAGATTAATAGTACACTCAGAACTCACTTCAAACCACCATCGAGTGTTTGTAATAACTTCCTTTTGCGATCACGTGTGGAATTTGGTCATTTACTGTTGTTAAAACATGCTATTTATAGCCTTTTATATCGCTGCACAAATTAGCATTTCAGATGTACACATTTCCTTCAAAAAAATCACATACAGACCATATCTATCGTAATCGTGTGTTTATTATCTTATATAATTTATATGTGGCTGTTGTCGTGTTTATTTCTGCTGTGTAAAAGCCTTAACATGTATGTGATGTTATACCTGCCTCTCCGTTCTTAAGTTGTCAGGTATACATTCCAAGTATAATACACATTAGTAAAAAGATCTATTTTATTTTTTATTTGTCTATATACACTTTGGGCGGCCGCGGTACATTATAAAAGTAGCCCAAAAAACCGCAACCCACGGCTCTGTAATTTCTTCCCGTGGCTATATTTTCAAAATAGCCCACTTGTGCCGTTACCCTGGAAACACTGGTGCTGTACCCTCATCACACAATGACAGATAACCTTCCGTGCTGCGATGATGGGAAGAAGCTGGGGTCAAACCTTATCAAACGATTAATTCGCGTTAAAATATTAACATGTTAAAAATGTTTGATTAATCGCATGCATTAACACGTTAACGTTGACACCCCTATTTTTTATGTTTTTGGGGTTTTTTTTGGTCAAACAAGATTGTATGTCTAATGTAGGTTTGATTTTATATTTCTTTTATATTTATGTGCCCTTTGTCAAACATTATTACATTTGTAAACAGGCTTGTCAAAGAAACTAGACAAAATTGCCAAAAAAGATTGTCAAGAGATAAAGAAATGGCAGCGTAGTATCAAGAACCACATATACTGGACTGCAAGATCATCCAAATCTGGACCTGAGAAAGTGGTGAAGTGGAAGTCACTCGTCAACCATCTGCAAGATGTCCACACTCATGCAGACCCCCTCTTCCCGAAATGTGAACATCCAGACAAAACGACCACAGACCCGAGCAAGTGGTTGCAGCCAGGTATGTACAGAATATGCAAAATTCTACATCTTCATCTATTTTTCATTTGCAGTGGTTAAATGGTCATTTAATTGTCAACATGGAATTTTTACATAATATTATAATTATCATTACAGTTTACCTGTGGCAAAAAAAAAAAAAGAAAAACTTATGAATTTGATGCATGTCCTCATTGAACTTATTTAAAGGGGTGGTTTACTGCAATTTCACTTTTTTCATTTTAAATAGTGTGTAATGTTGCTGTTGGTGCATGAACAGTATCTGCAAAGTTGCTGCACTGAAAGTTCAACGTAAATGGAGATATCGTCTTTTAAAAATCAGGAAGTTTAATGCCTACAAAAATGACTCATATTAGATTAGATTAGATTCAACTTTATTGTCATTACACAAGTACAGGTACAGGGCAACGAAATGCAGTTTAGGTCTAACCAGAAGTGCAATAGCAGCAAGTGCAGGATATACAATGGTTGAATAAGTGCAGGACAAGGATATGTACTGAATATATGTATAAATATATATAGAAAGATGGTTATTACTAAACTGAATTTACAGGTGAATATGTATAGTGAATAAATATACAGATGGCTATTACTATAAACAGAATTTACAGGTGATATGTACTATCAACATAATATATATACAGATGGCTATTACTATAAGCAAAGTGTAAAAGTGCAGTGGAAGTGACTGCATATTACAATTAGACGTACGGTGCAAAATGCTAATGTAAACATTGATAATGTAAATAACAGTCGGCAGTGCAAATGAGCATAATCCAATTTAGGTATGGTAGTGCAAGATACAAAAGTAAACAGTTGTTACTGTAATAAAAATTTACATTCAGTAGTGCAAATAAGGCAGATGTGAGGTAGGAGAGAAAAGGTAACAATATATGAGGAAGTGGATCAACGGGGGTTAGAGTTCAGTAAAGAGACAGCTCTGGGGAAGAAACTGTTCTTTAATCTGCTGGTTCTGGTCCGGAGGCACCTGAAACGCCTGCCAGAGGGCAGGAGAGAAAATGAAGTGTCGCGCCCCGCAGCTCGAAGAATGAAACTAAGACTTTGAGTTTTGATGCCAGAAAAATTAGATTTTATTCGGCCGATATAAAACCGAAGCTCTCTCTCTCTGTCGAAAGGCTTCCCGACTGTCCTTTGTCTCTGGTTTATATACAAGCCGTTTAAGGCGGATTCTAGCGTTAAGTTATATGCATACATTTCCCTTGTGTATGTAATTCTATCTGTCCCAGAGGAGAAGAGACCCTCTAGACTTTGTTATGGTAAGGGGAGAAAGCCCCCTCCTCATTTCTTCCAGATGTGCTTTGCCACGTACACATTTTGACACAAAGGCCTTGCTTTGCCACGTACACATTTTGACACAAAGACCTTCAGAATATATTGGGAGATTCAATAGATACATTTTTGGCAAAATTCACCTTGATTATGTCTAAATAATTCTGATTAACATCAATAAAAATCTTCTACATTCCTCCCTTTGAGACTTCATTAAGTCTCACATTTTGTTTACGTCTACCCAGAGTGCTACTTCATAATTCAGTCCTTTTAGCTAACACTATCTAGTGACTAAGTGAGTCACGCAGGTTCACCATCAACGACCAAATGATGCGGCAGCACTCTGGAAGAGAATCAGGACCAAACATCTCTCCCTCCACCCTCGACTTTAGGGAGAGTAAAAGATCTTGTCTCCTTTCTTCTTTTATAGTAAAATACAATGTTAAAAGCATGAGCGTGCAATTGTTTCAGCGCTTGCTTGTGGTTGTCACAGTTATGTATATCAAACACATAAAAACACATTCAAAACATAATACATTGAATATTCCAAGAAACAATAGTTCGGATCCGTTGATCTTCAGCCCAGATACTTTGCGCATCGTAGAGGGCCATCCTTGGGCAGAGGTTAGGCTAGCACTTACACCCAGGATATGGCTCATCCTTACATCTCTTTTTCCTAGTCATCAGAGTCGCTGGATCCATCATCCGAAGTTTGCTCATTTAAGATCAGCTTGTTTAGCAATCCTTCATAATACTCGTCCAAGTTTCTTTCTGTGATTTCTCGTTGATTGTTTGGGACTTTTATCATCTCCATTTGTTTCACAGTAGCATTGACGACCAATGTTCTTAGTATAGGTAGTACACAACAAAATAATAAACCTCCTATTATTATAGCAACTCCTAAAAACATTCCTAGTTTAGCAAACCATGCTCCCCAAGCTCCCAACTTTAGATCAAACCAGTCCCACATTTTACCGTCTGTTCCGGCATTCGTTTTAAGTTCTACCCTTAAGTTTTTCAATTTGGTCATTACTTCTGTGAATGCTCCTTCTGGAGCAGTATTATTTGGTATAAAAGTACAGCATTGATCCCCAAACATAACACAGACTCCTCCCTTTTCAGCCAACAAATAGTCCAAAGCTATTCTGTTTTGCCATGTCATTCGGCTTGTTGCATCTAATTGTTCTCCTAAAAGTGATAAGGCGTCATCAGTGTAATTAATATATCTCTGCTGGTTGTAATATATATAATTGATCCATTCTGTATTTTTATTTTGCGCAATCTAAATGAATATTGATTCAAATCCTGATTTAACTTTGTCTCTTGCCTTAAATTCATAAGGTATACCTCTTGGTTGACCAATAGCATCTATATAAACTGCAGGGTCTTTTTCATAGGCCCTTCTCGATCTAGATTTCTCTTCTTTTGTTTCTCCTTCTTCTGAAGAGATATGACTCATTTTATGTGTCAACATAACCCTAGTGCATAATCCTGACCATTTTCTGGTAATGTTATCAAAAGGCCATATTCTAACCCGCACATCCACCATATGTCTGCCAATGGAATATCAGTGTCATCAAATATAGGTGGTGGGCCTTCTTTTACCACTAAATAGTCAACTGTACATCTCGGTATTTGCCATATTTTGCTACACTTTCCTTTGAATCTTCCTACGTCAACATTTCCCTTTTTCTCATAACATTCAAATTCCTGATCTGCCATTAATTGTATTCTTCCTTCGGCTTTTGTATTTTTGTTTCTTGTATAATAGGTCATTTACGGGTACGTTAACATTGCAATTCAGTAGCTTCTCTGTAGATCGTTGTAGATTGGAGAAACTGGCACCAATATGGGCAAAATGCCATTTTTTGGGTACAGTTTCTAAAGACATTTATCGCTCTGCCTCTTTCAATAAAACATTTACCTCCCATTTTTAATACATCTAACCCCATTGCATTAGACAGTCCTGGACATGTCTAAAACCATTCCTCATGAAATATTTTGCAACTAGAACTGTGTATAGATATAGGTATAATATACAAAATCGGTCTCGCTTCAAGGCAAACTATGCAGTTTTCCCATTCTTCTTTTTCTGCTGTGTAATTTACCCATTTATACCAACTATTATCTTCTGCCTTTTCCCATAATATATCTGAATTGCCTTTAATATTGATGTTATAATTGTCATCTACAATACGTCTATTTTGTCTAGATATTCTTTCCTCTTCAACTTTTGCTTGTTCATTTTGGATTACGTAAAAGTCACTGCTAGATTTATTTGAGGGCTGAAAAGTCAATTCTTGGGAAGTCTGGCTGCTGTTGGTTCTCGTTTGCGTTTGCAATTGAAAGGAAGTCTGGTTGCTCTCTGTTGGTGGAGCTTGGATTTGCATTTGTTGAGAAGTTTGGTTGTTTTCTATTATTGGAGCTTGGGGTTGCATAATTAGATACATTAAGCATAAGAAGATCTCCAAACACATTGTCTGTTTCGTTCCCTTCCCTCTCCTGTTCCTCTGACAGGACGACCGGAGCTCCTTGTGAAACCTTTTCTGTGCTGTCTTTCGTTTGCACTTCATCCTGTGTTTCTCGTCTCTCCTCGTCACTTTCTCCTGAGTTGTCTGCTTGTCTGTTTCCCTCTCTTTCCACTTCCCTCTTTTCCATTTGTTGGCTCCCAAGTATTCTGATCATCTCGTTAGCTGTCACATCACTCATTCCCTCTTCACCAGGGTGACTCTTTGCGAATCGTTGCAATGGTCTTTCCCTCGTTGGCAAGGGAGGGTCGTTACTAGCACGCCCTTCATCCCTCACTTCATGCTGTGTGGGGTTGTTGAAGCTGGTTGGCGTATTTTAAGGTGAGAGATGTGGACTCAGGTGTCACTTTGCAACTATTTTGCTGATCAATGCAAGATTCTTCCTTGAGGCCATAACTGCACACTCACTGGTTCTTAATGGTGGAGCAAACCATTCCTTGGCCTTGATATAACTGCTGTCACCTGTAAATGGAAACTTTCAGAGTTTTTGTTAGTGCTATCAAGCAGGCTCATTTGCTTATCCGGATAGTTATCCTTCTTGGTGTGACCTGTGGAAATTTCATTTGGGTTGAGGGCTGTCCTGGCCCCATTTTTGAGCTCTCACAACTCCATTGCTGTTAATAAAATGAGTATACTATTTTCTATAACATAATAAAGAATTTGGTTTTACTCATTTATCCTAACAATTTTCCAATTCATTTCAAATTTATTCTTAACAATTTACTAATTCAGTTATCTCTTTGTTTTATAAACTGAGTTCCACTATATCACTAGATAATTTCCTAGGCCTATCTTGCTCAGTAGTGTTGGCCCTTCGACCTGGAAAACACTCAACCCACTTTATGTTAACAGTCAGAAAGACAATATTTTATCCTTTTGAGACAGAATCAGCTCCATCATGATATGCTGAAAAGAAAGTTAGATGTGGGGTGGACAGAGCAAGCTTGCTTTGCCTTCCCGTGTAATGCGCTGCGCAAGTGTGGCACTGTTTTTCTTTCTGCCACAACAATAACCTAGGTACTGACCAGGAAACTTAACCGAATTCATCCATGGTCTTTATTTTACTGGGCGTTATTTGCCCTGTGGGCCCACATACTGTATTAAAATCTACATACAGCTGTTTGGCAAAATAATTGATTTGTTTCAGTGTCTCGTCAGACACCTTCTTTCACTCCATACAACACCATCATTCATACTTTTTCACACCCTTTCACACCCCCCTTTTTGGCCTTTTCAGCTGATTGTGAACTGAATGGTTTTAGTTGTGGAATGCTACGGATTCTGAATATAACATGAAGTTTTTTGTTACACTCTACTGAGCGTAGACCTAGTAGCATTCAACATAGTGTCTAAATGTCATTATGTATCTGGACAACGTCAGTCACTATAAGGTTTGCTTTAACACTGCCTTATAAACCTCCTTTTTCTTTTTCTCAAATAAAATCTAATAGATTAATTGGTTTAGAATAATTGTCTTAGGCATTGTGCAGTTGAGAGAGTCAATTGTAATTTCTCAAATGCCACTTGTTTGTCCAATTTAAAGTTTAGTCATAATTTTTTGTTATTGCTCATGAGCTACTTTTGAGATGATTATTAGAGATCTCTGCATAATTTAGGATCCATGGCCATCAACATTTCTATCTTGTTATCCCCAGTGATGGCAGCATATGTGATTTCATGATTTTGGATCTTTGGCGTAATTTTTATTATGCTTTTATGCAATCCAGCCCCAGAAAATTACCATTAAACAAAATGGAGTGACCAATATTTTTATTTTATCAGCCATATATATTTTTCTATTAGACATCTTGTCTACTTTTTTTTTCTTTCCCAAAAAGATCAGCATTGTTGTCACTAATTCAGTTGTGCATTTTTCCCTAGTTGGGTGATGAAATAGCCCTCACTATGCCAAATCCAGCTCGATTTTTTTCCTAAATTGATGAGTCAAGCACCCACTTCTGTCTGTCAAAATTTCTTATTTCTTAAGACATAAGGCTGGACTGGTACCTATTGAAAAGCAGATTGAGAATGTTAGTTAAAACACAGAATTCAAAGAACTGCTGTGAGACCAGTGAATAATCAAAATTAATAAAGTTAATAAAATGATTAACAAATTTTGAAACAATCTCTAAAGTGATCAGATAAATGTGCTTCACCTGTGCACACAATGGGAAAGGATGGAAGTCCTTCTGGTTAGATCATCGGTTTGTTGAAGCTGTTTGGCTGTTGCACTGGGTTGTCAGTCTGTGATGGCACTCAAAGGCCCGATGTTGTGGTGTATGATCTCCGTTGTTTCTCTGCCTCTCTTCAGTCTGGCTTTTGATTGTTCTTGCCAGAGTTTTGCATTTCAGGATGTTCTCTTCACACCCAGGAAAAGTCTCAAGTGAAAGATTCGCCTTTTCCTGCTTTAAGTCAACCTTTCTCCATGCAATAGTGTTCACTCCTCTTTCCGGAGGGCAGCTGAAAATCCATCAGCCCCTCCCTCTCCTTCTCCTTCCAGCTGTTTTTGCTTCTTCGCCACTTTGTTAGACAGACTCCATTGCTTTGTCAAGGCGCTGATCCAGAAGCCATCTGAAATCTTAACACTCAGAGACTGCATTAATCAAACTGAACCTTTGTAAACTGTGACCAAATTGTCTCTGAGCAATCAGCTCTTTATTTAATTTTCACTTTTCAACCATCTCCTTCTATGGCCCTTTAATAAAAAGGTAAAAATAAGTAAATAAATGAAATAATTAAAAGAGATAATCTGGTTAAAAACAGCAGTTCCCTTATTCTATTTTAGTAAAGCAAGTTCTTCGTTGCAGGAAAATAGCAAGCAGTTTTTTCTTTGCAAAATGCAGAAAGCAGCAGTAATCTACCTTTATTATGTATTATAATTAAACAAAATAATCCTTTCTGTCACAACAGTATGTATGGTAAACTAAAGACATCAATCATAACTTTTCTTCTATACTTGCATGGTTTAGAATAATCCAGTAATGGTGAATGATTTTTCCCAACCAACATAAAATAATTCCTTTTATTTAATTTAATTATTTAATCAACAAATTTCATTATTATTTTTAAATATCCTATGGCTTTTAATTCAAAATTTCTATGAACTTGGTCACCCAATCTTGCTCTCATTCAACATTGCATTACACAAGTTATATTTAGTTAGCTCAAACCCAAATCTCTGAAACTGTAATGGATTAACCTTCACACTGTCTCCCAGGGACAACAAGATACAAATTTTAGAAGTCTTCAGTTACAAGCACGTGCAATATTTTCATTCATCTATTATATTTATAACAATGTTGCCACTATTTTTCAATTAATTTTTTATCCTTTATCTAATGACCTTTTTATTCTATCTGATGCATGTACACTTTTTATATGCCTTTTCTTTATTTTATGATCACATAATATTCATAAAATCTTTAATAATGATTTTTATTTATTTATTTTTCAATTATCTCTCATCTCTATCGTTTTATTTAGTGCGCACTTATTATTTTTAATGTTCTTTATTGAACTTCCTCACTTAATATCTCTTCTCCACAGCGCTGTTCTCAGAAATTTTTTCTCTCCCTCTTTCTTTTTTCTCACACAGACACCCAACATAAGATCTTGTTACACATCTGGATTCAATCTTTATTGACCCTATTTCCATAGAAACATGCACACCTCTAAGTCCCTCTTGAGTGTGACAAGAGCTGCGGCCATTCTCCATTTAGAAAAAGACACACTTCTCTCCTCCATCCCAATCAGAACTTATTCGTTCTCTTATTCACTCTCCGTCTTTCACACCCACATGCATTCGGACACGGACACAGTTTCAAACATTCTTCAAAACAAAACAACAAAACAAAGCTTTTTTCTCTCGAGTTTCCACCTGCTCCAAAATACTGGTTCTGATACTGTAACTTCTCCTTAATCTCTCTTCGCAGTAAAAGAACAAGATTCTGCCAGGAATTTTCACCTACCCAAGCAGTCCCCTGTGACCTTACAATTTTTTTGTCTTTTTTTTATTTAATCAGGGCGGTATCGTAGGTCTTGCACGCTCTCTTCCTCAAATCTGTTTCAAATTTTTTCTGTCCCTTCAGGCCCAGTCTAAATAAACACAGATCATTGCTAGCAATGTATTTTTGCCTGCACTATCACAGTTCAGTTTAAGTTACTCATCAAGACCTCAAACAATAAACCAGATAATGCATGCAGTTATTTTTCTGGAATAAAAACTCCTCTTTTTTATGTTCTCATCTTTAAATTTAGTATTTTGGAAGAGCAAAATTTAAGTGACCTTACCACCAAGAACAGATTTAGCAAACAACACACTCTTATATAAGCAAAAAATGCTTACCTGATTATTAAAAGGTGGCCACCTTTACGTGTTGTTTGAAATCTGCTCCAAGCGGTAGTACACTTTGTGGCTCTTTTCCAGATCCTGTTCGTGACGCCAAATGAAGTGTCGCGCCCCACAGCTCGAAGAATGAAACTAAGACTTTGAGTTTTGATGCCAGAAAAATTAGATTTTATTCGGCCGATATAAAACCGAAGCTCTCTCTCTCTGTCGAAAGGCTTCCCGACTGTCCTTTGTCTCTGGTTTATATACAAGCCGTTTAAGGCAGATTCTAACGTTAAGTCGTCTGCAAACTTGACGATGGAATTAGATCCATACACAGGCTTGCAGTCGGAGGTGAAGAGGGAGTAGAGAAACGGGCTTAGCACACAGCCCTGTGGTACACCAGTTAAGTGTTAAGTGTGATGGATGTGGAGCAGGTGAATCCTGATCGAACATTCTGGGGTCTGTCCTTTGTCTCTGGTTTATATACAAGCCGTTTAAGGCAGATTCTAACGTTAAGTTATATGCATACATTTCCCTTGTGTATGTAATTCTATCTGTCCCAGAGGAGAAGAGACCCTCTAGACTTTATTATGGTAAGGGGAGAAAGCCCCCTCCTCATTTCTTCCAGATGTGCTTTGCCACGTACACATTTTGACACAAAGGCCTTGCTTTGCCACGTACACATTTTGACACAAAGACCTTCAGAATATATTGGGAGATTCAATAGATACATTTTTGGCAAAATTCACCTTGATTATGCCTAAATAATTCTGATTAACATCAATAAAAATCTTCTACAAAAACAGTCTGTGGGCTGGGTGGGAGGAGTCCTTAAGGATGCTGCGAGCTCGATGCAGACAGCGTTTCCTCTGGATGTGTTCGATGGCAGGTAGTGGAGTCCCTGTGATGCGCTGGGCAGTTTTCACCACCCACTGCAGTGCCTTGCGCTCCGCAACAGAGCAGCTCCCATACCATACTGTGACACAGTTGGTCAGGATGCTTTCAATTGCGCAGCGATAGAAGTTCACCAGGATAGCCGAGGAGAGCTGATTCTTCCTCAGTGTCCTCAGAAAGAAGAGGCGCTGGTGAGCCTTCTTGACCAGGCTGGAGGTGTTGGTTTTCCACAACATGTCCACCGAGATGTGGATCCCCAGGAACTTGAAACTGGAGACACGCTCAACAGCCATTCCATTGATGTGGATGGTGTCGTGTGTGCTTCTTGACTCCTTCCTGAAGTCCACGATGAGTTCCTTCATTTTGGTGGTGTTGAGGAGCAGGTTATTTTCAGTGCACCATGTGGCCAGGTGCTGGATCTCCTCCCTATAGGCAGTCTCATCGTTGTTACTGATGAGGCCAATGACCGTGGTGTCGTCTGCAAACTTGACGATGGAATTAGATCCATACACAGGCTTGCAGTCGGAGGTGAAGAGGGAGTAGAGAAACGGGCTTAGCACACAGCCCTGTGGTACACCAGTTAAGTGTTAAGTGTGATGGATGTGGAGCAGGTGAATCCTGATCGAACATTCTGGGGTCTGTTGGTCAGGAAGTCCAAAATCCAGTTGCACATTGAGGTATTGATGCCCAGGTCTCCAAGTTTGGCTATTAACTTGGTTGGGATGACAGTGTTGAATGCTGAGCTGAAGTCAACAAACAGCATACGTGCATAAGTGTTCTTATTGTCCAGGTGAGTGAGCACAGAGTGCAGTGCCATGGGAACTGCATCCTCTGTGCTCCTATTGCTACGGTAGGCAAACTGGTGTGAGTCCAATGTGGATGGCAGAGAGTCTTTTAGGTGTTCCAGGACCAGCCGCTCAAAGCACTTCATAACGATGGGTGTGAGTGCTACAGGGCGGTAGTCATTAGGGCATCTAATGTTTTGGCACTGGCACAATGGAAGTGTTTTGGCACTGGCACAATGGAAGTGCATTTAAAGCATGTTGGTACGGCTGCTTGGGCAAGAGACAGATTGAAAATGTCTGTAAAAACCCCAGCGAGCTGCTCCACACATGCCCTGAGAACACGACCAGGGATGTTGTCTGGTCCAGCAGCCTTGTGCGCGCTGATCCGGCTCAGTGCCTTGCAGACATCTGTGGAGGAGAGTATGATTGGTGGGTGGTCAGCTGAGGGATTGAGCTTGGTGGCAGTTTCTCTGTTGTCTCTTTCAAAGCGAGCATAAAAGTAATTTAGCTCGTTCAGGAAGTTGACATCAGTGGCTGCGGGGGTGGAGTGGGTGGGTTTGTAGTCACTGATGGCCTGAATGCCCTGCCACATGCGTCGAGGGTCAGAGTTGGAAAAGTGTCCCTCTATCTTTAGCTTGTAGCAGTGCTTGGCCTTTTTGATGCCCCTCTTCAGGTTTGCTCTGGATGTGCTGTAGGCTTGTGCATCTCCTGATCTGAAGGCAGTGTTGCGTGACTTCAACAGGAGTCGCAGTTCCTTGTTCATCCAAGGCTTCTGATTTGGATATGTGGTGATCTGTTTCTGGGTTGTAACACTGTCAATGGTGATATTGATATGATCCAATACAGAGGAGGTGTAGGAGTCAATGTCTGTGTGAGCGCCACTGGTGGCTTGAGAAGCAAACATACTCTAGACTGTGTGTAGAAACCTTTCCTGGAGTGTGGAATCTGCCCCCGCAGGCCACACCTTGATGGTCTTCAATGATGGCTTCACACGGTTGATGAGGGGTGCATATTTGGGGGTGAGGAACAAAGAAAGGTGATCTGACTGTCCGAGGTGGGGGAGGGGTGTCGCAACGTAAGCTCCAGCCATGTTTGTGTAAACATGGTCTAAGGTTTTGTTTCCTCTGGTGTGACAGGAAACATGCTGGTGAAACTTGGGTAGCACTGACTTTAAGTTTGAGTGATTAAAGTCACCTGCAACAATAAAAGCCGCTTCCGGGTGATCAGTCTGTTGTTTACTGATGGCTGCGTGAAGTTCTTTCATAGCAAGCTTGGCATCAGCATCCGGGGGAATATAGGCTGCAGTTATAATGGTGGAAGTGAACTCCCGCGGTAGATAAAACGGTCTACATTTAACCATGAGAAACTCAAGGTTAGCTGAACAATGACTCCCAACAATAGCAGAGTTTGAGCACCAAGCTTTGTTAATGTAAATGCACAATCCACCACCTCTGGTCTTACCGGAGCCATCTAATGTTCTATCCGCCCGGAGTGTGTGGCGTCCCGCTAGCTCAATAGAGGTGTCCGGTATTCCGCTGTTTAACCAGGTTTCCGTGAAGATTAGGACGTTACAGTTCAAAGAGTCGAATCTCCTCCATTTTGTTCACTAGCGACCGTACATTGGCAAGGAAAATGCTGGGTAAAGAGAGCCGGTGTGGTGTTAGCCTTAGCTTAGCTCTTAGTCCTCTGCGCTTCCCCCGCCTTTGTTTACGATCTCGACGGGTCACAACCTGTAAGTAAGATTTCATAATTTTAAATGTATTTGCATGTATAATTTCAGACGTAATGTTTTAGTTTTATCAAGGTCGTAAACAAAGTCTCATATGGGACTACAACGAGATAATTCCCAGGTTGCATACGTAACAAACCCATAAATTTGCATCAACCCCTCCCTCCGGAACATGCAAAAAAGGGGGCAAGGCCATGTTCTGCGGCTTTGTCGAAGAGGAAGAGTTATAGTGGAGAGTTGTAGCCATGCCGTCGAAATGGTGTTATTTTCACCCAGCTGTCAGGTCTTCTGTGTTCGGGCTTCCTACGGACGCTGTAGTTCGTCAACAATGGTTAAAATTTGTTTGATTATGTTCCTGACAATTACAATCCTAATTTAGCTCTCTGTACTGCGCATTTTACGGAAGACAGCTTCCAGAGTCTACACGAGTTCAATGCCGGATTCACACAGAAACTATTACTAAAACATGGACCAGAGGCAGCAGTTGTTGGGTCACAACCTGTAAGTAAGATTTCATAATTTTAAATGTATTTGCATGTATAATTTCAGACGTAATGTTTTAGTTTTATCAAGGACGTAAACAAATGCCAACGCTGGCTTTAGTAGCCAGTTAGTTAAATGCTATTCCGTGTCTATGACAAACGCGTACAAACATTTTGTACCCGAATTTGTAATTATGTACTAATTTTGTAAATGTATTTTCCATGTATACTTTATGACGTAATTTTTCGATTTGATCAAGAGCGTAAACACAAGCCAACGCTGTTTGGTTAGTAGCCAGTTAGTTCTATGCTATTTTGTGTGTATAAGACAAACGTGTACGAACTTCAAACAATGATATGTAATCACAACAGCAAACTTCCATTCAGAAACGTTTGTAAGAGCCGTGCTTGCGGAAGTTCTGCTTGACTCTCTTCATTACCGCTTTCTGGGTCTGATTCTGGCTCAAACTGATACGGCAATATTGACACCATTATTTACATTTGACCGGAGCACGTGCAACTGTCACCCGTGAAGGTAATGGGCGTGAAGTTTCTGGACAATGTGCAGTACGCAGTTTAGCCAATCACAACACACCGGCCCAACTAACCAATCTCAGCCCATTGGCTGTTTCTGAGGGAGTGGTTTTATAGAATCAGGAAGTCAACCGGTCGTTCAAATGACAGAGGAGAAAGCGGCTTACAATAAAGGTGAAATATATGAAAAATAAGGCGTTTTTTAACAAACGAAACGCGAAGACATGTTATATTGCACCCCATGAACACAATCAAGCAAAGAAAAAAAGCAGTAAACCACCCCTTTAACAACAACATTGCTAGATATACTGCCTCTGCCTCCAAAAAGGTTTCAACATTTATTTTATATTATTTTAATTTCAGATTCTAAATCGCTTTACAAATTGGACAGAGTTCTGAAGGATATTGAGAAGTTGAGTCCCCACCATCAGACTTCTTTGGAGGCATTCCACAGTGTCATCTTACGTTTTTCCCCAAAGAATGTTGTTTTTCCTTTCCTTGGAATGCTGTGCAGGTAATATATATGTAATATTCATGTAATGATTGTACATTTCTGTTGTAATTGTAAAAAGATTTCTAAAAATATTCAGGATGTGAGAGAGACATAATTTTAGAAGGTAATCAAA
The DNA here is from genome assembly GCA_036784905.1 of Acrossocheilus fasciatus. Taxonomy (NCBI): domain Eukaryota; kingdom Metazoa; phylum Chordata; class Actinopteri; order Cypriniformes; family Cyprinidae; genus Acrossocheilus; species Acrossocheilus fasciatus. The sequence continues at coordinate 31,651,875 of CM071941.1, read as the reverse complement.
ACATTACTGCAACCTACTACTTTTACTAAGTACATTTTACTTGTTGTGACCTTAATATTGCTTTAGCATATTATAGGATGCATTCAAATTCAATTATGTTTTACAGATGTCTACGTTTTCAGGTTGTACTTGGCGGCCATGCACTTTAATGAAAATTCTCAATGCATACAAGCAAGCTCTTCTTCAGGAAAGCCCATCTACAAAATAAAGTTCACAAAGGCAAAGAAGGGTGTATGCACTGCAAAGCCAGTGAAAACGGGGCAAACATTGTTTTTTAGATTAGTAGCTGCCTGCAGCATCAGGGAACTCTTGCCGTATACGCAGGACATTTAGTGTGAGAAAGGGAATTTAGTGTGCTTAATAGACCTGAAAGGATGCCAACAGAGCAATAGTTCTAAAAGTATATTTGTAACAATGACCTATTGTCACTGTATATTTCACGATATGTTTTTAGAAAGGTCTATGCACATTGGAGTGTCTTGTCAATAATTATAATGAAAACCTTGCACATAGTAATTTTTATGGGATTACAATGTTTCTTTTTGTCCAAGCTTCGTCAGCTATTGTTATAATACCTGAAGAAGGTTGGACAGATACACATTGTAATCCCATAAATATTACAGCAATAAGCAACACAGAGTGGTGAAGTTATTTTCCTGTTTTAAATTACTGTAATATGATTGTAATAAAGTTTTTACTATTTATCAAATTCTTTGTAATTTATTATTGGATTTCAGGTTTTATAAATACATTACAAAACAATTGTGAAATTTTAAATGCATAGTCATTTCAATTTACTACAGTTACTCTATATACCCACAATAAAACATATTCTTCATCATATTTATGAATACGTGTCTTATTTACCATTGTAAACTTAGTCTCAAACACCCATAATCAGCCCGGTAAATGTTGTAAGCATTCTGCAAAGAATAACCATCCAAGCACACAGTTTGAAGTCCAGGATGATCAGTCATGCAGTTTGGAGGGGATGGTAGCTGGTTCATTCTTCTTAGAACCTAATGAACAGGAGCAGTTTTTAAGCTTTTATACCACAATGTAATGCAATTTGCTACAGTAACAATTTATTTTTCATAGTTTTATAAGTTTACCTCTTTACAGCATATGTTCTCGTGTTCTGTGGGCATCCTTGCACACTTACCACAAGTACACCTTTTAGAGGAAAAAGTAACATTGTAAAATACACTATCACAGGCGTTAGGATTTCGGGTTCGGGCTCTAAATTGAACTGTGTCGCTCGGGTCGGATTGGGTCGGGTCAGATGATCTCGGGCACGGGCCGTGTTCGGGCTTCAGTTTAAACCCCGTACAGACTTCTAGTGCGCTCTGGTGCGTCCGCCATTTCAGTCACAGACGCGGGGTCGCATTCCTCCTCCGCGACACCCACAGTAAACAAAGAACCAGCGCACAGCAAAGCATAGTCCATAAAGTCCTTTAAACTACAATTAAACTTCCCCTCCAGTAACCATGACTTTGTGGGCTCACTTAGTCCGAAACGAAAAATGTCTTTTTAATACGACCTCATCAAAAGGCACCCTGTAAGATAACTCACAGAATTGAGTGACGTACTCCTCAATGGATAAACTCCTTTGACGCAGGTCGAGTAGTTGGTCGGCCGGGTCCATACCTGGCCAATGTTTCTCAGAAAAGCTGCTGGATCCTTGTGTGGCCGAGTATTCTGTTACGGAGTGAATGAGACGTGAGGCATGCAGATCCATGTGCAAGCTTTTATTAATAAACATAGTCCAAACGGCAAGACGATAGGGCAATACAAAATACAAAAGCAAGAATCAGAACACGGGTAAATAGGCAAGACTAAGACTATGAAAACTAGAAAAGGCTCCGTAGAATAGCTATCGCTAGGAGAGAGATAAACGCTATACAATACTCGGCCCTGAATAGCGGTTGGAACTTCCTATTTATTGTGTGTGTGTAATTGAGTGCAGGTCAATCCAATCCGTGCAATGAAACATGGCAAATGTAGTCCAAGGTGACGTGAAACAATCTTTGTGGCGTGAGAGTCAATAAGGTAGAGTGACCTCTGGTGGAAATTGGACGGAAGGGCACAGACCGAATTCATGACAATCATATCGCCCTAATTTCTTAATGTTAAAGCATTAAGTGATAAAATAAGACTACGACCCTCTGTAATGCAGCTCTGAAATGAATTGTATTCTGATACTAAAAAGTTTTACTGTACTTAAATAGAACAAATACACAATTTCTTCAAAAGAGTTGCTGAACAATGAATCAAAGGAGTGGTTTCTTTATGAACACGGAGAGTGATCGCAACGAGCTCTCACACATAACATTTCCAAATGCGTTTTCCTACAATATTCATGGTGTGAGCACTTATAAATTCAAGCAGATTGGAAATTATGAATCTGTAATAAATAAATACAAATGACAACAAAGGCAAATTTTGGTCAAGTTGTTTATTTTCATTGAGCTATACTTTCACTATCATCGTGTTGTTCAAGCTGAAAAGCAGAAAATTGCGCTTCATTTTGGATTGTTTTTCACTCTGAGCAGATGGCAGTTCATAACATAGCGTTCTCCATTCTAATGTGTTTTTAACTGTATTCTGAAACTTCTATCCACTATTACTCGGTCTCTGCTGTAGTGTCGGTGTCCCCAAATCACAGAATGTACTGCGTTGCCGACTTCACGTTCACGTTCTGACGAACGCGACCTCTTGACGTGATGACGTAGACGCAAAGTAATCGGTTTAAAGTGTTTACATGGCAGGATTTTAATTTTGTTCGGTTTATAGAAAGGTTTATCCCACCCCTCTCAAACCGATTACAATTTCATTCGGTTTGGGCATTTTTATTCCGATTGAGGTGTTTATATGCAGCATTTTCATTCGGGTTGGACTTTTAAACCGATTACAATGCTCCATGTAAACGCACCTACTGACTTTGCTCAAGAGTCCTGGCCTGAACACATCTACATGCCAAATATTCCATTATAGCGGATACGCCTCCTACTGGTAACATGAAGTGTTTAACAATGTGAAGCATGATTACCAACACATTTAAATATGCCATTGAGTTCTAAACATGCTAGTAACACTTACTAAGTGCTAAAGCATGCTATTCATGTGATGAAACAGGAAGTTGTTGTAAATCATGCATACAATGTCCAATCTGCTTTAAACTTCACATGTTTGATAAGAGTCCTGGTCTGAAGAGATCTACATGTCAATATTCAGTTAGTCATAGCGCCACCTACTGGCAACAGGAAATGGCTTGATTTACACTGTAATTCACTCCCAGAAACACATTTAATAAATGAGCACATGAAGGGCATATTTTTGTTCTGACCTTACAACCTTTTTACGTTGAGTTATTTTTTGATGGTTTTTATCAAGAGAATTTAGATATAGAATCCTCCAGTCTTTGGGATATATCACCTGTAAAATGAATATTATTTAATCTTGCTCTGAATTTATGCCACTTTAGTTCATAGAAGGATGAGAATGGAAAGAAACAGGCCATTAGTGTCTAGTGGTTGTTCTCATTAATTGAACCAATCACAACATCATGTTTCCCTGGATCCAGCTACAGTGGAGATGTATGGAATATTGTAACAAGGCCATTTTACTAGTTCTCCAACAACATGAAAGATCCATTCGAAGAAATCAGGATTTTTATTTTTACCCGTTTCATTGACCTGGCACTGCCATTCCAGAGATTCGATGCCTGAAAGGAATTAAGTACATAGCATTAGGTCAAGTATGCATTGATATTCTAAAACAAGACAAATTGATTTACACAATTGTACCCCTTACAGCGCCTTCATTTATGCCTAGAGAACAATTGATTAAACCAAATTATTTTAGAAGAGAAATTACACCCACTATTTCCAGATTTATAAATATTAATGGGTTACATCATCTACCTCACTTTCAAGCATTTCTCCAGGTCTGAGGCTTTCAACATCCCATGTAAAGACTTTATATGGGCTGATTTAGCTGCATAGTATGCCGCCTTTTTTCATGGCCCATATTTCTCTTATAACACTGTATGGGAGTAAGAGAGTGAGAGAGAGATGCTCAGTTACCTTCAAGTCAAGTCAAGTCAAGTCAAGTCACTTTTATTTATATAGCGCTTTTAACAATACAGATTCAAAGAGTCAAAGCACTTAACAGTATCAAATTGGAGGAAAGAGTGTCAGTAATGCATAATGATAAGATTAAGCACTCAATTTTCAGTTAAAGGCATTTCATTATTGAATTCAGAGATGTCATTGTCTAGCTCAGTTTAGTTTAAATAGTATCTGTGCAATCAAATCGACGATAATCGCTAGAAATTAAGTGTCCCCAACTGAGCAAGCCAGAGGCGACAGCGGCAAGGAACCAAAACTCCCTCTGAGACAGAATGGAGAAAAAAACCTTGGGAGAAACCAGGCTCAGTCGGGGGCCAGTTCTCATCTGACCAGACGAAACCCGCAGTTCAAAAGTTTATATTTCTATTTTAATTTTGTTGCAATTTCTAACAATAGTAGTATTATGTAGTTAGGTATTTTATTATATTTTTAGTTATATTGTATTTAATCGAGGTCTTCACTGGGGATATGTCTCTGGGGCTCATCTGGGTGTCCTGGTCTCCGCTGACGATCAGGGCTGTAGACAGCATTTCTTGGTGCTGATCCACCATCTGATCGGATACGGACTGAGAAAAAGAATAGGAAAGAATTCCATTGCAACTTTACATTTATATATATGAAGATGTACATGTACGTCGACAGAAGTATACATACAGAGTGAAAAGTTTGTCATGGGCGGGAGGCTGGGTGGCAGCAAGTATTTGGGGATATTCCATGAAGTGGACTAAATGGTCTTTGTTAATTTTGGGAAAGCAGTGTCCTTTGTCATCCTTTAAGTCAACAGATTTGCCCTCCATATTTATTACCGTGTATGGACCAACATAGTCTGGGTCCAGTTTGCCTCCCTTTCTCTGCCTGCTCCGTACATTCTGCCGCAGTACCCCATCTCCAACTAATCCCTTTACCTATTTTCTCTCTTGTTTTATGTCGGACATTAGTAATATTGTCTTGTACTTTTGGTAAATCCTGTCCTGCCTTTTAATGCATTCTGCAATAAACTCCTCTGCTATAGTGTCCTCGATTGTCTCATTGATGAAGAAAATGTAACATTTAAAAATAATATACTTACCTCATATTTCTCAGGTACTTTACATGGATACCTTGCTTCGCGACCAAACATGAGAAAGTATGGTGAGTACTGAGCTGTGATTTGTTTTTTTTGTATGGAGGCCAAACATTGTGGCCTCCAAATAATCTGCCCACTTGTTGTCAGACTGTGTTCCTACGTCTTGTGTCCTTATTTGGAGTTCCTGTCCTTGTCCTAGTTTTTGTCTCCATTAGTTAATCAGTCCCCAGCCCTGTGTTATTAATTATCTCATTTCCCCAAGTATTCTTAAAGGAACACTCCACTTTTTTTTGGAAATAGGCTCATTCTCCAACTCCCCCAGAGTTAATAAGTTGAGTTTTACCGTTTTTGAATCCATTCAGCCGATCTCTGGATCTGGCGATAGCACTTTTAGCATAGCTTAGCATAGATCATTGAATCCGATTAGACCAGTAGCATCGCGTTCAAAAACGATCAAAGAGTTTTGATATTTGTCCTATTTAAAACTTGACTCTTCTGTAGTTATATCGTGTACTAAGATCGGCGGAAAATGAAAAGTTGCGATTTTCTAGGCTGATATGATTAAGAACTATACTCTCATTCCGGCGTAATAATCAAGGAACTTTGCTGCCGTAACATGGCCGCAGCAGGAGCAGTGATATTACGCAGCGCCTGAAAGTAGTCCCCAGCTATATTATAACTAGTTACCTAGCTGGGGACTACTTTCAGGCGCTGCGTAATATCACTGCGCCTGCCGCGGCCATGTTACGGCAGCAAAGTTCCTTGATTATTACGCCGGAATGAGAGTATAGTTCCTAGCCAAATCGGACTAGAAAATTATGTGTCAAACTAATTAAATATGGCTTTGTGCCCTTATCAAATCACAAAAGACAAAATAATTTAAATAAGTATATATTTTGCTCACACAATCAGCCCATGATCCAGTATTTTTCCGGTATCCAGTATAAAATAATATGTATATATATATGTATGTGTGTGTGTATGTATGTGTGTGTGTGTATATATATGTGTTCATATATCTATATGTGTGTGTGTGTGTGTGTATATATATATATATATATATATATATATATATTATTATTATTATTATTTTATAAATCTTGCTGCCTCGCTGCCTTATGAGGCAATGACATTGCAGGCAGCGTTTTTGCACGAAGGCACCTCACGATTCGGACAGGCTTCTGAGGCAGCGAAACTGTTTAATGATCTAAAACAAAATAGAACGAGTTTTACTGATAACTAAATGAATATTTGATTACTACAATACTAATTTCTCGCTAGAAATAACATCAAAAGTGCAAAAAGTTAATCAGAAATATACATTTACACACAAACTAACCACCAAATGCAACTTTCAGACACCATCTTTATTTTTTAGCTGAACCATCACGGAATGGAACGCACAGGATTGTGGGATATCAAAGGCAGTGAAGGATACATCATGCTGCCTTCAAAAATCGATCAGATGAAGGTACCTCATGAGACAGGAAGTGAAGCTAACTTTGGATTCGGACCATGATACCTTCCTACTTTGGAATGTGTCCTCCGAAGGCAGCATTTTTCAGTTTTCGGATGCAGCCTATGAGAATGGCACACACACACTCTCACATCACTGGTGATTGAATGTTGATTAGTGCTTACGTGTTTCCAAGTTTCCCTGTTTCCTTGCCTTTGCGTTTTGATCCCTGGACTGTTTCCTTGTTTATGATTGTTTGCTGCCTGCTCTTAACCATTGTCTGACATGTGTATTATTCTTTTGCCTTTGCAATGGATGTGTGATCCTTTGCCTTTGGATGTGTTTTTTGGCAAGTGTTTTGACCCTGCCTGTTCTCACCACACTCTGGAATAAAGCCTGCATGTGGATCCCCACTTTGTTGTCACGCCTCCCTTCATTACATTCTTACCTGTGTGGCACCATTTGGTCCTGTTTTACTTTTTTGAGTTATTGAAATTTGATGGTTTTCACGAATCACGTGATTGGGACGGGACAGGAAAAAATGTCATCGGGAGTGGACGGGACCGGGAATAGTAATGATACCCGACTTCATACACAAATATACCTTTTATATAAATAAACTATAAACTGTATATTTTAATTCTGAACTCAATTCTAGTTGCCCTGTCTCGCTCTCCTCCTGTTTGCTTTGGTGTGGTTGGTCAAGTGAATGACGCAGTCTGTGACGGACAGATCGTTAACGGCTGGTCTGTGTGGTAATACACACTATCATTCATAGCAACTTTACATGGCCATTCAATATGATGTTAACCTAGAGAAATGTGCACTATTGAAGAGTTTGTGTGGAGAATGGAAGCTGAATAGCACGCTCGCTGCAGGACAGGCGCCGGTGCGCTCACTTGCTCTTAAAATCTCCGTAATTTTTGGTCATACAGATAAAAGCAGCCTAATACATCTTTCGAATCTGTGAAGACTTGTTTATTTGTGCACACTCAGAATAACAACGAAACGTTGCGCTTTAAAGCAAACAGGGTGCGCTTTAGGTCTCTGAGCAAAAAACTTCGAAACTATGATTTACATAGAATTTAATGTGTGCAATGTAGCCTACACTGTGCAAAAACTGGCTTTCAGTTCAGTATAATAACAAAAAACTACATTTTGAGTTTTTATTCAATTAAGGTGGGCACGCTGTGATCTATACTATATTTTTACTGTAACTGACAGATTTCGGCCAAAAAAAAAAAAAAAAACGGGAGTGGGAGGGAATGGGAGTAATTCTTCCGGGAGTGGAACGGGACAGGATTTTCCCCCAGTTTTTTCGTGGGATTGGGACGGGTATGGAGTCAATTTAATGCCGCATATATATGCAAAAGAAAATAAAGTTTTGCAAAAGAAAATAAGTTTTCCAAAGAAAAATAAAGAATTGCAAAATAGATAAATAAAACAGAGCAAAAGCAATGATTTTGCAATACATATTTTCCATGGCCATATCTACTAATTTATTTGCAATGCAGCTTTTATTTTGCGTTTCAGTCAAGTTTGAGCTTGCAATACTGTTTTCCCTTTGCGCTTCACGTTTCTGTGTGTCTCACTTTGTGGCGCTGTTTTGACATGGGGGTGGAGTCAGGGGACGGGGGCGTGTCCAACAGGCCTGGGCATGCCTCCCTGGAAGTGACGTCATCGGCCCGAGATGCAGATCACAGCTGATCCAGGCACGTCATTGAGCAGAGGCATGCGGGCGGATCGTTTCCTTTTATTCACTAGCTTTAAAACATGCATGTTTTCATTTTATTAACAAATGTATATGTGTATTAGCAGCGTTTGCTCAATTTAAGTGAGTTTAATCATGCATAAACAAACCCGCGTGAACATAGCAACCTGGGATTATCAGAGATTGATCAAATATATTTATCCATCCCACAGTCCGTTGATCGTGTCTTTTTATGTAATATATGTGTATATTAGGCTATTATTATTATTATTATTATTATTATTATTATAATACAGCCCTGAACGTTAAGAGATCGAAATAAAGGGAAAATAAATCAAATACATAACAACGAATATAAAAATATTACCAATACTAATAAAATACATGGACTTACAAGACTTGTGGGATGGATAAAAATATTTTCTTGTCGGCCTATTTTATTATATTTTATGTAACATTTATTCATAATAAACTTAATTCGAATGTTGTCTACATCGTGATACAGTCCAGTACGTTGCCTATGGTTAACACTTCAACCACCAGAGGTTGCTGTATACCTAAAAGCGCCAGCGGGTCAAATTCACCCATGCCATGACTACTGTTTTGATATGGCTAAAAACGTAGTATGTCACTGTATTATGCCACTGTCTTCACAATGTCTAGAGTCATAAAATTATTATTTTTAGTCATCAGCTATGTTTTTGTCCTGTTGTTTTAAGTTCACAGCTATTTTTAAGCAGGTTACACTAATCACTTTTCTTAATGATGAATATAAACCAGCCTGCAATGACAACGAGAATTACGAGGAAATAAATACATATTTGGGTGTTGTAATATTATAGCTAATAAAATGTTTCAAGATAACCCATGTTATTTAAATGACTAAAACACCCTAAATAGACTATTATAAGCAATACTAATTCACCACATTGCAAAGGATGTACAATGACAAATTCAAGTGCACAGTTTCACCTAATTAATTAATTTGTTTAGTTATATAATTTATCATTTGAATAAGAGAACAACACCAATAAACTTGGGGTAATCATAAAAATTGTTTTATTCATTACATCATAATTCAGATTTTTTTTTCAGGAATAAATAAGCAACACAGTAGCGAACCATAAACGATAAAAAATTGCAAACACAAATTAATATTTAATCCAAAGTTTGAACATTTATGAGTAGAGGAATAAACATCTAAAACATCTTCATTTGAACGTGATGACAGGAATTATGATAAATGCCCCATTTTGTTTCTGGTTTTATCTAAACAATTTTTTTAACAATAAACAGGGGATTGTAAATAACACAATTTTAGTAAAAGTCAATGACTCTAAGACTTGGATATTTTTAATTGAAAATATATTATGTAGCCTATTTGAAAAACAGCCATGGGTAAAATTACCCCGTGGTGGTGTTAATATAATAATTTAATAATGTATTTTTTTTGGTATAATTTCTTAATTAAAAATAAAATATTAATAAATACATCTCTGATAATCCCAGGTTGCTATGGTCATGCTGGTTTGTTTACCCATTAATATCTCGTGGCCACGAGAAATTTAAACCAAAAAGACTCAAGCTTCATTTTTTTTTTAAACTTCCAGTGCCAGTCATTTCTTAATTTATGCCAGGAGTTATGTAAATGAAAAACGAAGTCGAGATGGATATGAAGCTTGAGTCTTAGACCTTTTTAATGATGTATAGTTTGTGAAGTTAATTGCATTCTTTTACATTAAAACTAGCAGTAACTCTGAACTAATGTAAACAAAGAGCGCTGTGCACAGGTTAAGAGATTTTAAACAAGCACTATTAATGCACATTTAGTTAACCAGATGAAACAATACACATTTTAATGCTATAAAAGTGTGCACACATTGAGAGAAATAAACAGCAGATGTTCATATTAATAACTTCTTTAACTTGAGCAAACGCTGCTAATACACATATACATTTGTTAATAAAATGAAAACATGCATGTTTTAAAGCTAGTGAATAAAAGGAAACGATCCGCCCGCATGTGTAACGCAATGAGTAAAGACATTGCATTCCAGAAACGTAAATTAAGGGAAAAAAAGAAAAGAGTAAGCTACATAACTGTGTTTCAATTATTAAATATGCATTTTGGGTTAAAAGAAATCGCAGTCTCAGATTACACCAGCAGGTGGCAGTAAATACACGTGGTGAGTTAGAGAGCTGTGCTCTCGCTGAATCTCGAGAGAGTTCCAGAGCGAGAGTAAATGTGTGTTAACCACGAGTGCTGTTACTAAAATATTAATTCATATTTTTCAGGTAAGCTGGTGGAAAATGTGTGAGACATAAGTGTATAATGTTTATAATGTTTGTGTGTATATTTCCCGATTAGTTTGAATAGTAAATGACGCAAGTATCTGTTGTATTAACCGTGTTATGCGTTGATTTATAAGTTTACATGTGTTAACGGGGGTTCATGGGATAACACAATTGTTGTTGATTGAGAATGTAGCAGAGATATTGTGCTAATCAATTGGTGGTGAGTTAGAGAGCTGTGCTCTCGCTGAATCTCGAGAGAGTTCCAGAGCGAGAGTAAATGTGTGTTAACCACAACTGCTGTTACTAAAATATTAATTCATATTTTTCAGAATAAATCCACCTTAAATGTGCAACCACCCTCTGTGAATTTATTACCACACCCTGGGAAGTGTTACATATTTTGGCGAGCCAATTAGCCAGGAGCTGCAAGTAACAACGAGTGAGCTCCAGAGACGAATCTAGACAACAAAGCAGTGTACGATGGCAAGCATGGATGATGAGCTGCGTGATCAGATCAGCGTAGCACTACTGAAGCTGAACAATTCTGACCTCGTTCCAGTCTGTAAACATCTCAAATGTGATGAGCCAGTTGGAGGCTTTGAAAACAAAACACGACGTGCTCTCATCAGACTGGTGGAAAAAACGTTGGATAGTATTGAAGAAACAGAGGATAAAGAGGTGTTTCTTCAGTGTCTGGAGAATCTGCTGTCGCTAATAGACTCTGTGATACAGTCAACCGAAACTGCATCGAACATTCCACCAGACGAGCCTAATGAGTTGGACATGTTGAAAGAGAAGTATACCAGACTGCAGATGGAACAAGCTCAAGCCCGTCAGACACTTGAGGAAGAGATTGTCGCAATGGAACAACGTCTGAGGGAGGAGACTAGAGCGATCACAGATAAACCACCTGCGCTGCCTGAGGTGACTCTAAGGAGAGAGTTTCGGATCTGTGGACAAATTGGGGAAGCAGGACAGCGAGAGAAACTGTCCTACACCAGCCTCATGAACCAGATTGAGTCCGGACTGCGGAAGGGTCATCCAGAGACAGAGATCATTGAGGCTGTGACACGCGCGGTGAGCCCAGGCCTCCATTTAAGAGATATGCTTGAAATAAAACGAGATCTCACTCTTTCAACCTTGAAGACAATTCTGAGGGGGCATTTCAAAGTTGATCCGCCATCTGACCTGTTACAAAAATTAATGAACATTTCACAAGATCCAAAAGAATCAGCCCAGAACTTTCTGTTCAGAGGAATAGAGCTCAGAGAAAAGTTGCTGTGGAAATTGAGTGAGGAAGATGAAGCTGAGCAGTTCAGCCCAGAATTAATTCAAAGAAAATTCCTTCGCTCCATAGAGACCGGGCTGCTAAGTAAAGCTGTGAAGCTGCAGCTTAAGCCTTACCTGAGCAATCCTAGAATCAAAGATGAAGAGCTGATAGAGCGGGTGAATGAAGCTGCAAACCTAGAACAAGAGCGACAACAAAAGCTGAAAAAGTTTGTAATTAGCAAGTCGCCAAGACTAAGTGAAATGCAAGCCAGCATATGTCCGTTTGAGTCTCAGCTACATTCTCAAGGTGGTATGGAGCCCAAAAGAGATGACAGAGCATCTGTAGTTAAAGGTGACTCTGCCACCATCAGCAAAAAGAGTCAAGGCAAGCGAGATGGGGCAGACTCAAACACCAGCCAATTGATTGAACAGCTCAGAGCAGAAGTCCTAGAAATGAAAAAGATGGTGAATGAGACAATGGAGACAGCTAAGCTGCGAGGAAGAACAGACAGAGTAACACCTGTAAATGCCAACAGACTGCGGGGATGCAGAGCATCTCAGGAAGCTCGAGTTGGTGAGCAGTGTGAACATTGCTTTCGTTGTGGACAGGAGGGACACCTTTCCAGAGGATGTCGGCGACCCAGAGAACAGCAGGGAAATGGGAGAGGGCTGCTGCGGTGGGACCCTCAGTAGCCCATGAAGTAGAGTCCCCCCTCGATTACTCGAAGCAGACTGTGAAGCTGAATGACTTGGAAAAGACGGTTAATGACATTTCTCTTTACCAAAATGTGAAACTGATAAACCTCATTGGCAGAAAATGCCTGGTTCACTGTTTGCTGGAGGGAGTTCCTGTGGAAGTTTTGTGGGATACAGGAGCACAGGCAAGTGTTATCAATGAGGAATGGAGAAAAGAGTACGTACCTCATCGAACGGTGAGACCTCTTCATGAACTGCTGGAGTCCGGTACCCTGGTTGGGTTAGCTGTAAACCAGACTGTTATACCATTCCTAGGGTGGATTGAAGTGGAGTTCAGTTTAGGCCAAGACTCAAGTGCTACCCCACCATTACTGGTTCCAATATTAGTTTCCACTGATCCACATGTAGCAGAACAGCCTATCATTGGTTTTAACGTAATTGAAGCAGTTCTCAGTCAAAAGAGGGGCCACAAGTCAGAGAGAGATACCATCTGCAAAGTGAGTAGAGCTTTCTCTGTGCCATTTAAGACCGCAAAGTTGGTGATCAAGTTAATTCAGTCTACAGATTCTGAAAATGAAGCAGGTATCGTGCAGACAGGAAGGAGACAAATTCATTTATCAGCTAATCAAGTCACGACTGCATTGGTTAAAGTCAATACGGGGTCTCAGTTTAAAGGTCAAAGTCTACTTCTAGTCCCAAGCAAAGAGCCTTTACTGCCAGAAGGGGTCGCTATCGAAGAAGGATTAGTTACTGTTCCTGCTGACAGATTCGCAGTTGTACCAGTGCCGATCGCTAACACCAACAACTATGCTGTTACCCTAGATCGTCGAATAGTCCTAGGTCATCTGCAAGTAGTAAAATCTGTTTTACCTATGGCTCCAGGACAGATAAACGGGGACAATTCCACAGAAGGCAAAGATCAGGACAACAGTAAAAGGAAGGAAACTGTGAGTAGAAGTGATTCAGAGGGACAAAAACCTAGTCATTGGGAACCTCCAGTCTCCCTGGATCATCTGAGTGGAACACAGAAGGAGATAGTGAGACAGTTGCTAAGGGAGGAGTGTCACGCTTTCGCGTTTGATGAAGATGACATCGGCTGTATTCCATCACTGAACCTGCACATTACACTTCACGACACCATACCTGTGAAAAAGACATATGTGTCAGTTCCAAAACCATTACATCAAGAAGTAAAAGAGTACTTACAAGACTTACTGAATCGTGGATGGATTGAAAAGTCCCGGTCACCCTACGCATCACCGGTGGTCTGTGTAAGAAAGAAAGATGGGACATTGAGACTGTGTTGTGATTACAGAGAACTGAATAGAAAATCGGTACCGGATCGACATCCAATTCCGAGAATTCAGGACATGTTGGACTCTTTAATTGGCAGTTCCTGGTTTTCAGTGTTGGATCAGGGAAAAGCATAGGAAAGCAGACCCTTGACTGCCTTCATAACCCCATGGGGTTTATACCATTGGGTGAGGATACCCTTCGGCCTCAGTTCGGCACCAGCCGAATTCCAGTGGAGTATGGAGGAGTGTCTGGTAGGTCTTAGAGATGTAGTGTGTCAACCCTACCTTGACGATAACCTTGTCCATAGCTCTAGTTTTGAAGACCATGTAAATCATCTACGAGCTGTGTTAAAGAGGTATCAGCAGCATGGTGTAAAGCTCAGTCCTCGTAAATGTGGGATCTTTAAGAGGAAGGTGAGATTCCTTGGACGCTTAGTTTCCGCTTAGTTTCAGGAGATGGATATACCATGGATCCTGCTGAAGTGGCCCCTGTGCAGGCCTTGAAAGACCGAATTCCTGCTACGGTTGGTGATTTAAGGAAGCTGCTTGGATTCATCTCGTACTACCGAGCATACATACCTGATTTTTCCAGACTGGCGAAACCCCTTTACCAGCTATTGTCTTCACCTCATGAGGAAGCATCACCTGTGGAGAAAAGAGTAAGAGGAAAAGGTATCAGTGGCCGACGCAAAGGGGGTCTTCCATCAAATATACCGATACAGTGGACTCAAAGCCATCAAGAGACATTGAACTTTCTCATTGACAAACTGACCACCCCACCGATATTGGGCTATCGCGATCTCACCCAGCCGTTCATTCTGCACTGTGACGCATCACAAGAGGGGCTGGGAGCTGTGTTGTACCAGAGGCAGAACAGTAAATTGGTGGTGATTGGTTATGCCTCCAGAACTCTAACCACACCTGAGAAGAATTACCACCTTCACTCAGGGAAGTTAGAATTCTTAGCATTAAAATGGTCAATTTGTGACCGTTTTCGAGACTACCTTTATCATGCCCCACAATTCACAGTGTATACTGATAATAATCCCTTGACATATGTTCTCTCCACAGCTAAGCTAAACTCCACAGGCCACAGATGGGTGGCTCAGCTGGCAGATTTCAACTTCTCCATAAAATACCGTCCTGGCAAGAGCAATGCGGATGCTGATGGTCTGTCCCGGATGCCAGTGAACATTGACCAATTTATAGAGCAGTGCACAGGAGGAGTGAGTCAAGAAGTCATCAGTGCCTCAATACAGGGAGTGTTGGTGGGCAAAGACATTCCACTTGCATGGGTTACTTCAGTAACTTCAGTACAAGCTCTCCAGATGGTGAGTGATTCTTCTGTGTCTGCGACAGACAAACTGCTCACGCCAAATCAGATCTTAAAAAGCCAGAAGAACGATCCTGTAATCAGTCACGTGCTACAGTATAAAGCTACGAACCAGAGACCGACGAGGCAAAGACTCAGAACAGAGCCAACAGATGTAAAAATGCTTTTGAGACAGTGGCCTAAATTGTACATAAATGAACATGGCATACTATACAGAAAAACTGGTGGGAGAGATCAACTTGTATTGCCAAAAGAATATCGTCAGACTGTCTTCAATGAGCTTCATAAAGAAATGGGACACTTAGGAGTAGAGAGGACAGTGAATTTGATTCGTGATCGATTCTACTGGGCCCATATGCAGAGTGACACAGAGCATTTCATTGCAAATGAATGTGAGTGTTTAATGCGAAAGAAACCACACAAGGCCACAAGGGCTCCTCTCGTTTCAGTCGTCACCACACGACCATTTGAGCTAGTGTCCATAGACTTTTTACACTTAGAAACATGTAAAGGAGGGTACGAGTACATATTGGTCGTCATTGATCATTATACTCGTTTCGCACAGGCCTATGCCACTACAAACAAAGCAGCCAAGACTGTGGTGGACAAAATCTTTAATGATTTTGCTCTACGTTTCGGATTCCCAGAAAAAATTCATCATGATATGGGTAAGGAATTCGAGAACCAGTTGATGTACCAGCTGCAAAAGTGCTGTGGTGTGAGAGCATCTCATACTACCTGCTATCACCCACAAGGAAATGGACAGGTGGAGCGCTTTAACAGAACACTGCTGTCCATGTTGCGGACACTCACAGACACAGAAAAAGTAGACTGGAAAAAGTCACTGGAGAAAATGGTTCATGCTTATAACTGTACCCGTAGTGAGGTCACTGGGTTTTCCCCTTTTTACCTGCTTTATGGCCGTTCTCCCCGCCTGCCGATCGATCTGCTTTTCAACTTGCAGCCAACAGAAGGGAACGAGAATTACACTGAATATGTGGAAAATTGGCGAGCGAGGATGAAACAGGCTTATGAGATTGCCTCCAGTACAGCTGAAAAGGAAACCGCGAGGAGTAAGCAGGGGTATGATAGGAGAATACATGGAGCAACTCTTCAGCCTGGTGGACGAGTGCTGGTTAGAAATCTATCTGAAAGAGGAGGACCTGGGAAGCTCCGATCATATTGGGAAAACAGAGTGCATGTAATCGTCAAAAGGAGAAGTGATGAGAATCCTGTGTATGAGGTAATACCTGAAGGGGGAGGGAAAATGAGAGTTTTACACCGAAACCTTCTTCTTCCTTGTGATAGTTTGCCACAGGAGAATTCAGAAGCAACAGTGCAACCACAGACAATGATCAAGACAAAGACAAGGAGAAAAGACAGAAAACGCTTGGAAGAAGTTCAGAGTGATGTGTCAGAGAATGAGGATTTTCAGAATGGTGAGCTGGTGTTACAGTTTCCTACTTCCTTGAGTCAGTGCCAGAATCCTGTTTGTCTCAACCCTGAAGCAGAACCGTTCACACCAAGTGTGGAACAGCACGAGGAACGGGAGCCGCAGAGGATAGCAGAAGAGGTGCTAGAGGAGCGAAGGGAGGTGGATCTTGGAATGCCTGCGGTACAGTCGGAGATATCAGAAGAACAAGCATCAGTTGAGAGTGAGGATGATGACTCCTTAGCTGTGAATTCTTACCCAAGAAGAGAACGCCGTCGTCCAAGAATGCTGACGTATGACTCGTTGGGTCAGCCATCTGTGGTGGAAGTTGTGATGGATAGACTAAATGTGAGTACAAAGACTTCAGTCCAAAGAATGTGGCGACCATGGACAGTTTTGGAGGTAACCAGTTAAACTGACACTGTTTATCAACTTGGGGGAAAACAAATGTGTACATGGACAACGACATGAGAAAAACTTATTCTACAGTTGCTAGACATGAGCAACTAGGACATTTTTGACTTTCTCTACAAAGTAAACTGAAATGGGTAGTAGACTAAAGAATTGTCTGGCCGAAATCGAGAGTCTATTACAAAAGAATGTGTACGAGCAAGATAAGTGTTTACTGTTGCTGAAAAGACAATTGACAATGCAACCAATGGTTATTTTGACCAATTGTAGAGTGTATTTCAAGAGTTTTGATGAAGTTTTAGTCATCAATACTATCATAATGTGTTTGCTGAGAAATGTATGGATTATCAATTATAGTCAAATCTCAAAGGTCTGTAAACCTTTTAAATTTAGTAGGGGAGAGTGTAACGCAATGAGTAAAGACATTGCATTCCAGAAACATAAATTAAGGGAAAAAAAGAAAAGAGTAAGCTACATAACTGTGTTTCAATTATTAAATATGCATTTTGGGTTAAAAGAAATCGCAGTCTCAGATTACACCAGCAGGTGGCAGTAAATTCACGTGGTGAGTTAGAGAGCTGTGCTCTCGCTGAATCTCGAGAGAGTTCCAGAGCGAGAGTAAATGTGTGTTAACCACGAGTGCTGTTACTAAAATATTAATTCATATTTTTCAGGTAAGCTGGTGGAAAATGTGTGAGACATAAGTGTATAATGTTTATAATGTTTGTGTGTATATTTCCCGATTAGTTTGAATAGTAAATGACGCAAGTATCTGTTGTATTAACCGTGTTATGCGTTGATTTATAAGTTTACATGTGTTAACGGGGGTTCATGGGATAACACAATTGTTGTTGATTGAGAATGTAGCAGAGTTATTGTGCTAATCAATTGGTGGTGAGTTAGAGAGCTGTGCTCTCGCTGAATCTCGAGAGAGTTCCAGAGCGAGAGTAAATGTGTGTTAACCACGAGTGCTGTTACTAAAATATTAATTCATATTTTTCAGAATAAATCCACCTTAAATGTGCAACCACCCTCTGTGAATTTATTACCACACCCTGGGAAGTGTTACACATGCCTCTGCTCAATGACGTGCCTGGATCAGCTGTGATCTGCATCTCGGGCCGATGACGTCACTTCCAGGGAGGCATGCCCAGGCCTGTTGGACATGCCCCCGTCCCCTGACTCCACCCCCATGTCAAAACAGCGCCACAAAGTGAGACACGCAGAAATGTGAAGCGCAAAGGGAAAACGGTATTGCAAGCTCAAACTTGACTGAAACGCAAAATAAAAGCTGCATTGCAAATAAATTAGTAGATATGGCCATGGAAAATATGTATTGCAAAATCATTGCTTGTGCTCTGTTTTATTTATCTATTTTGCAATTCTTTATTTTTATTTGCAAAACTTATTTTCTTTTTGCAATACTTCATTTTCTTTTGCAATTCTTTATTTTTCTTTGCAAAACTTTATTTTCTTTTGCATATATATGCGGCATTAAATTGACTCCATAGACGGGACAAGATTTTTTTTTTTTGTGGGAGTGGGACGGGAGAGGTTTGAAAATGCACTCCCGTGTCACCCTCTAGTACAGACATCTCGGTTCAGTGCATGAGGCCTTACAACGAATACAGGCAATTCACCCCCAATCCAGAAGGGGGAGGCCGCAGTAATGCAACGCGGTTTGATAACTGCCAGCAGAAGAACAGCGAATGCCATGAGTTGCGCACTTGAAAACAAAGCCGCCTAGACAGTGTGCTGATTCTGAACGTGTCTCTCACATAGACTGACAAGGGAGTATACTTTAAAGATTTGCGCACTCAACTGTTTGCGAAATGGAGCTTTGTGCTCGTGTATCCTACCTCTCTCATTCGGCACAAATCCAAATATTCCATAATTTTTCCATATTTGCAATGTAATGTATTTGTTTATTATGAAACTATTATTTATGTAAATGATAGACTTTGTACTTCAGTCGCGTTCCAACAGTGACAGAGGTGGGCGCGCTAATGTTTGGTTCACTGTATTTTATTCTGATAAAGTACCAACTGTGCTGTCAAGTTAGCAATGATGGAACTGATGTGTATTTTGTGTGTGTGTGTGTGTGTGTGTGTGTGTGTGTGTGTGTGTGTGCGGGCGCGATTACTTCAACTATTTCCTTATACCAGCAGAATCAACTTTAAACACTTATTGTCTTATTAATAATGCATGACTGAATAAAGGTCTGCTTTTATTTGTGTGCACAAAAAAGAAAACAAATAGGATGTCGCTTTCTGCCATTTGAGTTTCTTTTCTGTGAACAAATTAAGCATGTCACAAAAATGAACTGAAACTCAGCATATATGGGCTACATTACGTGTCGTACTGTTTTTTTCCCTTGTTTATCTGTAAACTAAATCAAATATATTTCAAGAATTTATTCCTTGTATGTATATATGTACTGCAGATTTTATATATATAACAAAGTAATAATATTTAGTATTTTCACATCTACATGGAAAAAATAGTAATTTGTACTACTGTCTGTTCAAAATAAATGAAAGGAAACCGAGCATAGTAGATTTTTTTTCCCCTGTTGTACTGAAATTGTATCAAACCGTGACATCTGTGTACCGTGCCACCCCTAATATTTATATAACACGAGCAGGGAGAGCAGTATTAAACAAGTGCTGTTTATGTCTGAATAGCATGAGTATAAATATGATTTATACAACAGTTCAGTAAATAAGAAGTTAATATTGTGTGATATTTTAAACACAACATTATCTGTTTTTGCTCAGGTTTGCCAACAAAAATATTACCTATAAAGCCACAGCAGAATTGTTGTGCGTCTGTGAGCAACACAGCGGTGTTTCGTTTCTGAATGAATCCGTGTTTTGAACAAATCATGTGTTTTGAACAAATCACATTTGTGCTTTTTTCAGTTGCTTATAAACATTTTAATGGCTAAAATCTAATAACACTGTATTCAGCACAAACTGGGCTACAATAATATGTGAGCAGCATGTACGTAGATGATTGTGTTTTTGAGAAAACAACGTTTATGCGTGGTTAGAAAAAAACTAAAATTTTAAAGTAACTGAAATAAGGCCATAAAACACATACAGAACATTTGTTCACAAGACTCTTGTAGCCTAGAATTTTTGCTTCAAAATTATCTGAAAATAATCTTACTCACTCATTCAGAGAAAACAATATATTGATTTAAATTTTCTAAGTCACTTTTTGAGTAGAAAGGCTCTATGCGAGAGGGCGTGACTCACACCTGAGAAGACAAAGGCCCGCATAATGAGCTCCATAATGAGCCATTCAGTCAGGTGTGTGACTGAGAGAGAAGAGTTACAAGAAAGAATGTGAGGAAAAAAGAAATGTGTATACATATAACTATCACATAAAATAACTTGAGATTCACTTGTGAGTGCAGTTAAACAGTTTATTAGGAACAAACAAACAAATAAACAACAGAAGAGTCAAGACATCTTGGGTGCAATATCCAAAATATCCAAAACAGTGTCGGGAAACTGGAACCCAGGAAAACAGGAGACAGCAGAAACTGCATGAGAAAACACAAAACAGACGTGAGCAACACAATGAACGGACAAAGACAAAGCAAACATGGTGACAATACATACACTACCAGTCAAATTATTTAAACAGTAAGATTTGTAATGTTTTTTTTTTAAAGAAGTGTCTTCAGCTCACCAAGCCTGCATTTATTTGATCCAAAGTACAGCAAAAACAGTACATTATATTTATTATAATATATAGGCCTACATATTTTTATTATTCAAAATAAATAAAGAACCCCCCCACACACACTAAAATAAATAAATAAATTAGTGAGTAATTCAAGCTCATTTCGGCCTTATCAGGAAAATCTGCCACAAAATGCGTATCCGCGTTTGTCGACCCCAGAGGGTTATGCGGGGCACTGCAGCAGCAGTATCAAATGACCAGGGCACTGCGGCGGCAGTATCGAATTAAGCCGGGCACTGCAGCGGCAGTATCAAAATGAGCAGGGCACTGCAGCGGCAGTATCAAAATGAGCAGGGCACTGCTGCGGTAGTATCAAAATGAGCAGGGCACTGCTGCGGTAGTATCAAAATGAGCAGGGCTCTGCAGCGGCAGTATCAAAATGAGCAGGGCACTGCAGCGGCAGTATCAAAATGAGCAGGGCACTGCAGCGGCAGTATCAAAATGAGCAGGGCTCTGCAGCGGCAGTATCAAAATGAGCAGGGCACTGCAGCGGCAGTATCAAAATGAGCAGGGCACTGCAGCGGCAGTATCAAAATGAGCAGGGCACTGCTGCGGTAGTATCAAAATGAGCAGGGCTCTGCAGCGGCAGTATCAAAATGAGCAGGGCACTGCTGCGGTAGTATCAAAATGAGCAGGGCTCTGCAGCGGCAGTATCAAAATGAGCAGGGCACTGCAGCGGCAGTATCAAAATGAGCAGGGCACTGCAGCGGCAGTATCAAAATGAGCAGGGCACTGCTGCGGTAGTATCAAAATGAGCAGGGCTCTGCAGCGGCAGTATCAAAATGAGCAGGGCACTGCTGCGGTAGTATCAAAATGAGCAGGGCTCTGCAGCGGCAGTATCAAAATGAGCAGGGCACTGCAGCGGCAGTATCAAAATGAGCAGGGCACTGCAGCGGCAGTATCAAAATGAGCAGGGCACTGCAGCGGCAGTATCAAAATGAGCAGGGCACTGCTGCGGCAGTATCAAAATGAGCAGGGCACTGCTGCGGCAGTATCGAATGAGCAGGGCACTGCTGCGGTAGTATCAAAATGAGCAGGGCACTGCTGCGGCAGTATCGAATGAGCAGGGCACTGCTGCGGTAGTATCAAAATGAGCAGGGCTCTGCAGCGGCAGTATCAAAATGAGCAGGGCACTGCAGCGGCAGTATCAAAATGAGCAGGGCACTGCAGCGGCAGTATCGAAATGAGCAGGGCACTGCTGCGGTAGTATCGAATGAGCAGGGCACTGCTGCGGTAGTATCAAAATGAGCAGGGCACTGCTGCGGCAGTATCGAAATGAGCAGGGCACTGCTGCGGCAGTATCAAAATGAGCAGGGCACTGCTGCGGTAGTATCAAAATGAGCAGGGCTCTGCAGCGGCAGTATCAAAATGAGCAGGGCACTGCAGCGGCAGTATCAAAATGAGCAGGGCACTGCAGCGGCAGTATCAAAATGAGCAGGGCACTGCAGCGGCAGTATCAAAATGAGCAGGGCACTGCTGCGGCAGTATCAAAATGAGCAGGGCACTGCTGCGGCAGTATCGAATGAGCAGGGCACTGCTGCGGTAGTATCAAAATGAGCAGGGCTCTGCAGCGGCAGTATCAAAATGAGCAGGGCACTGCTG
Organism: Acrossocheilus fasciatus; assembly: GCA_036784905.1. Lineage (NCBI taxonomy): Eukaryota > Metazoa > Chordata > Actinopteri > Cypriniformes > Cyprinidae > Acrossocheilus > Acrossocheilus fasciatus. Next base: position 31,629,426 of record CM071941.1, on the reverse strand, counting down.
CGGTAGTATCAAAATGAGCAGGGCACTGCTGCGGTAGTATCGAATGAGCAGGGCACTGCTGCGGTAGTATCAAAATGAGCAGGGCTCTGCAGCGGCAGTATCAAAATGAGCAGGGCACTGCAGCGGCAGTATCAAAATGAGCAGGGCACTGCTGCGGCAGTATCAAAATGAGCAGGGCACTGCTGCGGTAGTATCGAATGAGCAGGGCACTGCTGCGGTAGTATCAAAATGAGCAGGGCACTGCGGCGGCAGTATCGAATTGAGCAGGGCACTGCAGTGGCAGTATCAAATTAGCAGCGCACTGCGGTGGCATTATCACTTGTCATTTAACTGATCAGGGTTAGATGGGCTTTCTTTATGTGAAGATGATTGGTCCTGATGTAGCTCTTGAAGGCATCCGATGACCATTGACCGAGATCTTTGATCTGCTGCTGTGAGAGGCCTTTTTTAGCTGCTGTGGTTGCTGCCCCAATTCGGAAGGAGTGGCTAGAAAATCTTTCTGCGGGTATGCTTGATTGGTTTTAGAGTTTTAGATGTTTTTGAAACCAAAAATGTGTAACGGGGTGGTTATGGTCATCGACAAAAAGAGGGTCAAGAGGGAATGTAGAGTTTCTGTATTGGAGGTAGGGATGCAACGATTATAGATTTTGTTGGTATAATTATAGTCTGAGGAATAATCACGGTTTCACGATTATTACGATTATTATGCATGTATTCATTTCACAACATAAAATCACATAAACACTCTTTAGATATTGAAGTGTTATTGATTGCTGCCTTTTGAAACAGAAATAGCACAGTAACCAATAGTACAGCACAAAAAAGTACATCTCTCCTATTGGAATAAAAAAACATGACCTCTGCTCTGTAAACATCCATGTCAGTATTTCCCTTTTGAAAATAACAAATGGAAATAGATGTCATGTTTTCATTTCATTCTTTCTACATTTCTTTTGGACCTGAGGTACAGAACTTGGAAAGATGGTGAAAAACAAATTGACTTATGAATGATACTATAACAGGGATGATAAAGCACAATATTAATTAAGTATTATTAATATAAGACTAATATTAACTTAATCCCACAGAGGACACTGTTACTAATGAGGGGAATAAACTAAACTATTTTTGTAATCAACTGCCATCCATACTTATTCATTTTAATAATCTTTATTCATCTGATTTTACATATCGCCTGAGAAAATGTCTATTATTTTGGTTTGTGAGATTGAGATTGAGCTGACCACAAACATTTAGGAGGACAGAAACATGTTGTCAACGCTGCCCAGCGACTTTCATTAATAAAATATCTTATAGATACTGGACTGCTACATTATATTAATCAGCAAAGAGGGTGTAAAATGACTGTTTAAATAACTAAACCCAAATCTTCATTGCTTAAAGTGACGCGCAGATGCAGGTAGGCTAATTCAGACTCTCTCTCTCTCTCACCGCACTAGTTCATCTCTGAAGCGGGCAGAATGTTAGAGCGAACGAACTTCGCGTCAGGTGGTCCTTGCCTTCACGTCATGCATTAAAATCGTTTATTGCACAGCGAGAACAGGTTGGCTAGCCGTGCATTATCCCTTATGTATTCGCTCTTTAACAGAAATTTTTACGGCACTATTTAAATGACGCCCTGGTCATTCTTGTTGTACCCGAAATTGTCCCACACTATCGACTTCAGTCATTTCTCTGGTGGAAATAAAGGATCGCTGTTTGGTTCCTCTATCATGGTTAATCTAGTAGCCTCCATATCTCTGATAAGCACGGCATTTTAAGATGGTGCACCGCTAGTGTTCGTTTTGCTCATGTTTCAACCGTTCCATTCCGTGCAACAGAAACACTCGGTGTAGCGGAGCCTTTACGATTAATTAACCGTGACGTTTTAAAGCGCAGTTAATCGTAAAACCGGTTAATCGCTGCATCCCTAATTGGAGGTAAGAAAAAAGGACCTGGTACGGTTGGATGGAGATTAGGGTTGAATTTGGAAGTTAATGTGAATTCCGCGCATCTCAGGAAACCGAAAAAAGCCAGAATGAACTTCAAGTGTACGAGCGGTATGAAACCAGTGGTACCCTTTGCGGAGAATGTGGATGCATTTAGAAAGAATGTCTAAGGTTAATGGTTGTCTAGTGTCTGGGATTGGAGGATGAGAGCGCTGAATGCCTTTGATCAAAAGAGATGTTTGAGAATTATTTATTTCGGGAGAGGGGGCGCCGTGGATTAATTTGTGAAAAAATTTAATGCCGCTTAGATAACCTTTGTTGGACCGAGCTTGGAGGTTCTTACAGATGTTAAGGTAGGAGACGAAAGATGTGATCGAGAGGAGGGAGAAATCGGGAAATGGCAGGTTGTATGAGAGGTGAAAAGCTTTGAAGCATCTCCAAGCAGTTAGTTAAGATTGGATGGTTCTGGGTGAAACTGCTTGGAGGATCGAATCGAGTGATGCGTTGAGAAGGGGATTTAAAAGATGATTTATGGGAAGATGAGTTGCGAATAGTGAGGAACTGGGGTGGGAGATGAGTCCGCCTCCAGAGCCAGCGATCTGAATCTCTGAAACATAAAATGAGAAAGAGAGTCTGCAATTAGATTTTTTGATCCAAGAATATGTTTAGCAGTTATGATAAACTGATCGCATGCTGAAATCCAAATTAGACACCTAAGGAGTGACATTAGGGCAGGGGAATGAGTACGGCCTTTATTTATGCATTGGACAGCTGCTTCATTATCGCAGTGAACTAAAATGCTGCGTGCTGACCAATCTTTCCCCCACAGGAAGGCAACAACGGTGCTGAGGACTGAGGAGCGTCTAGCAGCTGAGGGGGCCAAGAAGACGCTAACCAACAACCTTGATAGAACCCCCCGAAACCGATGGAGGGGGCTGCATCAGTGAACAGTTGAATGTCGTTGGGGGAAGATATGAGATCATTGTAAAAGAAAGATAGGCCATTCCATTGTTTCAGGAATCTTAACCATAAGCTAAGTTCGTGGCGACATGCTTAAGTTAAGGTAATTTGGTCTTCTAGAGCCTGAACCGACGATGCGAGTGTTAGGAGATGCGAGATGAAGGGGGCGGCCTTGGGGAATTATGCGCATTGCGAAATTGAGGTGACCGAGCAGAGAAAGAAGCTCGCGCTTGGAACAATTTCGGCTTTCTACTAGAGCGGATGTGACTAAAACTATTCTGTCGATTTTTTTGCTTTTGGCAGAGAGGCCTGAAATTTAGCAGAATCTAAATTGATGCCCAAAAATTAGATGAATTGTGTTGGCCCTGAAGTTTTCTCCCGAGTGATGGGAATCCCCAGCTCGGCGAAAACTTTTTGGATGGTCAAGATATTTGCAGCTGGGATGGCATCGGGAGGTGAGATGATTAGGAAATCATCGAGCAGGTGAATGACGTGGTGAATGCCAGTAATTGTTATTACCGGCTTCTGATAACGTATCTCAAATTTTGGGGCTGCTTTTGCATCCAAAAGTTAGGCATATAGAAAAATATATTTTCCCATGCCAGCGACTTCCGAATAGATGCCAAAAGTCTGGGTGGATAGGCATCACCTTGAAAGCAGAAGTGATGTCTACTTTAGCCAGCCATGCACCGCGACCTACGTTTTTTATCATGGTGATCGCTTGATCTATGTTGTGGTAGTGCAATGAGTATTCCTCAAGGGGAATGAGGCTGTTTATACTGGAAAATAGGGAAGTGTGTGGAGCTGATAGATCGATGATCAATAGTTTTTTTCCCTGAAAATTTTCTAGTGGCAACGCCGATGGGGCTGATGTGAAAAAACTCAAAAGGGGGTACATTGAAAGGGCCGATCATGACCGGATTCGATCTCTTTTTTGATCAGATTAGTCACTACATCTGGTTCTGCAAGTGCAGATTGGAGATTGTCGCAAATTATGTTCTTGGAGAGAGGGCATTTGATGCCGGAGTTGAAACCCTCTTCGAGACCTGAAAGTAGAACAATGGTGAAGTTAGTGTCTGGGTGTTGAGATAATTCTGTGGATAGCCGAGAAATATTGACTGGAGTCGATAAATAGTTTTTAGATTTTTTTATTGACAGCTTTGTAGACTGGGCATATCAAACGGGCGTGAGCTCTGCCGCAATAATTACAGGCATGAAGAAACTTGCAACGTTGTCTACTGCATTTCCCCCCGTTGAAATTGTGACAGACCTGACCAGCGACTGAGAAGGGAGGCTTTGAACTTCCCTTAGAGTCCGGATTTGCATGAGCAGTTGCAGTGCGTGGGACATATGTGGGACAAAAATGTGCGTTTGTGTTGGCTTTTAATTGTAAGGATGCTTTGGTCATAATCATAGAGAGTGTCATTGCAAATGTGTGCGATTTCAAACATTTATGACATGTTTTATGATATGTGTTAGTATTCGAAGTGACAGGGATTCTACTGCTGGTCTTTAAAAGTCTTATTTCGCCTAAAATTAGCCTTTAAAGATGTATTAAAATAGAGCAGAAATACTTATATTAATAAAGTAATGAATTGCATGCATTGCAAAAAAATAAAAAAATAAATACATACCTACATGCATACATATACATACATACATACATACATATATATGTGTGTGTGTGTGTGTGTGTTTCTCATATTTCTCATATCTTTTTCATTAACATTATCAAAAATGAATAGATACTGTAACAAATGTATTGTTCATTGTTAGTTCATGTTAATTAATACATTAACTAGTGTTAACCAATGACACCTTATTGTAAAGTGTTACCTCTTAAAGTTATCTTCATGTTCATATGACTTTTTAGGGACATTGTCAGTGAGACGAAATTCAGAGAAGAGGACCTTCATATGTCTAGACGGATAGTTCTTTAACTCCTTAACATGAAGTAAATACTGAAAAAAGTATTTGAGTGTCTGTCTCATCTTAACTATCTGTGTGTTTGTTTTTTTGGGGGGGGTTCCTGATAGACTGTATTGCTCTCAACTGTAAAACTTTCAAATTGTTTCAGGCTATGCTTTCTCAAGCCAAGCCAACCAAAATTTTGACTTGACAAACTTTTTTAATTTAGTGGTTAATTCTGATTATAAATTAAAGCTCTTAGGTACTTTACAGACAAAGCAAACAACACTCTTTTTCTAACACCATCCTATAATATTTAAAAATACATGCATAACCATGCATAAAATGGGATGCAGACACTGAAAATATACTGTATGTAGTCAATTGAATTTAAAACTACTTTATTGGCTTAAATATTTCACATGCAGAATTGCCAAAGCAAAAGAAAAATGTCCAAAATTATACTAAATAAATAAATAAACAAACAAGAACCATGACAGAGGACAGAATAAAATAAGAAAGGCAGCAGCTATTTGCACTAAGTGATAGCAGGATTTTCTGCTATTTAAACTACTTATTGCAAACAGTGGTAATTACCTGTACCTCAGTATTGTAGTACATTATAAAACAGTATGCAATAATAACTTATTGAGTGTAAATTATAATTTTAATTCAAATTATTAAATGGATATCACCTTATTGGGACAATAAAGCCCTCCCTCACAACTTTTTGATTATTTCCTTAATTTTTATTTAAAATAAATTCTTTTTTGATGTGATTTGAAATTTGAAAAGGGAGAAAAAACTTTGCTAAAAGGCGGATTCGAACCTGGTTCGATCGCGTCAAAATGTGAAAAAAAAAAAACGTTTTTACCATCTGCGCCATTAGAGCTAACGACTGATGTTATCTTTTGTAATGTTGACTAGCCTCATAAGAAATATATAAGGCGCCGTTAAAGGGTAATATTACAATATACACAATGAAGTAAAGTGCAACAGAATGTTAATAAATTGTAAATAAAATACTACACAGATATTACAGAATAAATATACGTGACGTAGATACCTGACGTCACCACGCTACAGTCTGCAGCGAGGGGTGTCTCCAAATAACTAGCAATTTTCTGTTTCAAACAGAGGTGGCAATAGAGAGGCAGTACGTACCGCAGCTTTAACAGTAACCAGACAGAGAGTGAGACGCTGAGACTCAGCTTTCCTTTCGGTTTCTTTTAATCATTAAACACATTAAAAGGTTCTGTCGTCGTGAGTTAAAGCAGACACTGTTTATTTCTGCAGGGATCAAACACCCATTTAGTTCAGCGTGTCAGAGCAGCAGCAGTCTGTCGATTCACAGACTTTACAATCCAAACTCTGTCCACGTCTATGTTGACAACATTAATCAGTAATAACAGTATATGTTGCTGTTTGTGTCACAAGGTTTGTTATTTGAAGGAAGGCTTTCCTGCAGTGATTTAATAGCCTTTTCATCTTTTATCTAATTATTTTATCCAAACTAACTTTTCCAAAGGGACATTGACATTTCATTTATTAATAAAAGCAATCCATGGTTATTGAACTCTTGACCTTTGTATTTTGAGGTTCTATCTACAGAAGTCTATGGAACGCAAAAACTCAAAAAGCTCAATATCTCAAAACTGCTCAGAATGCAGATAAAACCTTATAATTCCAAGGCGGCGAAATGCTAATCTTTTTTTGTACTGTTTTTTTTTCTGCATTGTTACTCTTCAGCTTTTGTTGTTTCATAGCTCAGATGTACAAAATGCTATTCTGTGTGCCATAAAAACAGAAATCATTTTATCTGCTGTCACATGATTTCTAGTATGCAGCTGCTGATTGTGAAAGTGAAACCATGTGTTAAACTGGACACTAGTGTTTATGGTCAGTAGAAGGAGGGGCGAGTCGCCAGAGCCAATAACCAAAGAGAGTGAGAGAACAGAGACAATCCCTGATTCACTCTGACCAATCAGCATTAAAGGGATGAACATAAGGGTGTGTAAAATATTGACACATAACTATGAGCATACAACACAGATCTCAGGTCGAGCTACTGTAAGGTAAGGAAAAATACATTCAATATATTTATACCAAATGAAAACACACAACACTTAAAATATATTATAAACATATATTTTCTAAGTAGATACTTAATGCAGGAAGATCACAAGATGCGTCGCTGTGCGTCTGTCTCCCCTCGTGTGAATGATGGATGTCAGTCAAAAACTGTTCCTGTGAAGAGACAACGAGAGTCTGGTGATGAGAAGCCAAAGAAAAGAAAGGCTCAAGATGAAGCGTCTGCATCACTTTCAGGTAGGCTTAAGGTGACAGAATGGAAATGTTCTTTTTTTACTTTATTGTGTCTTTTCTGAAAGATTAGACTTATATTCACATATTAACATGAAGCCTTTATAGCCATGCATAATAAGTAAAAAAAAAAGTAATTTTTACTTCCCTATGACTATTTTATTCAATTATTTATTCAGTAATTTAATACTTGAGATTATTTGCACTCTTGTGAAAACTCTTACAATTAAAGCTGACTATACTGCAATCATTCAATCTCAGACTTGGTACCAAAGTACAGGTGCTTTTGACAGCACTACAAATTTCACGGCACACGATACACAAATACACACCTCTCTGCAGGTTAGATACAGTTTGTGACCAACTCAAGTGTGATTTACATCTGTGACAACTTCAGCTGTCTACCTACTCCCCCACCAGAGATAATAAACCCAAAAGTGAGGCGTATATTACAAAATTTCACTTCACCTCCATGAATAGAAAGAAAAAGTCTCAAATCTGAAATGATCTGGATACATACATACCAAGATTATTACTACTATACAAATAAACTTAAATTGTAAGTCTAATGTGCAAGAATGTGCAAAATGTTTATTTATGTAAGGTACATGTACCTTGTAATGTGCTCTAAAGATCAGCTTGTGATCCAAGGAGCTTTAGGACCATCCTATGGAGGTTTGTTCCTGCCACGGAAATTTTAAACTTTTCTATCTCACAATTCAGACTCTTTTTTCTTGCAGTTGTGAGCTTTCTTAGAATCGAGGGTTACAAAGCCAAAAATTGTGAGATTAAACATATCAAACTAGCAAGTGTGAGAAAATAGATTGCACTTGGACTTGCTGAGTGATGTGAGAACTAAAGGTCATTGCACACTGAGTCCGAAATTTTTGCACGTTACAAAATAAATGCGATCTCACGTTGTGTCAGTCATGTTTACACACTGCCTCCGAAACTTTCGTCCGTCATAATAAATTCGAATCAGGTTAGTTTTTTTTGCGTTTTCACATCCGTAGCAAGAATTTTGATAGGAAAGGATGATTAATTCAATACGTCCATAACGTAGGGTTTACCAGGACCCCACACACTCACACACACACACACACACACACACACACACACACACACACACACACACACACACACACACACTCACAGAGTGGGAAGCCATTTGCAATTGTTTTTACTCAGTTGTGGGGATTGAGGGTGGAAGAGTTCATTCACTCCCCCACCTACAACTTATGTCAGTACTGAGAATCGAACCCGCAATCTTTAGGTTACAAGACCATCCCCTTTAACCATTAGGCCAAAACTGCCCCAATTTCCAACTGTGAGGTTTTTATCTCAATTCTGAGAAAAGATGACAGAATTGTGAGAAATAAAGTCTAGCCCCTGGTTTCACAGACAAGGCTTAAGCCTAGTCCCAGACTAAAATGTAAATCTGAGCTGTTTCAACTGAAAGAAACTTGCACTGATTGATCTTAAAATATATCAACGCCTGGATACCAGTAATGTTTCTGTCTAAGGCATGTTTATAAAAAATTACTTAAATGTCCTAATTGAACTATGGACTAATCCTGGCTTAGTCTAAACCCTGTCTGTGCAACCAGGCCTAGAAGTCTTATCTTTTAAATCCCACAATTCTGACTTAATTTCTTGCAATTGCAAGTGTATATCTTGCAAATGTGAGAAAAAAAGTCAGAATTGTGAGATAAAAAGTTGCAATTACCTTTTTTATTTAGTGGCAGAAACAAGCTTTCATACCACCCTGAGCTGAGATCTTGAGGTTTCCATTAGCACCTGTATAACCAAAATTTGTGCACCGTGAAACAAAGACAGATAGAGGCGAACGTTTAAAATATGGAAATTTTGAGTGATTTTAATTAGGAAAATTAAAAATGGCCAAGCCACCAACTGTACAATATTTGGATTGACTTGTATTTCTCAATCCACCTCCAGTTCTTTATTTCTAGTACACTGCAGTTCCTAAAGGCTTTCAAATGTGTATCTGTTCTGTTGGGCAGACGCGTCTCCAGTGGTCATGGATAAACCGGTGTGCTTCATTGACACGGACTCAGATGGGAAGCTGTGTGTGCAGCAGTCAGCGCTGCAGGTCCTGCAGCAGATCCAGCAGCCGGTGGTGGTGGTGGCCGTGGTGGGGCTCTACCGAACCGGGAAGTCTTACCTGATGAACCGCCTCGCTGGGAAACAAACAGGTCAGCACTCATAGCAAACATCACGCAGTTCAAGTGAATGACATTACATGCTAAAAAGTCACTGTCGTTATCAGGGTTTGCGCTGGGCAGCACAATTGAGTCCAAGACGAAGGGCATCTGGATGTGGTGTGTGCCCCATCCCACTAAAGCAGGAACCACTCTAGTGCTGCTGGACACCGAGGGACTCGGAGACGTGGAGAAGGTGATATGACAAGAAAACACAACTAGCATCACAAGCAGTTTCATGAGTACAAGAATACAAGACAACCATATTCATATAAAAACTGCAGTCGAATGACTGTTTGTCTGTGCAGCGCTTCAAAGCTGAACAACAAAAACAAGGTGGTTCTATATCAAAGCACCTGAAATTGAAGCTCCTGTGTTCAGTTTGCACAGATGGCCAAGCCACAGAGTGGAAGCGTTTCATGAAGGCTGCACAAACAATTAAAATGAGTAAACAAACGAAGATGGAGAACTCCTGAACAAAAGTCCCACTTATTGGCCAAATAGAAAAATTATTGGGTGATGCTGATAATGGAAATAATTTTTTTTTTTAATCTTTCACAGGGAGACCCAAAGCATGACACCAACATCTTCTGTCTGGCTGTGTTACTCAGCAGCACTCTGGTCTACAACAGTCGAGGGACGATTGACAACAAGGCTGTAATGGATCTGCAGTATCCTTCTGATCATTTATAGACACCTGTATAGAATGTTCAAACAAACTCTTTATTAATAATCACTGGACTACAAAAATAGAAACAACAAGACCTTTCAGAATTTATTCACCATTCAGAACACCATCTTCAGTTGAAAAAACATAGGAAGTAACTCTAACTTGTAAGTTGATATCTTTTTTCTGCATGCCATAAATTACACATTTTCAAGGCACAAAATAAAGTATATGCTGCTACACACATTGCAAAATCCAACCGTAAACATATTATTTATCTTTTGTTTCCTAAACAGGGACTGAATTCTAAACTCCTACAAAAACACTTGCAAGCTTAGATTTAAGATTTCAGTCATTTGAACTCTTTCATATTACACTTAAATATGCTTTTTAAATAAATATATGGAATATTACTTAATTAAAATACATTTATTATCTCTTTCTGGATAATGAACCCCATTGTTTTATTCCATATCTGCTGTTTTGATATCCTAAATTGGAATTATACAAATAGAAATGCAATTTCAGTCTCACTGTTGCATAATATTTAAAGTGATAATTAATTACATTATTTTGCTGTCTGTTCACTTCCTCATAGCTAGGCTTAGCCATACTAAAAAGTGTGTAGCACTGGTGTTGTGAATTTGCTTATTACCTCTTGGAATGACACTTTTGTTTTGCTAGACTATGTATCATGAGTTGTTGCCGCTTTGTGTTCATGCCTGAACAAACTGTCAGATATGTCACTGAACTATCAGAGTGCATCAAGGTCAAATCATCAGATGAGGATGCCGATGATTCAAGCGAGTTTGTGAAGTTCTTCCCTAGTTTCATCTGGGCTGTGAGGGACTTCACACTGGAGCTAAAAATCGATGGCAAAGATACAACAGAGGATGAGTACCTAGAGTTTGCTCTGAAGCTGAAACATGGTAATTTAAAAATACTGCAAAAGGTTTAGTTTTTTTAGAATCCTCACAATCACTATCACAGCATGTTCTTGTGACAGGTTTTCCAGACTCAATGGCTTGTCAACGGATATTTTGTATTACTATTTTAAAATTCAGAATTTGATTTAATATTTATGGTTTATTGTGCTGATTTATTTGGTATTCAAGGTTACTATTTCCTGTGTCTCAGCATTTTGTCCGGTAGCATGTAATGTAGCTAACTGCTAAAACAGACATGCATGCTCTTCTTTAGAATTGAGAGCAGCTAGAGAATGTGTTAATCTATTCTAGGCACTTCAAGAAGTGTGGTGGAGTACAACTTTCCCAGAGAGTGCATCCAAAAATTCTTTCCTTCCAGGAAGTGCTTCACTTTCCCCTTTCCAACCGCCCCAGAAAATATGTCTTGCCTGGGGAGCTTGGATTCTGCTGACATTTCCTCTCAGTTCCTGAAGGTCACAGATGATTTCTGCAAGTTTGTCTTTCATGACAGCAATGTGAAGAGGCTGAAAGATGGATATACAGTCACTGGAAGAGGTGATTCTAAAGAAAATGTGCATTTGCATACAGAACACCATCTGTTTATAAATACCATTTTATCTCTGTGTTGGATTTCCTTTTTTCCCTTAAGTTCTTGGTCATCTGGCAAAAACGTATGTGGACACCATCTCCAGTGGGGCTGTGCCATGTCTGGAGAATGCTGTGATCGCTATGGCAACGATTGAGAATGAGGCTGCAGTGAAGGAGGGGCTTGAGGTTTACCAAAGTGGAATGGAGAAGCTGAAGGACTCCTTCCCTCTGGAACTGAAGGATGTGTCCTCAGAACACCAACATCTCAGCAGCACGGCAACACAAGCCTTCATGAAGCGTTCCTTCAGGGACACTGATGGGAGGTACCTGACATCTCTAGAGGTAGGCAGTGTCAGTTCATTTAGGATGATGGCGAACCATTGACTCAGTAACACTGGGCAACCAGCTGAAATATTTGTTCTTTTGAAAATATATGGTAAACCCAGTAATCAATGCAGATATTTTAGTGCCCTCTCCTTTGGTACAATGGTAAAACAAATAAAAACAGAGGCCTCATCATAACAACTCCCAGAACCAAGAGGAGGACTAACTAAATCCTACACTTAGGACAGCCTACCAGAGAGCCTAACAGCTGGTACCGCTATTCAGACCGAGCTCTGGTGAGTGGAGGTAGTAGCATAAGAGTCTCACAGAAAGCCTAGCAACTTAGCATATTTCTTAACAGAGCAGAGGCCACAGCATGACGATTCTCTAAAGTGAGAGAAAGCACACGGTATATAGATCTTAAAGGCCATGGAGCATGCCTTCACCCGCCTAAATGGATGTGCCAAAGATTTTTGAAGGCGAAATCAGCACATTGAGGAGTTTTTCTCCCTAACCCCAATGTTGGCCTGGTTCACCCAGAGGTTCCTCTCTGTTGGCACCATAACCACCATTGCTCGGCAAATCGCAGCAGCTGTTTACTTCATGGCACAGAGAGCCAAATCTGTAACCTCCAGCAACTCATCATACATGAGGCAGGCGGGCTGTGATCGCTTAGATACATCTTGGGTCTCAACAGCCTCATCCTGCTTATCTTGACTCAAAGCCAAGAGTGCACTCGCTGCCGGGTCAGATTATGTGAGAGATAACACATCATCGGCATCCATCAGCAGTCTCCTACTTACCTCAATCAAATGGTCACCCAAAGACAAGAAAAGGATGCTGCTTTTATACACCATAAAGTGAAATCATATGCTGTCGTCAGCCAATGTCAAGCACATTGTTGCATTTAGACTCATGCTTCAGACACCTGTCATGCCGGGGGCCACAGTGTCCTCCGAGGGATGCAGTGTAATGTCCCATTCGAAAGGGAACTGCTACTGACATGCTATGTGTTGTTTTTAGGAAAAAATTATTAAACTCTTTGATGGATACCTGTGCCAAAATGAACAAGCTTCAAAGAAACATTGTGAGAAAATCCTGTCATCCCTCTCTGCACCAATGATGAAAAAACTCAAGAAGGGCTTCTATGCCAAACCTGGTGGTTATGATCTCTTCTGCAAAGATCTGGAGGACATTGGGAAGAAATATAACAGCCAGGCCAATAAAGAAGTCAAGGTCTTGCCCATATTAGACAACATCACAAGACATGACCACTTTCATCATCGTCTTTGTCATAATTATCCATTTTTCTGTACGTGTGTGTATGTTAATAGGCTGAAGAGGTCCTAGAGGAATTCCTGAAGCAGAAGTCTGTGGATTCTAAAGCCATTCTGCAGGTTGACAAGAAACTGACTGAGAAGGAGAAAAAGATTAAGGGTGAGAATTTCCGTTTATAAATTCTTACAAAAATTTCTTGTGTCTTGTGAAAAATGGTGCTTAAAGGTTTAGGTACACGTGAGAGTGTTTCTGCACAATTAAGGATTTAGAGACACAAACAGGATGATGTGGCAGCCAAAGAACTTTCAAACAGCGCTACAAGTAGCACCAAATGATAGAAGCAGTTTCAAGGATTTAAAAAATTTCACTTTCAGAGCACAGATAATCTTATTCACATAACATCTGCAGTCCCGGGTTTAGGTTGCAGAGGGACTACTTATATCATTATAATTGTGACTAAATATTAGTGTAATCAAGAGCAATACTAGTAACTCTTTAGGCTCTATTTTATTAATTCTAAATAATAAGGCCAAATCTACATTAGCAGATGTTGCATTCAGTATGTTTTTAATGTTATTGAAAGAGCAGTTTTTTTCTATCTAAAATGCACTAAAGTCAATATTATTAGCCCCTTAAGAAATTATCTGTTTGATTGGCTATGGAACAAACCACTGTTGTCCAATGACTTGCCTAATTAATCTAATTAATCCTCTAGGCCTTTAAATTGCACTTTAGTCTGAGGATTAGTACATGAAAAAAGAAGACTTTAGGCAATCTGCGACAAAACTTGGTTTGGGTCGTCGTTTTGCCTTCCAGTATAATAACGACTCAGGGGCAGTTGTGGCCTAATGGATAGAGAGTTGGACTTGTAACCCGAAGGTTGCAGGTTCGAGTCTCTACTGGCAGGGATTGTAGGTGGGGGGAAGTGAATGACCAGCGCTCTCTTCCACCCTCAATACCACAACTGAGGTGAGACCCTTGAGCAAGAACCGAACCCCCAACTGCTCCCCGGGTGCCGCAGCATTGGCTGCCCACTGCTCCGGGTGTGTGTTCACAGTGTGTGTGTGTGTGTGTGTGCACTTGGATGGGTTGAATGCAGAGCGCAAATTCCAAGTATGGGTCACCATACTTGGCTACATGTCACTTCACTTTTTCAAAGCATACCTCACTTCTGGTGAAGTAATACCTTCATATGAGCAAAGTGAACGTCCTTGACTGGCCTGCACAAAGCCCAGACTTCAATCCAATAGAAAATCTGTGGGGCACACCGAAAACCAGAGTCCATGCCAGGAGACCAACACATCTGGAGGATCTTGAGAGATTTACTAAGGAGGAATAGGCTGTGACTCCTCAAGAGACATGCCTGAAACCTGCCTGAAACGAATAAATGCTGTCATCAAGAAAAAGGAATTCGCTATTGACTATTAACATCAGAGGGCAAATAAATTTTACCTGTAGACTTTTTTAATTCTTGGTTTTAATTTTGTTTCCATTTGTATTACAAACATTCCAAGTTTCCTATATAAACTATTAGCAAGAGCTGGAGCCCAACAAAGCTCTCATCAACCACCCCAACAACAACAGAGTTCAACTTGAGGGGGCCAAGTCTGAAGGAGGTTGAGGAGATCATCAAGGCAGTTCGCTCAGCATCTACTCCAGGCCCCTAGCTATTTGGTCTATAAGCGCTGCCCAGAGCTTCTCCGGCACCTGTGGAAGATCTTGAAGGTGATTTGGCAAAGAGGAAAAGTTGCTGACCAGTGGAGTTGTGCTGAGGGAGTGTGGATTCCCAAAGAGGAGAACTCGAAAAACATCAACCAGTTTCAAACCATCTCACTACTGAGTGTTGAAGGGAAGGTGTTTTTCAGCATCGTCACACGAAGACTGACAGAGTTTCTCCTCAAGAACAACTACATCTCAAAGACCCTGGTTAGCCAGGCCCGCAGCAAGGAAATACACCATCTACTTCAGGAAGAGGTTTGAGCAGGTGTGGAGGAAGAGCGAGTGAGCAGGGCGGTGGGACTCCGGCAGCAGGGAGCGTGGACAAGGTGGGAGAGTACAATCCAGTGCAGGATCACCTGGGCAAACATCTTGCAGGCAGATTTCCATCGGGTCTGTTTCCTGGTACAAGTTGTCTATGATGCCCTGCGAACCTCCAAGGCAGTCCCCTTCATCAAAGCTGGAGAGAAACCCCAGGCACGCCCACAATTAACAACAGGCCTCCTCCACAAAGCCTCGGACTGGCAGCTGCAGGTCAACCTGGGAAAACATCTGAGGTTCCCTCAGCACATTGCAACAACAAGTCTCCACCCAGACATGATAGTTACCTCCAAGGTTTCAAAGCAGCTGATCATGCTGGAACTTACGGTTCCCTGGGAAGAGCGTATTGAGGAAGCCAATGAGAGGAAATGCGGTAAGTGCCAGGAACTGGTGGAGGAGTGCAGGGAGAACCTTCTATGAGCCTATAGAAGTCGGCTGTAGAGCCTTTGCAGGACGTTCCCTTTGCAAAGTCCTCAGTCATTCGGGCATTACAGGGGTGGCCAAGAAGAGGGCCATTCAATCCGCGAGCGAAGCCGCAGAGAAGGCCACAAGGTGGCTTTGGATTAAGAGAGCTGATCCGTGGACTGCTACTGAGATGCAAGTCGGGGCTTGATCAACCCCGGCTGGGTCGCCTGGGCGAGGGTGTATGATGTTGCGAGACCCGAAACACCCAATGATCCCAGGGTACATCACTGAGGATGCGTGATGTAAGACTTGTGAATTATTTGGAAAATAATGAAATATGTCTTAGGGGGCTAATAATTTGTTCTTCAACTGTAAATCAATGCCAGCACCTGCCCAATAGAAAAATGCCAGCACCCTCAAAGAGGTATATGACTGCACACACTTTTGAGATGTTAATGGACTCAGATTCAAACAAAAATGAAGCTAAAGTAAAATGTATTTGTTTGTTTAAAACCGAAGCTCTGTCAGAGTCAATAACCTTGGCGGTAGTGCTCCAACATGTAGCGCAACTGTGTCCAGCGACTCAAATTCACTTCCTGGCTTAATGTCCTTTGCCGAATTTGTTCCCCTCTCTCCGCCCTGTGGTTTTCTGTCCGTTCTGTCCTATCCTATCTAATGAATGTGTAAACAGACCAAAAATGTAACTTAAATTAATAGAGGCTCTGATCTTTCTTTTGATGTATTCACTATTTACAAATGAACAATCTGGGGGGGTCACGAAAGATTTGTGAATATGATCAGAAATAATGGCGGGGGAATCACAGGAGTTTCTGTGTTCATCTCCACAAACATTGTTGCTTTATGAGGTTATTTCTGGTGACAGAACCCACAGCAAACAATAATGAAAGAATTGTGGTTTGTCACGGATGTGTAAAACAAACAACTGTGCCTTGCCAGATGCACTGTCTACAGACAATGAAATGATATTAACCTTTCTATTATTTTCATTTGTCCAGGAATGCAGTGGAATATTCTGGTCTACTTTCTCAAGTTTGGCTAGAGTATATTGCATAAATGCAAAAAAGACTAATAGACCATATGGCTAACAATAAACATTCAATAATGTGTGTCCACCAAAGCATTTTTAGCCACCTGAAAAATGTCAGGTGCTTTTTTTGAAAACGGCCAGCTGGGGGCGCTTGAAGACGTTTTGGTGGCACAGCGTTTTTCCCATAGACTGTAAAAACAAGGTTTTTCCAGCTGTCGATTGCTATGAAGTGGAATATCCATGGCAGTAACATATTACTAGCATCTCATTTTGAAGAATATTACTGAACGTAAAAATGCAGTAACCAGCAATATTAACTTCTCTATTGTTGTTCAGTTGTTGTGCAAGTAGGATGATTGGTCTGTGTAATGTTTGTCCCTCCCCCTCCACCATTGATTGGACGGCTGGGTAAAAAGTGACAAGCGCTGCATTCTACCCAAAGCTAAACCGGAGCTAAAGAGTTTATCAACTCTATGCTCCAAAAAAAAAAAAAAAAAACACAGCAAATGAACTTGTAAAATATTATAATGGCAGTGCATCAAAATTCAGTGTCATCAATTTGCCAAAAAGAACTCAGAACGTTTTACTCACCACTTACACGTGGTAGGGAGCAGGTGAACATTTCTTTCGTACCAACTAACATTTTGAAAATACGAACATTTTTATGAATCCGAAAATTTACGTCAGAACGGCTTTACGAAGGATTTACACAAAAATTCGTTCTGCTCGTGTTTCATGAATGAGGCCCATTGACCCCCACTATGTTCATCCTTGAATATATCATAGCTTGAGTTTCTTCTGTGTCTTTGAAGTGTCTGTTTTCTTTCAGAGGAAAAAGAGAAAGCAACCCTCCTGAAGCAGGAAATTAAAGCTAAAGAGGAGAAGCAGCGACAGCTAGAAGAGAAGATGAAAGCAGAAAGACAGAGTAATGAAGAGAAGATGAGACAGATGAAGGAGAAGATGGACGAGGAGATGAGGCTTCAGAGAGAGGAGGCTGACCGTGCCATGGACCGTAAACTGAGGGAGCAGGCTGATCTGCTGGAGAAGGGCTTTCAAGAGAAGGTAGACGGGTTGAGACAGGAGATGGAAGAGTTCAAGAGACGGAGTGCTGAGAGTAACAGAGCTTTAGAGTTTGCAGCGATTTTAGAAAACTCCAATAGGAGACATGAGGAAGAAATGGCTATGATGATGCAGCAGCGCAGAGAACAGATGATGGCAATTCCACACATGGCCATACGGCAGATAGGTGTGCGCTCTTCAGACGAATGTTGCATCTCGTGAAATGCCATGAGTCTGTAATCATCATTGAACAGGAAATTATATAAATTTTACTTCACAGACTTGTTTGTCTAATCTGCCCTATGGCTCTGATCCATCATAATTACATGTTTATTTGATGTTTCGGTAACACTTTAGAATACTGTTCCGTCGTTAATGAATAACTACACAGGAACAAATGGCTAATGCACTATTAACATTGTAGTAACTACTATTAACTAACAAGAAACTCTGATTAACAATTTATTAAGTAATAGCGCTAAGTTGAAACTGGTAGTTAACTGGTAATTAGCGAACCAATAACTACTTTTTTTTTCAGATATCCTGAGAACTCCTAAGAACTACTTTATACAGGTTCATAATTAATGTGAATTATGCATAATGAATAATTAATTCTAAAATGACGATCATGGTAACCCACTAGTAATGACTCAAGTATTACCAAATCCTTCTAAATGAACTACTAATTACTTGGATCAGTATTCTAAAGTGAAAATCATCATAACTTCCTAATATTGACTGACGTCATTGTGAGCTTTTGAGATCTATGTAAGGTTTTGGATAGTAATGACTCAAGTGTTACTACATCCTTCTGAAGAAATTACTAATTATTTGATCAGTATTCTAAAGTGAAGATCACGGTAACCCACTAGTAATGATTTAAGTGTTACCAAATCTAGCAAAATGAATTACTAACCAGGACCTTACAAAAACCTCAAAAGTTTACAATGAATTCAGTCATTATTAGGGAGTTATCACGATCTTCACTTTAGAATACTGATCCAAATAATGAGTAATTTCTTCTGAGGAATTTGGTAATTGAGTCATTTCTAGTGGGTTACCATGACCTTTACTTCAGAATTAATTACACATTATGTATTATTCATATTAATTATCAACCTGTATACAGTAGTTCTTGGGGAGGTATGGAAAAAATAATAGTTACTGATTAGCTAATCGTGAACTACCACATTCGACTAAGCACTATTACTTACTAATTTATTAATCAGAATTGGTTGTTAGTTACTAGTAGTTACTAGAGTGCTAATATTGCATCACTCATGTGTTCTAGTGTAGTTATTCATTAATGATGGGACAGTACTCTAAAGTGTTACCAATGTGTCTAATTATTATAAAATAAATTCATGTGTTATTATTCATGTTTTGCACGGCTCTCTGGAATGCTTGATTCTGACTGGTAAGTCGCACCATCCAGTGGTTAGTGATCCCCTAATAACAACCGGTAAATCTGTGATAATACACCTCTCATCCGGGTATCTGAAGCACGCGCAACTTTCATGTTTTATATATCACACTGCAGAATCACTCTTTTAATGTATTCAATCTCAAAAGCACCATCTTGCATTTTAGTTATTGATTGTATTGAAACTGTTCATTATTCCTTACTTACATGTTCAAATTGTGTGAATATGTTTTTTCATCGTGGCTATGCTTGGTAGGAACTGTTTTACTTTGCAGAAGCTACAAGTGTATTAAATGTGAGCAAATAAAATATTTCAACTCAAATTAAGGACAATCAGCCTGCCACTTTCTCATCGCCACATCCATTCCTGGACCTTCCACGAGACCCAAGACGGGTTCCCATCACACACAGGTTCAACCTTCTTTTCAAAGCAATGGTCTGTCTTGTGCTTCCGCGCAATGGAATAGACTCGGTCTCAGGTAGTTGACAAATATGCGATAAAAAATACTTTTTTGTAAAACAATAATAAAATAAAAATTTATGTGGTGTCAAGGCTGATGTTTGAGAAAATCTAAGGAGTCACTAACTTTGTCAATTCTTTCACTGTTTTTTTAAGTGTACCATAAACGTGTCCTATGGTGTGACATTGCAAAAAAATAAGAAAAAAACCCTCTTAATAATATGCAAATCACATGAGAGGGTTAAAATCTTCATGGTATTTTCATGTAGTGTTATTTATTAAATATGTAATTATGAATAACCTTATTTTTTCCTATGACTTAAAAAAAAAAAAAAACCTGTGGTTCTTTTATGTGTCACATGATTCGCACCAAAGGACATTACATCACACTAAAGGACAGAAATGGTAGTTCAGTCAGGACCACTATCGTCAAAGATGACTGACGATTAGCATACAGTTTGGATTGGCGGTATGGTTCTGTTCAAGGCAAGAACTCCCTGCGCATCCATGCAGCCTAGCATAGATAAGAGCAGGGAGAGCAGAAGTAACCCCCCAGGGGAAACAGAACAGAACCAACATAAAAGTATTGCAGATATCATTAATGTTCAATAATATAATGTACATCTTAGAAATTAGTCTGGTTCAAAGGAGAATCAGAAGGCTGAATCCTGACTGACAAGAGGAGGAGTTGGGGACGGAGGAGGGTCATTAGCTATTGAGCAACGCGAAGCTGATGATAATACGGATGGACCTTATATATATATATGAGTCCTGTGAAAGGTCTCACATTCCTATAGGTATTCATTCATTCATTCATTCCTATAGGTAGATGTGGATCAGCTGAGAGTCAGCTGATGCGAGCTTGACTAATGTGACCTGCCAGAACTGATGCTGACACTAGATTTAGTGCTTTAAAGAGAAATTTAGAAGTATTACATTGAACTATTTTTATTTAACTTTTAATATGTCAAAGAAAGAAAGTTTCATTTTGATACAAACAATATCATCATGTTTTTTTAAACAAAAAAAGAGTTGATATGGAAGGTTTGAAAAATTCATAGACAATACATTACAATTTAAGTCAAAATAAATAAAATATCCAAATCGTTGTAACATTTTCTGTCAATGACTATAATTCATTACAAACATCTAGAGCCTCCCCGCTGCGTGACATAGCTAGTTATGACTGATATTCAAACTATATTTATCGCGAATAAATGTTTTAAAGTGTTATGTTCAGGGCCGGATTATCCATAGACGGGATTGGGTGAGTGCCCTGGGGCACCAGCCAATTGGGGGGCACCAAGTGATTAAGATAATGACTAGACCTTTAAAATATTTTTCATGTTTTGTAAATATATTATTTTGCTGGAAGAGATGCAGATACATATAAAATGAACAGTTTTGTATGTATGTATATATACAATATATACATAAAGAATTGCGATTGGGTCAGGTCACCACTTTGCCCCCTCCCTCCTGTCAGAGTGGATAGGCAGCATCGCGGTTGTGCGAAACGTAAATTAAAAAAAGAGAAAATATCATGACACATAGTCAGGGCGCTACAATGCAACCATTTTAGTCACATTTGCGACTGAAAAGTACTGCGTGCGACTATCAAAAAATATTTAGGAGCACCTGTGCGACTAACCCGATCAGCATATTGTATTTGAGCTCAGGGGATCTTCAAAGATGTCTACTTACGTGTTTGTGCAGCATTGAGTAATGTATCGCAGACATATGTTGATTCCTTGAATGCAATGTTACTCAGAATCCACTCACTGCTCAAAATACTGGAGTTTTGTTCATTGCCGAGTTATGCAAGCTCACAAATCCTCTCGTTATAGCAAGTATAGACAGGGTGTAAATAAGAGATTCATTGTGCAGTGTAGAGAGCTTCATTGATTATAATGGAGCTTTGTGAGATCGAGATGAACTGGAGTGAGTGACGGCTTTTAAAGTTAATATTAAGTGACATACATTGTATGACTTTACCAATATTGCCTGATTTTGCTCTATTTCTTCAACGAAAATAGTTTCAAACACAGTCTCAGCTGAGCCACTGCGCATCTCCAAGCGGTGTTTCGTTTATGAATGAACCTGCATTTTTAAATTAATCTAGTGAGTCAATGATTCAATTACCCATTCATAAAGACACGCTTTGTTCCTGAATGAATCAGCCATTCAAACGAATCAATTGAATGAATGATTCAGTGATAAAATCAGTGACTTACCGCCACCTGCTGGCAGTTTTATTTTTATATGGTCATTTCAGTTATTTAAATCATTTCAATCAAACAATAGTTCTGTATTCAAAATTTTAGGTCACACTTTATATTAGGTGGCCTTAACTACTATGTACTTACATCAAAAAATAAGTACAATGTACTTATTGTGTTCATATTGTATTGTAAAACACATTTGCTGCTATTGAGGGGGGATACGGGTAAGGTTAGGGACAGGTTTGGTGGTCTGGGTAGGTTTAAGAGTGGGTTAAGGTGTGAGGGATGGGTCAACAGTGTAATTCTAAATGTAATTACAGAAATTAATTACAGATGTAATTACATATAGGTATTTTTAAAAATATAGGTACAATGTAAACACATGTATGTACACAATAAGTACATTGTACCAAATGACTAATTCAAATGTAAGTACGTAGTAGTTAAGGCCACCTAATATAAAGTGGGACCAAATTTTATATTTAAAACATTAATCTCACAACATTGTTATGAATTTAAAACATCCATGCCACCTCTGAGCCTCTCTAAATGTCTGTACATTTACCTATATGCCACTTTTGTGATCTTCTGTGCCACCTTTGTAGTGGAAACTAATTTTGTTAATACTGATTTCTTTTGATTGTTAACTTATTGTTCTTATTCTACCTGTTCTTATTCTATTCTATTTTTTTTTTTTAGAAATTTTAGAAAAGCTTATAAATATAGATTTTTGAATTTGACATAATGACATTGGAAAAAAATGCCCCTGTAAATCACTTTAAGGAGTCAAATATTACCTTGTAATGGGAAGGCTAATTTTTGTACTTTAAATGTGGTCACCCTAGGGCACTACACTGTGTTAATCCGGGCCTGGTTATGTTATAAGGCTGCTCCTTTTAAGGCATCATTTAGATTCTATTTTCTTTCTCCTTCCTTCTGCACAGATCCCTGATAATTTTCTCTCTATAATTACATGTCTTCTCTCTACCTCAATTCTTTCTGTCTTCATAACAGTACAAGTTTTCTGCAAAAACAAGAAAATATTTAAATTAATGTAATTACGACATTTAAGAACACTGAAAATGATCAAAAAAGAATAAAAATGAGTTTAACAAATCTCATTTAATTTTTTTTAAATGCTTCTTAAAGAGACCTTTTCCTCATGTGTGACATCCTCTTTCCTCTTGTAAGCTGGACCCAACAGCTATAATGATAAATCCTATAATGATAAAAATCCACCCAGTGTTTTTTTTTAAATCCCTGTTTTAAAATCCCCTTTCTCAAATCAGGCTGTTTTGAGATTCCTATCAGAATGACGTAGTTCTGTACAAGCCCCTCTCACGATAGTTGATTGACTGTCTTACCATAGACCCGCTCTGAGTGAACTGTCATCCGTCCGTCATTGTGTCGACTCCGGTGCAGGAAGGCAAGATGTCTCAGATTAAGCGATTGAGGTGTTTTGTTGTTGGATGTAATAATGAATATAGCAGTCGTCATTATCTCCTGACATCTGAGCCACTGAAGACGCAGAGGATTAACGTTACTTTCACTTTGAAGTGAATGCGCCGATCCCCGATCTACATAAATGTGTCTATATTTGCGCGAATCATTCGTGATCCAGCTTCATCTACAGAAGTGAGTATATGTTACGTCCTCTGTCGTGTGTGTCATGTGTTCCCGCCTCTTGTGTCCATATTTGGTCTTGTTCCTGTCCTTGTTAAGTGTGATTATTAGGTAAGTCTTGTCCAGCCGTGTTGCGTCTAATTATCAGTTATTGTCATGTGTATTTAGTTCCTGCCTGTTTAGTTAGCTTTCGTCTGGTGTACTCGTTATTCCCCGGTGTTCCTGTCTGTGTCAACCTTGCCTTGTCTTGTGCTGTCCTGATGTCACCATTAAAGACTATTATTTTGAAGTTTATCCTCGTGTCCGTGTTCCTCGTTCCTCCCTGCTGTGTGCACCGTGACAGTATAAGAGTTTTTATGAATCTTTGCAAATTGCCTTTCCTAATAATGTGCTAGTTTGCAAGTTTCGCGGCTGAAGTAAACAGTACTGCTCGTCACCCAACGGAAGAGAGGGGCGGGGTCAGCAGAGCTCATTAGCATTTAAAGCAACACGGAATAAAAACGGCTTGATGAAAACGGCACTGATTTTGACAGGGAAAAGAAGGTGTTTTTTACACTACTTTGAGAAATTTTAACCAAAGTATGTTATACACTTTTCATTAAGACCCTAAAGAATCATATCAACTTGTGCAAAATGGGCATCCGATGACCCCCAAGAAATTTGTGATGTCCAGACCCATGTGGGAGGTCAAATTCACTCAAATCCTTCTCTTTTCTCGACCCAGTTTTCCCTTCTTTCCAAAGGCCTTAATTGTATTCCTTTCCTAGGGTTTCCCAGATTTAAAAAAAAATGAATCTACAAAAATATCACCGTAGAATCAAACTTGAAACCTTTTTTGAGGAAAAAATTCCATTTACTCATGGCTGTAATTGGTCCCCTGCCAAGCTCAACAAACCAGCATGGCCGATCAGTATGCCCTCAAACATTTGAATTGAATGGACAGAGGGCAGTATGTTTGGGAGGGTGAGAGAGAACTCCAAAACACAGACCATTGTGAACCCTTAGACAAACTCATATATCTAGAAACTATGAATGAAGTTAAACAACTACTAGATAAAATGACGTCTCTAGGAATCACAAAAAGTGAACAAAAGGAATACTTGATGGGGAGCAGCTCAACCAAACCAAGCCTCGCATTTCTATTTACTCCCTAAAACACAGAAGAAACCTGAGACCTAGTGTAAATGCTTTGAAATTTCATCAGGTAGGCCGATTGTCTCTGATTGCAACAATGAAACTTATTTCATAGCTGAATTCATTGAGCACTACCTCAATCCCATTTCCCAAAAGCATCCATGCTACCTTAAAGACACATGCAACTTCACTGAGAACATTGGTAAAATCAAAATCCCTCAATTTATTTTTATTTGCAATAGATATAGATAGTTTAAATGCAAACACTCAGACGGAGTCTGGATTGAGAGCAGTCAAAAACTGCATGTCCAATTACCCTGACCCCAAAATGCCTGATGATATTTTTTTTTAATTACTACACATTAACTAAAAATGACTTTGAATTTGACTCTGAATTTCATTTTCGGGTCAAGGGCACCGCTATGGGCAGAAAGTTTGCTCCATTGTATGCAAATATCTTGATGGCAGAATGGGAGCACTCGGCTCGTAATTCGTCTCCTAAAAACATTGTAATTTTATAGATTCTTAGATGACATTATCTCATTAGATCTCATTACCTCATTAGAGGATTTTTAAACTTTTGCCAATCACTTTAACACTTAATTTCAGAGTTTATTTTAAGGAGACAGACACTCATTCTTTATTGTTTAAATCTAGCTACCATCCCAGACATATTCAAGGGAATCATGAAATCACAGTTAAGATTTCAGTGTATTTGTACGAACCCAGAACAGTTTTTTCAGGCCACCAACACTCTCTTCATGGCTCTGAAGAGCAGAGGCAATTCTAGATCTTTTCTAAGATGGTTTCCAATACATCTACCAAACAATTATTATTATTATTATTATTTAAATAGAGCTATCTCTTGCCCCACAAACACAAAATTTTATTTATTGAATTTTTGCAAACAGGACATATGACTAACAAAAAACTCTTTGGACGAGAATGTATCAACATTTACAATATTAAAAACAAGTTAGTAAAAAGAAGGTACAAGGAGGTACAACATTTTTCTGTCACACAGTCTAGAAGCCTTCAAGGGAATGGTCTTGCAGGCTTTCCCCTCTGGTCTTTACAAGTAAGACTGAAAACTGTCTGCACAGACAGCTTCATCGGCAGTGTGCCAAAATGCGCCATTGCGCATGCGTCCCGAGTTCGAGTCCCGGCTCACAGACCTTTCCTGATCCCATCCTCCTCTCTCCCACCCACTTTGCTTCCTGTCCAATCGAAATAAATGCATAAAAACGCAAAAAAAAAAAAGAAAGGCTGAAAGCTGAATGATCATGGATAAATAAATTAGACGCTAAACAGTAAGTTTTATAGAGAAAGGTTTTTATGTTTTCCTAAAGTTACGTTCAGAAATTTGTTTATCATTTAATGACACATTTTCCTGTTCTTCATGTTGAACGTTTCTGACTTTGCATGAATGGCCGAGTCCAGAATGACTCATCGGAAACCTTTTACCTTGATACAGGCAAAGTTTTTCTAGCCTTATTAATCGTATGCAATGTTTTATGTCATGTTCTTAAAATTCCATTAGGTGTATTATTAATATAATAAATAAAGCAATAAATGATGGTAAAACGAAGTGGTGCTTGGTAGATATTAAACTAAAACCGCCAGTAGATGGCGGCAAGTCACTGTCTTAATGACATTGTGTCATTCACTCATTTATTCAGTTACGAAGCAAATGGCTGTAGTTATGAATAGGTTATTAAAAAGTGACTATCCGATTTATTCAAAGCTGCAGATTCGTTCACTAACAAAACACCGCTGTATGTTGCTTGGAGACTCACACCAGTCCTGTTGCGGAGTTCGTTAAAACTATTATTATTTTGTTGCAAAATATAACAAACAATATTGAAATTATTGTGTTTGAAAATGTAGCCTAAATTTTCACTTAATATTACCCTTTTCTGTTGTACTGCTGTATAAAATCGGTGTCATGTTTGCACTCCTTGGATATTCAGGGAAACTTGCATTCTTGTTGAAAAACAATAACTCGCACAGGGTGTGTCACCATAGGATGAGGTCATTTAATTGGATGTCATGTATTTGGCCGTTTAGTTGGCTCCCATTTTCCTGTTATATCCTGTATACTAGAAGCGGCATTTTGCTTGTCAGAAATACATGCTCGGTTTTAATGTTACTTTAAGTTGGAGTAGAATTAAATTAATGGCAAAACAAAGCATTTTGTTCGTGTACCCCCTCTGTCACCTCATGTACCCCAGTTTGAGAGCTACTGCTCTAGGTGATCTAGATCTCCCTTTTTTTATGAACATAAACTAGTATCATCTATAATGGTAACCTTTTGTTAACCTTATTTTATGCATTTCTCTATTTCTCACCAAGAGGAAGATGTTTGACAAGGTGACGCAGTGAGAAATCGTCAGCAGAAAAGGGTCTAAATTGGAAGGAGAAATCTGGGACATGCCCAAACTTGAAGGACTAATTAATGAGAAGTCCTAAATGTGAGGAAGTCATCAAACATTCATGTATTTATTTGTTTTGCACTAATATATATTTTTTCTTATTGTTTGACTTTGATGGCACTTGCACATGCTGCCTCTAATAAAGAGAGTGTGATTACAATTTAAGATTTTTACGGTTAGAATCCCATCCTATATTTACGAGATTGGCATAAAGACAATATAAAAAATTAAAACACATGAAGTAAAATTTGTAACCTTGTGGCCTTACCAACCAAGTACTAAATCAACCAGTAACAACAATTAAATAGCATGGTTTCAGGTTATAATTAATATTAATTTTCCCTTTATCTCCGTGACTCATAAACTTGCTTTTATGTTCCAGATGAGCTGCACTTCAAAATAAAAGTCCAATTAGGAGTAATACAAAACAAACATAATAAAAGATACATAATATTAAACTATTATAATAAATTTAAACTATTTAAGCAATTGAGGATTATTTATATGTGGGGCCCAGAAAAATATCTCAATATTTAACTGACAATATTTAATTTAATCTTTCATCATTAAGCACATATGCAGTTTCTTCACATCTCCTTCAAGTTTTGAATGACAGATACACCTCGTTGCTATCAGACAGAGCACTTGTGCAGGATATTTTGCAGGCGCCTACTTTAATGTTGTATTCTTTTGCAAATGTTGCAGCTGGATTGTGTGGTTTGCAACACAAGTGCACTGCATAGGCACCAGTCAGTTACAGGGGCTCTTTTGTTTAGACATCCTGAGTTTATTGATGATTTAATTTGCACAAAACACACACAGCTAAATAGCACAAAGACATCACACTGCATAATTATAATATTCTATGAATATCATAGGCATTGTCAAATATTAGCTGCTTTTCTATGGAGCTATATTTGTGCAAGATATTTTACCAGCATTCATGGAGTGTTTTATTGCATCACTTTTCATGTCTTTCTAAGATTAATTACCTTGTATTTGCAGTATTCTGATTTGGATAAAATATTTAAACTTAGTCAGTCTGTTTTAGGAATATAGAGAAATTGAACGAGCAGCGAGGAACCTGCTGGCATTGCTGCTCAACACAGTGATCACTAACAGTCCATTAAAAAACAGACAGAAGCTGAGAGATCAGTGACGTGACTGTGCATGAGCAGATGGGGATCGGTTCATCATACACACGCTTGGTTTTGTTATAAGCTCAGCTAATATTGTGTTGAGTTTCAGAGAGAATACTTGAGAAATCACACTGGTAATCAAGCATTCATTGAGAGGAATGTTTTCATTAACACAATTTAGGCAACAGTTTAATTGTTTTAGTGTTATGAATTTCTTCAAATTCCTTCCAAACCTTATCCAATTTTGTCAGAACAAATGCACTGTTTTTGAAACTGTGACTAAAATAGAGCAATTCTGATAAATGGCTGTCGATGCCAGAAGACAGTAGATGTCTGTACTATTTCTGACTGCACTTGGGCTGCCTCCAACAACAGGGCAAATGCATGAGGAAAACAGCTGATTTTTTGGGAATGTTTGCTTTGATGCATCCGGTTGTAACAGTGTTATTGCGTCTCTGCACAGTCTTTCAAAGAAACACACTGTAATGAACGATTTGGATGGTTTATTTTTGATTATGTTCTGAATAGTATCAGAGGATTATATGTTTGTTCGGAGCATATAACTGCATATTGTTTAGGTAAATGAGGCACAATGTAAGGTTGGGTTCTGAGACCAGTTTCATCACAAAGCGTAAATAAACAATTTCATAATGCTTTGTAAATGACAGAGTGTGTTGTTTAATGGTGTTATTAACGCGTTGTTAAGTTGGATATTGGGATTTCCTTGCATGTTTGTTGTAGTTGTATCCAGTGGTTATGGTGGTGATCATTATCCATTTGGTTAATTTTTGTGACTGTGCTGAAAGATAGTAGCACTGAAAATTAGGTGCTGATAGCCGTCCTTGCTTTTCAGGTTTCTGTGATGTTTAATGAATTTCTGGGTTTATGATTTTTCCATTAGAAA
Source organism: Acrossocheilus fasciatus (assembly GCA_036784905.1). Taxonomy (NCBI): domain Eukaryota; kingdom Metazoa; phylum Chordata; class Actinopteri; order Cypriniformes; family Cyprinidae; genus Acrossocheilus; species Acrossocheilus fasciatus. The sequence goes on along the minus strand of CM071941.1, from coordinate 31,600,399 downwards.
TTATTTATTGCGCTCTCTGTGTTGAACCATTTTTTTGGAAGGTTGTATTGGGATCATTGTGAAGAGATCATTTATTTTCAGTTGTACAGACATTTTGATTATGGCTATTCAACCAAGAGTAGATAGAGTCAGGTTTACTCATCGCTTTAGATTGTTTTATGTTTTTAATGCCGGGGTGAAGTAGAGATCAAACGGATGATTATCAAATGGAGAACTTTGAAAGTATGGAATAATTTGCAAAGTAAATTTCATAAAAACTGAAGTATGGAATAATTTGGGCTTAATGCAATACAAACACAGAGCGAGTGTGTTTACTCCCGAACACTATTAATAAACAGTGCTGCAACATCCAGAGAGAAGCGCTTAAATACAACACACATAATTGTTACAAGGCACAAATCAGTCTATAATTAAACTAGTTTAAAATCAGATGAAACACTCTCAACATTCCCAACAAGACTGCCAGACAAAACAGGAGAATATGAAGGACTATAAATACTTGTGTGTCACACCCTTGGACTGTTTTGTTGTGTTTTCTTACCTCATGTGTTCTGTGACCCAGTTTTCCATGTTTGATTGTGTCATTCTGTTCACCTGTGTCCTCATTAGTTGATCCTCCTTACCTGTCTGTCCCTCATTAGCACCCCTACTTTATTTCTAATCTAAGGTGCGTTTCCCAAAAGCAACTATGTTCGCAAGCTCCGTCATTACCAATAGAGTTCAATGGAACTAACGACCATAGTTAACTCACAATGCTTTTGGGAAACAAACCCCTGTTAAGTTGTCCCTTGTCCGGTCTTGAATACGTTACCTCGTGTGTGTGTGTGTGTGTGTCTACCTGCCCTGTCTGGATTACCCTTATTGCACATTAAAGATTATAGAATTCTTCATCGTCGTCTTGGCTCTTTAAATCACACCATGCCATGACATTATGCAACATAATCATAAAATGTTAGTAGTTAGTAATTATTAAATATATATCGATCCAGATGAATATGTTTGTGATTGGTGTAATTTGAAAACTAACACTTTGGTTATATATATATATATATATATATATATATATATATATATATATATATATATATATAAAATAATAATGTAAGTGTATTTTCATTAGTTGCAAAGTAAATTTCATTAGAGTTTTTTTTCTAAATTACTTTTTTGAAAGAGACTGTCATGTTAAAATCATTGCAGCTAATTTGTCTTGTATCTGCAGATGATGATTTTGGTATGGTTTGTACCAAACGGCTACGGAGAGGATGACTCCCCATAGATTTCAACATTTCAAGTAACATAAATATGACATTACTTCAGAAAGAAACATGGAAAATCATGGAAACCAAGTGTCCAAGTTGCATCAGTAAACGTTGATTTACTGGACACCATAAACATCACTGACACGTTTGACAGACCAAAAAATGCAAGTGCAGAACTATGCTCAGTGTAGAAAATATGCAGTAGGCTTTGAAGCCGAACCATGACACAGAAGTCCTAAGGCTGCAGAGGCAGGAGTGGGTCCTGCAGTCTCTGAAGTGAGTGTATTAGAGGCCGAAGCCAAAGGCCCAAACGCTGGAGTCAGTGTGACTGGAGCTGGAGTCATGGCTCGTGCTGAGGTTGGCAGCATTTCAGCCAAAACTGGCCTAATTGGTGCTAAACTGGGACTTGGGGAGTTCAGAAGTGTCATGTTCAGTAATATAGTTATATAGGTTATATTTGAATATCTGTATGCAATGTTTTACTAGAGGACCACAACGTCTATAACAATAACAAGTAAATTATATATATATATATATATATATATATATATATATATATATATATATATATATAATAACCAAATATGTAGCAGATTTAATATAGTGTTAACGTTGAACCATAACAGAATCATACTGACATCATTCAGCACCTGAGAAGTTTTAAATAGTGCTGTCAAATGATTAAATCGCATCCATAATATTTGTGTGTACTGTGTATATTTATTATGTATATATAAATACAAACACATGCATGTATTTATTCAAGAAAAATGTTGTTTATGTATGAAATATATTTATATATAATATAAAATATATGTACATGTAAATATTTTCAAACTATATACTGTGTGTGTGTATTTATTCATATATGTATGCGTACTGTGTATATTTATTATGTGTCACGGGACGGGCGAGAGATGAGGCGTGGACTCAAGTGGAGGAGAAAGTAGATCTTTTTAATAAAAAAGAGAAACAAAAATGAACAAAAACCACCCAGAGGGGGAAAAACAGGCAGGTAGGCAGAGAACTGCAGTACATGCAAACAAACCCACACACGACATCAAACAACGAAACAGCACAGGACTGCAGACACCAGGAGACTATATGGGGAGCCAAATGAGGAGGACACAGGTGAAGTAACTGAAACAATAATGAGATAACAAGGAGGGTGGGGTCAGACAATAGACAGAAAAGCACATGGCACCAACAACAAACAATAAGCCATGTGCTAACACACACAGTGACATCTGGTGGCCAGCCAGGGCACACCAGCAGGGCTGTGACATTATGTAAACAAACTTTTATTTTGGATGCTTGACAGCACTAGTTTTAACTCAAAGCAAACTAAAATTCCAACAACTTCTCACGTTTCATTTTCCATCATTTTGTTTGTGTGCCATTTTGAAGTAAATGAAACACTTTTTTCATTACACCTACAAATCTTGTTCAATTTTGTGCAAAATACGCTCAGACCATGTTTGGTCTGATCAGCACAGAAATGACTGAACAGATTTTTGATGTTCACTATAAATGCCGTTATGAAGTCGACAGTGCCTGTGTTTGTTGTCCTATGCTACAGTGTGTTAGCTTAGCATGTTCTTCAGTTAACATGCGAATCGGAGACCATTCTTTTTTATGTGGCTCTTTGGTTATGAGGGTAATCACAAATTACGTAACAAATTAAGCTAGTTTAACATGCAAATAAATAATTACGTTAACATGAATTATTGGAGTTGAAACCTTTATACTTTTATATCAGTCTGACAGTCTAGCCTGGCAACAATACAAACACTGAAACAATATTTAAGTTTCAGCTCTTCATATTTCATACTCTTCAGCCTATTGGCATACACACATGTGCAGGGAAAAAAAAAGAAGATAATTATGAAAAAAAATGATGGTGATGAAAGTGGTCATGTTTTGTGATATTGTCTAATATGGGCAAGACCTTGACTTCTTTGTTGGGCTGGCTGTTATATTTCTTCCCAATGTCTTCCAGATCTTTGCAGAAGAGATCATAACCACCAGGTTTGGCATAGAAGCCCTGCTTCAGTTTTTCTCATTTATTGTTGAAACTGTTTTAAAATTCTACCTTTTATATTGTAGTATAGCTAGTAGCAAGACAGTCAGCCTGGCAAAAATACAAACACTGCAACAATATTACAGTAATCTAAATATTGACATTCTCCGATTTCATTTCCAATATAATCCATAACTGTGACGTAGTGAAACTGAAAGTAGCTCCTGCTTCAGAGACCCGGATGAGAGGTTTTACCAGTCGTTATCAGGTGATCACAAGCCACTGAATGGTGCGACTGACTAATCAGAATCAAGTATTCCAGAGAGCCGTGTAATACATGAAAACTTTATTTTATAATTAATTAGCAATATCAAATAAACATGTAATAATGAAGGATCAGAGCCATAGGCCAGACTAGACAAGCTTTTGAAATGAAATTGATAATTTCCTGTTCAATGACGATCACAGAGTAAATGCATTTCACATGACACAACAGCCACCTGAAGAGCGTTCATTCGTCTGCAGTATGGCCATCATCTGTTCTCTGTGATTCTGCATCGTCATAGCCATTGTTTGCTCATGTCTCCTATTGGCGTTTTCTAAACTCGCTGCAAACTCTCTAGCTCTGTTACTTTCGGCTTCAGTGCTCCGTCTCTTGAACTCTTCAATCTCTTGGCTCATCCTGTCTGCCTTCTCCTTAAAGCCCTTCTCCAGCAGATCAGCCTGCTCCTTCAGTTTACTGTTCATGGCACGCTCAGTCTCCTCTCTCTGAAGCCTCATCTCCTCATCCATCTTCTCCTTCATCTGTCTCATCCTCTCTTCATTACTCTGTCTTTCTGCTTCCATCTCTTCTTCTAGTTGTCGCTGCTTCTCCTCTTTAGCTTTAATTTCCTGCTCCAGCAGGACTGCTTTCGCTTTTTCCTCTGCTCATTTATTGACAAAAAGAGGAAGAATAAAACAGATGCTTCAAAGAAAAGACTCAAACCACATTATATTTAGGGGCTCCGTTTTACTGTAAAACTGGTCAAACACTGGGCAAAAAGCTCAATGCAGAGTTCAAGACAACAGTCCAAAACCGTAAATCAAATCACCATAGAGACAGATGTTGACTTTGAGAATGAATATAGCATTGTCGATGACTTTTAAGTTTAATTTGTTAAATATTTCAATAGTGGAAATGAAAATAACAGAAAGCGTAATGTAATTTTATTATATGTGGCACATACTTTCAAGCCACCGACAAAATAACAAACTTGTTACTTGTTAAAAAATGTCTGTAAACAATATGTATTTTGTGTGCTGCCCGCAGAGTTTTTGTCCATCAGCATCTCCAAATTTGCGCAGTCACATCTCTTTGAGGGTGCTGACATTCTTCTAGGTAACTTTAAGCTGTATTGATTTACATGCTGCTGAATGTTTGGTGATCAGGTTAGTTTACTTGTGCGTACATCGCTTCTATCCACTCCTACTGGTTTACGCAGATATTTTTTTTATTTAGAAGTGCTGGACTATAGCAAAAGATGTGTAACAGCACCCCCTACTGGGGGGGGGGGGGGTCACTTTCTTCCGTTTTCAACTGGGATATTTTACTAGAAAATTTTTATCTAAAGTGCACTCTTTCAATAACATTTAAAATACTGAATGTGATCTGCTAACATAGTTCTAGCCTTAAGTTAGAACTGATTTAGAACCAATAAAATAGAGCCTGAAGAGTTACAAGTATTGGTCTTGATTATACTGATCTTTATACACATTTATATATGTAGCCCCTGGAACCGCAGATATTATGTGAATAAGATTATCTGTGCTCTGAAAGTGAAACTATTCTTGATCCCTTGAAACTGCTTCTATCATTTGGTGCTACTTGTAGCTCTGTTTGAAACTTCTTTGGCTGCCACATCATCCTGTCTGTGTCTCTGAGTCCTTCATTGTGCAGAAACACTCTCACATGTACCTAAACCTAAAGAAACCTAGTAAGAATTTACAAACAGGGAAATTGTGATTTTATTACTTAAAATTCTCACCCTTAATCTTTTTCTCCTTCTCAGTCAGTTTCTTGTCAGCCTGCAGAATGGCTTTAGAATCCACAGACTTCTGCTTCAGGAATTCCTCTAGGACCTCTTCAGCCTATGGACATACACACACGTACAGAAAAAAATTGATAATTATGACAAAGATGGTGATGAAAGTGGTCATGTCTTGTGATGTTGTCTAATATGGGCAAGACCTTGACTTCTTTATTGGCCTGGCTGTTATATTTCTTCCCAATGTCTTCCAGATCTTTGCAGAAGAGATCATAACCACCAGGTTTGGCATAGAAGCCCTTCTTGAGTTTTTCCACCATTGGTGCAGAGAGGGATGACAGGAGATCTTCACATCGTCTCTTTGAAGCTTGCTTGTTTTGGCACAAGTATTCATCAAAGAGTTTATTAATCTTTTCCTAAAAATATAACATGTAGCATGTCAGTAGCAGAAAGGTATATGAGATATATAGATATATATCTCTCACATCATCCGATCCGACAACGAGTGTGCTCTAAGCTATGTGCTCTAAGCTATGTTAGGTTATGTGGGTCTCCTTGGAAGCTGTCCCATATATATAGAACAGTTAGGCCTCCTCTTATACTGAGGAGATGTCGTACCCTTTCCCTGTCTGTGGAGTTCTGAGTTGCTTTGGCCACTGCTTTTATGATGGAGGCATCAGGGATCCTCTCGCTATAGTCTGTCTGTCTGAGGCCTCTGCTCCCTAAAGCTCCTCCTAGATAGCTCTTTGAGTTATTAGGCTCTGACAGCATGATTGGAAGCTTTGTTAAGATTGTTAAGTCTCCCCTTGCCTTAAGACAGAGTTATGACAAGGCCTCAATCCTTAGAGCAGCCTGGCAGTAAGTGTCAAGTTGCTAGCCTCTTTGTCTGCTAGTCTTCACGCCAAGGCCTCCATCCTTTGAAGTTAGAAGTTCAATTGGGTGCTAAGTTCAGTTAGAGACAAAGTTCAGTTAAAGTGCCCCTATTATGGATTTTTGAAAATTACCTCTTATGCAGTGTGTAACAGAGCTCTAAGTGAATGAAAACATCCTGCAAAGTTTTAAATCTGAAAGTGCACCGTGTATAAAGTTATTGTCTCTCAAAAGAAAGAGTCGACTCTGAATCATTGAAACGAGTCGTTTTAAAACAAATCACAAGTCGTTTCATGTTGACATCAACATGAAACATTAACATATTGCCCACCCACTGCGCGCGCAGACCTGGGAAAACTTGATTTTCGCGTTGGTCTGAATGAAAATGCAAATTCATTCTTTGCCACTAGGTGCTGCTTTTGGAGCGTTAAAAGCTCACAAACACTTCTTTAAATGAAATCGGCCAGTCACTGCAGATTAGATTCAAGCAAAGGAGGGGTTTGGAAAAATTAATCGTTGAGCGAATTGTTTTGGAGTCGTTGAGCAAATAAGGTCAAAATAAATGCATATTGTAAGAAAATGAAAGTGTTTTTTTGACCTTGCATGAATGCCAACCTGTTGTTGGGGACTCCCAAAACCAAAATATGAACCTTTCATAACCCATAATAGGGGCACTTTAAGGGCTAAGTTGTTAGGCTCTCTGCAACTAACTATGTTCCATGCTCTGGAACATAGTTAGTCCCCCTCTCTTATTAGAGAGTCATCATGCTATGGCTCAGGATTACCAGGCCCTTGAGTTTTGCCTGTGGGCTGAGCTTCTTTTCTGATTCTTTTCTAACTACAAAGAGAGAAGGTTTGTAACAAGGGAATTAAGTTACATCAGCCACAGGTGTGAATTAAGTTACGTCAGCCACAGGTGTGTACCTTAAGGATGGGGACTACTTTAGAGACTTTGACTTTTGTCTCAGCCAATGAAGCACTCATCCCTTCAACATGGTGGATTGGGCATTCTTTCCCTATAGCATCCTCTAGAGAACACAGTGCGAGTTCTCATTCTAAAGGGAAGGTCTCAGGTTACGCATGTAACAATGGTTCTCTTAAAAGGGGGACAAGACACAGCGTCCCCTTGCCATGCTTCAGGTATTCCTTTGCACGTATTTGCACCCTGCACGTGTCCACAACGGGGAAGTCGTGGCCTAATGGTTAGAGAGTAGGACTCATAATCCAAAGGTTGCGAGTTTGAGTCTCAGGCCGGCAGTAATTGTAGGTGGGGGGAGTGAATGTACAGCGCTCTCTCCACCCTCAATACCACGATTGAGGTACCCTTGAGCAAGGCACCAAACCCCCAACTACTCCCCGGGCGATGCAGCATAAATGGCTGCCCACTGCTCCGCGTGCGTGCGTGCGTGCGCGCGTGCGTGCGTGCGTGCGCGCGTGCGTGTGCGTGTGCACGCACTTTGGATGGGTTAAATGCAGAGCACAAATTCTGAGTATGGGTCTACAGGTGCCCTTTTATACTCACGCTCACACCAGTAGTGATGTGTAGGCTGTCGCCAGTCAATGTCAAGGGTTTACACTCCAGCTTCAGACATCAGTCAGGCCAGAGCCATTCCCCATAGTGTCCTAGTGTCCTCTAGGGGGATTACATGCTTAATCTGAGACATGCTCCATTTTATAATGAATCAGAGGACATTTCAGCTATCTGTAACATTTCCTCATGCCTTTGTGCTACATGCATTGAGGAATTTTTTTTCAGCTGGTTGCCCAGTGTTACCGAGTCAATGGTTCACCATCATCCTAAATGAACTGACACTGCCTACCTCTAGAGATGTCAGGTACCTCCCATCAGTGTCCCTGAAGGAACGCTTCATGAAGGCTTGTGTTGCCGTGCTGCTGAGTTGTTGGTGTTCTGAGGACACATCCTTCAGTTCCAGAGGGAAGGAGTCCTTCAGCTTCTCCATTCCACTTTGGTAAACCTCAAGCCCCTCCTTCAGTGCAGCCTCATTCTCAATCATTGCCATAGCGATCACAGCATTCTCCAGACATGGCACAGCCCCACTGGAGATGGTGTCCACGTACGTTTTTGCCAGATGACCCAGAACTTCAGCGAAAGAAAAAAAATCAAACACAGCGATAAAAAGGTATTGATAGATAAAGGTATTGACACATGGTTTTCTGTATGCACATGCAAACTCATGCAAAAATCTTCTTTAGAATCACCTCTTCCAGTGACTGTATATCCATCTTTCAGCCTCTTCACATTGCTATCATGAAAAACAAACTTGCAGAAATCATCTGTGACCTTCAGGAACTGAGAGGAAATGTCAGCAGAATCCAAGCTCCCCAGGCAAGACATATTTTCTGGGGCGGTTGGAAAGGGGAAAGTCAAGCACTTCCTGGAAGGAAAGAATTTTTGGATGCACTCCCTGGGAAAGTTGTACTCCACCACACTTCTTGAAGTGCCTAGAAAAGATTAACACATTCTCTAGCTGCTCTCAATTTTAGAGAAGAGCATGTCTGTTCTAGGAGTGTAGCTGCTTGAGCTACTGGACATAAAATGCTGAGACATAGGAAATTCTAAGCTAAAATACCAAAACACAGTAACAAGTACTAGCTGTGATAGTGATTATTAGGACTCTTAAAATAACCTTTTGCAGTATTTTTAAATTACCATGTTTCAGCTTCAGAGCAAACTCTAGGTACTCATCCTCTGTTGTATCTTTGCCATCGATCTTTAGCTCCAGTGTGAAGTCCCTCACAGCCCAGATGAAACTAGGGAAGAACTTCACAAACTCGCTTGAATCATCGGCATCCTCATCTGATGATTTGACATTGATGCACTCTGATAGTTCAGTGACATATCTGACAGTTTGTTCAGGCATGAACACAAAGCGGCAACAACTCATGATACATAGTTTAGCAAAACAAAAGTGTCAGTCCAAGAGGTAATAAGCAAAGACTTAAACTTAAACCATGACAGAAAAAAAGTAATTAAGGTTTCACTTTAAATATTATAAACTGCTCAAAAAAAACTTAAAGGAACACACTGAAAACACATCAGATCTCAATGGGTAAAAATATCACGCTGGATATCTATACTGAAATGGACTGGGTAATGTGTTAGGATCAAAAAGTTGCCACATCGTTTGATGGAAATGAAAATGATGCAGCAGACTAGTACATTTTGCTGAAATTTCATTGCAGCAACTCAAAATGGTACTCAATAGTTTGTATGGCCCCCACGTGCTTGTATGCATGCCTGACAACATCCTAATGAGACGATGATGTCCTGGGGTATTTCCTCCCAGATCTGGACCAGGGCATCACTGAGCTCCTTGGACAGTCTTGAGGTGCAACCTGGCGGTGTCGGATGGACCGAAACATAATGTCCCAGAGGTGTTCTATTGGATTTAGGTCAGGCGAGTGTGGGGGCCATTCAATGGTATCAATTCCTTCATCCTCCAGAAACGGCCTGCATACTCTCTGGGCATTGTCGTGCACCAGGAGGAACCCAGGACCCACTGCACCAGCGTAGGGTCTGACAATGGGTCCTAGGATTTCTCCCGAAACCTAATGACAGTCAGGGTGCCATTGTCTAGCCTGTAGAGGTCTGTGCGTGCCTCCATGGATATGCCTCCCCAGACCATCACTAACCAACCACCAAACCGGTCATGCTGAACGATGTTACAGGCAGCATAACGTTCTCCATGGCTTCTCCAGACCCTTTCACGTCTGTCACATGTGCTCAGGGTGAACCTGCTCTCACCTGTGAATATATATATATATATATATATATATATATTATGTATTTAAGTATAATATGAAGCAGTTTTATTCAGTGAAATGTTCAATTCCAGTTTGCAAGTGCTTTTATTGGGGTTTATAACGTTGAGCAGTGTGTAAAGAAAAAAATCTGACAATTTAATCATGAACCGTCAAGGTAAGCATCTCTGCCGGCTCCATAGAAACAAAATATTAAGATTATTATATTATATTATATTATATCATATCCGAGCTGTCTGGAATGCAGAATTAGGTTAACATTTCAATTAACGAGCGTGTACTACAATTACAAGCCATTCTATAAATTGACATTTCAGCACTTGACCAACGGATAGAGCTTAAAGCACGGCTACGTGCGATTGTGTTAAGTGCATTTTTGGGAAACGCACGTGATACAATAACGAGCGTTCATAAAATGACTCGTAGAAAACGCTCTTAAGCGCTAAGATCAATCGTCATCGGGAAACCCGGCCCTGGATTATTCAAGTGACAAATATCACTGATTCATAAATGCAATAATTTATGCCAAGGTATAGCCTACCAACAAAACTATTTTTATTCCGTTAAAGGGATAGTTCACCCAAAAATGAAAATTCTGTCATCATTTACTCACCCTCAAGTAGTTCCAAACCTGTGTGAATGTCACAAAGGAAGATATTCTGAAGAATGTGGGAAACAGAGCAGTTCTGGGGCACCATTGACTTCCATAGTATTTTTTTTTCCTACTATGGAAGTCAATGGTGCCCCAAAACAGCCTGGTTACAAACTTTCTTCAAGATATCTTCCTTTGTGTTCAGCAGAACAAAGAAATTAATACAGGTTTGGAACTACTTGAGGGTGAGTAAATGATGACAGAATTTTCATTTTTGGGTGAACTATCCCTTTAAGGCTCTTTAATGTAACAGTATTACTTTGTACATTTTTATACATCTAGCAAGTAGCCTGACTTTACCATCGACATAACTGTTTTCTCACGTAGTAGCCTATTGTGTATTATTATTATTATAAGGCTATTATTATTATTTAAAGGTGTATTGCATTATGCATATTGCAGATTAAATATTCGGAGCATAAACATTACCATGATATTGCTCAGCTGTATTTTCTCTTTGAGGAACTTGCATATCATAACTTAATGTGTTAAAAATTGCATACCACACGCTCATGTGAGTTTTTGATTGCAAAATATTAATAAAAAGTTTTACCTCGTTGATATGTAGCCAAAAAAAAATTAATTGTCCTGGCATGCATGCATTCAGTATAGCTTAAGGCTATTTTATCTTTGAGCACTTTTTCCTACAGTCCATTGTGTCCTTTTTGCTTTCTTATGCAGTGCGATAAATAATCGTTTGTAATGGGGACAGAAAAACTTTAACATAATAATATAATATAATATTATTAGCTGTTAAATGCAATTTAATTCATTTGGTGTGGAGAGTGCCTGGAATTAGGCTATATGACCTAATTAATATTAATATTAACGAATATTCGTGGGGAAAAGGTCTAGATGTTTAAAATTTTAATGGTGCTAATCAAGCACAATGCACAACTATGATGTCACTTTGTAGGCGAAAACCTGGAAGCGAGTGCATTTTAACGCTTCCGGTTCCATCGTCCCAGAGTAAATGGGTTTTTTGAATGGGATTTTGGTTAAATCCCTTAAATAAGGTCCGTGGTTCACACAAGCTCAAGATACTTTCACGTTTTATTCTACGACATAAAACACACCAGTTACACCCCACTCCTGATTTTTTAAAGCTGTTACGTTTCTTAAAAAAGACGGTTGCTAACAAGCTGCTAAATGGGACTACAGGCACTGTCGGAGACATTCAACGTCATCACGCTGAACAGTTTATCAATTTAGCATTTTCCAGTTGTAGTATAATTTCTAATACAATTAATTTTAGGATAACCAATGAATAGTTTACAGCATTTTATATTGTTGTTCGACAATGTTTTTTTGCTTTGCCCCGAAATGCGACATGTCTTCGGGGGGAAGAAGCTTGTTTTATCACTTACTGATGCGGAGACTCTGGTTCTGACCACAAGGTCACCGGCTTTACGTGGTGAAAGTGAAACTTTAATGATGCATAGTGTTTAAAGCTACGTCAAAAATAAATGTGTACGGCAACATGAAGCTGTTAGAAAGAGATTGTAGAAACAAGGATAAAATAACATTTTGTGTACCCACCCTAACAAAACGAGAGCTGAAATGTGGTGCTTTGTTCACTAAAATAAGTTTAATCTTACCATATCCAAAGACTCGCTCACTCTGCTGTTATTTAAAAGATTAAATACGGGGATACGTTTTTAATTAAAATATTCATATTAATCGAGGATTTATTGACTTTTAATGCACCTTATTTCGAAATGTACAGAAATACATGCTTTAATTAAATGTTCTTTTAGTTAAGATTATTTCATTTATTCACTATACTATTTATTACTAATGTCTCATTTCAGCGTTATGGTGGTGACGCTGAAGGCGAGTGACTGTGGTGCTGTAGTTCGTTTATAGCCTAAGTATAGCTTTTCAGTTCTGGCGCTTTTATTTAGGTTTCAAAATTCATCAAAGTTATATTATTTTGTGAAGATTATCCTGATGGACAAAACGTGTAAGTTTCATGAACTATTATTGAACACAGAGCTTAATTTTTTGCGATTATCCAAAATCCTACGGAAAAATCCCATTGGCTTCTTGTCGAGGAACCAGTTTCATGCTAACAGCCGATCCGCCTACAGAGTGACGTCATAGTTCCCCACTCTATTCAGGGTCTAGACTTTGACATGTCAATAATACACCCACAACAATAGGTGGTGCCAAAAACGCATAAAACAAGTGATTTTAAATCATAAGGCAGTACCCAGATTTGAAGACTACAATAAGATTTCACTTCTACTGTTAATAAAATTTTGGTAGGCTACTATGAGATGGATAGCCTAAATGTTATATAATTCAGATGGGCTACCTGTTATTTTTATGAAATATCAAAAAATGTATATTTTACAATGTCATTATTGGTACATTTTACCAGTATTTACCATACTTTCAAAACAGAAATAGGAAAGATATGCAATATGAAAATAATTTAAGAAAAAATGTGTTTTACAGAGAGAGAGAGAAAAAAAAAGAAGATTTGGTTTTCCAAAAGGTACATCTGGAAAAAGGGGGGTCGTCTTATATTCGGGTCACTACGGTATGAAGTTAGTGAAAATTTGGAGCTGACTAAACTTAAAATTTTAAGGCAGCACAAACACTAACACTAACTGTTTATTTAATTATTTTTTTTTTTAACTCTGCGGCCGCGCTAAATGTGGTGGAGAGTGGAGTTTTCGTTATATTTAAGAAGAGGTCATGGTTACATTGTTTCTTTTAACGGCACAAATCGAGCACAAACGAACGGCACCGGTTTGAAGAGATTTGGACGGCATGGGGTGGAGAGTGACGTCACTGTCCCGAATGGTTTTTGTTATTTCTAAGAAGGGGAAATATATTTGAAATTCATTTCAACAGCACAAATCAAGCACAAACGAATGACACCAGTTTTGTGCAATTTAGACCAACTGGGGTGGAGAGTGACGTCACACGGTCAAAATAAGAATGTTTAATATCTCAAACACCAAATCAGCACAAACGTAGCACAAACGAATGGCATAGTTTTGGTGATTATTTCTTTTTATGGGGTGCCAACTTCACGGAGGTTCAGCAGACCTCTCCGTGTCTTTACTGCATTCCAAAGGAAACGCACCCTTTTCTCTTCTAAGTGCAGACCAAGAACACAAACTTTTATGGACTTTGCCAAAAAGACAACCAATAGTTACTTCTGCTATTAATGCAATATACTCAATAGACAATATATCCTAAGGTTGTATTTCATGTATTTTAGAGGCTTTGTGTGGTTATTAGGATATTTTAATATATGCCGTAATCCATGTAGTAGATAAAATTAGTATATGTACCTTTTTGTATGCCAAATACTCGATGTCTGATGTTGAATGAAAGCTTGTGTTGATTGCAGAACATTGGTGAGAATTAAAAGTCGATTTTTAGCATCATATGCATGATTACGACGCATTATAGAAATCTGCTAGGATATTCTCTTCATGTGACAGATTTACTAGCATCTAATGTACGTACGGACAAGGAACCATATGGAGCTCCTTCCTACAGGAACAATTTGATTGGGACAGTCGCCCGTGGTGCACCGAAATTAGCCTGTTTAAAAACTGGACACAGGGCTCTACTCTGTGCTTGCTTGCTGCTTGAAAACTTTGGCTTCTCTCCCTGATTGCGCTGCGAAGCTCTCGCAGACTTAACAGCAAGCTGATCATCTAAAGAACTAAAACACTTCGTCAACTCCTCACTGAAGAAACTGTTAGAACCTGAAGCTACGCGAAAGAACTCTGAGAAGAACGTCTAGTGAATGTGTCCCTTTCAACGTCACAAAGAAACAGCCAACCACCGGAGGGATTCCCCCAGAACGGTCACGCAAGGACCGCATCAACAGCCAATCAGCAGCCCCGGGGTTTCCCAACCAGGCAGGAAACAGAACAACTCAACTCAGAGCAAGTAACAAACTCTCTCCATAATTCTGCTGGAAACTGGTTGAATTAGTCTTTAAAAGTAAAGATAGTGAAGTTCTCTGCTTATGACTTCCTCAGGCTGAATTTACAGAACTCTTGGAAAAGAGCATTAGAACCTTAAACTTTCTTCAAATTGCAACCATCTTGCCGGAACATGTGTATGTGTGTGTGGTTTTGTTTAGTATTGTATCGTAGATTAGCAAAATATACTTTGATTCATTTTATAAAGAATTCTTGTCGTGTGCTGTGCAATTTTCGAGCCACCCTTTGCCCTGATCCTTGTTACATTGCGCAAAATTTGATAAACTACTAGCGATTTGTTTGTGTTCTCGTTGGCCATGAAATAAGATAAAGAAAATTGCTAAGATATACTGATTTTAACGTCGCTGGACGAAGCGTTAATAAGGTATAGATCACAAGTTCTGAATTAATATCAATTCAATCAAATCAATATCAAATCTATAAAATTTGATTCCCAAAAGGAGAAATAAGAGCTAAAAATGTATAAATATGTTAAATTGTATTATTCACTGTATTATTCATTGCATCGTTGAAGTTGCACATGGAATAAAAAAGTGCTCAATTTCTTAATTCGTGGACACATTTATATATTTTTGCATGTCCTGTGCAGTTCTAGTACGGAAATGTTAAATAAGGCAAATAGTGAATAACAATGTATGTGTGTGACCTATTGAATAGCATAGCATTTTGAATTAAATGTAAATTTAAACGATTGTATTTGGGACCAAATAATGTGGTCACAATATGACAAAGTATAATAATCCATGCCTTATAAAACTGTTACCACTCTTAATGCTGCCACACAGAGGTATCTTTAGGTGTCTATAAATGATCAGAAGGATACTGCAGATCCATTACAGCCTTGTTGTCAATCGTCCCTCGACTGTTGTAGACCAGAGTGCTGCTGAGTAACACAGCCAGACAGAAGATGTTGGTGTCATGCTTTGGGTCTCCCTGTGAAAGATAAGGTTTTTTTTTTCCATTACCAGCATGATATAGAAGCACCTTGTTTTTGTCGTTCAGCTTTGAAACACTGCACAGACAAACAGTCATTACACTGCAGATTTATATGAATATGTTTCTCTTGTACTCATGAAACTGCTTGTGATGCTAGTTGTGTTTTCTTGTCACATCACCTTCTCCACGTCTCCGAGTCCCTCGGTGTCCAGCAGCACTAGAGTGGTTCCTGCTTTAGTGGGATGGGGCACACACCACATCCAGATGCCCTTCGTCTTGGACTCAATTGTGCTGCCCAGCGCAAACCCTGATAACGACAGTGACTTTTTAGCATGTAATGTTATTCACTTGAACTGCGTGATGTTTGCTATGAGTGCTGACCTGTTTGTTTCCCAGCGAGGCGGTTCATCAGGTAAGACTTCCCGGTTCGGTAGAGCCCCACCACGGCCACCACCACCACCGGCTGCTGGATCTGCTGCAGGATCTGCAGCGCTGACTGCTGCACACACAGCTTCCCATCTGAGTCCGTGTCAACGAAGCACACCGGTTTATCCATGACCACTGGAGACGCGTCTGCCCAACAGAACAGATACACATTTGAAAGCCTTTAGGAACTGCAGTGTACTAGAAATAAAGAACTGGAGGTGGATTGAGAAATACAAGTCAGTTTTCCTAATTAAAATTCCACATTTTGAGCGAATCCCTTTATATGTATTTGGTGTGCAACAAATTTTGGTGGTACAGGGAAACCTCAATATCTCATCTCAGGATGGTATGGAAGCTTGTTTATGCCACTAAATAAAAAATAAAAAGTTAATTGTGACTTTATATTTCAGAATTTATTTCCTCACAATTGCAAGTTTACATCTCACAATTCTGACATTTTTCTTAGATTTAAACTCGATATGATATATATTCTCCATCGATATAATCAATTTTGAGTTTATAACTCACAATTGCAACTTTATATCAAACTGATCTTTAGAGCACATTACAAGGTACATGTACATACATAAACATGGTGCATATTCTTGCTCCTTAGTCTTAGAGTTTTTGTCTACATGTAATGATCATGATCGTTAAAAGTCAGTGTTTTAATTTGGTAAGTATATTTTTGTCAAGTATGGTGTGCGTGCAGAACTTTTCAGGTTTGAGACTTCTTTCTTTCTTTTTTTATTATCTCTGATGGGGAAGCAGGTAGGAATCTGAAATTGTCACAGATGAAAATCCTCTATGGTCACACTTGAGTTTGAGATTATGATGGTTACAGATTGCATTATGCTGCCTCCAAGCCACTAAGTGTCATTATAAGATACAGTATATGCCATATGATTCTGCCTTCACTTTATGCAAAACATGCTTCCCACTTTTGAATACATAATTCCTTTTTAACTGCTCAACTTTTCTAGTATCTGTACGTGTGCTGTGGAATTTGTAGTGTTGTCAAAAGTACCTGTATTTTAGCTTTGATTATAATAGTCAGATTATTTGAGAGTGCAAATAATCTATGAAGATATAAATAATGTCAAATACTTTGATAAATTAGTTATAGGGAAGCAAAAATGACATTTAGGTGTTATGCATGGCTATCAGTACTTGATGTACAAACCCGATTCCAAAAAAGTTGGGACACTGTGCAAATTGTGAATAAAAAAGGAATGCAATAATTTACAAGTCTCATAAACTTATATTTTATTCAAAATAGAATATAGATAACATATCAAATGTTGAAAGTGAGACATTTTGAAATGTCATGCCAAATATTGGGTCATTTTGGATTTCATGAGAGCTACACATTCCAAAAAAGTTGGGGCAGGTAGCAATAAGAGGCCGGAAAAGTTAAATGTACATATAAGGACAAATTTGCAACTTATTAGGTCAATTGGCAACATAATTGGGTATAAAAAGAGCCTCTCAGAGTGGCAGTATCTCTCAGAAGTCAAGATGGGAAGAGGATCACCAATTCCCCCAATGCTGCGGCGAAAAATAGTGGAGCAATATCAGAAAGGAGTTTCTCAGAGAAAAATTGTTATCATCATCTACAGTGCATAATATCATCCAAAGATTCAGAGAATCTGGAACAATCTCTGTGTGTAAGGGTCAAGGCCGAAAAACCATACTGGATGCCCGTGATCTTCGGGCCCTTAGACGGCACTGCATCACATACAGGAATGCTACTGTAATGGAAATCACAACATGGGCTCAGGAATACTTCCAGAAAACATTGACGGTGAACACAATCCACCGTGCCATTCGCCGTTGCCAGCTAAAACTCTATAGGTCAAAAAAGAAGCCATATCTAAACATGATCCAGAAGCGCAGGCATTTTCTCTGGGCCAAGGCTCATTTAAAAAGGACTGTGGCAAAGTGGAAAACTGTTCTGTGGTCAGACGAATCAAAATTTGAAGTTCTTTTTAGAAAACTGGGACTAAAGAGGACAAGGACAGCCCAAGTTGTTATCAGCGCTCAGTTCAGAAGCCTGCATCTCTGATGGTATGGGGTTGCATGATTGCATGTGGCATGGGCAGCTTACACATCTGGAAAGGCACCATCAATGCTGAAAGGTGTATCCAAGTTCTAGAACAACATATGCTCCCATCCAGACGTCGTCTCTTTCAGGGAAGACCTTGCATTTTCCAACATGACAATGCCAGACCACATACTGCATCAATTACAACATCATGGCTGCGTAGAAGAAGGATCCGGGTACTGAAATGGCCAGCCTGCAGTCCAGATCTTTCACCCATAGAAAACATTTGGCGCATCATAAAGAGGAAGATGCGACAAAGAAGACCTAAGACAGTTGAGCAACTAGAAGCCTGTATTAGACAAGAATGGGACAACATTCCTATTCCTGAACTTGAGCAACTTGTCTCCTCAGTCCCCAGACGTTTGCAGACTGTTATAAAAAGAAGAGGGGATGCCACACAGTGGTAAACATGGCCTTGTCCCAACTTTTTTGAGATGTGTTGATGCCATGAAATTTAAAATCAACTTATTTTTCCCTTAAAATGATACATTTTCTCAGTTTAAACATTTGATATGTCATCTATGTTGTATTCTGAATAAAATATTGAAATTTGAAACTTCCACATCATTGCATTCTGTTTTTATTCACAATTTGTACAGTGTCCCAACTTTTTTGGAATCGGGTTTGTAAATATGTGAATACAAGTCTAATCTTCTGGAAATCTAAAAGCACCTAATTATGTGATTTGAAAAGCATAATAAAGAAAAAAAATAAAGTTTCTCATCTGTTCATCTGCTACTTCATTCTACTACTACAATTTTTTTGTTCCATTTTTCCTACCTGAAAGTGATGCAAACACTTCATCTTGAGCCTTTCTTTTCTTTGGCTTCTCATCACCAGACTCTCGTTGTCTCTTCACAGGAACAGTTTTTGACTGACATCCATCATTCACACGAGGGGAGACAGACGCACAGCGATGCATCTTGTGATCTTTCTGCATATTTTATATATTTTTTTTACAAACATGTATTTTCTGTATTTGGTATAAATGAACTAAATGTATTTTTCCTTACCTTAGAGTAGCTCAACCTGAGATCTGTGTTGTATGCTCATAGTTTTGTGTCAATATTTTACACACCCTTATGTTCATCCCTTTAATGCTGATTGGTCAGAGTGAATCAGGGATTGTCTCTGTTCTCTCACTCTCTCTGGTTATTGGCTCTGGCGACTCGCCCCTCCTTCTACTGACCATAAACACTAGTGTCCAGTTTAACACATGGTTTCACTTTCACAATCAGCAGCTGCATACTAGAAATCATGTGACAGCAGATAAAATGATTTCTGTTTTTATGGCACACAGAATAGCATTTTGTCCATCTGAGCTATGAAACAACAAAAGCTGAAGAGTAACAATGCAGAAAAACAACGATTACCATTTTGAACCTGTGGTGTTTTTGTCTGAGATTCACTGAAAATTTCCAACAATTTCCTTCCTCCTTTCTATGTATCAGACACTATGAAAATCATTTGGAAAATATTATGCTTACCTGAGTTAATCAGTAGTGCATGATGCTCACAATACAAAGGTCAAGAGTTCAATGTCCAGGGATCGCTTTCATTAATGAATGAAATGTGTTTGGATTAAAGTCAGTGTTAGTTTGGATAAAATCATTAGCTAAACGAGTAAATTGCTGCATGAAAGCCTTCAATCAAACAACAAAACTTTCAACATATACTGTTTGCCTGAGTTATTACTGATTAACTCCTATCCCCCGGTTTCAGGTTTAAGCCTAGTCCCTGACTAAAATGTAAGTCTGAGCTGTTTCAACAGAAAGAAACTTGCACTGGCTGATTTTAAAATATATCAGTGCCTTTGTTTTGTCTCAAGATGCACACCAGTAATGTTAAGAGCCTCAGTGTCTCGTTCTCTGTCTGGATTTCCCTTTTATGCATTGATTTCACCAAACCTGTCAATCTATCATGGATGGAGCCTGATTTATTATGACTATCAAATGCCAAAAAGGTTATGTGTACTCCTTCACAACATGGAGATGAAGACATCACTGCTTGTGAGATTATGATTAAACTGTAATAGAAAAATAACAGAAAATTATTCCTGGCTGGCTGTGATATCTAAATTAATGATCTATGCCCCATTAGCTGTTTCCTAATGAAACTTGATGGAAAAAATTGGAATATTGCATATAGCATTTGCAAATAAAGCATTGTTTCCAGCCCATGTGTTTAAGAGAACAAAATCGTCAGTTACACTTTATATTAGGTGGCCTTAACTACTATGTACTTACATAAAAAAATTAGTACAATGTACTTATTGTATTCATAATGTATTGCAAAAAAAAATTACTGCTATTGAGGTGGGATATGGGTAAGGTTAGGGACAGGTTTGGTGGTCTGGGTGGGTTTAAGGGTGGGTTAAGGTGTAAGGGATGGGTCAACAGTGTAATTATAAATGTAATTACAGAAATTAATTAGAGATGTAATTACATATTGGTATCTTTACAAATATAAATACAATGTAAAAGCATGTATGTACACAATAAGTGCATTGTAACAAATTATTAATTTAAATGTAAGTACATAGTAGTTAAGGCCACCTAATATAAATTGGGACCAAATCGTCACTTCCTGGGAAACTGGGGCAAAGTGTCAATGTTCCGTCCCCTGACGTAATTGTGTATATTGGGAGATGGTCAAATGTTGTTTTCTTCTCCCTCTGTTTCTCTTTCTCTCTCTCTCTGCTACGTAGCGGTCCAAACCATCTGCAGGTGATTTCAATTAGCGGCAGCATGGCTTCCCTGTTACGCAGTGTGCAAGAGGGATAAAGGAGCAGAGAGACATGGCTCAGGAGGAGTCCCTTATCCGCTATCCCAGAGACGCTGTTTTATTATTTTCTCCTGAGCAATCTGTGATATGTGAACCTAAGGTGTGGTTGCAACAACGTTAATGTTGAGATTCTGTGTGAATCTAGTATTGTGAAACCATGTAGGGAGTTGGGCGCTGATTGATTTGGGTTTAACCCCTTCTAAACTTTTCACCTGTTTTCGTTAGTCAGGGAGAGAGGTAAGATTATTGTCTTTTATTTTGTTTTCTTTTGCCAGGGAAGTTATTTTGTTATAACCTTTAGAAAGACTGTGTTTTGTTTGTTATTTTGGCATTTGCTCTCTCCTGACACTTTGGTTATTTAAGTTGATTAACTGCCCTGATATTGTATATTTTCAATAGTTATTCTTTTGGATTATGTTAACTCCTTAATAAAATAATTAAGTATATTTTCGACATTTGGTATTCTTTTGTGTTATGGTGTTAAGTAGAGGATTTTGGTGTGAACCTTTATTGTAAGTGCTACTGGTGAACGTGATAACAGCTGGGATAGAGGAGAAGGAGACTTCTCAACGTTCACTTATTTATTTGATCACCGCTTTTAGTTTTACTACTTCTGCTCTGAAACCCCTAGACTAGAGGGCAGAACGTAATAGTCAACAATAAAAAAGGAAGTTGGTGCAACTGGGAAATCTACTCTGACCTTTTTCCCCTAGATAATAAATGACTTTATAGAAAATAAGACAAGAAAAAAAAAATAGGAACCACCTCAATCAAATATCATAAAGTCATATAATAACTGTCATTGAAACAACCCTTATCCTCTTATTTGAAGAAGTGAAAGCCATTAGGAGCAATGAATGAATGACAGGAGCCTGACTATAACACTGGAGGAAGCACAGGAGATCGCCAGAAAGTCTCTGCAAATGCATAACATCCCTCGAATAATGGGACCTGTAGACAGGACTCACATTCCCATCCTTCCTCCTTCAGATGGGTACAAAGACTGGTACTTCCAGGCCAGCCCGTACCACCCCTTCTGCCCCTTGGCTGTCTGATGTTCTCCACGAAAGTGTGTGGCGGAAGTCAAAAAATCCTACTGACCTTAATGTGTATCAGTCACTCCTCTCTTCCTTCTCTGTTAAAGTCTCCACTGCTAAAAGAACATATTACCATAACAAAATTAACAATTCGTCTAACTCTCGCATACTCTTTAAAACATTTTTCGAGCTCCTTTGTCCTCCTCCTCCCCCTCCTTCATCGACTAACAGCTGACGACTTTGCCACGTTCTTCATTAAAAAGCGTCCTTAACCATCTTCAAGGATCGGCCAAAAACTCATCTCTTCCATCTTTATTTGACCCTCTAACTCTAGCACTCTCTATTCTAATTCTATTCTTTAAAAAAACTTGTCCCTTTTAGACTTGCACTCTATTCATTTACTGCTTGTTTTCTTAAAAAAATAAATAAAAAAATAACAACGAACACTAGCTTTTCTAATCTTTTTGTATTCCGTTTTCTTTTTATTTATTATTCAATTAACAAAAGCAAAACAGGCCTCTAACACTAGCTTGGTCTATTTCTTTTTCTGTTTTTTTTTTATTTGTTTATTATATAATTTAAAAAAAATACTTGCTTCTTGCTAAGCTATGTGAGACTTGTTATAGCACTTGTGTATTATTGTTCTTTTGTTGACTTTGATTGCTTCTATTGTCCTCATTTGTAAGTCGCTTTTGATAAAAGCATCTGCTAAATGACTAAATGTAAATGTATTGTAAATAAATAAAAATACAGAGGAACATTTTAATTGTTTGCAGTGCACACAATATTTAATACCACGACAATATGAATTTAAGACTTTTAAAGACCTATAGAAATCTTGAATTATACTTTGTGTGTACAGTTTTTGGAGCATCAGCTGAAAGATGCCTGGCAGTGGACATGTTGCCAACAGTGTTGGCGAAAGTTACTTTTAAAACTAATGCATTACAATGTTGAGTTAATCCCTCCAAAAAAGTAACTAACTGCATTACTTAGTTACTTTTTATGAAAAGTAATGTGTTATGTTACTTTTGCATTACTTTTCCTCATCTGTTTTTCATCATTTCTCATATGTTTTTAATATAAAAATGTAAAAGCCCTTTCACAACAAAGGTGAAATGAATATGCCTCAGGCTGAAGGAAATGTAAATACAATTATTAACATATTTAATTATTGCAGGTTTGCGTCATATTCTGAGTTTGCATTTCACAGTTTTTATGCATTTTGGGAAATACTAAATCTCTTTATGTGCAAGAGAGATGAGTAAATGCATGTTCACATTTAGTCTAGAACTACAGTAAGCATCATGTTTACACACAACGCCTCAGCACTTGCTCCTAATTTCTCTCAACATGGCAACACCAGAGCTGTCAATACCCGAGGAAACAAAGTAACTGGCATTACTTAAAAATAAAAAGTAACTCAGATATTTGTGACCCTGGACCGCAAAACCAGTCATAAGGGTCAATTTTTTCTGAAGAAATAAGCCTCCCATTGATGTATGGTTTGTTAGGATCGGACAATATTTGGCTGAGATGCAACTATTTGAAAATCTAGAATCTGAGGGTGCAAAAAAAATCTAAATACTGAGAAAATTTCCTTTAAATAGCACATTTGCACAGTCATAATTAGTTTTTTCTATTATATGTCTATTATATGTATGTCAAATTATATGTACTGTATGTCTGCACATTCCCTCTTTCCTTTGAATTAAAGTGGCAATTCAGCGTCAATTACTTGAATGGAAAACAAAACAAACTCACTTCCCCTATATTAAACATATAACTTTTATTAACAAACCAAATAAAAACACACCATACTATAGGCCTAATATAAAATGACAAATAACTTACACAAAGTTTAAATATAAAAATGAAAATCAGCAAAGAGTGTGGAACCAAAAAAAGAAACATGGAACATAAATTAGCAAAACAAATATGAAAGCTTAGAGTCAGGCTTTTCAAAATCCAAAATATTGAACATGCGCTTTTATATTTTCGCATTTCGTCGATTTTTTTGCCATCATCTCGTTGCTCACCGCACTCTCCTCACATGAAAAATTAAATCTGACTCCTGCTGCTGATCTGTGATGTGACTGTTCTTTGACACACGGCATTGAGCAGGCGTGTTCAGTTTGTAATTGTAGTGTCTGTTCTCTGACTGAACAAAATTATTTTTATTACTATAAAAAAAATCAAAACGATGGTGCCGCAGTGAGCAAGTGACATAACCGGTGTTGCGGCTTAACACTGTCAACACTGACTATTGCGGCAAGCCTACTGCACTACACGTCACGTCACCTTTTTTTTTTTTTTTTTTACAGTATATACAGTACATAATACACACTTGCACATAAACCTTCTGATCAAGATACATATTACTTTGTTTTTATTTTTCTCAGTCTTATACAGGTGCATCTCAATAAATTAGAATGTCATGGAAAAGTTCATTTATTTCAGCAACAACTCAAATTGTGAAACTCGTGTATTAAATAAATTCAATGCACACAGACTGAAGTAGTTTAAGTCTTTGGTTCTTTTAATTGTGATGATTTTGGCTCACATTTAACAAAAACCCACCAATTCACTATCTCAACAATTCACTATCTCATCAATCAGACCAATAAGAAAAAAATATACAGTAAATGAACATACTTTCCAGAAGGCCAACAATTCACTAAAAATATGTACTCAATACTTGGTAGGGGATCCTTTTGCTTTAATTACTGCCTCAGTTCGGCGTGGCATGGAGGTGATCAGTTTGTGGCACTGCTGAGGTGGTATGGAAGCCCAGTTCCTCTTCAGGAACTTGAGCTGCATCCGAAAACGCTAGGGGAATGCCTTCAGTGTGACCGGCTCTGAATACAAGTGTAATCTGTCCAATGGATGGGCGAGACGTCACGGGCGAGGTGACGTAATGACCAGCTGGTATAAAAGCACGTGCGGTGAAACCGGCATCAGCTTTCTGTCATTCAGCTAGCGCTCTGTGTCTGAACTGTGTGTCTTATTTGGTGTTGTCTGTCCTTTGAAGCATCATGTCAAAGAGCCAGTATAAGGCTAAGCATATGAAGGGCGAGAGCAGATCACAATACAAGCTGTGTGTTCCTCCCTGCAAACGCTATTTGTCTGCAGGTGATACACACAGCTTGTGTGTGGTTTGTTAGGGAGCGAGGCACACAAAGTCGGCTCTCGAGGGAGCCGACTGCCCGCACTGCGAGTGTCTCCCGCTGCGTACGCTTCGCTTCCGAAAGGCCCTTTTTTCCCAGGAGGGTTCTTTCACCAGCGTTCCCCGCTGAGGCGGAATGGCGGCGGCGCTCGTGGGGTTCGCAGCGGGATCTGATGGAGGGATCGGAGACGAGCGAGTCTCTATCTCCATCCTCACCCATTAGATCCGGTGTCTGCTCCCCGAGATCGGAAGCCCGCCATGCGGTTACTTCTCCTCGGGCAGCGGGCTCGGCACTTCTCCTGTCTTCCTCCGAGGAGGTTGACGTGGAGAGCGCCGAGTATGTTTCGCCCTCTCTTTCGCCCCAATATGAGGAGCTTGTGGAGGTGGTCACTCGTGCTGTGGCCAGATTAAACATCGATTGGCCGGCCGAGTGTCGTGTTGAACCGCAGAGAAGCAAGTTGGATGAACGCTTTCTGCGGTTTAAGACTCCACCTCCACATCGGAGCCTGCCGTTTTTTCCCGACCTTCACACTGAGGTGTCGAGGTCGTGGGGAAAACCATTCTCGGCCCGCCTCTTCGTCCCCTCGTCTGATTACTACGGTAATGTAGCGGGGACGAGTGAGCGCGGTTACAGAGCAATGCCTCGGGTGGAACAGACGCTCGCGAGCTATCTGTTCCCTGACGCTGCGTCGTCTCTGAAGGCTTCGACCTTGCCCACCAAGCCGCTGCGCACATCGTCAGCGCTGGCGGGCAAGGGGTACGAGGCAGTAGGTCAGGCAGGTTCGTGTCTGCACACCATGGCGGTTCTGCAGGTGTACCAGGTTGACCTGCTTAAAGACCTAGATGAGGATGAGGGAATCAATGCAGACGATATCAGCGAGCTCCGCAAAACTGCTGATTTGTCTCTCCGCGCCACCAAGGAGACCGATCGTGCTATTGGGCGGTCTATGGCAGCCCTGGTGGCAGCGGAGAGGCATCTCTGGTTGACCCTGTCAGATATCAAAGACCGTGACAGGGTCTTCCTCCTGGACGCCCCGCTTTCGCCTTCTGGCCTGTTCGGTGACGCTGTTGGTTCCGTCGTCGACAGGCACCAGGAGGCCAGGAAGCAGGTGGCGGCGTTCCAGCGGTTTCTCCCTCGCCGCTCTCTAGCTCAGGGGGCTGCTGGGCGAGAGCAGCCCCTGCCGTGTGCTGGCTCCTCACATAGAGAGGCGCAGAAAGAGAGTGTCGCCGCCCGTGCTCCCCCGCGGCGGTAAGAAAGGCTCTCGGTCGGGGGCCTCTAAGCCTAAGCCGGATCTACGGACCGTCCTCCAGGCAAAGAGGTCTTCGGCCAAGAGGCCCTGATGCTTATGGCCCAAGGCTTATGAGGGTAGCCCCCGCTGGGGAAGAGCGGCGTTCACCGCATTACACGGTGCCCGTCTCTCCTCAGTGCCCTCAGAATGGTGTTCCAGGGCGCAGCGATCTCCAGCGAGCACATATCTCAGTTCTCTCCGCCCGGAAACGTAGCGGAGCTGAGATGCTCGCCACCCCTTCGGGGATCTCTAGAGCAGCTAGTTCAGTTGTCTCCTGCCGGTGTGCCGTTCCAGGACACCGAACTAGCCGCTCTGATTACACCAGAGGCCAGTCTCGAGAGACTGGTTCCCTTAGTAGACTATTTTGCAGCGTGGAAACTACTGCCAAATGTGTCTCAGTGGGTCCTGCACACTGTAGAGAGAGGTTACAGAATCCAGTTCGGTTCTCCTCCGCCTCGATTCAACGGGGTGAATCCCACTCTGGTGGGTCCCGAGCAGGCTCTGGTAATGGAACGAGAAGTAATTACTCTCTTAAGAAAGGAAGCCATCGAGGTGGTCCCTCCTCAAGAGAGAGAGTCCGGGTTCTACAGCCAGTACTTTATAGCTCCAAAGAAGGATGGAGGGCTGCGTCCCATTTTAGATCTGCGTCAGTTGAACCGCTCAGTCAACAGACTGAGGTTCAAGATGCTCACACTCAAACAGGTTGTGTCTCAGATCAGGTCCCAGGACTGGTTTGTTACAATCGATCTAAAAGACGCATACTTCCATGTCTCCATCCTTCCTACTCACAGGAAGTTCCTGAGGTTTGCGTTCGGGGGCGAAGCTTACCAGTATCGGGTTCTTCCTTTCGGCCTAGCACTCTCACCCCGCACTTTTACAAAGTGTGTGGATGCCGCGTTAGCTCCGTTGCGGCTACAAGGCATCCGCATACTCAATTACATCGACGATTGGTTGATTCTCGCTCATTCAGAGCAGATGGCGGCTCAACATCGAGATGTTGTTCTCGCTCACATGAAAGTGTTGGGGTTAAGACTGAACGCCAAGAAGAGTGTGCTTTCTCCATTACAGAGGACCACTTATCTTGGTGTGGTGTGGGATTCGACCACGATGCAGGCACGTATGTCGCCTGCTCGGATCGAGTCGATCCTCACGGCAGTCAGGAGAGTGAAAGAAGGCCAGTCACTCACTATCAAGCAGTTTCAGAGACTGCTGGGTCTGATGGCAGCTGCGTCCAACGTGATACCTATTGACCTGCTGTACATGAGACCCCTACAGTGGTGGCTCAAGACCAAGCGGTTCTACCCAAGAGGGGACCCACTTCGCATGATCAAGGTCACGCGGCGGTGCCTACGTGCCTTAGACATGTGGAGACAACCTTGGTTCTTGTCTCAGGGCCCGGTGCTGGGAGCTCCATGTCGCCGCGTAACGCTAGCAACGGATGCGTCCCTCACCGGTTGGGGAGCGGTCATGAGTGGCCACCCTGCCCGCGGTCTGTGGAGTGGTCGCCATCTCACTTGGCACATCAATTGGCTGGAGATGCTGGCTGTGTTTCAGGCTCTGAAACACTTTCTCCCAGACCTAAGAGATCGCCATGTGTTGGTCCGCACCGACAACACGGCAGTGGTCTCTTACATCAACCACCAAGGAGGTCTGCGGTCGCGCCCCCTGTACAGGCTGGCGCACCAGATCCTTGTGTGGTCCCAGGGCAAACTCCTCTCGCTGAGAGCAGTGTACATCCCTGGGCATCTCAATGTGGGAGCAGACATCCTGTCAAGACAGGGGTCGAGGCCCGGGGAATGGATGCTTCACCCAGAGGTGGTGAAGCAGATTTGGAGAGTGTTTGGCCAGGCTCAAGTGGACCTTTTTGCGACTTGGGAGACATCGCAATGTCCCCTCTGGTACTCTCTGACTCATCCAGCTCCACTGGGGCTGGATGCCATGGTACAGACTTGGCCGAGGCTTCGTCTGTATGCCTTTCCTCCGATTGCTCTGCTCCCCGGAGTTCTGGAGAGAGTGCGCCGGGAAACTGTACGCCTTGAAGTGGAAACTTTTCACTTCATGGTGCGGAGACTGCCAGCTCGACCCGGTTAACTGCCCGGTTGGTACAGTACGGTCCCGTGTTTCTCCATGGGACCTGGCTGTGGTGTTCTCTGTATCTCTGTGGTGTTATGCTCTCTGTAGGCCTCCCTTTGAGCCTATAGAGGAGATATCTGATCGCCATCTCACTCTGAAGACTGTATTTCTTCTGGCAATTTCTTCTCTTAAGAGAGTTGGGGATCTGCAGGCCCTCTCTGTGGCCCCTACCCATTTGGACTTTGCGCCTGGTATGGCCAAAGCCTTTTTGTACCCTCTTGCAGGGTACGTCCCCAAAGTTCCTTCTGTCACGCCACAGCCTGTCGTACTGCAGGCCTTCAGTCCTCCTCCCTTCAGGGAGCCAGACCAGCAGAAGCATAACTGTATGTGTCCAGTGCGAGCGCTGGATGCATACGTCCACAGAACTGCCCTGTGGAGAAGGGTGGACCAACTGCTGATTTGCTATGGGCCCCCTAAGAGAGGTCTTTCTGCTTCCAAACAGACCCTCAGTCGGTGGATTGTGGAGGCCACTGTCATGGCATATGAGTCCTCTGATCTCCCCTCGCCGATGGGAGTCAGAGCTCACTCCACACGAAGTGTGGCGGCCTCCAAGGCCTTTCTCGCAGGTGTCCCCTTACAGGACATCTGCAATGCTGCGGGATGGTCTACGCCCCTGACCTTTGTCAGGTTTTATGGCCTTGACATGCGGGCCACTCCAGGCTCTTCCATCCTCTCGCCCTGATGTGCTCCGCAGGGATACACACTGGGCAGGGACTTGGAAGCCTGGCGGCGTGGGCATCTCGTTCCCCTAGCGTTTTCGGACGCAGCTCGAGTTCCTGAAGAGGAACGTCTCTAGGTTACGTATGTAACCCTAGTTCCTCGAGGGAACGAGACGCTGCGTCTCGAGGCCACACTTCCGGCATCCCTGCCCGCGCTTGCTTCATTCCTAGAAGCTGATGCCAGTTTCACCGCACGTGCTTTTATACCAGCTGGTCATTACGTCACCTCGTCCGTGACGTCTCGCCCATCCATTGGACAGATTACACTTGTATTCAGAGCCGGTCACGCTGAAGGCGTTCCCCTAGCGTTTTCGGACGCAGCGTCTCGTTCCCTCAAGGAACTAGGGTTACATACGTAACCTAGAGACGTTTCTTTGACAGTGGCCTTCAGCTCATCTGCATTTTTTGGTCTCATTTTCCTCTTGGCATTTTCCACTAGATTCTCTATGGGGTCAAGCAAACCAACACCATGGTCATTTAACCAACTTTTGGTGCTTTTGGCAGTGTGGGGAGGTGCCAAATCCTACTGGAAAATGAAATCAGCATTTTTAAAAAGCTGGTCAGCAGAAGGAAGCAATTTCTTGGTAAACGGGTGCAGTGACTTTGGTTTTCAAAAAACACAATGGACAAACACCAGCAGATGACATTGCACCCCGAATCATCACAGACTGTGGAAACTTAACACTGGACTTCAAGCAACTTGGGCTATGAGCTTCTCTACCCTTCCTCCAGACTCTAGGACCTTGGTTTCCAAATGAAATACAAAACTTGCTCTCATCTGAAAAGAGGACTTTGGACCACTGGGCAACGGTCCAGTTATTCTTCTCCTTAGCCCAGGTAAGACGCCTCTGACGTTGTCTGTGGTTCAGGAGTGGCTTAACAAGAGGAATACGACAACTGTAGCCAAATTCCTTGACACGTCTGTGTGTGGTGGCTCTTGATGCCTTGACCCCAGCCTCAGTCCATTTCTTGTGAAGTTCACCCAAATTCTTGAATTGATTTTGCTCGACAATCCTCATAAGGCTGCCGTTCTCTCGGTTGGTTGTGCAGCTTTTTCTTCCACACTTTTTCCTTCCACTCAACTTTCTGTTAACATGTTTGGATACAGCACTCTGTGAACAGACAGCTTCTTTGGCAATGAATGTTTGTGGCTTACCCTCCTTGTGAACGGTGTCAGTGATTGTCTTCTGGACAACTGTCAGATCACCATGATTGTGTAGCCCAGTGAACCAAACTGAGAGACCATTTTGAAGGCTCAGGGAACCTTTGCAGGTGTTTTGAGTTGATTAGGTGATTGGCATGTCACCATATTCTAATTTTGTTGTGAATTGGTGGGTTTTTGTTAAATGTGAGTCAAAATCATCGCAATTAAAAGAACCAAACACTTAAACTATTTCAGTCTGTGTGCATTGAATTTATTTAATACACAAGTTTCACAATTTGAGTTGAATTACTGAAATAAATTCTATATATCCACCTGTATGTATGTTCCCAAGGCTCCCAGAAATCACAACAAATTTGTGCACACGTGGCAAATTAAAGTCATTCTGATTCTGAAATGGTACATTTGGCTTATTACCAAAAACCTATTTTATAAAAGTGTCTGCTAAATAAAACACACTTCAAATTCAAAAGACTGATAATCTGTGGAGCATTTCAAAGGATGCTGGTCTTAAGTAGGGTTGTTCCGATTCCGATATTAGTATCGGAAATTCCACCGATACCACAAAAAATTCTGGCATCGGTATCGGCGAGTACTTGAACCCATGTACCGATCCGATACCATTTTCTATAGTTACAACCTATAGTTATGCGCGCTTGCTTAACACTGCAAATCGGAAATCAATTCTTCTTCGCTGCTCAGAATTCAAACACAGGAAGTTGTGCTGTGTTGCCACAAGCAACCACTATTTAGAGCAGCGAATAAGTACAAACGTGCTAGCACACTGCCAGTAAATCACTCGCATATGCTACTAAATCTTCACCCTGGGCGACAAAATGATGTCTAATATTAGCCACTGACTAATAAATAATCAGATTTTACTCGCCAGTGTGTGAGTTGGAGGCTATGTAAGTTTAGCACAGATATATTGTCACTCGCGGGACACTCTGACTGAGCGCTTGAGAGTTTCACTCTCCGTCAATCTATTTTCAGATCATCTGAGTGAATGCGCAGCGCACCTGTATTTGATGCACCGTAAGCTCTAGTGTGAAGCGCACGACTCGCTGTCGCTTTGCTTTCTTCTCACACGCAAAGAGAGAGCGAGAGAGTGTGTGAGTCTTTTACCATTGATCTTTGGCTGGCGCTCACCTATTATCGTCCCCGTTTTGATTTCAGCAAATCAGTTCGAGCCAATGCAGACAACGTGATTAATATTCATTAATCCAGCAGCTTGTTAATCCTTAGTGCGTTTATATTGTTTTTAGTAGAATTCATAGTATGATTTTAATCTTATCAGTATTATTGATCGTTTTTTCCCCATTTTTTATAGAAACACTGAATGACCAAAAAAGCACCAACACCAGTCCTTAGTTCAGTTAAAATGACTGTACATACATGGTTACCAAGTTTTAATTCTAATTGCTAAAGTTCTATCATTAAATAATACTTGATTATCATAATATATTTATAATGCTTGACTGACTGATGTTAAGATTGTACTTTTAGATATTTAAATAGATGTGCTATTTTCCAAACATTATATATTATATTTGTTTTGTTTACTCGCCAGACTATCTATCTATCTATCTATCTATCTATGGTGAAGCACACCATAAAATAATTGTATCAATTCATACAGGTCTAGTAGTACATACAGCTGTATAACCAGATACACACCCAGGTATCGGATCAGTACTCTGTATCGGCTGATACCCTGAGCCTAGGTATCGGAATCGGTATCGGGAAGGGAAAAAGGGTATTGGATCATCTCTAGTCTTAAGGTCAAAAACCAGCACTGAAACACCAAATGTATGTCTTCAGAAATCATACTGACACATCCTGACATGTTCTGCTCTGATTTTCTGTCAATTTACTGGAGAAGTGTCTGGAGAAGTTGACGCTAGTAGACGAAAGTCAGAGCCAGTCTTCAGATAAAAAAAAATAAAAAATCCAGTCGTCAGAGATCAAAAATGTTTGATATTTTGAGCCAATTGTAGAACGTATATTGTTTTCATTTGTCACGCGTCTCCTAGGAACATGTTTCTGTGTTTATTGTGATCAGAACACCTTTACACTCTGCTAGTGTGTGATTCTCAGTCGTTTAGTGTATGATGGCAGCATTTTCTCAGTGACTATTTACAAAGTCGGTAAGTGTATGGTGCCTAGTGTTTGTAAAATCTGTTCAGATTTTAACAATCGTGTAATGTATTCCAGCCTTAAGAAAGAAACTCATACAGGTTTGGAACAACTTGAGGGTTAACTATTTTTGGATGAAATAACACTTTAAGATAAGTAAATGGCTTGTAATGCCTCATATGACTGTTAAGTTTTCTTTAGATCTGAAACTCTCTCCTCAGGGAAGCATGTGAAAGGCTTCTCTTCACTGTGAATTCTCATGTCTCTCCAGTGTGAGTCGTTACATGATTCTTATATTCTTTCCTGTCCGTGAAACTCATTCCACACTCATGACATATAAAACTGTTCGGTCTTAAGTGAATCCTCATGTGGGCTTTGAGGTTTCCATTTTGAGTGAAACTCTTTCCACACCGTTGGCAGGTAAAACGTTTCTCTCCTGTGTGAATTCTCAGGTGGACTTTAAGGTTTCCTTGTTGACAGAAACCCTTTCCACACTGAGGGCATATGAATGGCTTTACTCCGGTGTGAAATCTCTTGTGGATTTCAAGGTTTGCTTTTCTAGTAAAACTCTTTCTACACTGTTGGCAGGTGAAAAGAGTCTCTCCAGTGTGACACTTCATGTGGACTTTAAGGTGTCCTTGTTGATAGAAACTCTTTCCACACTCATCACATCTGTAAGGCTTCTCTCCTATGTGAATTTTTATGTGGGCATTAAGACCTTGTTTATGTGTAAAACTCTTTCCACATTGAGGACATGTGTAAGGCTGCTCTCCAGTATGAATTCTCATGTGGCCTTTAAGACTTCCTTTTCGAAGGAAACTATTTCCACACTCCTGGCAGGTGAACGGCTTCTCTCCGGAGTGAATTCTAATGTGCCTTTTAAGGATTCCTTTTTCACTGAAACTTACTCCACATTGAGGGCATGTGTAAGGTCTCTCTCCGGTGTGAGTTCTCATGTGGTCTTTAAGGGTTTCGTTTTTACTATAACATTTCCCACATTGTTGGCAGCTGTAAGGCTTTTCTCCAGTGTGAATTCTATTATGAACTTCAAGATTTCTTTTTAAAGTGAAAATCTTTCCACACTGTTGGCAGCTGAAATGACCTAGAGCTCTTTTCTTTTGAGCTCTTTTTCGTGTAGAAGTCTTTTTAGTCTGTGAGCAACTTAAATTAGCGGTTTCTCCAGTGAAGTCAAGATGTTTCTCATACTGATCTTTGTCTTCCATTTCATTCCGTTCTTGACTCTCCTCTTTATGTGACATCAAGTCTAAAGCAAAAAGAAAACAATACAAGTTAACCCCATTTTAATGGCACAAAGCAACAGACATCAATACATTTAGATACAGAAACCATCAAAACCAACGTGTTCTAGACTCCACCAACAAGCGTTATCTGTACACTTCTCAATACTGTTAACTCTTTGCTTTCTTTAGGAAATGTCCCAGATACTTTTCAAGCTGGTAGTTATGAACACCTTTTGAAACAGCTTGAATAAGGAAAACTGGTTAATTATAGACATCTCAAATTCGCCATTTACATCTAAAACAACACAGACCACATCATTCTCTTAAGCCTGGCTCACACTGTGTGATTTTGGCCACGATTTGGCCGTCTGAGACAAAATTTGAAAATCCCAAAAGATTCAAATAATCCTAGGCTAAAATTTGTAGTCTTAGATCACTGGTTTGACATGTTCACCGACAGCCGATTAATGGCCATTGCGATCAAATTTTACCTCCGACGAAATTCCGGCAGTGTCTGAAGATTTGGCGCACAGTCCTGCAGTGTGACTTCTCCTACAACAAACGTCAAACTGTCTTCATTTTTCAAGTTGACTGAATTGCCTAGCAACTTTTATGATGGCTGTTGTTGTTGTTGTTTATTAAATATGATTATTCAATTATTAGTATTTTATAGAAATAATAATAGTATTTAATAGTGTTTAGTACTGAGACATGGTGTGTTTGTTTGTGATGGTGAGTGGCATTGTTCCGCCATTAGATGGTGACAACAGACTGTTTTTATAAGTCAGCGCTGCAGTAAAGACTTTTACTTTGAAAAATAAACTTTTCTAAACGAAAGATATTTTTACTTACAACAACAGCTTGACTCAGCTAACAAATGCACTGAGGAGCGCTATCATCAGAAATCAATGAAAGGATATTGACGTTACGACAAAGATAACTCTTTCATCAGTGGACATTCAAAGTTGTAAGTAACATTAGGAGAATGAGATGCCTGTATCAGATATGGCTGTATATCGCCACGGCTGTGGTTACCTATGGCCGAACCTACTCGTGTGATATTGCTCATATTCACACAATGTGAGCCCGGCTTTAGATAGTTTGAGAATTATTTTGGTATTTGTGGACAAGAATTAATTAGGTTACACTTTATTTCGATAGTCCACTTTAGACATTCTATTAACTATAAGTGACTTTATAACTACGTCAACTAATTATCGTTAATTTGCATATACTTGTAAAGTTTCTCATAGTCAGTATGTTGTATGTTGTGGACCCATCAAAATAAAGTGTTAGAAGATATTAAACAGACAGTCTACTAATACTCTAATGACTGCTAGTTGACATGTAGTTGCAAAGTTACTTACTGTAAGTAGAATGTCTGAAGTGGACTATCGAAATAAAGTGTTACTATTAATTAACATACCTGACTGCTTCTACATTAAGAGACATCTCATCACGCTTATACTTGTGTGTGATGAGATCCAATTTACTAAGCAAGAGTATGCACAAATGTGTGTGTGAAAGCAGCATATGAACATTTTCAAATTACTACTACTACTACTACTAATAATAATAATAATATTAATAATTTCACCAAAAAAGTTTCTTTTAAATTTGTGAAAAATGTAGGAACAACTGAATCCACCTGTAAGCAAAAAAACATACTCTGGGTTAGTGTTGTCACGGTACCAATACCAGTGAAAATCCATGGTTCTCAGTACCAATTTCGGTACCACATGCTAATTAAAAAACATTTTTAATAATAAAATAAAAACAAAAATAAAATGTACAAAAGTCAATGCCATTCTTTATACTCATTTAAATTGTGTTTCAAGTTTTTCTGCAAGTAATAAAAGTATGAAAAACAGTAAACAAGTTTCACCCAAATTTAATTTGTCTTTTAAATAATGAAATTTAAACATTTTATTTTTTTGGTAAAGAGGAGGGTAAAAGGGGACTTACTATTAAAATTTAAATTTAAATATGGAAGAAATAGTGTGATTATTTATTTCTTTAAAAATAAATATATATATTTTTTTTTTCAACAGTAGTAATAGTATCACATACATTCTACTAAATAATAGTAATATATTTCTGGCACAATGTCTTTAAGATAAACTTTTATTTTGACGGGTTGCCGTGAATACCTTTAAATTTCTGTGTGTAGCTATATGATATGAAGCTGGTTTTACTCAAATGAAACGGTAAAATGCTCGTGAAGTGACTCTCAGAGCAGTTCTGTAGACGTTGTTTATGTATTTATGTCCTCATTGAGTGCATGCAAAAAAAGACGGGCATCTCTGCCATTCATTCATTCACACAGAGACTCGCAGAACATGCGGGATTCATATCTGAATCGAATTTTGCGGCTTAATGTTTACAGATACTAGTCCGTATCGCGATTTGACTTAAGTGCAATGACCTACTTTTGATTAATTCATCCAAACTTTGACAAATTCCGTGACATTCCGTGCTAAACTGTAACTTCCGTTTTTATAACTGGATTCCGCGATTCCATCCACGTTTTCTGCATCGCGGAAATCATAGGGCCGTACGCGTCAAGAACCGGGTTGACCGGGTTCTCGGTACCACCGGTACTTAAAAAAACCTGGTACCGTGACGTTTTCATTTTTTTAGTACCGACTTGGTACCGAAGTACCGGTCTTTTGACAACACTACTCTGGGTGGCCTTATAAACGTGTTAAGATGAAAATTATATTTCTCTCAAGCATCTCTCAGGCTAAAGCACATCTTTAGAGAGTGGACTTTACATTGAGATGGTTTGAGCATAATTATATGCAAATGACTAACCTCAGACACAGACTCACCAGACCTGGGATTTTTAGATAGCTACATAATTACCTGAAGCTGCTTGATGACTAATATCAATAATGTTTGCGATTTATAATTAAAACTCCAGAAAAAAAACAGTTCTGGAAAAAAAAACAGTTCTGGCATGAAACTCTAGATGGCGCAGTTCGATATGTCTGTAGGGAGTGAGATTATTTCTTTTATGAAAATAACTCCTCGTGAAGCCAAAACTTAGGAACTCTTACAATGCAAATGTCATGCTGCAAGACAATAAACTCTCTAATCAGACAAGAAGATCTGAGAGAAAGACCATTTGATCCACTCACCCATCCTTCCCCCCTGGGCTCATGGTCCTGGTCACTGAAAGAACTCAAGTTGCTACTCTTACATAAATATTCACTATATCTTAAGAATTAATGATCTTAACCCTTTCATGTTTGGGATCATTTTAAAGGTCTTGGTGCGGTGGGTAAACTGGTCTGAATTTCACAGCAGTCACTTATATTATGGGAAATATTGGAAACTTCAGTTAACTCTGTGCTTCTGTTGTGGGCGGTCTCCTTTCAAAACCTGATAAACATTGCTCTACAGGTGTGACCATTTGGTGCACGAGAACATCTCCTACAGAGGTTTCTCATCCCCCGTACACAGATCTGATCTGTTTTGGGGCAGAGAATTAATGTTTATGGGCCTTTTGTTCTGGTAGTATTTAAGGGAAAGTTGCAAATCAGTCGGGGCGATTCTGTAGCCAGAATGAGCCCATAGTGTGGTGTGTCTCTACACTCTATACTATGTATTTTCTAAGGTTTGGTATACATCATTTACTCTTAGATTAATCTTTGAGAATTTGATGTTCTGTATTGAGATGATTTGATATTTTTGAATTTGTTATATAATTGGCGTGATACAATTTTACCTGACCAATAATAAATTGTTATATTTGACTTATTCTGATCTCTTCAGAAATCATTTTTTCCAGTACATTAGAGTTGTAGTCTAGTGTTTCCACAAATCTGCGTCCAGGACAGATTATACTTAAGTACCAATGAATGAAGCGGGGGCTCGTCATTAGGGATCTTCTGTCTGTCACTGACTTAACAAGTTACAGTTTTCGTGATTATAGAAAAAATACACTTTTTATTATGTGCTAGCAGGGTGCAGCCTATTTAAAAGTATTACAGTCACCCTGTATCCTCTGAGTAAGATCAACTGGCGAGTTTGTGCCGTGCGTTCGCAGTTGGCCAGTGAATTGCTAAGCGACACTGGGTCGCTAATGAACAAATAATTGAAAGTATAGGATTTTCAGAATAATCAAATATCTAAATTAATGTACAATCGATATCTGTGATCAGTTTAATTATAAATATTGTCTAAGTTTAATGATCACTTGGAATTGGAGTCAGATCAAGCACGGAGTTAGACTAAAATTGAAACTAGATCCTGATAAATTCAGAAGCGCAAGTAAAAGACCGAACATGCATTAAACCTTCGACCAGGCCGCTGGACTCCGTTGTTTGGACGAGCGGGTGGATCCTTACAGGTCTAACTCAGTCTGACCTAATGACATCATTATCACATGGCACACCTGATTGGTTTCACCTGTATCAGTAGCAATGAGCTCACTGCTCAATATTCAATTTCGCTGTGTATATTTGCATGGTCTGCCTAATCGAATACAAAATGAGCAACCATAAACAAGTTTAAACTAAGTGTCACGTTAGTAGTTTGCATCAGCAAAATATTAAGCATTTTAACAGCAGCATTTAGCTTCTGTGTTTATACAGCTGGAGCAACGGCAGGTTAAACGAAAGAAGCATTCTTTTGTAAGCATTTCAACGGGGGTTCACCATATACATCAGCGTAATCTCAACGTTCATGTTCGTTGTTTCTAAGGTCAATGTTTTCATCGTGATGAGTGTGTGTGTGTGAATGATTTCAGCTGCATGCAGCGTCAGAAGCAAGCGCTTATCGCAGTCATATCAATGACAGTGTTGCACAAGAAGGGAATAAAGAGTTATCGCTTAAGCTCACTATCTATGGTTGATGTAATCCTGAAATGCTTTATGGGTAGTGTAGTTTGGAGAAATGTGCTCGTGCAACGTGTGCTCTCGCTGTGATGTGTAGTTTCAGAAAACGGAGAAAGAAGGTTTATATTCTGCTTTATTTCAGTTCATTCAAGTCAGTCCACCCAGGAGTTTTGTGCACTGTAACTCACAACTTTTATTTTGCATGAGAGAGTAAAATGGTATGCATCGTCTAACTTTGTCCGTCTCATCATTGCACGTACATGAATTAACAAGCTGTTTTTGCTGCCACCAACTATATCCATTTTGTTAATTAACATTACACATAGTGCACGTCTAATTAGAGTTGAGCTAGTTGGCGTGGTAGCCCAGGCACACATAGTAATATATGCGGTTCACATGGCTCTTCTGAGCAGCAGCAGCAGCAGCACCACATATGTCTTGGCCATAGATCTGCTTTGTGGAGGGGTGTCTGGTCTTTCCTTGTCTGTTCATCTTTGTGTGGATACATGCATATCCACTGATGCAGTAGTTTATATATTCAGCGGCATGCATATATTGGCTTGTATTGTATTGTGTTCCGTGTCTCCTGCTTTGTGGAAGGTTATTCATATGTGTTATATGTGCAGCAGCAGTATTTCTTACATGCTCACAGCAGCATGTTGTGGATGTATTGGCAGTAGCACGTCTCGGTACTTGCTCTACCGCAGCAGCGTAGCAGATCTATTCTGCCAAGACCAAATACATTAACACTGTCATGTACATTACCATGCCAATCCCTACGAGAGTTGTCATGACAGAACCTGGATAATTATGTCTACTTTGAGAAAAGTATTATATTTATGGACTGGCCATTATTTATAAGTGCTAAACACATTTATACCATGGTCTGTCTGAGTACTCAACTCTGATTGGCTGGCAGTTATGCATTAAAACCGTTTAATGCGCAGCGCATTTGCATACCGACATGGTTGACAGCTGTTAATGCACAATTACCAATTTAGATCGACAAACTGTACTGTACTGTATAAGATTTCTATTCAAAAGCATAAATCAAGGCTACCCGCTGCCATTTTCAAAGCACAATGCAAAACTGTGACATCTCATTTGCTGACGCTCTTCAATCGGCATATATATATATATAAATAAAAATAAAAGTAGTAAATATTAGCATTTTATTTTTAAGTTTACTAAAAAACTGAGTATTAAACAAATACAATTTTAATTTAATTTAATTTTTTTTTTTAATTTAAACTAACTAGAAGTGCAGTAATATTATCACTATTATTAATTTATTTTTCATAGTTATATTTAATGGGTCACACTATGTGCACTGTGAGGACCAAACCAAATCTCCAGGTTCTCTTATGAGAACCAGGCTGAAAAATGTATGTGCACCCCTGGTTATAATGTTCTTTTTGGTTGGACAACGGGTTTAGAAACGCTTCTCATTACAAGGAAAGATGTTTGGCATGTGATGCTTATTCAAATGCACCTTATAAGTGGGAAGGCATTTCTCTAGACTCACGGACACACACAAACAGAGCCAATTTAGAGAAAAATAAAATGCACAAATTAAACAAAACAGAAAAAAACAAACGCTCTGATTGGTCAAATTCTTCATATTTTGCAGTTGCTTGATTTGAGTACTGAGCGTGGAGGTTTTTGCGTAGAGGCTGGCAGGTCTGGACTCACTCATTCAGAACACACCAAATTCATTAACATTAGAAAGAAGTTATTGACAAATGTGTGTCTGTTTACATGTGGTTTGAATTACACTGACATTTATCATGAAAAGTTCTATTCTGTGCAAACAAACACGACTGTTGGCGATTGAGACCCAATATCATTAGACGTTATGACAATGATACTCAATTTTACATTTTTCACAACCAGAAAAACCTCAAAGATGGATGTACTGTTACAGTGTTTGATAATGATATTT
This sequence comes from Acrossocheilus fasciatus, assembly GCA_036784905.1. Taxonomy (NCBI): domain Eukaryota; kingdom Metazoa; phylum Chordata; class Actinopteri; order Cypriniformes; family Cyprinidae; genus Acrossocheilus; species Acrossocheilus fasciatus. The sequence continues at coordinate 31,559,901 of CM071941.1, read as the reverse complement.
TCACATTTGTAGAACAGCATTATTTCCCCTTACAAATGTTGCAGGATCAACAAATCAGCTGTAGCTGCTTTAAAATACAGTGGCTAGAGTGCTCAGTAGACACACTGAGCCTTTAAAATATAAATTAAGTGCATACAAATAAACTAGTATTTGAGTCCGCATTGGCTGCAAAGATGAAGTATAGTGCAGGGCTTCTCAACTCTGGCCCTCAAGGTCCACTTTCCTCCAGAGTTTAGCTCCAACCCTAATCAAACACACCTGCCTGTAACTTTCTAGTGATCCTGAAGACCTTGATTAGCTTGTTCAGGCGTGTTTGATTAGGGTTGGAGCTAAAAGGCCAGAGTTGAGAACCCCTGCCCTATACTTCATCTTTGGTTTTTGCAAAATACTCAACAGTGTAAAAATCGCTATAATATCACGATATTATGAAGAGGATATCTCTCACACAGCCCTACTTTGTAGCATCTTAGAATGAATCCGACCGTGATAATAACGTGATCAGAACTGAAACGGACCAAGAAGCAGATTCCATAGCGGACCCCAAATCAACATTGAGGACATCTGACGGAAACAAGTCTGAAGCAAACTGACTAATTCCTCACAGCTTTAAAACAAGGAACGCTTGTAGGAGACGATCCCGACTAAAGGAAGAAGACGACCGTCAACTAGACATTTCTTCCTAAACGTGGAAGTCTCGCCGGCTCATACTGGAGCAACGCTTTACATTTCCAGTCTCTGATGACTCTACTGAGATTTTCAGAACTGATAATGAAATGAAAATGTTTTTAAAAACCACACGGAGCCATAGTTTCATCACTTTACAGAGTCACGATGACATCTTTAGGCCTCGTCATGCAATAAATGTTTTCTATGAAACAAAATCATTGCACTTTAGAACAGAGGTTGCATCGGTACATTATTTAACAACTACAACTCGAAATAAAGTAGTCATGATTCCAGGAACTTGGATTGTTTAAAGAAACTTCTTAGATGCATATGTTTAGTAAAGTTTTTAATTTGATTTACTGTGATTCTGTTTTTGATATGTATTTTAGTTTGATTTGTTAGTCTGTTTTGTACATGTTGTAGCGCCTTGTGTTTGAGAGACATACTACAAATAAAACGTATTATTATTATTAAAAGACGTCCACATGAAGTAACATCTTCTTCACATGCGAAGATGTTACTCTAGCAGTGGCCCATTTACATTAAAGAGTTAAATAGGACGTGACTCTGTAGTGTTTAAATCAGAGCACTAAAATAAGATCAGAAAAATAGTCTTTATTTCTAAATTATGTGAGTTTTGATGTAGAAATCCTAATAAGAATATAAGAGCATTAGAAGAAAAACTAATGCATGACCCCTTTAAATGAAGCTGAAAATAAGGAGAGAAAGCTGCAGAAGGTCATGCTTCAGAAACACCTGTTAATAGCAAATGAACAAACAGGACAAAACAATTCAGCTTTGATAATAAAAACCAACCTGTTTGTGTCTCAGTATCTTCATGTTTGATGCTGAATGATTCTTCAATCTTCACGTCTTCACTCTCCTCTTTAATAAACATCATCTTTATAACAGTGTCGCGTGGATCTCAGATGATTCAGGAGGAGTTTTTCTGTGTCCTGTTTAAGATGAGAATAATTAATTATCAAATCAGCTCCCTAGATCCGTAGTCACTGGAGTCAGTCAAATCAAGAGATAATGGCCTTAATTTACCTGACTGATAAGATAAACACACACACTCTGCCAATTGATAATAATGATCAAATTATGAAATTAGACTCTTGATATTTAGTTTTGATTAATATTAGGTATTTAATGGTTAGTATATTAGTACAGCAGCGTGCGGAGATTCGAATCACTGAATCATTTTTGAATTGATTCAATTGACTCGGAGTTTCTAGAAGCTCCGTTTCTGCATCAGTTCTCTGCAGAGACCGAATTCAGGACCCAAGGAGCGAAATGAGACGCACTTTTCTGTCACTAATGTGTTGATGCGCTTTATTCACACAATATTTAATGTTAGATAAACTAATGTTTCACAGAGTAATAATGAATTAACGTTACGTCGCGTGTAAAAACTATTAATACACTGAATGTGTTGTATCGATTTAAACACTTTAAATGAATAAAAACAAACCTTTCTTCAGTCGAACCACAACAGATGCAGGAGCGCGGCGCAGCCTTATGACGTCATGGCACCAGATCAAAATAAAAGTCCTGCTGCGTCTACAATCCGAAATACATATATATATTATCTACATGAAACACACATACAAATAATAAAACGTGAGTTTTATTTTTGGTGAAATACATATTTAAATACATTATGTCTGAAATAGTGTTTCACACATTTAATATGAGAGATTCTGTCTAAACTGCAAATCAGGCATGTTTGGTGTGAAATGCCAAAGCTACTAACCCATCTAAATAAATAAACAAACAAACAAACGTTACAAAAAGAGTATTTGTGTATTATATATTTTCCACATATGTGACCAAGCATGAAACCAGTCATAAGGGTCTTTTTTTTTCTTTTTTTAATTGAGATTTATACTGCCTTCACGTGCTATCGTAAATTTCCTATTTCCCACTTATTAAGTCATGATTATGAGCTTGTCATATTCAAGTGCTTTAATGGTTGACAATCATATAAACATTCACCGCGCTATCTGACAGTCCTGGAATTTCGGTCAAACACATGCTTATTTCACTGCTTATAAAACATACAATATGCTTCGCATGATCGTTCATATCTAGCCTATAAATACACTACTTTAGCGTCAAGACAAAGGGATAGTTGTTGTGAGAACAGCATTGACAGCAGCAATGGTTGTTCCCTCCAACATGTTTAAAGTTTATGACCCACCCAACTCCTTAACTCCAGTATCAAAACTATTTCCGAATTTCCCAGTAGTAAATACGACTTGAGAGGCCGTTCACGTCCAATTTCTGATTAGGAAACTCATATTTATGATAATTTCGATAGCACATGAAGCATTATACATCACCTGAAAGCTGAATAAGTTATGATTGGACAATATTTGGCTGAGATACAACTATCTGAAAATCTGGAATCTGAGGATGCAAAAAAAAAAGTTCAAAATATTGAGAAAATCACCTTTAAAGTTGTCCAAATGAAGTTCTTATCAATGCATATTACTAATCAAAAATGAAGTTTTGATATTTTTACAGTAGAAAATGTACAAAATGTCTTCATGGAACATGATCTTTACTTAATATCCTGATGATTTTTGGCATAAAAGAAAAATGATAATTTTGACCCATACAATGTATTGGCTATTGCTACAAACATACCTGTGCTGCTTATGACTGCTGCTGTGCTCCAGGATCTCACACATTAAATTAGTTCATTAATTTATTTATACATTTACTTATTTTCACTTTTATTCATTTCATTATTTATTTATGTGTCTGTGTTATCATTTATGTCCCCAATTACACTGCATGAACAGAGCTGTATTCGGACCAGTCAACTCCTGTACACACCGATGATTTTCAGACAGTATTACTGACCCGACACGGGAAATACCACGGGTCTTATTCTGTATAGTATAGTATACTTTATTGTCCTCGAGAGGAAGATTGTTGTGGACTACATGTTGCTGCAGACATACAATAAACAGATAATAATAACAATGTGTGTTTTCCATGTAAGTAAACTATCTATACCCGGGTTTCCATCCTAAGTTGCGAATACCGTTGTCTCTCTTTGGCTTTTTTTGCTGGGCTTTTCCAGAGTGAAACTATGAAAACTTCTTCCTCATCATAATTCCGGCAGGATACCTAAAAGACATAAAATGTGTTTATTAAAGGAAAATATTTAATTGGATAGGTGAAACAATACAAAAACTGTATAATAAAACAACCTTCTGAACTTATGTTACCATTTATAATCTCTGAAGATGAGTTGACCCAGTCTTGTGTGTAGGATACTGTAGAAAAGAGGAAACATTATCTGAGGAAAAATTACACTATAAATATAGTTTTGACATCGAATATATTAGTTTTACACAATATAAATGATCAGTCTTAAACCTGGTTTGTGCATGATGTTGAAGTGGATTCTTCCCAGAGCTGTGCAAGCTTACAAATGTTTCAGTCTGTAGCTGTTGGTGTCCTCAAGAAGTGTTTGATTTGAGATCAGGTCAAACACAGAAGGCCCAACCCCAATTCTAATGTGTACCCCTTCCTCTAAAAAATATTCCCCTAAGAATTGGGACATAACTACCATACCGTCACACGTCATCATACGTCGTCTTGGTCCTACAATAAACTAGAGTTGCACGATATACTGGTACTACAGTAGTATCGTGATACTAAAGCTTAAAATTGGAAATTAATGTTTTTTAAATTTAAGTTTAAATTGATTTTTACCTTTTATGGGCAATTTTACCTTTTTAATAAAGCCTCTTTTTTTTTTTCTAAAAGTGTGCATCTTTTGAGTCAAATTTTTACATTTAATCAGTCAATTAGAATAATAAGGTATTTGATATTTGAAACATAAAACATTAAATACTGATATTTGAAATTATTTTAAAATGAATACTTTGAATGTGAAATTAAAATCACCAGCAGGTGGCATCAAGTCACTGTTAACAAGTGAGTCATTGCGACTGAACTGAATCATTTAACTGTTGAGTCATTCAGGAACGAAACGCCGTCATGTTGTTCGAAGACGCAAAAAAAAAAAGAGCTGTAGCTGTTTGGAATTATTTTTTTGTTGGCGAAATGGAGCAAAAACAGGCAATATGGCGTCTAAGCACATTTTTCTGAAATTAATCGCGATTAATCCCCCCTAACATTAAAGTTTTTAAATATACTTTTATAATGCAATAATTTCCCATTCAATCTTCAAATTAATGTACAAACAACATAAAGACAGTATATTTTTAATATTTGTTTAATGACAGTATCACTGATACCAATTAATACTGATTTCCCTATAAAAATGTTTCCCCCTAATATTAAACTTTACATTATAATTAAAAGCTATCAATTTTAACATTTATTAGACTTTAAAAATAGCTTAAAACAATCTTCACAAACCCATTATAATAAATCTCATATTTATCTACCTGTGCCCCTCAGCAGAAATATATAAAAATTGAATAAAGTTATCAAACACTAAATTCTAAACTAAATACAGACGCATCCTTAAAACTATAAAAGTTATTGATTTCCTGTTTCTTTTTCTTTTGTTCTTGATAAACAGACATCATTCAGTCTCTACTAATGAGCTGACGAGTTGAATCGGGTGTGTTAGATGTGGGAGACAGTGCTGGGATGCTCCAGGACAGTTTTGAATACCATTTCAGAGACGTGTTCTTAATGTAACTCATAACATATTACATGCATGCACAGTTTTATGGCAGCTTTAATCGCCTTTTTGGTAACTTCATAACTTATAACATAACATTGCATGCTCGTAGTTTCTTTCGTGATTTTGATATGAAATGATACAGGCTATGCGCGCACCGGCACCTTTGTGCGTGTAATGAAGAGCACGTGTTGCCAGCACAGTACAGTTTCCATGCTCGTTTGACTCGCTTCTGGCGCTGAAGTGAAGTTGAAGTGCGCGTCTGAAACGTCTACTGTTTGATGTGATCATAAAGACGTTCTGTGACTGAATAAATGCACTTCTTGTGAAGAAAAGAGACAGAATTAGCAGTTATAAGTGGGGTGGTCAACCCTAGGCCCTGCCCCTGCGTTAATGGCATTAAATAATTTTAACACGTTATGGCCCTTTCACACAGGACATGGCATGTGCTGCGCTGGCCCCCGAGTTCAGCGTAGCCCTTCAGATACTGAGCGATTTGAGCTACGCTGGCCAGATAGTGAATTGGTGGGTTTTTGTTAAATGTGAGCCAAAATCATCACAATTAAAAGAACCAAAGACTTAAACTACTTCAGTCTGTGTGCATTGAATTTATTTAATACACGAGTTTCACGATTTGAGTTGAATTACTGAAATAAATGAACTTTTCCATGACATTCTAATTTATTGAGATGCGCCTGTATATATTATTCTTATTATTACAATTATTAAATTGTTTCTTTTGTTAAAATAGTCACAAGATGGTCACAAGATAAATATTCAGACTGCCTTTGATCTCGTTGGTATCTGCTCCACTTCGAGAGCTCAGAACTGTCCATGTTGACTGCTCTTATTTCACTCCTCCCCTCACTGCAGCCGCCTACTCTCACCTACATTTCAGGCGAGGCGAGGCACATCTCAAACAAGCCTATTTTTTTAATTTATGCACAGAGACTGCAGCACACAGGAAGAGCTTTATGGCAGACGGAAACGGCAATCGCGTCTATTCTTCTCACAAATCAATTGTTTTGCCTCGGAAGACTTGGAACATTAATACTTTTTGGATAAATGATGACGGTAGTTGTGTCTGTCTGTTATATCTTCTGTTTTATTGACAAATGGTAGCTTTAGGTGCAGGGGTGTGTTACGTGCTGATAAATGTGTAATGTAATATAAATAAAACTGTTGTGGCTGTTTACATTGAAAAATCACACCCCAACATATATGCAATAATGTCAATGTTGTTACCCAATATATAATTTACAACCTGGTCTCACAGAATTCCGTGTAATGGATCCGTTCGTGGACCACGGCTGATGCCTGTCACTGACTTACATTGGTATCACTTCTGTGAGCCAATCACAGAATTTCCGGCGATTCCATGATGCCACCACAGATTCGGAGTTAAGGGTCCGTGGTCATTACATGGAATTCTGTGAGACCAGGTTGCATATTACACACGTTTAAAATAGTTAACGTCACACACTAAAATTTATTCCCAGAAGTATAGAAAACAATGGGAGTTAATTCCTGAATTCAAGGGGTTGCTGAAGCCCTATGTGGGCAATGACACAAGGGCTTATTGTCTCTATTGCAAGACAGAATTTTGTGTCAAGCTGTCTGACATTAAAAAACAAGCATCAACCCAGAAGCACACTGAAAAGTCCAAGCCCTATAATCAAGCAAGTCAATCTACATCGCCATTTTTTTTTTTTTCAAAAAACATTGACTCTTTGAAACAGGCTGAGGCAACAATGGCAATTGCAGAGCACTGTTCTATCCTCTCTTGTGACCACATTGGAAAAGCATATAAAGCTGCTTTTCTAGACTCCAGTGCAGCCAAACATTTTCAGATGCACCATACCAAGTGTACTGAAATGATTAATGGGGTGTTGGCACCATATTTTCTTAAAAGACTGGTGTCTGATATTGGTGACAGCAAATATAGCCTCCTTCTTGATGAAATCACTGATGTAAGTGTCTCAAAGTACTTTGGGATTGTAATTTAGTATTTTAGCAAGGACAAAGCAAATGTGGTAGCCTTGTTGAGCTGGCGGGAGGGGATGGTAGAACAATAGCCAGAGCAGTTATGAATTTTCTTGAAGTGTAGCCTCAAGTGGTAGAACTTGCTTGGCATTGGCACAGATGCATCAGTGTTGTTGACAGGAGTGTACTAATGGTGTGCACAAAATTCTCAGGGATGAGAATTACTTAAAACATCTAGTCCTCATCCGCTGTGCGTGTCACTCTCTACAGTTAGCTGTAAGCTCTGCTAGAGCCCTGCACGGGCCTCAAATTTAAGCCCTAGCCCGGCCCTGGCCCGAGACACTCAGGTCCTAGCCCAGCCCGTGTCCGACAGCTCATCAGAATTACTGGCCCGAGTCTGACCCGAGCTGTCTTTTTTACCCCTTCTCCCAAAACAGCTTATATACTACTGTTTTAGCTATTAAAATAGTTCAGTTTTGTATGTAATGGCAAAGTGATTATATTTCGTTTCGTTTTTTTATTAAGTTAATTTAGAAAATGTTTGGAGCATTTTTTGTTCGTTAAATATAAGTCTTTGTTTTTTTAAAGTAACAACCAAGCGGCCAGCGGCAGACAGTAAGCTGATCATAGTCTATGTTTGATAAATTTAGCCTTCTCAAATCATCATGACTTGACTAAAATAAAATCTATAGATATAAAACAGTTCAACAATGTTTAAAAGTTCAACCTGGATAAATGTGCGGCTGTATCCAATAGTTTGTGCAGAGAGTGGAAGCTAAAGCGCGCTTTTCAGGACACGTAGGCGCCAGCGTGATCACTTGCATTTTATTCAGTGGATAGACTATGCCATCATTTTTGCTCATAAAGGTAAGAGTAATACATCATTCGGAACTATAAGGAGCTACTTTTATTTGTGTGCACTCAATATCAACAAAACGTTGTGTTTTTATAAAATAAAGAAAACAAACATGATGCGCCTTCTGCTGTCTCGGTCTTGAACAGGAGCGCTTCACAAAAATGAACCGAAACTCAGCGAATAGGCTACTTCATCCTTGCAACACCGACTCAGAAAACACTAGTTTATTAGTCAATAATTCAAAGATCTCCTTACTATTTCCCCTGGACACATTTATGGTAATTACTTTTGCTGGGGCTTCACGGCAAGCTTTGGCCTATTGGCTGCATTTAAACGCAGAACTCTTCACCTGCTGCTGGCGGGACACTAAACACCGTCGAGCCACTCTTGACAGTCGTGGTAGCACGGTCTCGTGTGGTTTCCACCCCGGCAACTTGTTTCATCATTAATTGATGGATGTCTAAAATATAAAATTAAGGAGAAGCCTAAAACAGGCCTGAGGCCCAGCCGGCATCTGAACTATGATGTGAAAATTGGCCCAAAGCCTGGCCCTAGGGGCGTAGTGTGGAATTTCTTGTTGGGGAAACCTTTGCCAAGTAGCCAATCACATACATGTTTCCTGATTTCTTTCATGGCCAATCAGAGGTTTTTAGGTTGGAATCCACACACTCACAACGTTTCAGTTCTATCATGCTCGTAACTTCATTAAAAATAAATAAATAAATAAATAAAAAGGTTTCATTGTGTGGTCACATTCATTGGTTAAAACGGAACTTTGTAAGATCGTGATGAATGAGTGACAGTTTTTAATAAATTTAAAGGGAGTGTTGCATGCGTTTGCATGCTGTACACTATATATTCAGAATTGAAATAAAACTTGTTTTTCATGTTTGACAAGCGACCGGGTATGACAGAGATGGCTAACTACTACACTTTATAGATCAAGATAATAATTTCAGAAGCACAGAGTGATTCTGCAACCGAGCCTTGTCCAAACGCAGGATTAGGTAAGGAAACGGTTATTAATTATTTGTATTGGCTTCCATGCCAAATCATGCATCTGCTTGCTTTTCTGTTTAATTTAAGTGTTATTGAATTATTGTAAAGTGTTACCCAAATAATGCATTTTGAGCAGTTTACCAACCGGCCCCCCCAACAAATATAAAAGCCCCCCCAAGTCGTATGTCCTGGCCCTGGGCCTGAACATGTGGCAGAAGTTTCAAGCAGGTGAGTGGACATTATTTTGGAACTAGAAGTCATCTGTCTCTTATGATATAGAGACAGCACAAGATCATTATAATCCAGTGGTGGAACGCTCATTTCATTGGGCTTACCTTTAATTTTTTCCTCTCATAAATCCTATATACATTCGTAACTTCTAATGTTGCCTCCAAATGGTAGTGGTCATGTATATCGTCAAGGAAACCAGTGTGGTGAATTGTGAGTTTGTATGACTACAGATGGTGCAGTTATGTCTGTCTGTCCTTTCCCTGAATGTGGCCCCTTGTTTAGATAGTCTTATAATTGGCAAGCTATTTGAACCCTCTTCTGCCAAAAAAATTAAAATACGACGATAACTGTGATGAAACTCAATACTCTCTATTCACACACAGACACACACATTAAATCAGGCCAGTGAGCTCATGCCACAGTGAATGTAGTTGAGACACAGACACTCACTCTAGCACTAAAAAAAGGTCTCATCCTGCCAACTGCTGGATATTGACATGAGTTGATCTAATGGTCAGAATAATTGAAGTAAACCTACTGGACATTGAACATACTGCTGTGTTTTTGTTTCCCTTTTGTCATTTTTGAAGCAACCATCCTCTGTTTTTATATTATAGAATAGGTTGTAATAGATTTCTACTTTGTGTTTAACACATTTGTCTTATGTGAGTGTAAACACTCTGTTGTTACCACACATACACCCACAGATGCTGACATTTGAACAGACACTGGTTTAAAAATGAAAGAGCTAAATTCAGTGCTTGCAAGCTGAATTTGTATTCACTTCGTCTGGACATTTAGCTTTAAGATGTCTTAGTAAGATGTCAGAAGTAAGGCCGCCATCTTGATATAAGTTGGAATTTCCCCAAATTTTCCAAGATCCTCCCAGATGCAACATGGCCTCCTCACATCCTTGAAATCCAGTAAACTCCACCAAGATGGCCAAAGTCCTTTTAAGGTTCTAGCAGCAGAACCACAGTTTTTCATGGCTTTGAATACAAGTTAAAGTAAAGACTCTCAGCAATATTTCTGCATTGTATTCTTACAATGATACAAAGAGCAAATGAAAGAAGTTAAAGTGTCCACTCCTGAGGACAGAACCAGCAGCTCAGAATTTTCTCAATTTGTGGACTATTTGTCTTACTGTGATGAACACCCAGTTGTTTAGCCATAATGTGTCTTAAGGTCATGTGAATGTTTTTGGGATGGACACCTAAATCACACTTACCAATCTATTTTGAGAAGAACAGATTTGACAATAAGCAAACTATATGTGCCTTTATTTAAAGGGCAGGCACCTGTGCCACTCATAATAATAGCTTAATATATTATTAAATTGTTCATAGGTTCACATACTCTGTGAACTACTACTGTGAATGATTACTCAATGTTTTGAATAAAAGTACAGGAGATTTGATGAATAGGGACAATCTGTAAAATAAACAGAATAAAGGTTCTGTAAAAAAACAACAATTCTGTCTATACTACAAATATTTAAGTATACGAATATAAACACTTTCAATTTCTGCTTTGTTGTGTGATTTCAAAGAAATCCTGTGCCATGTGATTTCAAGGTAGCCTTCAGTATGTCTATAAATGTAACGGAGAACTTTCATTTGCTACTTGGACATCTGGAGGTAGACAGAAGACACACAGAGAGAGACCTCAACACTCAGGTTTGACTTTATTTGCTTAATATTATCAATTATTTTAATTTATAATGATTTGTTTATATTATTTATTGTATATTTGAGTAAGTCACAGCACATTCCTTGTGCTGTACATATTGACAGGCTTTGAACAGACTTGAAAATTGTCATGAGTCCGGGTCCAGGGTGCTCCCTCTCACCACCAGAGGTCGCCACCTCCCGTCTTCCCGGACTCAATCACCATTACCACACACACCTGCCACTCATCACACTCCCAGCTGTTCCCCATCACCATGGTCTATTTATTCACCACACTCCCGCTACTCTGTCTGGTTGTATTATAGTTGTTTTGTAATTGTTTGTGAGTTGCTGTCTGACTTTGGGGATACATGCACTGTGTTGCCGTTTTATGTATCCCACTCCTTTACCTGTTTTGTTTTTGCCCTGTTGGCCTTTTCGTTGTTTATTAAAGTATTTTCCTTGCATCTGGACCCAGACCTCATCCTTGCCGTGCACATTCCTACCGGGCCGTGACAGAATACAACCAGCCAACATGGGTCCAGCAGGGAAATTCCTCAACGTCCGTCAGGGAGACCGCAGCATCGAGGATTACGCCAGGGACTTTGTGGGAGTGGCTCGCCAGTCGGCTACGGAGAGGACCTGCCTCATGGTCATCTTCTGGGGAGGCCTGGCCGACCCCTTTAAGTCCATGATGCCATACTGGGCCCCAGAGGAATCGCTGGAGGACTACATTAACCTGGCTCTGCAGTTGAGCGGCTCAGCTTTCAGGGTGGAGTTAGCTGCGGAGCCCGCTCCTGAAGCGGCGATCAGAGGGGCGTCAGAGGCCTCGTCTGCCGCACCCAGTACCTCCAGCCCGCTCCCAGAGCGTCCAGGGCTGATACGCAGCGTGCAGGAACCCCCGCTGATGTCATTGCGAGCGGCGTGGTCTGCTCGCGGTCCTCCCGAGGCGGCGGTGCCCGCTCACGATCCTCCCGAGGCGGCGATGCCCGCTCACAAACCTCTCGAGGCGGCGGTGCCCGCTCACAGTTCCTCCGAGGCGGCGGTGCCCGCTCACGATTGTCCCGAAACGGCGGTGGCCGTTCACGATCGTCCCGAAGCGGCGGTGGCCGCTCACGATCCTCACAGGATCCCCGAAGCGGCGGTGTCCGCTCACAAGGTTCCCGAGGCGGCGGTGGCCGCTCACGATCCTCACAGGATCCCCGAAGCGGCGGTGTCCGCTCACAAGGTTCCCGAGGCGGCGATGGCCGCTCACGATCCTCACAGGATCCCCGAAGCGGCGGGGTCCGCACACAAGGCTCCCGAGGTGCCGGTTCCCGCTCAC